>ML058346.1:2853617-3536117 GCA_003013855.2 Liriodendron chinense
CCCAAAAGCTCCAAGCCAATTCATCTTGCCGTCAAGAGATATCACCCAGAAAGATATCAAGTTTCACTCGGGGTCAAGTTAGCCAATACCATCAGAGGAGAGAGAAGAAGGAAGAGAATCTGCCCAACCTCGACCGATAGAAGAGAAGAGGTATAGCAGGGCCAGCTGGAAGATTATGAGGAAAATGGGGTTCTTCGGTCAAGTTTCAGACATAAAGAAGAGATTGCTAGCTCCATTTGAAGAATATAAGCAAGTATACAGAAACGAAGAAGGTCTAGGAGCCAAGGCAAGCGTGAATATGGTGACCATTGGCCCGACAGAAGAAATTCAGTTGCAAGATCCTATCAACGTTATCCAGCCAAGTGTCGCACCCGTGCAACTAGAAGATGGTGGACAACTGATGATTGACGAACTTGAAGAGGTGAATTTGGGCACCCTCGAAGAACCCAGGAATACATATTTGAGCAGAAATGTCCCGAAAAATGAAAGAGAGAGATACATACAGCTGTTAAAGGAGAATAAGGACATCTTTGCCTGGACATATTCAGAAATGCCAGGGCTCAGTCCGACAATCGCCATGCACAAGCTGAGTATCATGAAGGAAAAGAAGCCAGTGAAGCAACCTCAACGACGATTTCACCTTGACATCGTACCCAAAATTGAAGAAGAAATCAAGAAACTGATTCAGGCTGGGTTCGTTCGAGAGGTGAAGTATCCTCGATAGATTTCAAACATCGTGCCAGTTAAGAAGAAGAGCGGACAGATCTGGGCTTGCGTCGACTTCCGAAATCTAAATGAAGCCTGCCCTAAAGACGATTTTCCTCTACCGATTCTAGAATTATTGATTGACAGCACAACGGGATATGCAGTAATGTTCTTCATGGACGGGTATGCGGGATACAATCAAATTCGCATGGCCCCTGAAGATGAAGAAGCTACGGCCTTCCGCACAACTCTCGGCATCTACTGTTATCGTGTAATGCCCTTCGGGTTGAAGAATGCAGGGGCAACATATCAGCGCACCGTGCATGTTATATTCTAAGATATGATGCACAAACATATCGAATGCTATGTGGATGATTTGGTTGTGAGGTCGGCCGATCATGAACAACACAAAGAACATCTGAGGCAAGTATTCCAGCGATTGCGCAAGAAGAGTCTCCGCATGAATCTGCTAAAGTGCGCATTTGGGGTCGCGTCTGGTAAATTCTTGGGCTTTGTTGTCAGGCACAAGGGCATAGAGATCGACCCCGCCAAGATTAAGGCCATCAGAGAAATGCCATCACCGAAGAATTTAAAACAATTGAAGAGTTTCCAACGCCGCGTAGCATATATGAGAAGATTCATTTCAAACTTGGCTGGTTATTGTCAGCCGTTCTCCCGCCTCAGCAAGAAAAACGTTAAGTTTGAATGGGATGATGCTTGTCAGAAAGCTTTCGACTCACTAAAGGAAATGCTCGAGAATTCTCCAGTCCTCGCCGCCCCGATCAAGGGGAAACCACTGATTCTATACATCATAGTAGGTGATAACTCGTTGGGGGCGCTCCTGGCACAGAAAACGAAGAAGAGAAGGAGAATGTGCTGTATTATTTGAGCTGCACACTGGTAGGGGCCGAATTCAACTATTCGACAATTAAGAAGATATGTCTCGCTCTCGTCTTCGCTGCGAAGAAACTCAGGCATTACTGCCTTTCACACCAAATAACGTTGATATCCAAGGCGGACCCGATAAAGTTCCTCATGAACTGGCCCATGTTGTTCGGACGCTTAGCAAAGTGGGCCCTTCTCCTCTCTGAATTTGACATCACATACGTTCCAGCCCAAGCTATCAAAGGACAGGCGATTACAGATTTTCTCACTGCGCATCCAGTCCCAAGCAGTGAAGAAATGGAATGCGATCTCCTAGATGATCAGGTTATGATGGTCGGAGAACCACGACTCTGGCAGATGTACTTCGACGGAGCCTCCAGGTCGACAGGGGCAGGAGCAGGAGTTATATTTATCAGTCCGCAGGGAGATTTGCTGCCCTACTCATTTACGATCGTACCAGCTTGCACCAACAATGAAGCAGAATATCAAGCCCTCATCATTGGACTACAGCTCACCTTAGAAATGCGAATCAAAGCAATACAAATCTATGGTGACTCCAAGCTAGTCATCATCAGACAGTTGACGACAGAATATGAGGTCCGCAAACTTGAGTTATCACCTTTCTGCCACCAAGCGCAGTCACTGTTCTACCAGTTCCGTAACAACAATATTTCACATATACCGAGGCAGGAGAATGTACAGGTTGATGTGCTGGCCAGTCTGGCCGCTGCTCTGGCTAATCCCGGGGGCAGTCCACTTCAAGTGAAAATTGAAGAAAGAAGAATTCTACTGATAGTTGCTTTGCGTGGCGTTGAATCAAGAGTGAATCCCATCTGTTGCTTCGAAATCACAGAAGAAAATGACTGGAAAAGGCCGTTCGTCGACTACTTGAAATATGGGTTTTTACTAGAAGATCCCAAGATGCGCACGCAGGTTAGGAGACACACCGGTTCATTTATAATACAGAATGACATCTTGTACAAGCGCTCGTATGAGGGAGTGTTGCTACGCTGCTTGGACCAAGGTGAAGCGTATGCCACATTGAAGGAAACTCACGGAGGAGAGTGCGGTGCTCACCAAGGAGGCAAGAATTTACATCACTGTGTCCGACACATGAGATATTATTGGCCCATTATGGTAAAAGATGCGATAGAATATGTCAAGAAGTGCCATCAATGCCAAATCCATGTAGATATAATCCACTCGCCACCGGAAGAGTTACATCAATCAGTGATATCTTGGCCTTTCGCCGCCTGGGGTATGGACGTGATCGGGCCGGTTAGTCCGCCATCCTCTCAGGGGCATCAGTACATTCTTGCCGCAACTGATTACTTCTCCAAATGGGCTGAAGCAATTGCCCTGAGAAATGTAAAAGCCAGACACGTCGAAGGTTTCATTCGTCACGCCATATTGTATCGACATGTTATCCCTGAGAGAATTACCACAGACAATGGAACACCCTTAAAAAATGTTACTATCGATAATCTGTGCGCGAAGTTCAAGATTAAGCATTCCTATTCATCGCCTTATTATCCTCCTGTGAGTGGACTGGCCGAGGCATTCAATAAGACTATCGTGAAGATTCTAAAAAAGACAGTGGCAGAGAATAAGAAGGACCGGGAAAGACGATTACCCGAAGCATTATGGGCATACAGGACCACACACCACACAGCCACTCGAGCTACGCCCTACTCGTTGGTGTACGGAACGGAAGCTGTGATCCTAATGGAGATACAGGTTGAGTCACTACGGGTCGCACTTCGCCACTCCCTGATAACTGAGCACAATGCCAAGATCAGAATGACCGAACTCGATGATTTGGACGAAAAGAGACCCGCTGCCCAACAAAGGCTCGAAATGTATCAGAAGCAAATTTCAGTCGTGTACGATAAACGTGTCAGGGGCAGATCATTCAAAAGGGCGCGATTTGGTGCTAATGATGAAACGTCCGGCACTGGCTCAAGGTCCCAAAAGTAAATTCGACCCGAAATGGGATCCAGAGTGTATCGTTGACGAGGTCTATACCAACGGAGCCTATCAGGTAATTGATTGCAAGGGGCAGGGCGTCAGTTCGTTGGTGAATGGACGGTTTTTGAAAAGATATTATGCTTGACGTGAGCTTACCGTTGTGATTTGTAAACACCCCATTAGCGGGAAAGTGTAAGAAAGTAGATACCAAAAGAAATGATACTATACAATGGTTAAAACAAAGTACTAATCATTTATTTTTGTGCTTCCACAGGTATCAGAAAATTGTTAAGACTCAGGACATGTCAAGTACGGCATCCTCCCCTTTTCGAGGCCATCGAGAATCGGGATAAGCCCTTAACCAAGACTCGATCACATCTTTGTTCACACAAGCATAGGTTTGAGTCCTAACAGGGGACGTTCTTTCCCGAATAGCTCAATCAGTTTGCATTCAAACTCAAATAAAATGACAAATAGGCTAAGAACACAACTTAGACCCAAAACTACAGTAGTATACGTATTGATACAATATCCATTACAGTGTGTCCTAAAATTATAAATGAGGATTATTACAGCTCAACCGTTTAAAGTTTTCAAACACTGGTTTAACAAGTTTGCTGCAGATTCCTCAATCACCTTCTACGCTGTTTCAGCCTCAGCCAAAACTTGGGCAGGGTCGGGAATGTCCTGGAGAGACTGCTCCAACTCTGCAACTTGAGCCTTCATGGCATTACGCTCCGCTTCGTGTTGGTCAATGGAGGACTGCAGACGAGCCTTCTGACCACTAAACTTCAAAAATTTGAGATGGACGATCGAACGTTCAGCTTGTAGCCGAGCCATCTCATTGTCGATCTCCGCAAGACGTTCAGTGGCCTCTTGGCACCTAGCATCAGCAACCTGCCAATCCTTCCTCACTGCAGCCACGCCTGCCTTGTGTAACTCGAGTTTCGGAAGAAGGGATCGCAAATGACCGCGCTTTTCCTCAACGGAAGGATCAACTTGGAGATTCTTCGCCTCATTTACTCGAGTCACCCCTTCCTTGAACTGAGCCACTTGACTGACTATCAAAGATAGGTCAATCCCGAGCCAGGTAGCATTGAGTTCTAATGCTTGCAGTGCTTCGTCCAAGATAGACCATTCATCCTCGTTCTTCAATGAGTCGGCGATATCAGACAGAAGGCTCTTCAGAAGATTCGCCTTAGTCCTTGACAAGCCACGAAGAGATGAAATGAATACCTCAGGCAAGACCACAGGTGCTGGGATGCTGGCAGGAGCAGTTGTTGGCAAAGAAAAATGATAAACATTAACATACCGAAACCACAGAAGAAAGGAAATAGATAAAGTAGCAAAAACGGATGATATACCAGTAACTTCAGGAACACCAACATCAGGAGCACTGGGTGAGGCTGCAGACACAGATGACACTGGGGCAGGTTCGACTATTCTCTCGGTCAATGGTTCAGGTAACTCTGGAGAAGAGAGCACCACGACCTTGGGAATATTGGCATCAGAGATTGGCCTAAAAGCAGGGGGAACTTCGGCGGCCAGCTCGGCTGATGATGGTACAACAACAGAAGGCACATTCATGACAGGTTCAGCTGATGATGGCTCAACAGAAGGAGAAGCTCCCACGGCAGGTTCAGGCATACTTGATTCGATATCAGGAACTGCAGTCCCTTCCACCGCGCAGTGACAATCGCTTCGGAAACCATGCTCTGACTAGCTTCAGCCTCTGTCACGGGAGGATCAGGAGGAAGGGCGGAATCAACAGGTACGTCATCATCATTTAGGTCCATAAAGACAGCTCCAGTATCCTCCTCAGGGACAGATCTCTTATACATTGGCTCGTTATCATTGCTATCCCTGGTGTGGCGGTCTTCACTTAAATTGGCTTGAGAGCTTAATTCACCCTCTTCCCTGGCCTCTCCTACACTGTCAGCCGGAGCGTCACCGATATCTTGGGAGATTCGTTTTCATGAACGTTCGGCTTTGTGTAATTTCCACATCTCTTTGATCTTCTTGCCCCCACAAGTGACAGGAAAGCTAGGGGCAGTTTTCACCCAAGGACCAATGCGTTCAGTCGGTACCCCTTCACCACCATCATCACCATCATTACCATCATCATTACCATCATCGTCTCCACCTTCATTGTCACCCATATCATCATCACCACCACCGGCACCGCCCATGGTATTGTCACCACCTCTACCACCATCGCCATCAGCAGCGTCATCATCATCATCATTACCACGAGCATCACCCATTTTATTATTATCATCATCATCGCCCTCTTCATCATCATAACCTTCGTTCCCCCATTTCAGAGCATCACCTTCTTCGGGCAACTCATCTATGGGCCCAAGGGGTGGGAATTCTGGCTCCTCCAATGTTACATTTCTCTCCCCATGAGCGACCCAACCTTCCAGAGTGTGTTCAGGTTTGTCATGGTTGATCACCACATTTAGGGAGGTCTTGAGTCTCTCCGTACCCGGCACCGCAAGCTGATGAAGATTTTCCGATACATAGCCGAGCCCGTCAGCAGGAGTGGGAGTAACAACAGGTGTGACGAAGACGGGCTCAGTGACAAGCATTTTATTTTGAACTAGCGCATACTGGTGAGCCCACCACCTCATCCATTCAAAAGAAGTGCCGGCGCAACACTGTGTCCCCGGGATGGCAAAAGAACAACCGGTCCCCGTCAACATAAGTTGTCGCCACATCCACTTTCAATGAATGAGCCCGACACCATACACTCGTTGCTCACATGTCACCGGCTCCAATGTCTCGGGCACCCCTTGGTCGTACCCGAAATGACGGGCAAAATGATTGGGATAGTAGGGTTCCCTTCAGAATTCCAACCCTTCGCGAAGCGGCAATGACGACGGGCGAATCGTTGTCAAGAAGGAACGCTCGTAATAGTCGATGCTATTGTCGTCCATGCACAAGATCGATTCTCTGCTTCGGGTGCTGGAAAAATGTTAAAAATCGATACATCATCGAACCGTGCTATGCTCTCTTCAATAGTGGTCAAATTATGACCAATCATCTTCTTCTTTTGGAAGAAATGCAACGGAGCTTCCCCTCTTTAATGTAATCTCCACACCGTGCGCCGTAGACCCAGGGGAAGTATACCCCGAGCCAGCCGGAGAAGAAGTGCCACCCACAGTAGGCCGAATTCATCCCATAAGTGGCACGCTCCTTATTACTGATGATGTAGCTGAATGCCCGATAGATAAAGCACAGGACCACTGGAGCTAGCGTATACCAATGACCGTTCGCCAGAGCTCCTACGACGGCAAAACATGATACTCTTATATTATCCGCTTGCTTGGAGCTCGGCAGCTCTACACAGCTGAGCCAGTATGCCAGGAAGCCGGCTAGCTCACAGGTGGGGGTGAGCTTATTGGGACGGGGGAAATTCTCTTTCATTCGATTCTCCAAGAATGCCTTGTCCCCACGGCCTTCATCATAAGCTGCGTAGTCCAAGCTGAAAGAAAAGAAACAAGATATTAACAAAAGAAAGAAAGGTGTAACGAAGTAGTGGTGTATAGATCATAATGAAACACTTACTTCAAACCATGGCTGAAGTAGACCAGCCAATCCTCGAACGGAAGTTTATCTTTGAAACCCCAGAACTGGGGAAGCTCTGTGAATAACTCATAACAGGCCTCAGAGAAGAAGCCTTCGTTGACGCCCTTGTTCTTCCGCGACAACTCATCGTCGCTTGGGACCCACTCGTCGTAGATCCTCCCACGGATGGGGAGACCCGCAATCCGGTTAAGGTCCCAGAGCGAAATGCTCATCTTACCATATGGCATATGGAAAGAGTTGGTGATAGAACACCAATGATTGAGGAAGCCCTTGTAGACCCAAGGTTCCCGATGGAAGTAGCCTCAATGGCCTTATATAAGCCAACTGCTCGTAGAGTGGCCCTATGTGTTTCAAGATACGATTCACCCATGCTTCATAACCTGGGTGGGGAATCAGATGGCCGCGAGTTCGGAATGCTCCGGTCAACCAGACTTCGGTATCCCCTAGATGATGAAACCACTGGCGAAGGGTCTCAAAATAATGCTTGGGGAAAGGTTGATGAGGGCTGTAGTTCGGCTCCAAGAAAATCATATCCTTCGTACCAAGGACGGACTGACACTTTCCATTCTTGGACAGAGAACAACTGAGAAATGGTGCCGGTCTGGATGTCTAAGTATCAACGCTGTAGAAGGAATTACTCCGGCAGATGTCAGATGGTTTGATGCTTGGAAGGGAGCGCTGCCGTTGATAACTCTTCGAATACCAGATGTATTCTCGTGTGTAAGGGTTCCTTATGATGAGAGGCGAGGTGACGAGCTTGACAGTAGACCAGGCCACCTTCATCTTGTCAGATTTGGACTTGGCTTGGTTCTCCAAGTACACCTGTTTGGCACCCTTGCCGGTCCTTTTCGGACGACCGCGCTCAGCAGTCTTCATAGGAACTGACGGGCTCACTTCACCGTCTTCAGATCCCACGGTCCCATCTGACCGAAAGCCAAGTAAGGGAGTGTACCAAGCATCCCATTGTTCTTGTGTGCCCTTGTCTGGAGGAGGCGGCACAACTCAGTCACAGAGGATCCTCCGTTGCATGTCCTAGGACAGCGTTAAGATACGCTCGTAGAAGTTAAATGTCTCCGGAGGAAGGAACCACTGCAGATTCTGGTCGGACGGCCTGGTAGCCTTCTTCGAGGTCGCGCGCTTGCGCTTTGACGGAGTTAGTGGCGGGCCAGAAGGGCCAGCTTGCGATGGGTCACTAGCCATTCTGATCTATAAAAGCACACAGAAAGATCAGATCCAGCTCAAAAAGAAGAAATCCACATGAAGGTATGCCTAAAACCTCACAAAGTGAGTCATCAAGATCGCATCTTCGACTTAGCACGATCTGAAAACCCCCTAAGTATGCAAGCCCCTACGCCCCTTTGAAATAGCTATCGCAGGTACGCTGATATAAGAGGAAGGTGTAGGAACTTGCACCCTTAGAAAGGCCCGGATAAGCTGATTGTCTAAAAATTTAAAATCCACAAGCCTTGGTATCGGGTGTGTGAGGTCCCACGCACCCCAAAAATAAAAAAATACATAAGTTGAATTTCAGGGTGCGAGAGGTCCCACGCACCCCAAAAATGTCCGAATTCACCAAGTCACAATTAAGGGTGCGTGAGGCTCCACGCACCCCGAAATTCATTCAAAATCCACCAAGTCAAATTTAAGGGTGCGTGTGACCCCACGCACCCCCCCTTTTTGAAGTTAAAACCCAATTGTTGGGCGCGTGTGGGGCAAAACCTTCCAAAGGGTTAGACGAAGGGTGCGTGTGACCCCACGCACCCCAAAAATGTCCGAAATCCACTAAGTCCAAAAATGGGGTGCGTGTGACCCCACGCACCCCCTTTAGCAGTTAAAAACCCAATTATTAGGTGCGTAGGGGATAGACCCTCAGCAAAAATTTGACGAAGGGTGCGTGCCATAGCACGCACCCGTAAAATCACCATAAAAAATCCCAAGTTGGAATTTCAGGGCGCGTGACAACCCACGCACCCCAAAATTGAAAGTTCAAAATTTCAAATTTTAAGGTGCGTGGAGGTTCCACGCACCCTGAAAATGGCTTTACCTCGGACTAGGAGGTGCGTGTGGATTAAAAGGGTGCGTTGGCGATCTTTTTTGGGTGCGTGAGGGAATAAAAGGGTGCGTGGAAGGGGGCTGGGAAAATCCGATAATCAATGGAAAATGATGAAAAATGGCTATCTTCTATATTTATAGTAGGGATCCAATGGTCTGATACGTCACACTGAACAGTCATACGTCCATCGCAACATATCGGAGGGGCATCTGTTGGGGTCTAAAAGGTAGGGGCCCTAAAAAACAAGCAAAACAGCTATACACCTTCGAAAAATCATACAAAACGCCTCCCGGTGCACGCAAAATGGAGATTTACAAAAACCCCCTCACTTAGCCAATTCTGGCTGAAATCTCCAGTGGGCCCCGCGAATCGCTGTGATCGAAACAGTCCAAAATCGAACCCATGACTTTATTATCATTTATGATGAACAGCGCATGTGATTGCACGATCAAACGGGCCCCACAAACTCATCACAATTCAAAAACCCAATTTGGAACGTTCAAAGGTCCGTCCACGCACCCATAAAATCGGACTCCCACGCACCCGAAAAATCAGCAAAAATAAGAAATGGTTAAAAGGTCGCATGGTGTCCCACGCACCCCAAAAATGGGTCCACGCACCCATAAATTCAACACATTTCTGGATTTTCATTTAGAAGTGTTTTGGTGTCCCACGCACCCCAAAATGGGTCCACGCCCCCTAAATTCAACACATTTTAGGATTTTCATTTACAGGTCGCATGGGGTCCCACGCACTCGAAAAATTAGTCCCACACATCCAAAAAATCAGACATTTCCAAAACACATTTTTGGATGCGTTTGACCTCCGCACATCGATTTTAAGGTGCGTTGGGGGTATTTTAGGGGTGCGTGGCATGTGACAGCCCCTCATTGGCCGAGTTCTGGTATTTTCAGGTATAAATACCCCGTCCAACTGTTCATTTCTATGTTTTGAAAGAGAGAGAGAGCTACCATCCTCTGGGTATTCGAGATCCCCGTCGAAAAACCCTCGCCGAAATACTTTTTTGATCCCCGAAAACCCTTCCTGGTCGCCGGAATACCTTTCCGATCGCCGACATCTTCCACCGCAGGTCCGAATTATGAGAAATCACAAGTGTGGGCACGCATCCATAAATTCGATCCCACGCATCTAAAAATTGTCCCACGCACCCGAAAAATGGCCCACGCGTCCATAAATTTGGGTTCCACGCGTCCATTAATTCGACATGAATTAGACAAGTGCATCGGACTCCCACGCACCCGAAAAATGGCCCACGCGTCCATAAATGCGATGTAATTCAAATTTGCATATCGGACTCTCACGCACCTGAAAAATGCTCCACGCATCCATAAAATCATAAAAAATTAGGCACTTCATTTTAAGGTGCGTTGGAACCCACGCACCCATAAATTAAGTCCCACGCACCCTAAAAATCAGTGAATTACAGAAGATGTTTGCGGGTGTGTCGGACTCAATCTTAAGTGTTTTCAAGTTCCGTTTGAGCCTATCTTGGATATTTCGAGCGTTCCAGACACAATGGAATGGTCAAACGGATGTTCCGGGATCTCTAAACGAGCATAATTATGTATCTTCAAGGTTTGACCCGATTCAACGCGCTGAATGAATTGACTCCTCGGAAAGAAGCCGCCAGCATCCAGAACTATGCAAATATGCCATCTTTTATATATACTGTAAAGATATGATCCGATTTGGGTTGAAAGATAGACAAACGGGATTATGGTTATCACAATAAATTATATCAAAGAGTTTCAATTCACTACAAAGTAATTGTTATGAACTGCCACAACACAATAGTCGATGCCCTACCCATTCAAACGGAATCCGTCGGTTGGCTACTCAGGTACACACAGCTGTAGATTGGACTTCCCGAGGTCACCTGTCCATACATGACAGGCGTGGGCCCAGAGTCGTCATTCTCAGTCATAAACCTAATAGTCTCAGCCCGGATCTCTGGTCAAAACATAGGACATAGACATCTGACTAATATAAAGATGGTTCAGTACATGACAAAACAAATACAGGTCTCCACGACCACAAACTCTAAGACCATAGTCCCTATTGACTAGTCTTCTGCCTTTTAATCAAGGGTCATCGATCATTTGATGTAATTAAGGGCTCGTGCCAGATCACGGCCTGGAATGTACAAGATCTCAGGTTCTCTGGAATAAAATTCACCTTGCGATATCTCTTTTTCCATACCTTTTTGTGAATGTTTGTGATTGTCTATGAATGTTTCCATTACTCAAAACCCCAGAGCAACATTACATAGAAAATGTCCCTTGCATCATTTTCTAGTTTTAACAGTAGGCGAAAAGAATTTCAAAAGGTCCTAATCACCCCCCCTCTAGGACTTAGCCATAATTCTAGTTGCTCTTTAAGCTTCCGCACATACGAAGGTGTCGTGTTAGACTCTCGACGTAATTTCACATCTGATGTTTGTCCTGACCAGAGCTCATTCACGACATACAGGGAGTACGGTGGTGAATCGGTGTTTGTTGGCGATGGCTACGCTCATAAGGTGATGGGTATTGGTACGGTGCGCATCAGGATCTTTGATGGGATCGAACGAGTCCTGTAAGATGTGAAGCATGTCCCCAAGATGAAAATGAATGTAATTTCTCTTAGTGCACTCGAGGCAAAAGGGTGCGTATTCATCGGCCGCGATCGTTGTTGTGAAGTGATAAATGGGGCACTCGTGTGTATAAAGGCATAGAGGTGTAGTCATCTTCACAAGTTGATCGGGAGCACAATTCATGGTGGAGCTGCGTGATCAGCAGCAAGATCTATGGTTGCTCATATGTGTTAAGTGCCCAAGGGCAACATGAGAAGAGCAGAAAAGGGTGTGAAAGTGCAATGTTAGGGTTGATGGAGGCACGAGAAACAGTGGAGTGTTTGCTCACCTCAAGTGCAAGGCTGCGATGTAATAATAATTCTCAGTAAGACCGACGTCGATCCATAGGGAAAGAGGTAAATGGATTGAAACTATTCTAATAACTTGAATCTAGAAGTTAAGAAATTTAGTTTTTAAGAAAATAGTCAACTAAGTAGATAAAATCTGAGAATTGAAAGAGACTAGTGCATCAAGGATCCACTTGTAGTAGTTTAATACCAATCTATTCATCCAAGCACAACACAATTAGAATCAAAGTGTTATCTCTGATCTTGTCACGCCCCAAATTCGGTTCTCGACGTCCATTCGCTGTAACCCGAATTCAGAGGTGGCAGCCTCCGTAGTACCTCGATCTCGGATCCTAACTACACACGCCAGGTTCCGATCCTGGGATACCACAAGGAGGATTTGAGGGTCTGAATTTTTTTTGAAACATGAGCATCACCATATGAGTACCATCAAAGACAAACACAATATTTCCACTAAGTCATTTCGTTTACATACAGTACTGAAAGGTAAATACACAATGCGTAAATATAAAAACTGTCCACAATCCGGCACCTCCTACTACTGCACTCCCAACTCCAACTCAACGTTGCTGATACACTCTGGTATAACCTGCAGCGTAACAAACGTGCATAAGCTTCGAACGAAGCTTTGTGAGTGCGTGTGTGCGTGCGCAATGCGTATGACAAGCATGATAAATATCAGAGTAAGCAGTAAAGCATGATGAGAAATCTAAACCAAAACTTAGCCGAATTAGGCTACACGATCATGTGATATGAATAACCAGCCTACCACGGCTATGCAAGCATGCAATACAGATAACTAGCCAGTCATGGCTATGCAGGCATGCAATACAGGTAACCAGCCTACCAAGGCTATATACTCATACTATGCGATGGCCTACAGGGCCTAATGTCACATACAATGATCCAATACATGTATGTAAATCACCACCTCTCAGTACAGTGGTCCAGATAAGAACAGTCATAACGCGATTGCCTAAGCAATGTAGGACTCAGAACTGGTAGCTCGCCTAGGCTTACAGCCCCGCCCACATCACACCGGCCCACGTCAGGACCGTCCAATACCATACAGTGATACAATACCATCTCTGAAACGGAACATCACCGGGGTCTCACAGAACTCACTACTCACCAGTAGAATGCCAAAGCCTATCTGGTGCAATAGTGGACCTACTCACAGCTGGTCAAACTCAACCCACTTTGCCAACACTCTTCCGACAGTTTAGGTTAGACCTCCTTCCAAACTGACCACGTGCAGTGGAAAACACCGCCGTTTGATATTCGGCATACTGGTGTATGATTAAACCACCCGGTCCTTGAATGGAGCACCCACCTTGGTACCAACGGGATCAGGGACTTTCACCCAGGGACATCTTTGGCATCTAGTTTAAAGATCACATATTTTCGGTGTTTTGCAAACCACGATGGAGCTATGGTTGCAACGTAGTAACCATGCTATGTGTGGCACAAGTAGACGGTGCGAAATGCGACCATGCATACAAACGTGGGACGACATTCCCTTGCAAGTCTTCAAAGAGCACCATAAAACTATAGGGTCTCAAATACAATGTCACCGTCAACTGGTAATGAACTGCACGACAATCGCGACCGCTATGGCCGGTTGATACAAAACAATCAGATGAGCCAAGCATTCATGATGCATGAGCCAAGCATACAGTATGAGTGCCAACAAGTAGTCAACCTACCATGATGGCAATAAAGCAATCTAGTCCAACCTATTTGAGATATGATTAAGATGAGGGGACACATATGAATGATCGAGTCGTAGTGCGGGATGTCGCTAGCCAGGGAATCTCGCACCAAGGGCTACAAGGTATGATAAGTTATTCCTACCATACAGTGTAAGTCAGGATGATAGATTCCTGTCCTCGAATAGTCCCATACCTATTGGAGAGGTTTGCGATAGAGAGCACGTGAATTACATTTGCGCGACTACATCTCGAATGCTTTATGAATGCGTTTATGCCCTAGTGGTCCCCAACTAACAATGGTGATTCAGGATGCATACTCATTACACATGCATGGTGGTCGTCAAAGCATATAGTATATAGATCGCATAGGAGTATTCCAAACAACACTACGTGTGGCAACAGACATACTAAAAACATCATAAAAAGATAATTCACTTATAACACAAGCAAACACAAAGAGATAGGACCCTAAATGGATGGTATACAACAACACAGATGATCCAACAATTGAACGGTGTGGATTAACCTTCAACATTCAGATAACCCAAATGGAAAGAAAAAGATTGAATAACTACCGACACATCAAAGGTAGAACCTACTTGAGCGGCAAGAGTAGAATACCCAAAATCATGCCGAGACCCATAATCCTGTAGTACAGTTGAGATAAACACAATAATGGTCCGTAAAAGGAATGTCATAGAACGGGTTGCAAGATAGACAGGTCATGACAGAGAATCATAAATGGTAGGGTAATCTGAGATAGATGATCAGTACGATGAGGTAAAAAAAGGGACGACAGGTCTAACCTCATACTGTAAGGTAGGCTCCATATAATGGATGGCCTAGATGACATACTAACGTTGAGGATGAGCCCCACACTCGTCTTAAAGGTAAACGGACGGTGTGGATGGGATATACACAATATGGTGGTCTTTAATAGTTGGGTACAAGGGTAGAAGGGGTGAGTCATATGAGTATACAACAAGCTTAGTTACCAGGATCAATCAACATGGAGAGTCAATAAGGTGGGTCAATAAGGCAGGTTGACAAGGCGGGTCAACATGGTGAGTTAACAAAGTGAATTGACAAGACAGTTCAATAGGGTGAGTTTAAGAAAGTAGCCCTGTGACTTGGATCGAGCGAACTTTAGGGATTCCCATGCATCCAGATCTATATGACCTTTCAATAAGGGTTTACACAACTAATCATCAAGGTGGATCCACGGGATGGACAACGGGGTCATTCGAACACGCACACTGAATGACCCGCACACTAAGGTGGTCCCACGGCCATCCTGTACATAACATGCTAGGGTTTATTCATTTGGATGGTTTGGATCAAGCACAAAATTAAGGCGGTCCTAATCGATGGGCAACATACATATCGCACCATAGTGGCCAATGGCTGACGTGGATAGAACATATGCATAACGAGGTGGACCTGTGGTTGGGGATAACCGCATAAAGGAGTGGGGAAGCCACATACATCAATGGCCCCCAACAGTTTGGGATCAACCCGATATTGGTGCTTTCCCACTAATCAAGTGAGATGGCAACCAAACACCATGGTGGGGCCTACACACCACACGTGTGGAACCCCACCCATGGCTGGGTGACTTATGAATAGGAAGAATGGCAAATAAACATAACAGATGGGTCCTGTAAAGTTTCCAATGGTAGGCGTTCAACCACCCTTATTTTCTACGTGTGGCCCACCCAAAACTGGGCCCCACTCCCCGGTCGAGGTGGACAACAATGTATACAACACATCTATCAAGGTGGGAGCCCAAGATGGGCCCCATGGCCTTTGGTTGGATGGAAAAATAAACAACATAGTAGCCTTAAGAGGAGTTTCAATGGTGGGCATCAATGGCCACTGCTTCCTATGGTGTGGTTCACTTGAGGTTTGTATTTACCTCATTATGCTGGCCCATGGCCCTAAAATAATATGGAAAAATAGATGGTCGGCATAGATAAAACAGATGCATCGTGGTGGGACCCATAGGGTGGGCCACCTGCTGGGCAGCATGCCAAAGCACGCTGCTTGGAGCGTGGCACCCAAATGGGCCCCAAGAGTTTTGAATCAAACTGATATTTTTGTTTTCTCCTTCATCCATATCCATGTGATCTTATGAACAAGTTGAATGACAAATAAACATCATTGTAGGGCCTGGGAAGGTTTCAACAGTGGAAATCATTATTCCCACTGTTTCCCGTGGCATGGTCCACTTGACATTTGGATATGTTTAAATTTTGGGCTCAACTACTGAAATGAGCTGGAACAACATATGGACGTAATAGATAAGGCACATACATTCTAGGTGGGCCCAACTGAGTTTTCGATCAAGATGATATTTTGTTTTCCCTCTTCCACACGTGTGTGGAATTATGAACAGGTTGGATCTCAAATAAACATCATGGTGGGCCTTAGGAAGGTCCAACGGCCTTGTCATTGTCCTCACTGTTTTCTGTGGTGAGGCCCCCTTGAGACTTGGATCTATCTCATTCTTGAGATCATGCCCTAAAATGATCTCCTCAAATGGATGGACGGTGTGGATATAACAAGTACAACACGGTGGGGCCCATTGAAGTTGGTGACGTCACGACAGTAGGGAGATAGCTACTCAACCTGTCCGCCAGCGTCAGAGACGCTGGGAGCCTGATTATTATTATTTTTTTCTTTATTTTTCTGTGGTTTAGATCGAGTGGGGCCCACATAAGGGTGATCCACTCCGACTATCAGGTTCCCCAGCTCGTGGGGGACCTAATGAGCCCTATATTGGGTGGTTGAATTGGTCTACAAACATCAATGTGGGCCGAGGAAGTTTCGACAGTGGACATCATTTACTCCACTGTTTCATGTGGTCCGGTCCGCTTAAGATTGGGATCTGTCTCATGTTTGGGCCCTGGCCCCTAAAAGATTTGGGAAAACAGATGGACGGTGTGGATTACACACAAACATCAAGGTGGGTCCCACGAGTGGGGGCCCATTCACGGCGTCCAGGTGACGCTGGACTGTTCTAGCGTTCTGACGTTGTGAACGTCCAGCGTCCGGACGTTGGTTTCTTCTCTTTTTTTTTTCTTTTTTGTTTATATCAAGTGGGGCCCACATGGGTATGATCCAATCCGTCTATTAGGTCCCCCAGCTCGTGGGGAACCCTTAGAGTCCAATATTGGACAGGCGATATAGCCTACAAACATCACGGTGGGCCCAAGAAGCTTCGACAGTGGGGTTTCATTATCTCCACTGTTTCATGGTGTGGTCCACCTGAGATCTGGATTTGCTTCATTTTTGGTGTCCAGCCCTAAAATGGGCTGGAGAAACAGATGGACGACGTGGATCAAATACATGCATCAAGGTGGGTCCCATGAGTGGGGACCCACGGTCAACGCCCAAAGGGGTTTTCAGCCAGGCGTTGCTGGGCAGCAGCGTCCTCTAGACGCTGTCTGTCCAGCGGCCATCTTGCATGTATTTTTTTTTTATCTTGACTAGTGGGTCCACACGTGCAGGATCCACTCCGTCCATCAGCTGGGCCATCGCATGGTGGGTCCACATGGTGGACAGCGTGGCTGAACTACATACATCATGGTGGGCCGTTGGCCACACTAATTATGCCACAAAATGGGTCCCCAAGTGGGATCCACACCATCAAAAGGTGGGACCCATTAGAATCCTAGATTCTACACAAAACCTAAGAGGAACATGGATGCACTCACAATGATGGTTGGACGGTCGGATGGGGTTGGATTGCCGATCGGACGGTCCGGATGATGGTTGGGGTCCTCCAAGCTTGGATCTCCTCCTTCAATCTCTCTCTCTCTCTCTCTCTTGATCTCCCTCTAAATCTCTTTCTACTTCTCTCTCTCTCTCTCTCTCTCTCTCCTTTCTCTCTTTCTCTTTCTCTCTCCTTTCTTGCAAATGGGAATGAGAAGATCCACCCCCTACGTATGGATCTTGTATGGGTAGAGAGGGGGGGTGCATGAGGTGATGATGATGATGATGGGAGAGGGCATGGGAGGTATGAGTTGTGTTGACTTTGGAAGTGAGAGAGTGATGGGGTGGGTATGGTGTGTGTAGACTAGGGTGATGAGAGGGGTATGGTGATTGATTTGATTGATTTGACATATTCTTGGGATTTATTCAAGTGGGGCCTATGCCACACGCGCATTGCGTGGCCCACCTCGGATTGCGCAAAAGTACGCATCTTTCAAACTAAGCATCGAAACGAAGCGTGCCGCGCGGCGTTGGAGTCGTGGCGCCCGCACGGTTGCAAGGGTACAAGTCTTGGGTCGATGCGGTATTAAAATAGGGTCGCGATCAAGGCTCGCTAATCTGGTCCATCCGGGACGTACCGGTACCGAAAACTAAACGTACGGAGGGCAATTCAAGGTACGGGTCTTACAGATCTAATTGGAGGATATAATATTCAAGCATAAACAGTCACACTTAAATATGAAAATTAGATTTCTAATTCTAATGAAGCACATAGAACTTGAACTTGTAGCTTTCGAAGTAACAGCCATGCCAAAAGACTATGACATGCTCCAGGGTTACTACAATTCAAATCCAAACAAACCCATCATGGAAATCTCAAAGAATTGCATGGAACTCATGTCCAGAGTACACAAACTCTCAAAATTCATCTAAAAATCCAACTTTATTCAAACTAGATGTTCAACATCCAAAATTAAGAAAACGGTACTTGAAATAAATGAATTAAGCATTGAAACTAACTACAAACTTCACCTCTTAGCTCTAGCTAAGAGGTTAACTAGAAGAAAGCACAATAAACTAGAACTAGAACTAAGAAAAGAAAGAAAAGCTAGTTGTATGAGGCTAGGAAGCCTCCTAGGTCTTGATCTCTTTGCTCCACACGTTCCTAGATGGCTTAGGAAGAGAGTGGAGGTGGCCTTTTATAGGAGAAATCACGCACCAAGTTGGAAACTTTCAGAAATTGAAGAGTCCTTACACAGTCTAGACGTTGGCCGGGAGGCCAGACCCCCCCTGGACGGCTGGTCGGACCTTGCACAGCAACAATAGAAGCCACTGGACACCATCTGACATGTCTACTGACCGGTCGGCCAGACCTGGGGAAACCAGTCCAGCGAGTTTAGATTCAAAAAGCCTAAAAATCTGACTTGTCTGGCCTCAGGGCCGATCGGCCAGATCTGGCCACCGGTCCGCTGGAGGTGTAACAACAGAGTTGTTTTCTGCAGTCTCTGCACTTTACTTTTCTGGCCTTGTAGCTCTGCACTTTAGTTTTTCTGGCCATTTCAGGTCTTCAACTTGATTCCTTCAAGGATTTTTCTTCACTTCTTTGGCTCATCAAAGCTTGATCTCCTAATCATTCTAAATCCTTCAAATTAGCATTAAATTCATGACATCTCTCTTTTACCTACAAACACAAAAACAATCATTAGTCCTTAACTTTAACAACTTAAACTATGCAATTGTACTATGAATTGGGGTTAGAACATGCATAATTCCAGGCTCAACATGGAGTTATGATGAAGTTGAGATGACGTAGCAAGGATGGTTTGATTCGACGTTTGAAGCCTTGGTGGAGATTGTTGGAGAGCCTTCAAACAGTGCACGGTTTGGGTGCTCAGACCAGTCGAGCGACCGGTCTGGCCGTTTGGCCCAGATGCACAGCAGGTCTCTCGGCAGATTTCTCTCACCCTTGACTGGTCAGACAACCGGTCTACAGGAGGCAACGTGGATGTTTTTTTTGTGATTCTCCTCTGTACTGTTTTGTAGCATGTGAGACCGGTTTGCCGACCGGTCGTGCGCAATGACGGTGTTGTGCATGGTTACGCAGTTTTGAGTAACATGTTTCTAATTTCGAGTTGCTTGCTATATATATGGCATGAATCCGGGATTAGTAGTAATCTTAAGGTGTCCAAGGTTTCCTAAGTGAGTTAGGAAGAGGGGAGAGTGTTTTGAGAGGGAGAGAGCTTGGGTTTTCTCTATTTTTCCTTGCTTGTGGGCTATCAATCTCTGTAATCTTCTGGAATCATAGTGGATCGCTTTGTGCCGTGGTGTTTTACCCATTGAGGGATTTTCCACGTAAAATCAAATTGTCTCTTGTGGTTGAATGCTTATGTGGTGTGATTTCATTGTGTTTCTCGTTTGATCTTATATTTTTACTATGTGTTGTTCGGTTTTCGCTTCCGCTGCCGGCGTCCCTATTCCCAACATGAGGAAAAGGGGCCCTTTTCATTTGAGAGAGAGAGAGAGAGAGAGAGAGAGAGAGAGAGAGAGAGAGAGAGACCATATGGAGCAGCTGAAATTGTGGTTTTACCGCTTATAGAGATACTCGGAGATATGTCTAATGTCCTAGAGGGGGGGTGATTAGGACCTTTTCAAAATCTTTTCTCCTACTAACATTTTTTATCAAATAAAACAAAGTAAGCAAGAACACTTAGGCTTTCAAGCCTAAGTGGGTCCAATCACAAGTCTAGCATATGATTAATCAATAAGCAATCCTAGTCTAAAGCATGCATAGGTAAATAAATGATTCAACTAATCAAAATCCTAACTTATGCAACTTGTGTAGACTATGAGAGTGGATCAATGTGCTCAAGTCTACACAACTAGTGAAGGTACATCTTGTGTGTGGATGAGCCTAATAAGTGCCTAGCATACATTCCTATCAAGCATTCATAATTAAACAATAAAACTAACAATGCTAAGATATAAATGTGCTCAATTCAATCACAAACACAAGCATGTATAGTGGTTCGACTTTGGGTCTACTCCACTCCCGGTTCAAGTACTCGACTCCTTTGAGCACACCGGCATTCACTATCGGAGGTTTTAAATGAGGTTCGCCTCTCAACCTTTACACGGAGGTTTTACCGGTTCACCTCTCAACCATTACTAGAGTTTTGGACATAGGCTAACTCTCTACCCGACGCACGTTCACTCCCGTGTCGGAGGCTCCCCCTTGGAGACTTAGTTTAGGCCCGGCAAACGGGTCAAGGAACGGCTAACGTCCCTAGATCGAGCTTAATAAACAAACTCTAAATGGACTCTCAATAAAGACAACCTACTTGTCGGATGAGTCCCTTGTTTAGCGCCGGTTTAGGTTGCTTGATCTCCGCTCTCCCGTGCTTCAATCAGCTTCCCTTGCTCCCACGATCGTGTTGCCGTTGCATCGCCAATGCCTCAGCCACACTTGATCAAACACCTTGCATGTGATGCCTTTAAGATGCCCAAGGTGATAGGAGGGTAGGTTTGAGAGCTCTACAACTAATGGGAATGGGTTGCCTAGAGTCTCTCTCCTACAACGATCTCATCTTAGAGTTTTGGACAAGGATATGCCAATCTAGAAGGTTCCAAACGCTAGAGATCAAGAGGGGATGAATGTTATCTTCTTCATGAGCTTGGAATGCTCTAATCTTATGTTAAAGCACAAGGAAGATACCTTGCATAGGTTGGGAATGAGCCTCAAATGGTCTCCAACAATGGTGGCTTCACTCCTCTCGAAATCCCTCTACATTGCCCTCAAAACAAGCCAAGCCCTTATATAAAATAATGCACAACGAATTAAAAATGGGCAAATAACGGCTAGTGCCGACCAGTCGCACGACCGGTCGGCCAGGGTACACCACCGATCGTCCAGGGTCCACGACCGGTAGGCCATAGGCCAACTGATGACATTTCTTTGCTGTCTTGCTGGAGGGGGTCTGCCCGACCGGTCACGACCGGTCGGACCAGCCCAGACGACCGGTCACGACTGGTCGTTCCTATGGCCTGCACAACAGCAGGTTTGCTGTTCAACTGGACTGACTGTCCGACCGGTCTTAACCGGTTGGCCAGGGGTCCAAGACTGGTCGGACAGGCCTGGGTTCAGCCCACTATTTTGCTGACCCATCCATACTACAACCCACTCACTCAGGACAAGTTTTAGGTGATGTTTTGGGACACCTAGGGCCAATCTATGATGACTAAAAGTTTCCTAATATGATCAAGGTCATCAAAGAATCAAGGGGTTGGGTTTTGGTCAAGGTTAAGGCACCAAGGCATCACTTTTACCTGATTCTTCTTCCTTGATGCATCGGGGCCGCTTGAGTCTTCGGTCTTCGTCTTCATTAGGCTCAACCGACACTAGACTCACTGATGTAAGTGATTGACAAACAAGGTGCACTAGTATGCCACGGAGAAGTGCACTACTAACAGCTGCTTCTGTTTCATCGAAGAAGGCTCTTGAGGCTGGTTTGGACTCCACACGTGTGACTCCGTGGGCTTACTTACTGATTTAAAATGGTTTAAAACCCTTGTTAGTTAGAAAGGTTTTAAATCCCTTCCTAAACAAAAGCTTTAACCCTTGTTAGTTGGAAAGGTTCAAAACTCTTTTGGAAAACTTTTTTCAACCCTCTCTAGTGAGGCGAGTGATAGAGGCACAACAGGCAAACGAGTGGATTCAATCCTGATTTGCTAAAATGCCCGAAGAGGAGAAGCACAATTGGCAGATAAGTGAGGATGGAGGAATGCATTTTTGAGGGAGATTGTGTGTCCCTGATGTAGCAGACTTGAAGAGGGAGATTATGGATGAAGCTCATCGCTCCCAGCTTACCATTCATCCCGGTGGCACAAAGATGTACAAGGACATGAAGTGATAGTATTGGTGGCCGAGTATGAAGAAGGAGATTGCAGACTATGTGTCCAGATGCCCTACCTGTCAGCGAGTAAAAACAGATCACAGGCACCCTTCGGGAAGTTGAAGTCGTTGCCAATCTCGGAAGGCAAGTGGGAGAATATATCAATGGATTTTGTTACGGGGTTGCCACGGACCTGTAGAGGGCATGACGCAGTTTAGGTCATCCTTGACAGGTTAACTAAGATTGCACATTTTCTTGCTATATGCATCACCCAAGGATCAGTAGAGTTGAGCAGATTGTATATCGACCATGTGGTGAGGTTGCATGGAGTCCCGGTGACTATTGTTTCAGACCGCGACCCGAGGTTTACCTCTCACTTTTGGAAGGGCTTCCAGAAGGCGTGAGGTACTTCATTAAACTTCAGCACCGCCTTTCACCCCCAAACAAATGGGCAGCTAGAGAGAGTTATATAGGTATTGGAGGATATGTTGTGAGCTTGTGCATTGGATTTCGAGGGTGCTTGGGATGAGCTCCTACCACTGGTGTAGTTTGCTTACAACAACAGCTATTAGTCTAGCATTAATTGGGATGGCTCCCTACGAAGCCTTGTATGGGAGGCCGTGCAGATCCCCTAGCTGTTGGACGAAAGTAGGAGATCGCGGTTTTCTCGGTCTGGATTATGTACAGGAGACAACTGACAAAATCAAGGTTATCAAGGAACGGATCTGAGTGGCGCAGAGCAGGTAGAAGAGCTATGCCAATACTCGTTGAAGAGAACTTGAGTTCGCAGTCGGCGACCGTGTATTTCTCAAAGTCTCCCCGATGAAGGGCATGATGAGATTTGGGCAGAAAAGGAAGTTGGCTCCGCGTTTTATAGGACCTTTTGAGATCTTGAGTAGGGTTGGTGCCATGGCATATCGACTTGCCTTACCCCCTCAGCTTTCTGGCATTCACTGGGCTTCCAAGCTCATACTACACTTCTTTGTCTACAGGTGGATCACAGCTATACTAGGCGCAAGACTCTATCCCGATTTTTCCTTACTGCTTTCCTTTCTTAGTGATTTGGAAATGTAATGTTTAATTTAATGATGTGATGTAATATTTTGGACGTATGGTAGCTACCCATCCCTGAGAAGGATCGGGTCTTCTTTTGGACAATGTGATAAACACAAATCAGTAATATTTAGTTTCTTAATTAATATAAACATTTTTAGTGATAAACACTTTTTTGACAATGTGATAAATACAAATCAGTGTATATAAACATTTTTCCTTTCCCTCTGCCACAAACTAGATTCAAAGTTCAGAAATTTAATGAGCCCGTTCGCTGAGTCCGGAGCGTGGCGAGGTAGCTGGAGTGAACCGAATTTAGAGGTCGGGGAATGGGTAATCCCAACCACCGGATTCGAGGCGTGACAGAAACTTTCTATGCACTTAAGATGATATGAGTATGAGAGGAAGAGATGAAGTGATACGATTTTGAAACTCTTAAAAGTTCTTTAAAATAGTAGTTTTCTATATGAATTCCCCTATTTATATGATTGATAGAAGATTTTGAACACTTTCTTATTCTAGTTCACATTACACGATTCTCAGAACTTAAATGATTAGATGATTTGTAGGTTGATTAAACTATGATCGAAAGTGTTAAGGAACCAAGTGTTCACTAGCCTCAAGTGTAAGGCTGCGATGTAGTAATAATTCTTGGTAAGACCGATGTCGATCCACATGGAATTAGGGTAAACAACTCCAATTGTTCTAATAACTTCAATCTTAGCAATTCAGAATTCAGTTTTAGAAGCAGAACTAAAACAACAATTTAAGCAAAGGAAAATCTGATATTTAAAAAGAAACTAGGGCTTTTAAGGATCCACTTGTTGTAGTCTAATGCTAATCCATTCATCCAAGCACAAACACAATTAGAATCGAAGTTTTATCTTTCATCTAATTGGAAGTTATTTCATTCAACATAAACAGTTCCGCTTAAATTTGAAAATTCAGATTCCTAGTTCTAATGAAGCATGTAGAGTTCAAACTTGTAGCCTTCGAAGTAATAGCCATGACAAGAGACTATGGCATGCACTGGGGTTACTACAATTTGAATTTAATCAATCTAAACATGGCAATCTCAGAAAATTGTAAGGAATTCATGTCCGAAGCACATGAACTTTCATAAAACATAAAAAAATACCCACTTTATTCAAACTAGAACTTAAAAATCCAAACTTTAAGTAAAGGTACTTGAATTAAACAAATTGAAAATTGAAATTAGCTACAAGCTTCACCTCTTAGCCCTAGCTAAGAGGTTCTAGCCGAGCATTGTCATACTACAACTAGAATCAAAAGAAAAACTACTTAAAAGCATAGAAAAAATATAAAAGCCCCAATTTGAGGAGTTGCGAACGCTTCATGATGATCCTCTCCATCTCTTACGACTTTCCAAGCCTTCTATGATGCCTTAGGAAGGAAGCCAAGGTGTCATTTTATAATAAAAATCACCCACCACCTCAAATTGCGTAAGTATTTACGCACTTATGTCGGTCATCGGGTGCCTGACGAGTGTTGGTCGAGTGCCCGACCATACCACAAAACAGTCCAGCGACTTTGGTAACTTTTCTTTGAATTTTGGGCACCCGGAACCTCTTTATTAGGCGCCCGACGGGTCATCGAGCGCCCGACCAGTTGTGGTCTGGTGCCCGGCCATGTTCAGAAAAGTTCCAGTAAGAAACTGAAATTTTTATCAATTTCGGGCGCCTGGTAAAGTGGTGGTCGGGTGCCCAAAGGCCTAAAGTGTAATTTTTCTGCTCTACGAGGTCATCTGCTGAGCTTTTTACAGTTTACTTTTCTAGCCCTGCAACTCTGCAATTTGACTTTTCTGATCATTCTAGGTCTTCAACTTGATTCCTTCAAGACTTTTTCTCCACTTCTTTGGATCTTCAAAGCTTAGCCTTCTAGTCATTCCAAATCCTTCAAATTAGCATTAAATGCATGACACCTCTCTCTTTTACCTACAAACACAAAAACAAGTATAAGTTATTAACTTTAACAACTTAAACTATGCAATTGTACTATGAATTGGGATTCAGATATGCATAATTTATGGCTCAACACACACCCCAACCAGCATTTTGCTAGTCCCTAACAAAACATGCGTGAAATGATTCACTTTTCTAAAAACACAACTCTCTCTTAGAAACTATACTTCTATAAACTTCAAGACATATAAGCATTAAATTCAGAAAAACATAGTGATAAGAAATTAGAGTCATAAACTCTCAAAACATAATAAGTATTCACATACAATCCCCATCGATTGATTGAAAAATAGAAGAATCTAAACATGTATGATCTAGTGTGCATTGTGAAAGTTCATCTCATGAATTTCCAGGATTACCTTCTTCATAAGTCAGCGAAACAAGAGATCTGAAAGTATATAGATCAACTAAATGGCTATGACAAGAATTTGCCTAACCGTTCCTTCGAAGGCTTTCACACTACTTTTCATTTCCAGCTTTGGTTACGAATAGACCATCCCCTCGTTGGTAATAGGTGGCCCTTTTCAGATTTTATCAACAAATATTCAATGAATAACCATATTCTCATTCTCTGACATTAGATAGGTGTTAGAACTAGAAAATGAATACAAGGACATTTTCTGTGTAATGTTGCTATGGGGTTCTGAATATAGAAACATTCATAGACAATCACAAGCATTCACAAAAGTGCACAAGAGAAGAGATATCGCAAAGCGAATTTTATTCCATAGATCCTGAGATCTTGTACATTCCAGGCCGTGATCTGGCACGAGCCCTTAATTACATCGAATGATCGATGACCCTTGATTAAAAGGCAGAAGATTAGTCAGCGGGGACTATGGTCTCAGAGTTCGTGGTCGTAGAGATCTATATTTTGTGTGGTCATAGAGACCTGTATTTGTATGGTCGTAGAGACTTGTATTTGTTGTATTTTATTATGGACCGATCCATCTTTGTACGAGTCAGATGTCTATGTTCCATGTTTTGGCTGATCTTTGGGCTGAGACTGTCAGAGTTTTTTAACCGAGGGGTGCGACTCTGGGCCTGCGCCCGTCATTTGTAACGGGTGACCGCAGGAAGATTGATCTATAGTTGTATGTACCTGAGCAGTTCAACCAACGGATGCCGTTTGAATGGGTAGGGCATCGACTGTTCTTGAAGTGTCAGTCCTTAACAAATTCCGTCTAATAGTTTAGAACTCTCTTGGTATGGTTTATTGTGTTAACCATAGTCCCATTTGCTTAGTCCAGCCCTGAATATGGGTCATATTACGATAGTACATGTAATGATAGATACATTAATATGATTCTGGGCACTGGCGGCCTTTTTTTGAGAAGTTACTTCGTTCATCACATTGGATCGGGTCGGACTCCGAAGGCTTGCATTCTGCTCATTGGGTGGCCCAGATGAGTTATTCGATTGCTCGATTGCGTCCGAAACGCTTTAAATACCCAAAATAGGCCCAAACGGGGGCCGAAAACATCACAAAATGAAGATTTAAAGGTGCTGAAATGGATGTTCAGAGTGTTGATTTTTATGATCCGCTGGCCTGATTTTACTGATGCGCTGGGACCAGCGCGTCAAAAAATGATTTGTTTTAGAAATGGTTGATTTTCATGATGCGCTAGCATATTTTTATGATGCGCTGGGGCCAGTACGTCTCAAAATGATTTTTGTTTAAGATGCGTATTTTTCTGATCCGTTGGCCTATTTTTCTGATGCGCTGGAGCCAGTGAGTTAAAAAAATGACTTGTTTTATAAACGACTGATTTTCCAGATGCGCTGGGATATTTTTCTGATGCCGTGGAGCCAGTGCGTCCATAAAATGAGTCGAATTGGACTCCAGGTATTTTCATGATGCGCTGGTATACTTATGCATTTTTACATCATTTCTTCACCAGACCTGCTATGGTTGGAAGCGGGGTTTTCGGTGATCGGAGAAGGTTTCCGGCGATCAGAAAGAGGGTTCCGGGGAGGGATTGGTGGTTTCTTGAAATGCCCAAGGGACAAAACTCTCTCTCTGGATCCGTCCAATTAAACAGTAATGGAGGGGTATTTATACCCGAAAATTCCGAAAATCGTCCAATAGGAGGCCGTCACGTGTAGCGCGTCGAGAAAATATGTCAGTGCGTCGAGAAAATCACTCGCCGCGTCTTAAAATGCCTTAGTTTAAGTGTTGATTTTTTGGGCGCATTGGCTGTCAGTGTGTCCTGAAATTTCTGAAAATGCCTGATTTATTGGATGCGCTGACGATCAGTGCGCCCTGAAATTCCTGAATTTGTGGATGCGCTGGGTGAATTTCTTGATGCGCTGAGGGTCAGTGCGTCCTGAAATTCACTTCGTAAAACTGTCTGAATTTCTTGATGCGCTGGATGAATTTCTTGATGCGCTGAGGGTCAGTGCGTCCTGAAATTCACTTCGTAAAATGACTGAATTTCATGATGCGCTGACTATGAATTTAGTGATGAGCCGACGTACTTATTTGTGATTATCTTGCGAAAATGATGGTTTATGGGGCCCGCTTTGCGATGGATGTTGATGCACTGGCTGTATTTTTTCATGATTGAACTTACCCTCTCAAATTTAGAGATCATGATGAATGGTGGGGCCCACCACTGGGTCAACTTTCCATTTTTGGTAAAGTCTGATGTGTATTGTGATTTTGTTGAATTTTTTTTGATGCACTGGCCTTGAATCTATTGATGTGACAGATTGTACACTTGTGATCCCTGTTTTGAGGACCCGGACTTTTGGGACCCCAACAATAGGATATTTAGAAATCCATATCTTTCGTTCTTTTCTCTTATTTCACATAAACAAGGATGGACAAAGTTCCTCGGCTTGGTTCCTAAATGTTCGCTCCCCTCAAGTGCAAGGCTGCGATGTAGTAATAATTCTCGGTAAGACCGAGGTCGATCCACAGGGAATTGGATAAATAGTTCTAAAGTATTCCAGCAACTTTAATTGGAGCAATTTGGGATTTCGATTAAGAAAACTAACTCAAAACAATAACTTAGAAAAATCTGTAATTTAAAAGAACTAAGGCTTTCAAGGATCCACTTGTAGTAATCCCATATTAATCCATTCAATCCAAGCATAAAACACAACTAGATTCAAAGTTCTATCTCTCATCTAGTTGGAAGATAAAGCATTGAAGCACATTCAACCCCACTTCAGTTAAACTTTCAAGTTCTAGTCCTATTCAATCACATATCATTCAAAATCATAGCCTTCGGAGTAACAGCCATGCCTATGGATTGTGACATGCTCAAGGGTTATCATAATTCGAATCTAATCAAGCCAAACATGATAATCTCAGAGAATTATAAGAAATACATGTCCGGAGCACATGAAGTCTCATAAAAATTATAAAAATATCAACTTTATTCGAACTAGAACATTCAAAATCCAAACTTAAAGTGAAAGTACTTGAATCAAACTGAATTAAACATGAAATTGGCTACAAGCTTCACCTCTCAGCCCTAGCTAAGAGGTTCTAACCGAGCATTGTTATACTGCAACTAGAATTAAAAGAAAAACTAAATAAAAGCATGAAAAACTAAAAAAATCAGAATCGATGAAGTTGTGGACGCTCCACGATGCTCTCGTTCACTTCCCACGACCTCTAATCTCTTCTAGGATGCCTTTAGACGAGGCCCTAGGTGCCCTTTTATAGAATAGTGTGGAAAAGTCCAGATTGAGCAAGGAATCATGGAGTTGCGTAGAGAAAATTGGAGCTTGTAGGACAAGCTCTGTTACACAGCCGACCGGTCGTCAACCGGTCTGAGCTCATGGACGACCGGTCGTAAAATGACAGAATTAGTCCAGCAAGCTTTTGGAAATTTTCATCTTCCCCTGTTGAGTGCTCGACCGGTCTGACGACCGATTTGAGTGGGAGTCTACCGGTCTGTCTTGATCTAGTGAATGGGGGTCTCTGTGAATTACAACCGGTCGGACGACCGGTCCTGTGCCTTGGCCGACCGGTTTGCAGTGTTGATTTCTGCACCACTTCCTTCTTTCTTCCTTTTTTCTCTTGCTTCTTTCTTCCATCCTTTAGCACTTGGTTCCTTGCTCTTTAATGTATGTAAAGTGCTCTCTTAAATCTAGAATAAGTGAAATCTCCATCTCGTTCCTACAATCACAAATCATGCATTAGAGTAGTCTTTTAAACATGCAAACCATGCATAATATGTGATGCATTGGGGTTAGAAAATGTATAATTTAGAAGTTTAACACACCCCCCAGCCAGTATTTTGCTAGTCCCGAGCAAAACATGCATGAAATAAGTTCAAATCTTCAAAATCCAATGTTCGCTTCCCCAAGTGTAGGGTTGCGATGTAGTAATAAACTCGGTAAGACCAAGGTCGATCCACAGGGACTTGGGTAAGAATTCACAAATGCATCCAATAGTTTCTATTGAGAAGCTAACAATCAGATTTTGTATGAGATTGATGTAAGTAACAACTTTGAACTAAATTGAAGGTAAACAATTATAAAAAGGCACTAGGGGTTCAAGGATCCACTTGTAGCAATCCTTGATGCTCAATTCGCTGTGGTTTCTCACTTTCTCAAATAGAATCGATATTAAGATCTATCTAGCCGGATGATAGAGCTGTTAAACCAAACAATCTGTCATATGTAAGAGCCATGTGTATGATTCACTCAATGCAAGCTAGGCTGAGCATGCTCAATTGCATAGGTCAGTCCCAATTCCAATAGGATAAGATCACAATCATAACCATCCTCAAGTCCTGTCACAAGACAAGGCTAGATTATGATTTGAACTTGATTCAAATCACATACACAGTCCATACACATTACAGAAATTCAGAAAAGTAGAACTTTGATAGGAAGTCCCCACATGAAGATCATAGTACTAGAGCGTACTCCAATTCCTCGGATCATACAGGTCTAGACTAGCACATGTTGAGCTCTTAATTGTGCATATTCTAACCCCAATTCATCACTCATTATGCATGCGTTTCATGATTTAAAGACTAATCTAATGCATGGATTTGTGATTGTAGGAATGAGAAGGAGACTTAACCAATTCATGGTTAAAAGAGTCACTTTATACGCATTGAAGATCAATAGAACAAGTGCCAAAAGGTGGAAGAAAGAAGCAATAAAGAAAGAGAGGAGATAAAGAAGAAAACTGAAATTTTGTTCTTAGACCTGTCTGTAGACCGGTCGCCAGACCGATCGCCAGACAGGTCGCCAGACAGGTCTTAAGTGTATTTTTTGGACTGTTTTCTTTCCTCTTAGACCGGTCGCCAGACAGGTCGAGAGTAGTCCAGAAACACAAAAACTCTCTGGACAGATTATGCAGTTTTGAGACCGGTCGTGCGAACGGTCGTCCACAGGCTCAGACCGATTGTGAGACCGGTCGGACATGCGTAAACAGCAAGGTTTCTATTCTGGGCGCCGAATTTCTCTGCGCAAGTGCGTAAGTTTACGCGCAATCTGGAAGTTTCTTGCGTAATGGACACCTCCAAGCTATAAAAGGACTTCTTCTCTTCATACCAAAGCATGCTAGGACGTAGGGATTGCTTAGGAGACGGATTCGACTTCGAGTTTCTAGTTTTCTTCCTGTTTTAGTATTTTTCTATGTTTTTAGAGGCTTCTAGTTCAAGGATGTTAGCGACGAACTAAAACCTCTTAGCTAGGGCTAAGAGGTGAAGCTTTTGATTCGTTTTTGATGGATTGATGCAACCTAGGTTTCCTTTTATGTTTTAATTGATGAATTTTAGTTCAAATTGAGTTTGAATCAAGTACTAAGTTGGTTTCACTTTGATCTCTTGATGACTCCGGGCTCATGTGATTCTTAGTGATTCTAACTTAGTATCTTAGCTTTTGAGCATTGTTTATGCTTGTGTAGTGCATTGATCTACCATCGAGTCCGGGCATGGTAGACGCTTTGATTGCCTTGTGTACAATGGCCTGATTTTCATGTGGGAACTCATGCAACTAAAATTCTTATCTTTTGTAGTAATCTAGAATAGTTGTTTATTGATTGATTTTGATTTAATTAGAGTTCAAATCATGAGTTGTAATCAGGTCTAGTGACAGGATTTGGTGAAAACTATGGTTATGAATCTCAACTAGATTGGAAAGAGGCTTGGCCTACACAATTGAGTGTGCCCAAGGCCTGAGCGTGGTTGTGGGAATCAAATCAATGAATAAGCACTTATTTTGGATAATTGTTAATTTAACCACTCTATATTCCGATCGGATAGAGATATGAATTCGATTCCGATTGAGTTATGAGAGACCTAGTTGTGTTGATGCATTGAAACTTATCAAAAGTGGATCCTTGGCGCTCTAGTGCCTTTTTAGATTGAAATTACCTTAACCATTCACTGTTTAAATCCAAATCGCTATTTTTCAGTTTTAGTTCTTAATAGGATCTTAATTACTAGTTGTTTGAGACAAGTTCTGAGGATACCCATTCATAAATCTCTGTGGGAACGATACTCGGTCTTTCCGAATTATTACTACTTCGCAACCCTACACTTGGGGAGTGAACAAGTTTTTGGCGCCATTGCCGGGGATTTCTATGCGGTATTTTTAGAATTTTCTGAAATAATTTTTAGTTGAGATTGTGTTAAGATAGGTTTAGGATTTATTTTGCTTTCTAGAGTAGGTTTTCTTCTAAATACTAACTTGCTTTGTTTTGATTTTTGCAGGATTCTAACATAGGTCTAATCCAGGAATTTTTAGGAAGTTGAAGAAGAAGAAGGCATCTTAAGTCACAAATCAGGTTTTATCATTCTAACCTTACTCTTTTTCTTCTCCTACTCATTCCTATCATATTCATTTTTTGTAGAGTGGGTGGAGACTCCTTTTGGATCTCTGAAAGGTAGGCCTTGTGCCACCTGGATTCCTATTGGTCGGCTCTGCCGTCTTGGATCACCTTGTGCTCAGAGATTTCTCTTCTCAACCTATTCCTCTTTCTTCTTTTTCTGTACTTTTTCTCAAAAGACTCAAAGAGTGGGTGGGGAGTTCTTTGAACCCCTATTGACCAGGAGAAATCGGTCTCTATCCTTGCTTCTGGCCTAGCCATTGCAAGACACCTTGTGCTTAAGTCCTAGAGAGGAGTAAAGGAAGGAAGGAAGAATTCTTTTTCCTTTTTATTCATTCTTTTTGGTTTTGCATGCCACATTGGGCTCGGACTTATAATAACCGACTTGTAAGGGACGGAGTAATTGTTGAAGGGATTGATAGAGAGCCTCGTGCTAGGAAACGTCAAAATTTTCCTGAAATTACTAGAGAGATGGCTGAAAATCAACCAAATCAAGGGGTAAATCAAAATCCAGCCCCAAACCTTACTGAATTGGATGAGAATGAAGTGGGGGATGTACCTCAACCTAGAACTTTACGTGACTATTTACAACCAGCTAGGACGAGTACTCCCTCTTGCATAATTTTCCCTCACAATGTGGGGAATATTGATTTTAAACCGGGGTTGATCCAACTTCTTCCTAGATTCCATGGACTCGACTCTGAAAGCGCTTATTTACATATTAAGGAATTTGAAGAGGTTATAGCCACAATAAACTATGACAATGTGACCAAGGATACAATAAAACTTAAATTATTCCCTTTTTCCTTGAAAGAGAAGGCCAAATCATGGCTACATTCCTTAAGGCCGAGGTCTATTGGGACATGGGCTGAGATGACTAGGGAGTTTCTTAAAAAATTCTTCCCTACTCATCGAACCAATGCACTAAGAAGGGCCATAATGAACTTTGCCCAAAAAGAAGAAGAAACCTTTTTCCAATGTTGGGAAAGGTATAATGAGTTGTTAAACGCATGCCCACATCATGGCTATGAACGGTGGAGGTTGATTAGTTTCTTCTATGATGGATTAAACTCAACCATGCGCCAATTTGTGGAGATGATGTGCAATGGGGAGTTCATGAACAAGGAAACGGAGGAAGCTTGGGATTATTTTGACATGTTGGCTGAAAATACACAAGCATGGGATACATCTAAGCCAACAAGTTCAAAACAACCCCAAGCCAAGGAAAAGGGAGAAATTTATGTTTTAGATGAGCAAGATGATCTAGGTTCTAGAGTGGCTAAACTCACACGAAAGGTCGAGGAGATGGAACTAAAGAAAGTGGACACAACCCAACAAAGGGGGGCTGTTGAAACTATTTGTGGTATTTGTGCTTCCAATGTGCATCAAACGCCGGATTGTCCAACAATCTATGCGTTTCGAGAACTCTTATTTGAACAATCAAATGCTTTGAATAGTTATCAACGACCTTTTAGTACTCCAAATTCAAACACGAACAATTCTAGTTGGAGAAACAACCCAAACTTCAATTGGGCGAATGGAAACACGGCTAATCAAAGTAATCCTCAAAGGGGGCCCCCAATGTAAATGGCCCCACCTCAAATGCCTATAGAGGATACTTTGAAAGCATTCATGGAAGGACAAGCTCAAATAAATCAATCCAACCATACGATAATGCTTGAGCTTAAAAATTCGGTGGATGAAATCAAGGCTCGCTTAAACGCAAGGGAAGGGATTCTTCCAGCCCAACCCATACCAAATCCAAAACCACAATGCGAAATAAGCATGCCTAGTTCTTCTAACCAACATATGGAACATGCTAAGGCCATCACCACTCTTAGAAGTGGTAAAATTATTGAAAAATCTGATTCGGTGAAGGTTTCAACGCCTAATGATCCGGTATCTTCCAAAGAGGATGATGGATCTAGCACCGCCATGAATGAAAAAGAGCCATTGAAAGAATATAGGCCCGTTGCTCCATTCCCCCAACGCTTGATTTCAGCCAAACCTCAAGATAAATATCAGGAATTTTTGGAGGTTTTCAAGCAAGTCAAAATCAACATCCCATTGTTGGATGCCATTAAACAAATACCGTCATATGCAAAATTTTTAAAAGACCTTTGCACAGTTAAAAGAAAAATACATGTGCAAAAGAAGGCATTTTTGACAGAGAATGTGAGTGCCATTATCAACCACGGGATGCCCAAGAAATACAAAGATCCCGGTTGCCCGACAATATCATGTGTAATTGGAGATCACCGGGTGAAACATGCTTTACTTGATCTAGGGGCAAGTGTAAACTTAATTCCCTTTTCGGTCTATGAACAATTGGGTTTAGGTGAGTTGAAACCCACCAAAACCACATTACAACTTGCTGACCGATCGATTCGTATTCCGAGAGGGGTAATTGAGGACGTTCTTGTCCAAGTTGACAAAGTTTACTACCCGGTAGACTTTATTGTCTTGGACACGAGACCCATGGTTAATATTGGCCCCCAAATTCCTGTCATACTTGGCCGGCCATTCCTAGCTACATCAAACGCTATCATCAATTGTAGGAGTGGGGTCATACAAATGTCTTTTGGCAATATGACGATTGAGTTGAATGCTTTCAATATTGACAACCAACAAGAGGATGAAGATGAGGAGGTCCACGAAATAAACATGATCAATTCTATTGTGGAAGATGAATCCCTCTCACCTTTTTACTCCGGTCACTTAGACGAAGATGTGACTTACTCCCTTGATGAGAACGATGACATGATAAGGGATATGGTCACACTTTTTGAGTCGGCATCGGCATATGATGCTAGCCGAGAGAAGGATGTGGAAACAATACCTTTTTATGCTAAGAAATCAATTCCTATCTCCACACCTTTGTGGATCATGCATACCGAACTCCACCAACCCTGGGATGATCCATATTTGCAATACCAAAGCCCAGGAAAATCTGAATGGAGACATATTTTTTCTGATAAATATGATGATGTCTCCTCTTATACATGTGATGAAAATATTAAGGAACCCGTTGAAATTCCTTTTTGGGATTTTCATTGGGTTATCTGGATCAATTACACACATGTATATTGTAAAGCAGGATATTGGATGACTTTACTGCGAAACCTTTTGATCCATCTAATGATTCTGCTTGACTTTATGCTTTTGGATGAGTTGTTGGGACTAACCTCCTAGTCTGACTGAGGATGATTTTAAATAGTTTTCTAGAATGCTTTCCCATTAGGATTTGCTTTGATTAGTTGATTTATTTGTGAAGTAATCCATCTCCAAAAGTTAATCTTGCCATGAAATATATGCTTCAGGTGATATCTCTCTTTCTCACTCTCTTTTTCTTTTGGCATTGCTCTCATGTGTTGCATTCATTGTATACATTCTTACATTGAGGACAATGTAAAGTTTTGGTTGGGGGGTGAGAGATTCCTTAGATGATGAATCTGATAGCTTTCGTGACATTTCGAGCAATGATATAGAAATTTTTCGATTTTTCTAAAATTCAAAACTCTTTTGGAAAACTTTGATTCTATGCATTTGAGATGGCATAAGTATAAGAAGAGGAGATATGAAGTGAGGGATGTTGTAAGCTTTGAATTTCTCCTAATATAATGGTTTTATATGTGAATTCACCTATTTTTATGATTGATAGAAAATTTGAACAACTTTTGCACCTAGTTCACGTTACACGATTTTCATGACTTGAAAGGATTATGTGATTTGTGGATTAACTAGACCTTGATTTAAGGTATTGAGAAACCAAGCCGGGGTACTTTGTCCATCCTTGTCCATGGGAAAATAATGGAAGATATGGATTTCTAAAAATCCCATCTAATGTAAAAGAAAAAGGAAAGGAAGGATGAAATTGGGAATGATGGAAAAATGGTGGAAAATTCCGATTAGGGCTACCTACTACCAACTGGGGGATGGTCTACCTGTAACCAAAGCCGGAAATGGGACGTAGTGTGAAAGCCGTCGGAAGGACGGTAAGGCAAATTCCTGTCATAAGCTTGTTGTTGCTCTATACACCTTGAGATCTATAGTTTAGTTGATTTATGAAGAAGATAATCCCGAAAATTCATGGGATGAACTTTCACTATGCACACTAGGTTGAATTTGTTCAAGTTCTTCTATTTATCAATCAAACAGCGGGAATTTCATATAAACACTTATTATGTTCTGAGAGTTTAAGGTTTCAACCTCTATCACCTAATTTCTCTGATTTTTACGCTTGTGTGTCTTGGAATGTATAGAAGAATAGTTTCTAAAGAAGAGTTGGGTTTTGGAGAATGAAACTTGTTTCACGCAGGTTTTGCTCGGGACTAGCAAAATACTGGTTGGGGGGTGTGTTGAGCTCTTAATTGTGCATATTCTAACCCCAATTCATCACTCATTATGCATGCGTTTCATGATTTAAAGACTAATCTAATGCATGGATTTGTGATTGTAGGAATGAGAAGGAGACTTAACCAATTCATGGTTAAAAGAGTCACTTTATACGCATTGAAGATCAATAGAACAAGTGCCAAAAGGTGGAAGAAAGAAGCAAGAAAGAAAGAGAGGAGATAAAGAAGAAAACTGAAATTTTGTTCTTAGACCTGTCTGTAGACCGGTCGCCAGACCGATCGCCAGACAGGTCGCCAGACAGGTCTTAAGTGTATTTTTTGGACTGTTTTCTTTCCTCTTAGACCGGTCGCCAGACAGGTCGAGAGTAGTCCAGAAACACAAAAACTCTCTGGACAGATTATGCAGTTTTGAGACCGGTCGTGCGAACGGTCGTCCACAGGCTCAGACCGGTTGTGAGACCGGTCGGACATGCGTAAACAGCAAGGTTTCTATTCTGGGCGCCGAATTTCTCTGCGCAAGTGCGTAAGTTTACGCGCAATCTGGAAGTTTCTTGCGTAATGGACACCTCCAAGCTATAAAAGGACTTCTTCTCTTCATACCAAAGCATGCTAGGACGTAGGGATTGCTTAGGAGACGGATTCGACTTCGAGTTTCTAGTTTTCTTCCTGTTTTAGTATTTTTCTATGTTTTTAGAGGCTTCTAGTTCAAGGATGTTAGCGACGAACTAAAACCTCTTAGCTAGGGCTAAGAGGTGAAGCTTTTGATTCGTTTTTGATGGATTGATGCAACCTAGGTTTCCTTTTATGTTTTAATTGATGAATTTTAGTTCAAATTGAGTTTGAATCAAGTACTAAGTTGGTTTCACTTTGATCTCTTGATGACTCCGGGCTCATGTGATTCTTAGTGATTCTAACTTAGTATCTTAGCTTTTGAGCATTGTTTATGCTTGTGTAGTGCATTGATCTACCATCGACTCCGGGCATGGTAGATGCTTTGATTGCCTTGTGTACAATGGCCTGATTTTCATGTGGGAACTCATGCAACTAAAATTCTTATCTTTTGTAGTAATCTAGAATAGTTGTTTATTGATTGATTTTGATTTAATTAGAGTTCAAATCATGAGTTGTAATCAGGTCTAGTGACAGGATTTGGTGAAAACTATGGTTATGAATCTCAACTAGATTGGAAAGAGGCTTGGCCTACACAATTGAGTGTGCCCAAGGCCTGAGCGTGGTTGTGGGAATCAAATCAATGAATAAGCACTTATTTTGGATAATTGTTAATTTAACCGCTCTATATTCCGATCGGATAGAGATATGAATTCGATTCCGATTGAGTTATGAGAGACCTAGTTGTGTTGATGCATTGAAACTTATCAAAAGTGGATCCTTGGCGCTCTAGTGCCTTTTTAGATTGAAATTACCTTAACCATTCACTGTTTAAATCCAAATCGTTATTGTTCTTAATAGGATCTTAATTACTAGTTGTTTGAGACAAATTCTGAGGATACCCATTCATAAATCTCTGTGGGAACGATACTCGGTCTTTCCGAATTATTACTACTTCGCAACCCTACACTTGGGGAGTGAACAGCACACAACAATTAAGAACTTAAGTAATTCTCCCAAACTTCCAGGAGTCATCATAAGACTAAGAAAAACTACTTAGAACTTGTATTAACTTCAAATCATTGTTCATAATCATGAAAACCAATCTTAAAACTAACTAAAAATGAATTGAAACATCTTAGATCCACTACAAGCTTCACCTCTTAGCCCTAGCTAAGAAGTTTAGCTGCTCATGATCCAAGGAAACATGAAACAACTAAGAAAAACATAAAAACAGTAAAACAAACTAGAACTAGAACTAGAAGAAGAAAACTAGTTGTAGGAGGCTGGGAAGCCTCCTAGGTCTTGAATCCCTTGCTCCCCACGTTGCTAGCTGCCCAAGGAAGAGAATGGAGGTGGCCTTTTATAAGTTGGAGCGGAAGATTCCAGATTGTGCAAGAAATCACGCAATTGCGCAGAGAAAATTGGAGCTTCACGGACAAGCTCTGTTACGCTGACGACCGGTCTAAGCTCATGAACGACCGGTCGCACGACCGGTCTCAAAACCTTAAAAACTGTCCAGTGAGTTTGGTGTTTCTGGACACATGTCGACTTGTCTGGTGACCGGTCTAAGAGGAGAAAAACAGTCCAAAAAATACACTGTCGACTTGTCTGGCGACCGGTCTACAGACAGGTCTAAGAACAAAATTCAGCTTTTCTTCTTTATCTCTTCTCTTTCTTTCTTGTTTCTTTCTTCCACCTTTTGTCACTTGTTATATTGATCTTCAATGCATAAAAAGTGACTCTTTTAACCATGAATTGGTGAAGTGTCCTTCTCATTCCTACAATCACAAATCCATGCATTAGATTAGTCTTTAAATCATGAAACGCATGCATAATGAGTTATGAATTGGGGTTAGAATATGCACAATTAAGAGCTCAACACATCCAACTCTCGTTCAGAAATTATGCTTCTATACATCCCAAGACTTACAAGTGCAAAAGTCAGAGAAACTGGGTGATAGAAGCTGAAACCTTAAACTCTCACAACATAATAAGTGTTTATATAGAATTCCTGTTGATTGATTAATAAATAGAAGAACTTTGAACAAATTCAACCTAATGTGCATAGTGATGGCTCATCTCATGAGTTTACGAAATCATCTTCTTCATAGATTAACTAAACTATGGATCTCAAGGTGTACAGATCAACAATAAGCCTATAACAGGAATTTGCCTTATCATCCTTCCGACAACTTTCACACTACGTCCCATTTCCGGCTTTGGTTATGGGTAGACCATCCCCTAGTTGGTAATAGGTAGCCATTTTCGAAATTTTCCACCATAATCTCAATCATTCCCATATTTTCATCATTCCTTTCCTTTTTTTTTTTATATATTAGATAGGATTTTTAGAAATCCATATCTTTTGTTATTTTCCCATGGACAAAGATGGACAAAGTACCCCGGCTTGGTTTCTCAACACTTAAAATCTAAGTCTAGCCAATCCACAAATCTACATAATCCTTTCAAACCATTAAAATCGTGTAATGTGAACTAGGTGTAAAAGTGTTCAACTTTTCTATCAATCACATAAATAAGAGAATTCACATATAAAACTATAATATTAGAAGTCGTTTAAGACTTGCAACATTCATCACTTCATATCTCCTTTTCTTAAACTTGTATCATCTCGAATGCATAGAAACAAGGTTTTCCAAAAGAGTTTTGAATTTTCAATTTTTTTTTTATAATTTTCAACATATAATGCTCGAAATGTCCACAAACTGCTAGATGAGGAATCTCATCTCACCCCCAACCAAATCTTGCATTGTCTTCAATGTAAAAGATATGCAACTATCAATAACATGAGAGTAATATTAACAATAAAGGAGAGTGAAAACGAGATCACCTGATAGAGTCGATCATGGAAGTCGACAACTCCGGCAACTAAACTACTAACGAAATAAACCTAAAATAAAAAATCAAACAAAACCAAATTTTCTCAACGAATGGTTTAAGGCGTTGTCCGTTCACTTTAAAACAATTACCATTCGCCACATTTTCTACCTTGATAGCCCCATGAGGAAAAACTTCTTTAACAATATATGGGCTGGTCCATCGAGATCTCAATTTTCTCAGAAAAAGATGAAGTCGAGAATTGTACAAGAGCACTTTCTAAACTTCATGGAAAGATTTCCTGAAGATGTGCTTGTCATATAAGGCCTTCATCCTACTCTTGTAAATCCTCGAGTTCTCGTAAGCATTATTCTGAATCTCGTCAAGTTCATTCAATTGGAGTTTGCGAAGCGAGCTAGCCTTGTCAATGTCAAAATTCAATGCCCGAATTGCCCAATAGGCTTTGTGTTCAATCTCCACAGGCAAGTAATAAGCTTTCCCATAGACAAGTCTACAGGGGGACATACCAATGGGGGTCTTGTAAGAGGTACGGTGAGCCCAAAGAGCATCGTCTAATCTTAGCAACCAATCTTTGCGATCCGGCCTCACAGTCTTTTCCAAATTTTTTTTAATTTTTCGATTGGAAATGTCAGCTTGCCCACTTGTTTGTGAGTGGTATGGGATACTCACATTATGTCTAATGCCATATTTCTTCATTAAGGCTTTGAAAGGCCTATTGCAAAAGTGAGAACTGCCATCACTAATGATGGCTCGAGGCGTTCCAAATCTAGAAAGTATGTTTTTCTTTTAGGAACTTTAGAACCGTACGATGATTGTTGCTTCTACATAGAATAGCCTCTATCCACTTGGACACATAGTCTATGGCGAGCAATATATAGGCATGTCCGAAACATGAGGGTAATGGTCCCATAAAATCGATGCCCCAACAGTCGAAGACTTTAAGATGTTGAGTTAGGGTAAGAGGCATCATATTTTCATGGGACAGTCCTCTTAGCTTTTGACAGCGCTCACATGCTTTGCAAAACTCGTGGGTGTCCTTAAATAGAGTGGGCCAATGAAAACCACACCGCAAAATTTTAGCAGTGGTTTTCTTGGCGAAAAAATGACCCCCACATGCTTAATCATTGCAAAAGGAGATGATAGAATTATATTCATCATCAGGGACACATCTCCTAATTATTTGATCTGGGCAATATTTCAAAAGTAAAGGTTCATCCCAGAAAAATCTGCACACTTCCCGTAGAAATTTTTGTTATCCTGCGCAGTCCAATGAGTCGGCATCGCACCTGTGGAAAGATAATTTGCAATATCAGTGTACCATGGTGGATGTATAGCAACAAAGAGTTGCTCATCAGGAAATGAGTCCTTAATAGGTGACTCGTCAATGGAACTCGGTAAAACTAGGTGGGATAGATGGTTCGCCACCACGTTATTTTTAATCTCTAAGTTAAATTCTTGAAGGACTAGGATCCATCTAAGCAAACGGGGCTTAGCATCCTTCTTAGAAAGAAGGTATTTCAGCGCTGCATGATCCGTGTAAACTATGACCTTGGATCCTATCAAGTGCGCCCTGAACTTGTCCAAGGCAAAAATAATGGCTAGGAGCTCCTTCTCCGTAGTCGAGTAATTGACTTGGGCGGGGTTCAAGGTCCTACTCGCATAGTAGATAACGTGGGGCTTCTTGTCCTTCCTTTGCCCTAACATCGCCCTAATAGCATAATCGATCGCATCGCACATCAACTCAAAAGGAATGGACCAATCCGATGGTTGCATAATAAGAGCGGTTGTCAACATGTCTTTTAACTTTGAAAAAGCTAATTGACAATCGGCACTCCACTCGAATTAGTTCTCCTTTTGGAGAAGGTTGCATAAGGGCCTAGAAATATGAATGAAATCTTTAATGAACCTTCTATAAAAATCGACGTGGGCAAGGAAGAACCGCACATTGCGTATGCTCTTGGGTGGTGGTAGGTTGGAAATAAAATCAATTTTAGCCCGGTCTACCTCTATTCCATTGGACGAGATGATATGTCCAAGGACTATTTCTCTTTGTACCATAAAATGACACTTCTACCAGTTTAAAACAAGGTTCTTCTCCTCACACCTTGTTAAGACCAATTTCAAGTGATTAATACACTCATCAAAAGTACAAGAAAAAATAGAAAAATAATCCATAAATACCTCGAGAAATTCACCCACCATGTCTAAGAAAATACTCAACATGTAATGTTGGAATATAACGGGTGCATTACATAGCCCGAATGGCATCCTTCGATATGCGAAGGTTTCAAATGGGCATGTAAAAGTAGTCTTCTCTTGGTCTTCCGGGACCATCTCAATTTGATTGTAACCGGAATAGCCATCGCGGAAGCAATAATAGGAATGACCCACTAACCTCTGCAAAATTTGATCCATGAATGGGAGAGGGAAGTGGTCCTTCCTACTGACCGTGTTTAGCTTTTAATAATTTATGCACATACGCCAATCGATGGTTACTCTAGTCGGTATAAGCTCGTTGTTGGCATTTTCTATGATGGTAATACTGGACTTCTTAGGGACAAGTTGGGTAGGACTCACCAATTGGCTATCCAAGATGGGGTAGATGATACCCACATCTAGTAGTTTTAACACCTCGGCTTTGACAACCTCCATCATATTTGGATTTAGCCTTCTTTGAGATTGCCTAGCCATTTTGTATTTTTCTCTAGGTGTATACGGTGAGTACAAGCCGAAGAGTCTATCCCTTTGAGGTCCGCTATTGTTTAACCTATGGCTCCCCTATGTTCTTTGAGTAGCTCAATCAACTTGAGCTCTTGGTCTTTTCCTAGGTGAGAGGCAATGACAATTGGGAATGTTTCTTCTTGACCCAAATATACATATTTCAGCTCGAATAGCAATGGTTTAAGGTCAAGCTTCGGCGGTTTGATGTTAGACGATAGATGCCTTGATGTGGTTGGTGGCAATCTTTCAAAATGGGTCCTCCACCGGCTAGTACCAACTACCGGTTTCTCGATATTCAATGCTTGCACAATTTCATTAATAATGGGGTCTTTGGAATCCTCGAAATGTGCCAAGCATATCTCCAAGCTTTCTAGTGGTTCAAGTTGGAGGAGCTCTTCTTCTTCAAAAGATTCGAGCATGTTTACCTAGAAGAGTTCATCATCATCAACATCCCTATGCCTTTTGCCCAAGTGGAACACATTCACCTCTAATGTCATGTTTCCAAAGGACAATTGCATTACCCCATTCTGGCAATTTATTATTGCATTTGATGTAACAAGGAAGGGGCGGCTTAGAATCATTAGTATTTGAGTGCTAGTATCCAATACCGGTTGTGTGTCTAAGACAATGAAATCTACCGGATAGTAGAATTTATCAACTTCGACCAAGACATCCTCAACAATCCCTCTCGGTACACGGATGGATCTATCAGCGAGTTGCAACGTGGTTTTGGTGGGTTTTAATTCACCAAGACCCAATTACTCATATACCGAATGTGGGATTAAATTTACACTTGCCCCCAAGTCTAGCAATGCACGTTCAATCCAGTAGTCACCAATGATGCATGAAATTGTGGGACTACTGAGATCCTTGAATTTGGGGGGGGGGGGGGGGGGGGGGGGGGGGGGGGTTGGTTCTTTAGAGTGAGAATGGCACTCACTTGCTCATTCAAAAAGGCCTTTTGTTGCACATTATATTTGCCTTTGGTTGTGTATAGGTCCTTTAGAAACTTGGCATAAGAGGGGATTTGTTTAATTGCATCAAGCAATGGAATGTTTATCTTGACTTGTCTGAAAATCTCTAAAATATCATGAGAGTTTGGGAAAGATTTTGGAGCAACCAATCTTGAAGGGAATGGTGCTACGGGCTTATAAACGCGTTCCGTTTCTTGTGGGGCTGAGTTAGATCCGTCCACATCCTCAGAATTTACCGGATCATTAGGCTTGTCGGCCTTACCGGAATAAATTTGTCAATTTTCTTACCACTTCTAAGAGTGGTGACGGATTTGGCTTGCTCCACATGTTGGTTGGGGAGATTAGGGATGCTTACTTCATGTACTTGCTTTGGATTGGGCTGAGGTTGGGCCAGAAAGATCCCTTCCCTAGCATTCAAGTGTCCCTTAATCTCATCAATTGAGACTTTAAGCTCTTAGAGCATTTACTGATTTGTTTGGTTTATTTGCCTTTGCCCTTGGATAAACGCCTTTAAGGTATCCTCCATTGAGAATTGAGGTGAGGCCATGTTTTGTATGGGTGGCCCTCCTTGAGAGTTGGTAGGATTACTCGTGGAATTATTCTTCCAACTGAAATTTGTGTGGTTCTTCCAAGTAGAGTTGTACGTGTTACCCACCAGTCCATCGAAAGGCTGTTGATAACCATATGTAGCGTTTGCTTGTTCTTGTAACAACTCTTGAAACGTAGGAATTGTAGGACAATCTTGCGTAGAGTGTATATTAGTGGCACAAATTTCACATATGTTCTCAATAGCTTCACTGGACTTGGAAACTTCACTCTTGCTAAGTTCCATGGCCTTGATCTTCCTTGTGGGGCTGGCTATCTTTGTGTTCACATCATCTTCTTCTTTAAGAATATAGATGCCTCATTTTTCCTTTTTGTTGAGGATGCTTGAGATTACTAGATTTTTCCGAGGTATCCCATGATTGGGCATTCTTGGCCAACATATCTAAGTAATTCTAAGCTTCATCTGAATTTTTGCTTATAAACTCGCCGTTGCATACATTTCTACGAATTGGCGCATGTTGGAACTTAATCCATCATTGAAGAAGTTTATGATTCACCAGCTTTCGTAGCCGTGATGTAGGTAAGCAAGTAGAAGGTCTTTAAACCTTTCCCAACATTGCAAGAATGATTCATTCTCTTTAACCGAAAAGTTCATTATGGCTCTTCGAAGGGTATTCGTTTTATGAGCCAGGAATAACTTTTTCAAAAATTCTCGAGTCATCTCATTCCATGACCCTATCGAATGTGGTCTAAGAGAGTGGAGCCAACTCTTGGCTCTTTCTTTCAATGAAAATGGAAAAAGTTTAAGTTTAATGGCATCTTCTTAAACATTAGCATATTGCAAAGTAGCCACCACTTCTTTAAATTCCTTTAAGTGTAGGTATGGGCTCTCAGAGTCTAGCCCATGAAACTTTGGTAAGAGTTGAATCACACCCGACTTTATATTAATGTTTCCCCCGGTTGGTGGTAAGACTATGCACGGGGTGTAGTTGTAAGGGCCAGTTGTAGGTAGTCTCGTAAAGATCTCATTGGAGGAACATTGTGCACCTCATTCGCTCCTACTCCCTCTTGATTTGCATTTGTAGTTGGGGGGGGGGGGGGGGGGGGGGGGGGGATTCCTTAAAGGTGTTTGATCCATACTCCCCAAACTATCACAAAGCACTTGGTATTTTCGGACTTGTTTATGGACTGATAATGGTCCAACTAGACCACCTTCGGATTGGAGACGATTGGTGTGGTCACGTTCCCAATGGGACATAAACCACACAACTAAGATCTAAACTAATCCTAAGTCCTAAAACAGAAATTAACAAAAATCTAAAAATCTAAAAATCTGTAAAAGCACTAAGTTAGAAGGATATTACCCGATTCGCTTGAACTATGGAAGAATTCCTACAAAACAAAATAACTTGTTAGTCCTAGAAAATCATAAAAAACCTATCTACTTCTACTTCTACAGCCACCAAAACAATCTAGAACCATTTATCTAAACTCCCAGGCAACGGCGCCAAAAACTTGTTTGCTCGCCTCAAGTGCAAGGCTGCGATGTAGTAATAATTCTAGGTAAGACCGAGGTCAATCCATAGGGAATTGGATAAATAGTTCTAAAGTATTCCAGCAACTTTAATTGGAACAATTTGGGATTTCGATTAAGAAAACTAACTCAAAACAGTAACTTATAAAAATCTGTATTTTAAAAGAACTAAGGCTTTCAAGGATCCACTTGTAGTAATCCCATATTAATCCATTCAATCCAAGCATAAAATACAACTAGATTCAAAGTTCTATCTCTCATCTAGTTAGTAGATAAAGCATTGAAGCACATTTAACCCCACTTTAGTTAAACTTTTAAGTTCTAGCTAGTCCTATTCAATCACATAGTATTCAAAATCATAGCGTTTGGAGTAACAGCCATGCCTACGGACTATGGCATGCTCAAAGGTTACCATAATGCAAATCTAATCAAGCCAAACATAATAATCTCAGAGAATTGCAAGGAATCCATGTCCAGAGCACATGAACTCTCATAAAACTTCTAAAAATATCAACTTTATTCGAAGTAGAACATTCAAAATCCAAACTTAAAGTGAAAGCACTTGAATCAAACTGAATTAAACATGAAATTGGCTACAAGCTTCACCTCTCAGCCTTAGCAGAGAGGTTCTAGCCGAGCATTGTCATACTTCAACTAGAATTTAAAGAAAAACTAAATAAAAACATGAAAAACTAGAAAAATTGGAATCGACGGAGTTGTGGACGCTCCATGATGCTCTCCTTCACTTCCCACGACCTCTAATCTCTTCTAGGATGCCTTTAGACGAGGCCCTAGGTGCTCTTTTATAAAATAGTTCAGAAGATTCCAGATTGCGCAAGGAATCACAGAGTTGCGTAGAGAAAATCGGAGTAGTTAGACCGATAAAGCTTTGTTAGGCAGCCGACTGGTAGTTAGACCGATCTGAGCTCACGGACGACCGGTCACACGACCGGTCGTAAAACGGCAAAATTAGTCCAGCAAGCTTTTGGAATTTTTCATCTTCTCCTGTTGAGTTCTCAACCGGTCTGACGACCCATCTTAGTGGGAGTCGACCGGTTTGACGACCAATCTGTCTTGATCTAGTGAATGGGGGTCTCTGTTGAATTGTAGACCGGTTGGACGACCGGTCCTGTGCCTTGGCCGACCGGTCTGTAGTGTTGATTTATGCACAACTTCCTTCTTTCTTCCTTTTCTCTCTTGCTTCTTTCTTCCATCCTTTAGCACTTGGTTCCTTGCTCTTTAATGTATGTAAAGTGCTATCTTAAGCCTAGAATAAGTGACATCTCCATCTCATTCCTACAATCACAAATCATGCATTAGAGTAGTCTTTTAAACATGCAAACCATGCATAATATGTGATGCATTGGGTTAGAAAATGTATAATTTAGAGGTTCAACACTAAATAACTTAAATCTCTGTTTAGCCAATCTACAAATCTACATAATCCCTTCAAACCATGAGAATAGTGTAACGTGAACTAGGCTCAAAAGTGTTCAAATTTTCTATCGATCATAGAAAGAGGGGAATTCATATAAAAAACTATTATATTTAAGTTAATTTAGAGATCTCAAAATCATGATTAAATGTAAGATTTAATTTAGAGATCTCAAAATCATGATTAAATGTAAGATTTAATTTAGAGATCTCAAAATCAAAATCAAAATCATGATCTCAAAAGTGTTCAAAGTTTCTATGCACTTGGGTGTGCAATCTTTGGATTGTAGCAATACTTGACGTGGAAATTAAATGAAAGATAAATATATCTGGGGAGATAGGAGGAGATGCTGCCGAAATTTAGGCTTGGGCATTTAAATGAAAATAATGAAAGCATTTCAATCTATTCATCCTTGGAAAGTGGAAATCACTGTATGACCATGATGAAGCTGTCCATTTCCTATGGATAGCAATATAGGTGGCCTGGCCATTTGGACAGGCCCGTGTTTATGTATTAGCTCAAAATTGATGGAGCAGACCCGGATGTGCGTCGAAGCTATCCGGATGTTGAGCGGGGGTCCCTGGAAGGTGGGAACCGCTATTGTGACCATAATGAAGCTGTCAATTTCCTATGGACAACAATATGGGTGGCCTGACCATTTAGACAGGCCCGTGTTTATGTATTAGCTCAGAATTGGAGCAGACCCAGATGTGCGTTGGAGCTATTCGGATGTTAAGCGGGGGTCCCTAGAAGGTGGGAACCATTGTTATGACCATGATGAAGCTGTCCATTTCCTATGGACAACAATATGGGTGGCCTGGCCATTTGGACAGGCCCGTGTTTATGTATTAGCTCATAATTGATGGAGCAGACCCGGATATGCGTCGGAGCTATTCGAATGTTGAGCGGGGTCCCTGGAAGGTGGAAACCACTGTTATGACCATGATGAAGCTATCCATTTCCTATGAATAGCAATATGGGTGGCCTGGCCATTTAGATAGGCCTGTGTTTGTGTGGAGCAGACCTAGATGTGCGTAGGAGCTATCCGTGAGTTGGTTGAGTCTTCAAGACCTAAACCCTAAACCCTAAACTTTAATCCTAAACCCTAAACCCTAAACCCTAATCCTAAACTTAAAACTAAAACCTAAAACTAAACATCATGGTGGGGACAGTGCCCCCGACCGTTGATTCCTTCCTGGGACCCACCATGATGGTTATTTGATATCCACCTGTTGGTAAGTTCACACAGACCTAGGCCGGAAGAAGGGATAACACAAATATCAGCTTGATCAAAAACTTTTGTGGCCCCAATTAGTTTCGAGGCCCACTTGAGCTTTGGATCTATCTCATTCTTCAGCTCATACCCTCAAATTATCTCTCCAAATGGATTGATAGTTGGATACAACATATACATCATGGTGGGATCCAAATCTCAGGTGGACCATAATATAGGTTGGGGGGCCGCGGAAGTTTTAGATCAAGTTGATATTTATTTTTTCCCTTCATCAATGTCTGTGTGATCTTGTGAACAGGTTGAATGATAAATAAAGATCACTACAGGCCTTAGAAAGGTTTCAATGATGGAAATCATTATACCCACTGTTTCTTGTCATCCATCTGCATTTATAGCAGCTCATTTTAGAGGATGTCCCAAATTGAGGCACATCCAAAGATCAAGTGTGGATCACACCACAGGAAAACAACGTGGATCACACCATGGAAGAAGGGAAAACACAAATATCTGATTGATCGAAAACTTTTGTGGTCCTAAGAAGTTTTTAATGGTAGAAGATCAATCCTCACTGTTTTCTTTGGTGAAGTCCACTTGAGCTTTAGATCTGTCTCATTCTTTAGCTCATGCCTTAAAATGATCTTCAGCAGATGGACGGTGTGGATACAACACATACATCATGGTGGGGTCTGCATAAGTTGGGGACGTCACATTAATAGCCAATAGCCACTCAACTTGTCAGTAGCTAATCCGCGTCTGGATACAGGCAGTTGCGACCCTGACCTACACCTTAACCTAACCCTAAACCTACACTTTAACCTGACCCTAAACCTACACCTTAACCTAAACCTTTAACCCTACACCTAAACCTAAACCTTATTTCAATTCACTTAACCTAAACCTACAACTAAACCTAAACCTATAACCTTAACCTAAACCTAAACCTAAACCTACAACCTTAACCTAAACCTAAACCTAAACTTGAAAACCTCAACCTAAACCCGATCCCGAACCTGAACCCGAATTTCTAAACCTAAATCTAAACTCAAATCTCAAAACCTAAACCAACACCTAATCCTAAACCTATAACCCAAACCTAAACCTAAATCTAAACCTGAAAACCTAAACCTAAACCCGATTCCGAACCCGAACCCGAACCCGAATTTCTAAACCTAAACCTAAACCTAAACCTAAACTTGAAAACCAAAACCTAAACCCGATCCCGAACCCGAACCCTAAACCCAAAGCCTAAACCTAATCTCAATTCACTTAACCTGAACCTACACCTAAACCTAAACCTATAACCCTAACTTAACCCTAAATCTAAACCCAAAAACCTAAACCTAAACCCGATCCCGAACCCGAACTCGAATTTCTAAACCTAAACCTAAACTCAAATTTCAGAACCTAAACCTACACCTAATCCCAAACCTATAACCCAAACCTAAACCTAAACCTAAACTCGAAAGCCTAAACCTAAACCCGATCCCAAACCCGAACCCGAATTTCTAACCTAGACCTAAACCTTAACTCAAATCTCAAAACCTAAACCTACAACTAATCCTAAACATATAACCCTAATCTAATCCTAAATCTAAACCCGAAAACCTAAACCTAAACTTGATCCCGAACCCGAACCCGAATTTATAAACCTAAACCTAAACCTAAACTCAAATCTTAAAACCTAAACTTACAACTAAACCTAAACCTATAACCTTAACCTAAACCTAAACTCAAATCTCAAAACCTAAACCTACAACTAAACCTAAACTTATAACCTTAACCTAAACCTAAACCTAAACTTGAAAACCTAAACCTAAACCTAATCTCAATTCACTTAACATAAACCTACAACTAAACCTAAACCTATAACCTTAACATAAACCTAAACCTAAACTTGAAAACCTAAACTTAAACCTAATCTCAATTCACTTAACATAAACCTATAACTAAACCTAAACCTATAACGTTAACCTAAACCTAAACCTAAACTTGAAAACCTAAACCTTAACGCGAGACTTGGGCCTTGGTTACATCCTCATACATGCATGTATAAATGATTGTGCATTGTATTGAAAGGGCATGAAAATGTTGAAGAGTGTCCAGAATGTGGAGAGTCTAAGTGGAAGTATGACGAAACCAAGCGTAAGAAAATCCCACAAAAGGTGTTAATGTACTTTTCATTGAAACCCAGATTGCAAAGATTATTTATGTCGAGCAAGACGGCTGAAGATATGAGGTGGCATAAGGAGAAACGTGTTCATGATGATAGTACACTGAGGCACCATGCGGACTCTGAAGCCTGACAAAATTTTAACAAGCAATATGACTGTTTTGTAGAGGATTCTCGCAATGTTTGACTAGGTCTTACAAGTGATGGTTTTAATCCATTTGGTAATATGAGTAGCTCATACAGTATGTGGCCAGTGGTACTTATGCCATACAATTTACCTCATTGGTTATGTATGAAGGAGTCATTTTTCATGATGTCATTGCTTATTCCTGGACCTAGGTCACCCGAGAATGACATTGATGTGTATTGGTGACCATTAGTAAATGAGTTAAATGAGTTGTGGGGTTAAGGTGTACAGACATATGACACATTTGCAGGACACATTTCGATTGCATCCAGCGGTCTTGTGGACAATAAATGACTTCCCCGTGTATGGGAATTTGTCTGGGTGGAGCACGAAGGGAAAGTTGGTTTGTCCTATATGTAGTATTGAGACTTATTCATTGTCATTGAAGCATGGTAAAAAAACATGTTATATGGGCCATTGTCGCTTCCTTCTAAGCGATCATAGTTGGTGTAGGAAGACAATGATCTTTGATGGCAAAGAAGATCATAGGCCACCACCGAAAGAGCTATCTGGAGAAGATGTGATACAACAACTGAGTAACATTGGAGAAGTTAGATTTGGTAAGGCACCGCACTTGAAAAAGAAGAAACGTACAGTATTGGAGTATAACTGGAGGAAGAAGAGCATTTTTTTAGTTGCCCTATTAGAGTGATGTGAAATTGCGACACAACTTGGATGTCATGTATATTGAGAAGAATATATGTGACAATGTCTTCAGTACATTGATGAACATAGAGAAGAAAATAAAAGACAGTTTTAAGGCTCGATTGGATCTACAAGCAATGGGTTTAAGGAAAGAGTTATACTTGCAACCATAGGAAATAAATATACTATACCAGCAGTTTGCTACACATTGACAAAACTAGAGAAAAAGCATTTATGTGAATGGTTGAGATCGGTGAAGTTTTCCGATGGGTATGCGTCAAATATCTCTTAGTGCGTAAACATTACGGACTGTAAGGTAACAGGAATGAAAATTTATGATTGTCACGTCCTTCTGCAATATCTACTACCGGTTAAGATTCGTGGATTCCTGAGCAAGGATATCAGTGCGGCGCTGATTGAGTTAGGGATATTCTTTAAAGATTTGTGTTCGAAATCGTTGAATGTAGAGGTTATTAAATGACTGGAGAGGGATATTGTCGTAATCCTTTGCAAACTTAAAAGAATATTTTCACCTACGTTTTTCGATGTCATAGTACACCTAGCGATTCACTTACCGCACGAGGCGAAGCTTGCAGGCCCAGTACAATATCGTTAGATGTATCCAATCGAAAGGTGGTATAACCTATTAAAATCTTTATTCATTCCATAAACTACATATATCCATGTTTTCATACGTATAGCATAGTGGTCTTGTGTACAGATATTTTCACACATTAAAATGATTTGTGAGGAATAAGGCACGTCCAGAGGGATCCATTGTTGAGGAGTACATTGATATGAGTGCCTGACATTTTGCTCCATGTATCTTCGTGGCATAAAGACTAGATTCAACCGAGAAGATCAGAATGATAATGAAGGGTAGGAGCATGAATAAGGACTCATATCTGTATTCACACATAACGTCCGTCCTTTAGGATCCCCGATGTTTCAGGATATGGACCTTGGGGATCAAGCAAAGGCGCGGTGGTATGTGTTGCATAATTGTGAAGAAATAGAGTCGTACTTAGAGTAAGTCTTTCCTTAATAATTGTATCTCAACATACGATGATGTTAATGTTTCTTGTTGATGACGTGTCAATTATGTGTAATGAACACATCGAGGAGATGAAGTCCCAATATCCTACAAATTATGATTGAATGCATCAGGATCAGTTTTCAGATTGGTTCACAAAACATGTAAGATTTCACCTTGTATCTCAACACACTTTAAATTTTGTTGTATTACACAATATTTACACCTAAGAAAATCCCTAAACAATTATATTCTGTACGTAATAATAGATGAAGAGGTTACGCGCTAGTAACTCTGCGGATGCATCTGATGCACTCTACTCACTGGCGTGTGTCTAGATATACAAGTTGTATTGTAAACGGGATTCAGTTCCACACTAAAGAGCGTGAGAAGTATAGGACCACACAAAATAGTGGGGTGGTTGTGAAGGGAACGCATGAGGATGTAGAAATTGACTTTTATGGTATTTTGATGGATATTATTAAGCTGAGTTATTTATGAGAAAGCGGGTGTACTTATTTAAATATGATTGGTGGGACATTGAAAATAAGAAGTTAGGAATACAGACTGACGACTACTTTACGAGCATAAATTTATCTCAGAAGTGGTTTAAGGACGACCCATTTGTCATCACCAGCCAAGCCGAACAAGTATTTTACCTCATTGACACCAAGTTAGGTGGCTCTTGGCACGTGGTGTAGAAAATAAAGCCCAGGAACGTATTTGACGTTCCCGAACCAGACGTTGAAGATAGCGAGGATGGGGAAATGAAACGTCTAAGGTTGAACAAGCATATCAAGAAGACTTGTTATCTTGGGATAGAGGGAATGATCCAAATGTTGATATTAATGTGGTGCAATTGGATAGAGATGATGTGTCAGCTGATCATACTGATGCCTCAATCATACATGACCTTGTTAGAGATGATAACGGTTTCATTGATGACGATGTTGCAGACGATAAAGAGGAAATACTGATCAGCGATAGTGATGGTGAAGAAGAAATAGTCCTGAGTGATAATAATACACATGATTTACACATGATTTACACGTCATTTTTCAATTCGAATAATTTGATTATTATATGTATATACGTTTTACAAGTCATGATTTATTCCTTCAATTGACTTATTTATAATCCCCATTTGCAATTGAGTTACTTTCTGATCATTTCCTCCTCAAACCGAAGCGTAGCAGAAGCACACAGCATACTTTATCAGCTGTTATGGATGGACTTTCTGGCCCTATCTTCTTCTGGTAGGGCCAAAGAGATACTATGTCTGGCCGATGAGTGAAGGGAGGAATATATCGACGATGACTCAGATGAAAGATTATACAATCTCAAAGAAACTCCGAACCTGATGGAGGAATATAACCTCGGAAAACTTCATATGGAAGATGCAATTTTGTCACTTGCACATCTAAATAGAATCTCGAGAGACCAGATTTCTCCTTTTGTGACTGACATGTTGGCTGTAACAATGTCGAGTGCTTCACACAGCTTGACATATACTTCTGCAGCGTACGATAACTTACGCAGGGAGTACTTCAGATAGTTAATCTGAAGTTATTTCGTATTATAATGAAATACATGTATTTAATATAGAATGAAAATGTGTAATGAAATTTTCAAATTTTACTAAAATGTTTACGATTTTATTATATTTTGCTTGCATTATAGTGTAATGGTCTAATCATATTTTAATCATCTCTCTAAGCATAAGCACAAATGCATTCTACTATGATCACTACTTGTATAATGTTTTAGTATATTCCACTTGCACTGTAAAGTTTAATGTGTTTATTATATTGATGTTCATAAACTTGTACTGACATTGTTTAAATTTATAAGCTCGTATTTCGTACATATTCAGTCATGGCACCAAGTGGGAGATCAGGTCGTTCGCACATTGGATCTACCCCTTCTACCCGTGATACGACGTAGACAGCATCGACGTCGCATGCTGCATCATAGGCCTCTGATATTTCGGTTGAGCATATACCGGGCACTGCATGTAAGTCTAGACATACTTATTTAGTGACTTCTGTTTATATTTAGACTTACATATTTCTTTTGCGACAGCATCGTCGACCAGCCGACGAGGACGTGGACCTACGCATGGGTTAGTTTTAGAGCGACTTACGCATGAGGGTAGGGTGACGGTAGAGTTCCCACGGGACTGCCTTAGACTTGTTGGGGACAATGCCAGGCTGTTTACGTCGTAGGTCGGTGTCCTATGCCGATCTCTGATCTCCGTCACCACCCCTCGTTGGACAGACGTGACAGATGATGTGCGGTAGCTTATCCGTCAGTGCCTTCAAGTAAATTTTAGTAAATTAAAATTTCTTTTGTGAAAGTTCATTTATGGTTAAATCATTTTCTTAATAAGTTTATTGCCTAAATCTATTATTTACGAAACTGCAGGATAAATTTGTCTTAGATTTGAGTGTTCCTTACATTTTCCACGCCATCGATGACATGGTCAGGGAGCGGTTCAAGGAGTACCACGGAGAGTTACACTAGTGGTACAAGCGGTGCAGGACCCATGATGAGGCCATACTGTCCGCACTGCCACACGTGACTATAGACGACTGGCCGGATACTCTGTGAGAGATATTCGTCTGAGGCTTTTCAGGTAATATTTACATATTTACAATATCTTAAGGTAATAATTAAATTCGCAATTAATAACAATGTATTATGAATAATGTGTTCAGAAGAGGAGCAAAATAAATTTTGCGAACAGGAAAAAGTTACAAGTGAACCATGTAGCTGGTTCAAAGTTATTTGTACGACATCGTTACGATATGGTAAGAAATTACTGGTGATTATTAAGTTGATATATTCTTTCCATGCATTTATAGTAACTCTACTGTCCTTTTGATTGTGCAGCGAGATTCCATCACCGGCCAGGAGCCTGGACTAGTAGACCTTTACAAAGGGACTCACTATCGGCAGGCGACAGGAACTTGGGTTCATCCTAGAGCCAACGAGCATTGGGTAAAAATCCTTACATTGTAAAATTTAATTACATTGATTTATAATAATGTTATTCGTTATGAAAATTCATATGTTTTCATTACAGCGGCGATGGACACCATACGCAGTCAGCCCACTCCCGATCGTAGTTAGTAGAGTGAGCCAGATATCCTGAGTGAGGTGCTTGGCACTCATTTTGGATATGTGCGTGGGCTTGGCCATGGTGTCAATCTCATAACACCCGCTAGAGATGCCTCCAACCGATCTGTCGCTGGGGAGAGCGCCCTACACTGAGTGGATATCGCAGAGAGAGAGAGGTTCAGCAGCTACAGGTCATAGTTGATGAGATCAAAGAGCAGCTGGAGAGGCAGATGGGGGAGGAGTAGAGGCATAGGGAGGAGGAGGAGGAGAGGCGACGGGAGGAGTAGGAGAGAAGGAGGAGGAGGAGGAGATGCGACGAGAGGAGGAGGAGAGGCGACGGGAGGAGCAGGAGAGGAGGATCTACGAGATGCGTGTGAAGCATGAACGATGGATGGAGGAGATGTTTCAAGCACTCGCTGCACGCTTTGTCACTGATGCTCCACCACCTCCACCTTCATTTTCGTGATTTTTTATTTTATTTATGATTTATTTTATATACGAATGTTAAACTTATATGTATTTGTGTATGGATGAATGTGGGTTATATGTGGATGTGGATAGGGTTGTTTGTGTATGGATGGAAGTGGTTTGTATTTAGATGGATGTAGTTTGTGTTTGGATGGATGTGGATGTGAATAAGATGAAAATGTATTGTAACAGGTGTATTTACAGGTGTATATCAGAATTTTTTTTCCTGAATTTTGAAAATAAATGAAATCGAGAAGAAACAAACTATTACTGACGAAAAATTTCGTTGGTAATAGCAGGTTCAAAAGTTATACCGACGAAATATTTCGTTCGTAATAGTAGGTTGTAAACTTATACCGACGAAATATTTTGTAGGTAAAAATACATTAAAAAATTTATAACAACGATCTATATATCATATATACCGATAAATTGTTTCGTTGATAATAGATAGTTTTACCGACGAACTTACTCGTCGGTAATATCGTTTAGCTACAGTTTTACCGACGAAATATATTATTTTTTCCCACTAAAAGTAAAAAGTTTTACCGATTATTTTAGTCGTCGGTATTTGTTTTATCATTGCTGACGAAGTGATATTTCGTTGGGAAAAGCCTTTAGCCACGGTCTTATTGCGACGATCTTAGCGACGACATATTTCGTCGGTAATGATTATTACCAATGAAAAAGATACAATAACGATGAATTCTATCATTGGTAAAAGAGCAATTTCCTGTAGTGTGCCAAGCTCATGACACCCGCTAGAGCTGTCTCCAGAGGAGAGTGCCCTACGCTGAGCTGATATCGCAGAGAGAGAGAGAGAGAGAGAGAGAGAGAGAGAGAGAGAGCAGCTACGGGTCATCGTCGATGAGATCAAAGAGCAGCTGGAGATGTAGAGGCATAGGGAGGAGGAGGAGGAGAGGCAAATGGAGGATCAGCAAAGGAGGATCGAGGCAATGCAGGTGGTGCATGAGCGATGAATACATCAGAGGTTTTAGGCTCTCGTTGCACGCTTAGGCACCAACAACCCACCACCTCTGCCTTCATCTTCTTGATTTTTTAGATTTATTTGATTCATTATTTTTACGATTGATATTTGATGTATTTGATTTACATGTATCATATTTATTGGATTTTATGTATTGGATGTGGTTGGATATGTGGTTGATTTATATTATTTATTTGTATATTATGATTGTATGGTTTGTGTGAGTGTGGTGTATGGACATGGTGGAAATGTACTATATGTATAACAGGTGTATATCAGGAATTTTTTCCTAAATATGAAAAATAAATGGAACCGGTAACAGCCAGAGTTTTATTGACGAATTAGTTCGTCGGTAATAACCTTGGCCATTATTTGTGCCAACAACATATGTTGACGGTAATAATATCAGTTAAGTTTTTACCGATGATATTTGATCGTTGATAAAAAATGTGCAAACTCTTTTCCGACGTAAAATTTCATCAGTATTTATTATTTTTATGACAAATTCGTCCGTCAGTAATAATCTTGGCCATAATTTGTGCCAACGACATATATCGTCGGTAATAAAATTAATTAGGTTTATACCGACGAAGTTTGATCGTCGGTAAAACATGTGCAACTCTTTTTCTACGTAATCTTTCGTAGGTATTTGTGTGCTTTACTAACGGAACCCTACCCTCTGATAATCACTTGATCATTTCAAAATACATCTTGCGAGCGGTCGAATAGGCGGCCGATCTTCTCAAATCTAGGTCATATACGATTGAGTTTGACATACCTGCTTATCTTGGCGCTTGGGTTAAAGTTGTTCAGTGGGAATCGAGCCATACAGTTGGTTCTGGCACACTCACACACATTACATGTGGCTGAATTTGAAACCGAGAGGCAACACCAATGAGAGAATTTATTTATTTTAAGAGTGATTTTACATTGTTTTTATGTTGTCGCACCCTAACTTTTGGTTCGAGTTGATTTTATCACGTAAGTGAGCATGAGAGTGTGCAACTAATCCATGGAGTAGATTTTACGTAAACACAACGGTAGTCTCCATAAAACCTCATGCACACGCTTCCTGCAACAATTCGTGGATGATTTTGGTCCAAAGAGGAAGATGACCTCAGTTACCACTTGGGAATGCATCGAGATGCAATCCAACAGTGGAAACTTGACCCGTACAGTAGTTGTAATACATACAGATTGTAGCACTTTCTACATTCTCGGTCTCTTGCATAGATCTCGGCCTGAACTCTGTCAGTCGTGGTGACATTACAATCGACTGGATCAGACCGACACATCAATTGCACAATCGAAGTTTGTTATGGCCTCTTGACCTTCTTGTCAGCCATTGTTCGACATCCTCGGTCGGTTGTCGAAACATGTGACGCCATTAGTTAGGTTGTCATTCTTCCCTTGAGTGATCATAAGAGAAAAGGTCAATCTTTGTTGGGGTCGAGTCAACCTCTAAAGGTCGACTGTGGCCACATTGACCTCTAAGTTAGGTGGGAATGGATCAGTATCGATCAACATTGCCTCCTTTTCTTTCTCGGAGAATTTAAGTAATCCTTTGTCAACGTTGTCCTCGATCATATTCCTAAAAGCCACACAATTGTTAGTAGAATGAGTACGAGTTCCATGCCATTTACAATATTCCTACTTTTTTACTTCATCATTTGTAAGAGTTTTGTGATTACTGAAAACTTTGATAATTTTTTCGGCCAACATTATGTCGAAGATTTCATTGGCCTGGGTAATATCAAATTAATGAAAAGACTCTCGATTTTTTATGTCATCAACCTACTTGGTTCGGCTCGGATCAAAGCCGAACACACAAATGGCTTTTTGGCTGCCACTTTGGCCACAAAGATGTCGTAGTTAGGATCATGGTAATATGTCCTATCTAACGAATTCTTATGTATTTTTCCTTCTCAGAGAAGGGCCTCGTATTATTACACTTTCTTGGTTAAATCATATAAATCAGCAAACTTCGTTTCGATGATGTGGACGCTCGCCTCTCCGCGCTCCCAAATTCTCCCTTTCGGAAAAGGGGGTGTGTGCGCCAATCACCATTTGTGCAACTGGCTTGCCTCGTTCTCCAGGGCTTTTTCTCGGTTGTCGTGTTAAATTGGATATGTTTGGATGAGTTCGTATAAGACCAGAGTTGCCACTAGCCAGTTACTTCGAATCTACAGTCGGCTAGACCTTGTAGAAACATTAGAGAAGAGAATCCGAAGATTCCTTCCTCTAAAATGACTACTTTTGATCTGCGGCCAGAGATTTGAGGTAAGGGATTACGGTTACAGGGTGGGAAGATGTTAAGCACCCCACATTGCCCATACCGAAGTACGGTCTCTACTTCACAGAATCTAACTAATACTTGAAAGTCTGATTTAATCCTCGTACACTCTCATGAATGATATGATGCATGAATATAGGTTTGAACAGTAAGAGTTTCTGATGGGCAAGTTTCCATTAACAGGCAAGCCCAGAGCATACGCTCGAACTGAGAGGTGCTTTTATGCGGGATGCATGCTGTGTATTTGAATAATCAAAGTGTTTGCAGTGATATGATACGTAGGGGGGTTGGACGAATAGTAAATGTTGCACTTATGCTAGATGTGAATGAGATGATGCTAATAAAAGAGTAGCTGGATGGATGGAGGTGTCGCAAGGGTTTGCTTCGAGTGGCTAGGTCAGGACTTGGGTAGCTTGGGAGACTTGGACCAGGGTCAGGCTGGGCTGGACTCTTCTCACTTGGGCTCTCCTTGGTGGAGGAATGGGCTAAAGGGATGGAGATGGACTTGGAACTCTCGGGCTGAAGAGAGGGGAAGTGGATGCCAGTGAATGAGAAGGGGCGGGGGTATTTATAGCTGCGAGCAGTGGCAGATCCCGTAATTATGCTTGGGCAGCCCTTAAGGTGCCACCGGTACGACCTCTCTGCTCCTGCTTCGAAGCGTACGACACCCGAACCTGAAGCAGCAAAGCCTGAGGTTCGTGGTTCGGACCTATTCCGAAGCTGTGGCTCGGAACCAAGTGAGTTGACTGGGTTTGAAAGATGGATTGACACGGTGAGTTGACTGGGTGCAGGGGCTGGACTGACTCAGTGAGTTGACTCGGTGATTTGACTCAGTGGGTTGACTCACAAAGTTTGACATTTTTGGGATTTTGTTACTGGTTTTTCTTATGGGTGGTTTTCAGGCTGATGTTTAGGGGTGAGTTGACTGGGTTTAAGCTTGAGCTAGGCTATGGTTTGGGGCTTATAAGGGTGAGCTTGGCTGGGTTTAGACATGGGATTTGGGGGTATGGTCCTCCATTCATTCAGCTATCTCTACCAGCATTGTAGCCGAAGGTGGGGTGTCTACAGATACCCCTCTTTGGCAGAGGTTGCATGCAACCGAATGTCAAAGCGAGTGGACACCCCACTTCTGACCCGGTCATTCATAGATCGTGGTCTGAAATCTTTCCTTGCCTTTGTATCTGAGTCAGTTGATTGTCTGAAAATTGATAACTCGCACATACCGCGGGAGTTGGACAAAACGTTGTGATCATCCCTACATGAGCTGCAACCTGGGTACCCAATCGCAACCCTTCCGTTCTCGATCGGTACTAACATTGGAAAGGTACAGTAGCGCCTTTGCGTCCGTCATAGTCTTATGAGGTTACCGATCCTGTGATTGATTGTTCGTTGCTTTCCCGGATCACTCCAGGAGTACTCATTTCGCTTGACTATCAAAGTGGTTAGCTGCCCTACGTCCATGTAGTCTTACGGGAGATCCACTACGCCGACTTGGACTCAGTCAAGGTACTTTAGGCATCCACACCTAGATATGCGCGGGTGAACTTTTTCCACCCAATTTGTTAGTTTTGATACTTGGGTTACAATTTATCGTTTCCACCATTCAGACGGTTTCTTTGACCGAGCCTTTTGGCTTTCATCTTTTCATATCTTGGCATGTGATACGACCGTACTAACACTGAAGTTTAGTCCGACCGTACTTTGAGTGCATTGGATCCGATGGTCTCCGGGAAAACCGCGAGATATCGGATCTTATTTGATTTTTGCGTCGGCTCCTACCCAGAGATATGGAAGATCTCTTAGTGTTTTAGAGGCCGAACGCTCTACTGGAAAAATATTTTTGGATAAAAGATACTCACTCTGGGGAGTGATACTATGTGGGGTTTTTATTTGTAAATAGGAATATATATAATATTTTTTATCTTTTTGAAAAGAAAATCTGGCTTTCACGTGCCTCCACTAGGGATGCCTGTGGGGTCTTTGGCTAACCGACTTTTATTTTGAAAGCAGGTCAACATGATGATTGATGCGATGGATGCTGATGCATGGGGATGCATATTTGATGATGGATGCATGGTTTGGCTCATTCTCTTTCAGTTCGATGATTTTGCTTTCGCTGGGGATGCGGAGAACTTTGAACTTATTTCTTGCAAGGTTGTGCTTCCCTGGAGATTTTCTTTTCAATATGGATGTTTGGTCAGCGGGTTGGTCAAGATCTCGACCCGTGGTCGATCAGGTCCATCGTCCCAAGATGCTATTTCTTTGCTGATGGGGATGGATGAAGGAGGTTGTTAGTTGTAACCTAAAGATACTCTTATGGGGAATGAGTGTGACTGGGATGGTGTTTGGTCTCCAGTTTTGGTCAAGATTCCAATTTTCGGGCAATCGGATCCGTCATCCCAAACTGTGAAGTAAGTGAGTGGACTTCGAGACTCCTGAAGTGCTGTGCTGGGGATAGTGACAATTTTTTTGTGATTTTTTGCAAATATTTGGTCCGAATTCTTACATGAGTAATCATGATGGAGATTGGTTATTGAAAACAAAGGAAATATTTTTGTGATTTTGAAAATATTTGGTCCGAGTAAATATCAGTGTTATTGAAAGCAAGGGAAGTATTTTGTGATTTTTGAAAGATGATTTTGTAATGTTTTAGTATTTTCTGATTTTTCTGAAATGCAGGGAAAGGTATGGAATTTTCATCCATTTCCTGCTTCTACTGCTAGTAAGGCACCCGACCCATTTTACGTTAGCGAGCAAGACGAATCTCACACAGTTAGGTGTCGTAGTTTTACATCTTCGGATGAGAGGATTTTGAGGGTTTTCAGTCAACACACCCATAAAGTTGCCTGTTCCTCATGTGCAATGCACATAGACCATGTATCGTCCGACGGACTCCTTCGGCCACAAAATGAGCCACATCCTCACATTTCCCTTTGTCAATTCAGTTTGAGGTCTTATGCTGCTCACAATTCTGTGAGGGTGCGCTTCACCTCCCAACTACTTTAATCCCCTTCATGAGTTTTTAGGAACAGGGAACATCCGTCAGATTCAGCAGCGACTTCCAAATCAACATTGTCTATCACGGTGCGTTCAACATGAACAGGATCATGGGGTTCTGCCCGCCTTAGCCCTTACCTGTTTAGGAGATTCTGGACACCCGTATGATCAAGTGTCAGCTGTGTCCGGGACAGGTTGGGAAAGAAAGCCCCCGAGAAGTTAATCCCAGTGTAGTTTTAGGTCTTCGGACCGCTGGGTATAGATTTGCGCAGTTAAAAATTGATGGTGAATTTTTTTTGTTTTGAGAAAGTTCCACACTTCAACTCGAGTGATCGAGGTTGATACTGGTTTTTATGGAAAGCTTAAAATCTTTTTAGTATTTTTGAAATGATCCAGGTTATCAAACCTTGATCCGAGCGGTCGAGGCCGATGCCGGTTTTTGGTTGAAAGCAAGAAAAGTCCCCTGAGAAATTAATGCAAGTGTAGTTTAAGGTCTTCGGACCCAAAATATGTACATGCTGAAAATAAATTTTTTTTTGTGATTTTTTTGAAAAGATCTGGATTATCGAACCTTAATCCGAGCGGTCGAGGTCGATGCCTTTTTTGGTTAAAAGCAGGAAAAGACCCCGAGAAATTAATCCCAGTGTAGTTTAAGGTCTTCAGACCGAAAATTATGTACAAGAGAGGCTGGAAATGTATATTTTTTTATAAAAAATCTGAGTCATTAGATCTTGATCCAAGCGGTCGATATCGATGCCGATTTTTATTAAAAAGTCTCTCGGGATGTTGATCCCGATGTAGTTTAAGGTCTTCGGACCCCGACTTTGTACAAGAAATATTTTTTCTGATGTTTTTTTCAAAATGTTCCAGGCTATTAAATCCCAATTTGAGCGATCAAGATTAACACTGGTTTTTATTGAAAATCTCTCGGGATTTTGGTCCTGACGTAGTTTAAGGTCTTCGGACCACGACTTGTTTGAAAACTTTTTGTGCTTCTTGTGAAGGTCCAAATCATCAAATCTCGACTCGAATGGTTGAGATCGATGTTGTTTTTATTGGAAAAGCATACTTACCTTGCTATGTTTGGCTTCTAACAGGGCTGATTGTGATTCGAATGGTCTGGATTGCTTGAATGGGCCATGTAGGATCTCTTGTACTTCTATTCTCATACTGGGAAGCTAGATCTTGATGATTGGACCCTTGATCTTGGAGATTGGTAGCTTAAGGAAGCTCTTCAATGGTTTGGATCATGATGGTTCAACTTTTGAACAGTTTGGATTGCTTGTGGCCCACACTTGATCAACTTTTGTCTTTTTTGGACTGATCAGACTCATTTTGAACGTAGCTCTTCATGCTTTAAGTTGTGGAGAATGCTTTAGACGGTCTGGATCAGCCTCTATCCAAATCTGGAGTCAATTAGAGTTTCAGGCGGTCTTCAGAGTGCCATTTGTTGACATGGACTGACAATCTCACATACCACAAGGCCCTTGAGCCAATCTACGGAGAGAGAGAGAGAGAGAGAGAGAGAGAGAGAGAGAGAGAGAGAGAGAGAGAGTGTCCATATGGGCAGCCTCCTGGGGGCCGCCCAGACCTCCTCTCTTGTGTGGTCTGGGCTGGTCTCAGCTCAAACATTCCTAACAGATCCATGTCCCTGTCTTCCATATTTTTTGCGTTGGCTTTCGATCTCAACCATGATTTGTTGCCTTATCTCATTATTTCTTCTACTTTCATCTTCTTCTTCTCTTGTCCTTTCTCAAGCAATGGATTGTGAGGACTCAGAAGCTGTGATGGCTGACCATGGTGGGTCCCATCCTTTAGATTTTCAAAGGAGTTTAATGGAGGAGAGATACCTTTGATAGATGGGGTGGATGGGGCATTGAAAGTGGGAGTAGATGAAGGCTTGAATGTGGTGGTTGGAGAGGCTTTGAATGCCCCCATTAATGGTGGCATGGCTGAATTTTCATATTTAAATGGGGCCTTGGATGTTGGGACTTTTGATGGTAGAGATAGGGCCTTGATGGACATTGATGGGCTGATCTTGGACGTCCTTCTGGTACCTGTGAGGAGAGAAAGCACTTTAGCTAAAGTGTTGAAGTATGGAAGCAGGGGGAGAGATACTTACCGTTTGGGGAAGATGACCAGGAGAAAGGCACTCATGGAAGGTACCCCATTAGTTGACTAGAGGACGTTTATTTTAAAAGCCCTGTAAGATTTTTTTTTTTTGCATATATATAAGGAAAAATGATTTTTTAAAAATATATGTATGCAAATCATGCATGAAATGAAAATTTGTGCCAAGTGCTTATCTGTCTATGCGTGATTTGGATTTGTGCTGTAGGAATCAAAATATTTGACTCAGCCTGATGTCATACTCAATTTTCTTAATTATTCACCAAGGGTCCTGGTCCCCTTAAGATAGTGTGCAATGGTATCCTGCCCTTAGAATTTGGGCAGATCTTAAAAGAATTCTCGACTCATAGCCGTCATCCTTACTTTCGTTGAATCTTCATGTCGCTTGGATCTCTCATGTACCTGCTTTTTTTCTTTTTCTTTTCCTTAGCCATTATTACCCGTAACGCCCTTTCAGGTTTTTGCTGCATCCTGCTTACTCGTCATTTTTTGTCGTGGCGCCCTTTCGAGTTTTCACCACGTCCCGGGTATTTGATCTTGCCTGCCCCTTGACAGCTATGCTGTTTTTACCCTCAGCGCCCTTTCGAGTTTTCACCAAGTCCGCTGTGTGCCCACTGTTTTTACTCGGAGCGCCCTTTCGGGTTTTCACTCTGCCCTATTTGTTTAGGCACACATCTCTGTTTTTTTTTTTTAGATAACTGTAGCGACAGGAGGTTAGGAATACGTTGTTGCCGACAGACGGTAATCTTTCGACCCTTATCTTAAGTTACAATGGTAGAGCTGTCAACCTTAGCTACAGACCCTTCTGAGGTGGATGGATGGATATATGTGTTTTTTAGTCGATTTTTTTCTCTTCTCTTTTTTTGGTTTGTGTGCCCCTCTTTTTTTTAACCCCTCTTTTTTTCTTTTGCTCTATTCTTTTTTTTCTTCTCTTCTTTTTTCTTTGGCTTTTGAACCCTTTATTTAGAACACTTATTGGTGGACGGGAAGGGATTCTCAAAGGTCTAAGCCTTGACCTCTTGATTTCAGCTCTACTAATGTAATTCTTGATAAGGTTGGATTGACTTATCTGTGAAAGATTTTCACGTTATCGGTGTTGATTAGCTCAGGAAGATCCACCCCTCTCATGTTAGTGAGCCTGAGGGCGCTTCTTGGAAGAACTTTTCTGATCCTTGGGCCTTGTCCCCCTTGAGTCTGATAGATGTGGCGGTGCTTGCTGTAAACTCAATATGACTTTTCTTTCTTCGGCTTCATTCTCCATCAGCACTCACATTGACAGGATTTTGAACTTGTAGGTTTGTCTTTTGATTTTAAGCTTCTCGAGGAACTCCTCCATCCTTAGATTTCGAAGGACGTGCCATTGCCGATGTTGATAGCATGTGGGAACCCTTAACAATTGATGATGTCATTCTTCATGAGAATTATCGTGCGAGATCAGAATGTTACCTCCATCCACTTTGTGCTGTAATCGACTGCCACAAGTATATGCGTATGACCGCTAGATGATGTTGAGTCGATCTTTCTGCTGATGTGGATACCTCGTACAGGGAATAGCTGGAGCATTGTTAGGTTGTAGAGTTCTGAAGCACACACATGGATCCGGTGTGCATGCTACTAACACTTGAAGTATTTTCTGACATGTTGGTAGCAATCTTGTCTTCATCGAGCAGCGAGATTTCTTCGATCATTCGTTCAGTCGCATACTCTAGCATGGAATGCAAACATAGTCTTGGTAGCATCTTCTTGATAGGCTTGATGAGTTTTCGATCGAGTCTGGATAAGTCTTCATAGGACACAAAATTGGGAGGTCATGACTTCAAAAATTCGATCATTCTCTACTCATTTTTTGGGGACAAGGATTCTCAATGCACACTTCCTTATAGGTCTCAGGAGATCCTAGGTTTATAATTTTAAAATTTTTTGAGATGACATTGGCTTTTGGTTCGAACTTTTGAGGAGACCCTCTTAGTTTGGGAGTCAGCTCATCATTTTCCACATCATTTGGCTTTGTCCAGACCCTTGAGTTTGAAGTCCAACTCTAGATCAAAATCTTGTGAGTTAACTTCATACTCAAGTGTTTTGATAGAGAGACTTGACATTTTATTGCTTGAGATTTTTGAAAGATTTCTAATTTTTTTCTTTGGCTTTGAAAGATTTTCTGGTTTTTTGGAAATTTTGTGAATATCTGGAATTTTTTTTGGACTTTCTGAAATTTTGATTTTTTTAAAATTTTGAAATATTTAGTGTTTTGGGTTTTTGAATCTTCTGATTTTTTTTTGAAATTTTTTTTGTAAAGGACCCAAGTAAGACGACAATGCGAAAGAGGGGTTGCCTGATTCGGCCCGGGGAGCCGAGCACTGTTGGCTTTTATTGGCCGTCATGGGGACTATAAACCTGCTACTGCCTTGCACTCTTTCCCCTCAGGAGGCAGGGCCAGAGGGATCAGTCGGTCAACCCTCATCGTCGCGCCCAAATGTTATGATAGATCTGGGACTGAACTCTGAGTCTGTGTCAGATGCGATTTCTCCTGGCCCATCCCCACTGTATTGCAGCTCTTCGGGTTCATCTGGCTGAGGTGGGACCAGGACTACGATCCGGTCCATCGAGAGAAATTCATGCCCCTTGCTTGAGTCTCCTTTGGGCGCAACTCTATCAGACTTAATCTGCTCATTTGATCATCGAAGGTAGAATCCAACCCATCATCAGGGTAGATAATCCCTGCATTGATAAACTGGATTTGTGTGCAGATGCATGGATTGCCTTCTTCTTGATGACTCCATCTTCTTCTGATACTTCTGCGCCTTGGTTTCCTAATTCGAGTAGGCCGATATCGCAATCTTCTTCTATCCACATCTTCTTGAACCTCCATGATTCAGGCCGAGTCTTGATATTCAAGCTGATAATAGAAGATTTGGCGCTTGACGGGAAGGAAGGCGTAGTTTGATCCAATGGGACATGCTTGAGGAAAGTGATTCAGGGTCTCAAACGCAAGACTTTGGCATGTGATGTCCTCATTGAAGCATTGTATGTCCATAATTGGGATATTAGGCTCTTGAGGTTCAGCTACTTTTATAATGGAGATTTGTTCAGGATCGGTGATGATGGTGAGTGCCCTTTCTCTGAAGATGTGCTTGACCCTTTGGTGAAGATTTGAAGAGATGACACCGATTCTGTGAAACCAGGTCTGATCGGGAAGGAGATGGAATGAGGCTGAGATGTCCAAGACCTGAAGAGTGATAGTTGATGTTTTTGGACCGACTAGAACCTGGACATCAATCTCCCCTTCGACCTCCTCGATAGTGGCCACATAATTGAAGTTGGGCCCCAATTCTGCTAGGGCATATGGCATGTTGTCCAAGGAAGGGTCTTCTTCTTGGAGGATGATGGCTGAAGTAGAAGCAGAATAGATAAGTGCGACGAGCAAGTTGTTCCCTTGATTGCTTGATGGAGAGATGGGTAGGCTTTGTCCCTGGTAAGCTGGAGTGGGCAAGTTGTGCCCCTGAATGGCTATTGCTGAGACGGGCAGGTTGTGCCCGTGGTTGATTGATGCTGAGATGGGTAGGATTTGCCCCTGGCTCAAACTAAGCAGACCGTGCCCTTGGTTTGTTGATGCTGCATTGGGGAGGTTGTCCCCTTGGTTAATTGAGATGGGCTGATTATGCCCGTAGTTAGAAATGGGCACGAAGAATGAACCAACTGAAGGTGCCCCTTGCATAATGATGGGCTTTGAGATTGAAATAACTGAGGGTGCCCCTTACAAGATGAGAGGCTCAAACTTTGAGCTAGAGTCGATGGCACGAATAAATTGGAGAGGAGGCTCTTCTTGGCTGATGACAGCTGGATAGGCAGGAGGTGCCCCTTGCATTGCGGAGACTGGATCGACTGGAGATGCCCCTTGCAGGATGAGGGGTTCTGAAACTGGACTCGTTAGGGGCACCCCTTGCCAACCTTGATTAGGAAACTGTGAGTTCCATCTCGGCTGTTGCTGTTGCTGCGGTTGTCCGTGCTGAGGGAGGAATAGTGCACCTTCGGCAGAGGCGACAAGATCATCTTCTTCCATTGGATGGGAGACGAGAACACTATCATTATCGCTTTCGTATCCAGTAGGCTCACCTTCCACTATCGGTTGTATTGGAGAGGCCTGATGAGGCCACCAAGGGGAGATCATCCCAGCCCTTATTCCGGCTTCGACTTGTTCCCTAGCGCGGATGAGTTTGGTGAAGTTGGCATACAGGTATGAGACGAGGTATCTAGAGATGCTTGAATTTGCCGAATAGATGATCATGGAGATTTTCTCCTCATCGTCAATGTGTGTCTTCATTCTGGCGGCCATTACCCGCCGCCGTCCAATGTAAGCTAATAATGGCTCATCATTCCCCTGCCTTAAGGCTGCAAGATCTGCCCTTCTGAGTGATGAGTTAAGATTGTACACGAAATGATTGACAAATGCTTGGGAAAGATGTTCCCAAGTTTTAACTCAATGGTAGTCCAGTGACGTGTACCAATCTAATGCGTCGCCTTTTAGGGACTTTTGAAACAGATGGATCAACGCTCCGTTGTTGCCTGCCACAGTATCTAGCTCACCACAAAATGATCTCAGGTGGTCTATAGGACACCCCATCCCATCATATCTTTTAAATTTTAGTACCTGAAAGCCTTGAGGTACCATTGCATTGGGAAATGGACAAATGTCCCTGAACTTAGTGGATGGAAGATCCACCCCTTGCTGCTTCTACAACTTTCTCTTCATATCTTGCATCTGCTCTCGGAGTTGTTCGATTTCAGAGGGACCAGACGAGGGAAATCTTGCCCCTTGTCAGGCCTAAGCTGACCCCCTTTCGTAATAATTGGTGTCATTGACGCTCCTATGATTCCTGCTTGAAGGAGATTGGGCCTGATTATTACTCTCATTATAGGGACTTTGTTGAACTAAGGCTGAAAAATGAGATTGCAGATAAACCCCGACCATATGAGCATGTTGAAATTGACTGGAACTCTCATTAGGGAAAGGATGTTGGAATTGGCTAGGAGTCCGGGTTGCGGGATGTGACTGAAAATGGCTCCCATTTGCAGGAGGATACTGGAAGAAATGCCCTGAGGTTGATGGTTGTTCTGATTGAAGGCCCCTGTAAGGAGGGTATCAAAAGTCCTGAGTGAACCCTAGCGGTTGTGGTTGGGATGGACTAGAGGTTGGAAGAGATGGTGGTTGTTGTTGTTGCGCTAGAACAGCGTAGGTGTTAACTGTTAAAACTTGGGCTTGTGTGAATCGGAGAAGCATTTCCTGCATCGCCTTCATGCTTTGTTGTAGCTCTTGGATGCTAGGAATTGGCATGGATTCTGTCGGGTTTAACTGTGGAGAGGAAGCCTCATGTATTTCGAGGGCAGGGAATTGGAGAGCCATGTAGGTTTTGTATTGGACGTGGCAGGGTGATTTGGTTTGGAGGAGTAATGGTGGGGAAGTATGCTCTACTTTTTTTTTTTGAATTTTGGAATTTTCTATTTTTTGTTTATGGGTAGAATGCTATGCGGATGAGATTGTATGAGGACTAATGACTTTCAAGCACAAGAGGGATTCCGTTTTTCAAGTTGGATCACGACTAGCGGGACTAGCTTTTCCCCAGTGGAGTCGCCATTCTGTGAACGCTCGCCTCTCCGTGCTCCCGAATTCTCCCTTTCGGAAAAGGGGGTGTGCGCACGAATCACAGTTTGTGCCACTGGCTCACTTCGTTCTCGAGGGCTTTTTCTCGATTGTCGTGTTAAATTGGATATGTTTGGATGAGTTCGTATAAGACCAAAGTCGCCACTAGCCAGTTACTTCGAATCTACAGTCGGCTAGACCTCGTAGAAACGTTAGAGAAAAGAATCCAAAGATTCCTTCCTCTAAAATGACTCATTTTGATCTGCGGCCAGAGATTCGAGGTAAGGGATCACGGTTACAGGGTGGGAAGATGTTAAGCACCCCACACTGCCCGTACCGAAGTACGGTTTCTACTTCACAGAATCGAACTAATACTTGAAAGTCTGATTTAATCCTCGTACACTCTTATGAATGATATGATGCATGAATGTAGGTCTGAACAGTAAGAGTTTCTGATGGGCAGGTTTTTATTAACAGGCAAGTCCAGAGCATACGCTCGAACTGACATGTGCTTTTATGCAGGATGCATGCTGTGTATTTGAATAATCAAAGTGTTTGCAGTGATATGATAAGCAGGGGGGTTGGAAGAATAGTAAATGTTGCACTTATGCTAGATGCGAATGAGATTGGACGGAGGTGTCGCAAGGGTTTGCTTCGAGTGGCTAGATCAGGACTTGGGTAGCTTGGGAGACTTGGACCAGGGTCAGGCTGGGCTGGACTCTTCTCACTCGGGCTCTCCTTGGTGGAGGAATGGGCTAAAGGGATGGTGGTGGACTCGGAACTGTCGGGCTGAAGAGAGGGGAAGTGGATGCCGTGAATGAGAAGGGGTGAGGGTATTTATAGCTGCGAGCAGTGGCAGATCCCGTAATTATGCTTGGGCAGCCCTTAGGGTGCCGCCTGTACGGCCTCGCTTTTCCTGCTTCGGAGCGTACGACCCCCGAACCTGAAGAAGCAAAGCCCGATGTTCGAGGTTCGGACCTACTCCGAAGTTGTGGCTCGGAACCAGGTGAGTTGACTAGGTTTGAAAGATGGATTGACATAGTGAGTTGACTGGGTGCAGGGGCTGAGTTGACTCGGTGATTTGACTCAGCGGGTTGACTCATTAAGTTTGACATTTTTGGAATTTTTGACTGGTTTTTCTTATGGGTAGTTTTTCAGGCTGATGTTTAGGGGTGAGTTGACTGGGTTCAGGCTTGAGCTGGGTTATAGTTTGGGGCTTACAAGGGTGAGCTTGGCTGGGTTTGGACATGGGATTTGGGGGTATGGTCCTCCATTCATTCAGCTATCTCTACCAGCATTGTAGCCGAAGGTGGGGTGTCTACAGATGAACTTCTTTCAGAGTTTGTATTCTAAACTATCCTGAGCGAATTGGACAAATTCGGCCTCAGTTGTTACCACTTTGCACGGACTTTTTGCTCTTTTGAAACGTACAATATAACTGATTTAAAATAAATGCTTGTATTGAGATAAGTTCGTTTAACGGGCGTGGACTTGGATTACAACTAAGGACTACAACTACTGCTAGATTACTGATTAAGCTACGAAAATGCTAAGGAAAGATAAATTCAATTTGGTTTTATTGGTATGAGCCGCATTTCTCTTTCGACTTCCTCTGCTATTTATAGATTTCTTGGATGCAAAGAAGAATCATGCCCTTCTTTATTTGGTCATTACGATAACTATGCAACATCTTTGTATTCCTTTGGACTCTTCCTCTTCTTTAACCATTTACACACCTTGCTCAGCCACTACGATCATCTTAAGATTACGTGTTCCAATCAACTATCGCCAGCTGGTGTTTCGAAAAATCCAATCCACGTATCTCCACAGATCATATGCGTATTATATCATTTTCATGCAACGCCATATGTCCTCCTTTGATTGGCTCTTGTGAGAGTGCACAAAAATAAGATACGACAGTACCATTCATCTGATTGTTGCCTGAACCTTGGTTAGGTGTCATTGAGTCGAGAAAAAGTCCAGCTCTGATACCAACTCAACTAACGCAAGGAACGGCTTGAAAAAAGTGAAGAGAAAGACCACTGTTTTCTTCAAGAGATTAAAACCTTGAATCTACAAGGGAGTTTCTTGAATCCACAAGAAAAATGAGAAAACTCGAATATTTTTATTGAATAATGTCTAATGTATATGATTTCGTCATTACACCATTAATAAAGGAAAAAAAAAGTAAAATCTTAAATCATAATTACAAAAAATAGCACAATTCTAGCCCTAGTAAAAGTCCTAAGTCAACTAGCATATACTTACCTAAAGTAGTAAATTTTAAAAAAAATACAGTTCTAAATTAACCTTACTAGTGCATTATTGGCATGGTTAAAATCAATCTCTAGAAAATACGGAGATCTAAAACTCCAAAAATAAGAAAATATGATAAAAATCGAAATTACTAAAAATAGTAAATATTATTTTTTTAGTGGAAGTATGAGTTTTCTTGTAAAACGGACGGAAGCGACCAACAATGTAGGTTGGTTGAGCCTAAATGGCTTATTACGATAAAGATAAATATTAATAGGTCATGCGTCCCATAACAATACACGGATCAAAAGTTGTGACTGATTTGCTGTTCACACTTCAAATGACAAATTTTCTTTATCGGAATTAAATTTCTCCATATCAGCTGGACCTCGGCTCAATTATGGCATGACCTACATAGGACTAGGTCAGATCTGCCGGACTACTTCGGCTTGGGTTTGGCCTTCTTTTGGTCCAACATGCTAGGAATGCACCGTGCCACGTCACGTCCTACGTTAGGTCTTGAAAGGAATCTGGATCCGTGGAAAGATGGGGACATCCCTCATGCACACTTCAAAGCATGACTTTCGGACGTCGATTGTAGTCGTTTCTTTGAAAATTCCACACGTTCTGTGTACGTTTGGTTATACTATTCAACGTCGGATGTACGTCTCTTGATTGAAAGTTCCACACGTTCTCTCTATATATTCCATTATGCTCGTATAGAAATCTAAGACCAGTGAACACCCTCCCAACAGTGAGGACAGCAAGAACCAGGTCTGCTGCGGGATCCGCACCTCCGTGATCTCTTTTAATCCGCATTAGCTGCAGAGGCCTACTCAGGGCCTCCATCTCCCCCAATTATTTTCAAATCTCACCCATCTGGAGTTAGGTATCACTGCAACCGTGCCGGAACCTCAATTACCAGCTCACTACATCTCCAAGTAGCACCAGATCCGAGCCCGTACAGTTCGACCCACCTGATTGGCCCACTAGAGATATCAGCATCTCCATCTCCGTCAATTATTCTAAAATCTCACTCATCTCCGCTTAAGCAACTCTCCAACGACGCCGGCCCCCATATCACCAGTCCACTACATTTCCGGACGTGGATAATTCGACAACTCTAATGTCGTCTAGCCCTTCTAGACAGCACGAGATCCACAGTCCATCTGGTGGGATAGAAATGATTCGCCCACAAGACCCGAGCCTCAAAAAGAAGTACGGATCTTATGGAGAATTGGTACAAGCCGCGACCATAGCATGCTCATGCTGTAACAGGTGTCTGGACAAGCTCAAGGATGAATTAGATGTCAATCATGGTTACAAAGTGACCGAGTTCATCTATTCTGCCATTGACTGGCCCAGTTGGATGAGCAAACGGTTTTCTCACATTGACTTGCACAGTTGTTTGGACAAATATGCTCGCGAATGGGGCAAGGGTTCCCATTTGATTGGCTATGTAGCAGTCAGCGATGACAATAAGTCACACGAGATTGGATGTAGGGACATTGTCGTGGCGTGGCGTGGTACCAAGAAACCCGTGGAGTGGTATACGGTTGCTCAATTTTACTTTAAGACCATTGGGCTGCGCGAGGACAAGGTGAGGGTAGAACGTGGTTTCTATACCATCTATACACACAAGAGTGAGTCATCCACGTACAAAAGCGCATCGGAACAAGTGATGGGAGAAGTGAAAAAGCTTGTGAAGTCGTACAAAGATAAGGGTGAAGAGGTGGGCCTCACCATCACTGGCCACAGCCTAGGTGGGGCCCTAGCCCTCCTCAATGCTTACGAGGCTGCCTCCTCACTCCAGGACCTCAACGGCCGAATCAAGGTCATCTCTTTTGGGGCGCCACGAGTCGGTAACGCTCCATTTAGAGACAAGCTCAAAGAAATGAAAGTGGAGACAATGCGGGTCATGATCAAGAATGATCTGGTATCGATGATACCTGGGTGCCCTAGCAAGGAGGCTCTTGAGAGATTCCATGATATCACCTTCTCACTCAACGACGTGTTGAAAACGATCGGGCTGCAAAACCGGGTATACAAACATGTGGGGAAAGAATTGAGGCTGGATCCAGGAGACGGATTATCACTGCTCCAAGCACATAAACTAAAGAAGTACCTTTCTCTCCTGAATTGTTCTGATAGTACTTTTCCGTCCAAGGTTCTATGGGAATGCTCTGCGGCGGAATGTGGCATTGGTAAAAAAAAAAAAAATTCTTTTAAATAATAATTCGTAATTTGTAATTTAAAAATATCTACTAAAATATGGGACACATTATGTAACTTAATACTGAATGCGGAATAATCGGATCGTCTATGCATCAACAATAGAGATTCCTTACTGTAATCTTAAAGCCATACCTGATTGGGAAGACATTCCCGATGCCGTCGTGTTGTCGAGAAGAACGCTTGGTCTTCCGCACCTAACACCTTTAGGAGAACCTCTCAATGGGGACCAGGGTTTTCTCTTGTGTGTTGGTGAGGGGACCAAGACATATATTTATAGGAAAGAGGGCCAGAGAAGCTTACCCATCACACTTCTCTCCTCTAAGGTCTCCACACCGTAAGTTTCCATATCTGGCTTAATAACCGCGCATAGGGGCCACGGTTCAAGCGTCCCGCCCCAAACCTATTTGCAATGATCACAACTGTAGTGGGGCCCACTGAATCGCTCAATCTGAATAATCCAACGGTCATGATCTAAACTGATGATCATGTGTGGCCCACCTAATGGAGTCTTACATTCTCCCACTTGGGTTACACTGATCACCAAAAGAAAACAAAACATTTTATTTTATTTTGTGAAAACCATTTCATAAAACATGTTTGTTTCAAAAGTTCCTAATGGGCGCCCTACTGATTTCAAAACAATACCGTTGGATAATTATGAGCAACGCTTGTCAGATCCGGTCCATCAAGACCACTGATATTGAATCATGGTAGTCAACACAACATTTCATATTTTCGAAGTGCGACGAATCACGATCACAAATACCAATAGCCTTAACGACATGGATCAATGATATGGGGTGTGGTATGAAGATTACACGTCTCATGTGATCATACGTGTTTATCTTCAAGTGGTCCTACTGAACGTGTCTCCAAGACACAAACCAAAGTCTTGCTTACTCAAAACTAAATGTGCACACTGAAGGAGAAGCAAGATATAAACTGAAAAACAGAATCATCAATGCATAATAGATATCTCAAAAAATGTCTGGACATAATCGGATCATACATGAAAACTCCCACTACTGAAATACATCCTTGGGATCAACAACTCCCATAGATGTCACATGCTCCTTAAAGAGCGTGATAGGAAGGCCTTTAGTGAGAGGATCCGCTATCATCTGCCTTGTGCCGATGAGCTCCACAGACACTTGACGATTCTGAACTCTCTCCTTCACAACAAGATATTTGATGTCAATGTGCTTTGACCTCGATGAATGCTTGTTGTTGTTGGAGAAGTTAACTGCAGCTGAACTATCACAATAGATTTTCAATGGTTTCGGGATCATCTGCACGACCCGTAAACCAGAGAAAAAACTCTGAAGCCAGACCGCCTGATTCGTGGCTTCATGACAAGCTACATACTCTGCTTCCATGGTAGATGATGCCGTAATTGACTGTTTCACGCTTTTCCATGATACGGCTCCACCAACCATCATGAATACATAGCCCGAGGTGGACTTCTTGCTGTCGAGACAACCAGCAAAATCTGCATCTGCATATCCTACCAACTCCAAATGGTCGGATCTCCTGTATGTGAGTTCGAAGTCCTTTGTCCTTTGCAGGTAGCGCAACACTTTCTTTACAGCTATCCAATGATTCATTCCTGGATTGCTAAGGTACCTGCCCAACATTCCAACCACAAAAGCAATATCTGGACGCGTACAGACCTGAGCATACATGATGCTCCCTACTTCTGACGCATACGGAATAGCTTTCATCTTGTCCTTCTCTAGGTCATTCTTAGGACACTGAAATAGACCAAACTTGTCACCTTTTACAATAGGTGCTTGGCCAGGAGCAAAACCTTGCATGCCAAACCTTTCGAGAACCCTATCAATATAGGCCCTCTGCGACAAGCCAAGTAATCCACGTGATCTGTCCCGGCTAATCTGAATGCCGATGATAAATGAAGCATCACCAAGATCTTTCATCTCAAAATTTTGAGATAGAAATTTCTTAGTCTCACGCAACAATCCAATATCACTACTGGCCAACAAAATGTCGTCAACATACAAGACCAAAATGATAAACTTATTCCCACTGATTTTCACATATATGCACTCATCCGCAGTGTTTTCAATGAAACCATATGAGGAAACAACTTCATGAAACTTTAGGTACCACTGTCGTGATGCCTGTTTCAACCCATAAATGGACTTCTTAAGTTTGCAGACCAGATGTTCTGAGCCTTTGGCTTTAAAACCTTCTGGCTGCAACATATATACGTTCTCCATTAGATCTCCATTGAGAAACGCAGTTTTTACGTCCATTTGATGTAGCTCTAAATCCATATGAGCCACAAGAGCCATAATGATCCTAAAGGAGTCTTTCTTAGATACAGGTGAGAAAGTCCCCTTAAAGTCAATGCCCTCACGCTGAGTGAAACCCTTTGCAACTAGTCTGGCTTTATACCTTTCGATATTGCTCTTAGAGTCCCGTTTGGTTTTAAATACCCATTTGCAACCAATCGGCCTAATCCCTTCAGGCAATTCAACAAGGTCCCAAACTTTGTTGTCCTTCATGGATTTCAATTCATCCTTCATGGCATCGAACCAATGAGAAGAATCCACACTTTGTTCAACCTGTGAAAGGGATACAGGATCCTTTTCAACCCCAATGTCAAACTCATGCTCCTGCAAATAGACGACGTAATCGTCTGGTATTGCAGATCTTCTCTCTCTATGTGATCGTCTTAATGGCTCATTATTCTGAATTGGGTTTTCCATTTCCTCATCAGTGGGTTGTATTTGAGGTTGTGCATGGTCGTCCATAGGGATCTCAGGGTCCACTGCTGGACGGACAACCATGCTACTCTGAATGATTGTGGTGGGAATCACAATCCGCTCTTCCTCAAATACAATATCTCTTATATTTGTGCTCCCACTATCTTCAGTGTTCTCAATAAACCTAGCATTTCCAGTCTCAATGACTCTCATGGAATGTGATGGACAATAAAATCTGAATCCTTTTGACCTTTCTGGGTATCCAATAAAGAAGCAACTAACAGTTCTAGGGTCAAGTTTTCTTTCATGCGGGTTATACGGTTTGGCTTCTGCAGGACAACCCCATACATGAAAATATCGTAGACTAGGCTTTCGCCCTGTCCACAATTCATATGGAGTTTTCATTACAGCCTTACTTGGGACCCTATTAAGGATATGCACAGCTGTTTTCAACGCATCACCCCACAAAGATTCTGGCAACGTAGAATTACTAATCATAGATCGCACCATGTCCTTTAGGGTGCGATTACGCCTTTCCGCTACACCATTCTGCTCTGGAGTACCAGGCATGGTGTACTGGGCGACGATGCCACAATCTTGTAGGTATCTAGCGAATGGACCTGGATTACGCCCAGATTCGTCATACCTTCCGTAGTACTCACCACCACGGTCGGATCTAACGACTTTGATCTTCCTGTCGAGTTGATTCTCGACTTCAGCCTTATAGATCTTAAATGTATCCAGGGCGTCTGATTTTTCGTTAATAAGGTATAAGTACCCATAACGAGAATAGTCATCTATAAAAGTGATAAAATACTTCTGCCCATTCCAGGATGCTGTAGGGAACGGTCCACAGATGTCTGCATGAATCACTTCTAAGAGTCCTACGCTCCTAGTGGCACCCTTTTTTCTTATTCTAGTCTGTTTACCTTTAATGCAATCAATACAAACCCCAAAGTCTGAGAAGTCTAGAGAGTGAAGAATTCCTTCACGTACAAGCCTTTCCAATCTCTCACGAGAGATATAGCCTAATCGCCTGTGCCATAGCATGGAGGAATTCTCACAATCTAAACTTCGTTTGATGCCTTTAGTGTTTCCATGTGATGAGTTAATGCTGTATACATGTGAAACATCCAAATCTAGCTGATAAAGGTTATTAACTAAAGTGTCAGAACCAATCACAACTGAATCATAGTAAATGCTTAATTTTCCATTTGCAAATTTAAACTCATAACCAAATTTGTCCAAACGAGAAATGGAAACCAAATTGCGCCATATAGAAGGCACACAAACAGTATCTACTAGATCAAGAAAGTGTCCTGACGATAACCTAAGCCTACAGACTCCAATAGCTTCCACGTTTGCTCTAATGCCGTTCCCCATATAGACTGATCTCTCTGCATCAGTTGGCGTCCGGCTTTGGAGCATATCCTGCATGGAATTACAAATGTGAATAGTAGCACCAGAATCTATCCACCAGGAGTCTGTGGACATATCAGCTAAATTTGATTCAAAACAGACTAAAATATGGTCTTTACCCTTAGAAACGAGCCATGCTTTAAAATCTTCACAATCCTTTTTCTGATGACCAGGCTTCTTGCAGAAGAAGCAGCCATCATTAGGACCCTTCTTTTTCTTCTTAAATGTCTTTCCAGACTTAGGCTGATTGCCACCCGCAGTACCCGTAGAACCTTTTCCTGAAGTTTGCTTTCTTTTCTTATTTCCTTTTCGTCCCTGACCAGATGTCACTAGGTGTGCACTTTGTGTCTTGCTCGACCTTCTGAGTCTCTCTTCCTCCTGAACGCACTGAGATATCAGTTCGTTCAATGTCCACTTTTCTTTTTGAGTATTGTAGCTGATTTGGAATTGACTGAATTGTGGAGGGAGAGAGTTCAGAACCAAGAAAATCAGGAGTTCATCCTCAATCTTAAGGTCTAATGCGCGGATTTTAGCCACCACATCAGACAATCTACCAATGTACTCCCTGATATTTCCTTGACCGTTATAGGTAGCTTGAGTCAATTTATGTAAAAGTGAACTCAGCTCAGCTTTATCCGATTTCTGAAATCGTTTTCCTATTTCAGTCAGGAAATCTTTAGCTTTCTCAGTGTCGGGCATGACACCCTGCATGGTCTCAGAAATCGAGTTCTTTATGATCTTGAGACACATCTTATTTGACTTGGTCCAGGCCTTGTAGTGAGCCTTTGCTGAATCCGTACTAGAATCAGTTGGAGTAGGAGGCTCTACTTCCTCCAGGGCCAGATCCAAGTCCATGCAACCTAGGACTATTTCAACGGACGACTTCCATTTGGAATAGTTGGACCCAGTAAGCAAAGGTATGGAATTGAATTGGGTTAGAATATTGGAAACAGTCATAGCTGGACATTCAAAGCATAAAACTCACATTAATAATCAAGTCCCTTATAACAATGCATGAACATAAACCACAAATATCATGCATGTATGAACATTCGATTGATTTGGGCCTTCAATCAAATGACCCAGAATGATGATGGGCCATAATCATCAAAATCTGGCAAGAGCCCAGCGTATCATCACGATTCCTCCTTTGGGCGAAATTGTAACATACAGGAGGCTCTACTGAAGCATGAAGCTGACCAATGTTGGTGAAATAAATATAAGACGCCCATCACCTTTGGCTGAAATGAATCTCTCAGACCTATATCACCATCACCAACCACTTCATCCCGCTCACATCCAGCCAAAACGATGATACTTCTTTGTTCTGACCATCGCTCGCCTGGGTATGAACGCAACTGAATGCAATCCTACAATGGAGTGTCACTGAATTCCATATACAGAAGTCTAGAAGTAGAAATCTTTGCCAATTGAGGTCACTTTGGTGGCTAACACAACCAGCTCCAATCCCACTTCCAAACTCAAGGATTGCTGCATGGTCCTGCCCAAAATGGACCATTCTGTAAGAGTTCTGATTTGGCCCAAACACAACTGACGTTGACCGCCCGTAGGCTCAAAACATATTCCAAAAGAATGGTTTGTTTAATTTCTTAATGGTCAGCAACTAAATGTCAGTCTCAAACACATGGGTAATGGCCCCATTTTAGGTCAAATCAGAGTAATATATAATCCACATTTATTGAATTACTAGGGCCACCTTATAAAAGCTACCAACCATCAATTACTTTATTTGGGTTTTATTTGTATTGGATGGCCCAACTATAGGTAATTCAGTAGTTTACATCATCTTGGACAATGGGCCCAAATATCCAAAGTGGGCCCCTTAAAATCCAAAAGAAGTAACCAAACATTAGTGGGCTGAATGGATTTAGGCTTGGGCCAGGCTGGCGGGCCTAATCCACTGGACTGGGCCTATTAGGCCTGGCCAAATGGATTGGGCTTGATGGGATATCAAAACAGGGTCTGATTGACTAAACGGGTCGAGTACTGGACCTGGGCCTATGGATCGAGCCGCATAGTCATGGGCCATAACCTGTAAAATTGGGCCCACTAGATCAGGACCCAGATGACGGTCCTGCTCAAAACAAAGCCTGGATGCTGCCCGCTTGTTACAAACAGCAACACGCTGTTACTCCCAAAATCCAGCCCATACAGTAGCCCACTGTACATACCCAAAACAGCAGCCCCTTTTATTTTATTTTATTCCAAAAATAATCTCCCAAAACAGGAAAACACCGGATTTAGAAACAGAGATGAAACCCTAACAATGAAAATGGAAATTGTCATTTTAGCGGCCAGCCCATCTACCATCGCCCTGTTTAGGTGTTGTTCTAAAGACGGCCGCTGGCCAAGAGCTGATCGGGGAATGGATCAGACATTGTCATCTTCCCAAGGAGCGATGATCGTTCGCCTGCTCCAGTCGCTGCCAACTCAGCCATTCATGGCTGCTACCCACAAGCGGAACCCACCACCATTCTCGCAAGCCTCCATAGGTGCAACCTGGCAGTCTACTATCATCCTGCGTTGCCGGAACCGAGCCCCAATACCTTAGCCGCATACAGATCTGGGTACCCAAAACGGAAACCCTTCACTGTTGCCAGGAATCGGGCATCAGCACCACATGACGGCGCTGCAGAATCCGGCCACAATATCACCGCCAACGCTGCCCCTCTCTGCCTTCTTCTTCGGCGTTAGCAACAGGTCCGATTCCGCCAGTTTCTATAGGAATCCGGCGGTCTATTCAGCAGTCGACCAGCGTGAAAAGCATTGCCGTGGACCAGCGTGGATTGCGGCCCATTGCCGTGGCTACATTACGGGAGACGAAGAAGAAAGAGAAGAGGAGACAGACAGGTTTGCTGCAAAAACGGCTGTCGGCCATTGCTGCTGGCAGCGGGAAAGCAGACCTGTTTTTTTTTTTTTTTTTTTTTTTTTTTTTTTTTTTTTTTTGTAAACAGGGCTGCGGTGGTGGCTGCCTGATTGGGGAAACGTTGTACGTCATAGTATGTCATGATTTTCAACGGATCGTATTCCTGAAACAAGTTTCTTTATACATATGGGGCCAAATCGGCACCCATTGGAATCCGGCATCCAAATCGATCAGAGAGGCATAGATTGGATCTCCTGGTACTGATGGTACTGATCGAAATCCCCAAAATCAATGCATAGCATGCTCTGATACCAACTGTGTAACTTAATACTGAATGCGGAATAATCGGATCGTCTATGCATCAACAATAGAGATTCCTTACTGTAATCTTAAAGCCATACCTGATTGGGAAGACATTCCCGATGCCGTCGTGTTGTCGAGAAGAACGCTTGGTCTTCCGCACCTAACACCTTTAGGAGAACCTCTCAATGGGGACTAGGGTTTTCTCTTGTATGTTGGTGAGGGGACCAAGACATATATTTATAGGAAAGAGGGCCAGAGAAGCTTACCCATCACACTTCTCTCCTCTAAGGTCTCCACACCGTAAGTTTCCATATCTGGCTTAATAACCGCGCATAGGGGCCACGGTTCAAGCGTCCCGCCCCAAACCTATTTGCAATGATCACAACTGTAGTGGGGCCCACTGAATCGCTCAATCTGAATAATCCAACGGTCATGATCTAAACTGATGATCATGTGTGGCCCACCCAATGGAGTCTTACACACATATCTAAAATAAAAGTCCTAGTCAAGAAATATTTATGGAAGTGGGTAGAAAATGTGTGGAAAGCATCCACAACGCGGGTGAATAAGCCTTGTGGAAAAGCATATCTGCAAAATGGGTAGTGTAGAATTTCCAGATAAGGTATATAGATAATTCTTAAGTACGCATACAAGTGTTTATGGTGAGTCTCATGCGGAATGCAGAAGACCCAGTGTGTGTCATGTAAAAGTCCTCTGTAACGAAATTCCCTTCTCTAATAATAAAATCTCTACATTTGGCTCATCAATCTTGCACTTGCTTTGACAAATTTGGTATCATAGCCCAGCTTCATTTCATTTTTTTTTTTTCTCATATATATGTAACTCAATGTATGGTAACAAGCTCCAAAAACTGTATCCCTACCGTTATTCTTAACATCTAGTCCATATTTTTTAAGTTATGATTATCGAAGCCTTCAAAAGAAGAACACTCATTTTATCTCACAAGCTTATTGGGAATGTCGCAGCACTTGCATCATGAAATAAAGGAATGTAAAGGGAGCACACAGAAGGCAATAAGAGAGATGCAAGGCCCGACTTTTCTTCCAACAAGGGATAAACAAAACTATCTTCCCTAAAATATTGGCTGAACAAAATCAAAGAATACATGGGATCTTTTAAAAAAGGAATTTCAAGGATCCAAAAAAGGTGATCTCTATCAAAATTCAATCTTTATGGAGATAATTTGATAGTAATTAATGGAAGATAGGTGAATTTATCCAATCCTTCTACTCTATATTTTTGGAATTATTAAACAAATTAGACATTAGAAGTAATGGAGATACTATTCAAGAGAGGAATGGTTTAAATTAGAGGTGAATTTATCCAAGCCGTCTTCTCTATATTTTTAGAAGATGGGTGACTACTGGACTACGCTGTACATACAAAGGCGCCCATCTGATTAGAGGACCCAATCTCACCGACTCGGATTGGTCAGTGACTCCTCCAGTACCAAGCTCGGTACTGGTCGGTGCTGGAAAAGCTATGTGGGCCCATCATGATGTTTGTGTCTTATCCACGCCGTAAGAAACAATTGTCATTGAACACCAACCATTGGAAACTTCTCAGGGGCCACAAAAGTTTTGGATCAAGCTGATATTTGTCCTTTTCCCCTCATGGAGGTCTGTCTGACATAATAAACAGGTTGGATGGAAAATAAACATTACAGTATGCCGTGGTAAGTTTTTAAAGGTGGGTGTTCAATCACTACTGCTTCCCGTGGTATGGTCCGCCTGAGACTTGGATCTGCCTCATTTTTGGGATCATGTCCTAAAATGAGCTGCCAAATTGGATGGACTGTGTGGATAAGACACAAAAAATCATGGTGCAGCTGACAGAGCTTTTCCAACACCAACCGAGCTCGTCACTGGAGGGTTCACTACCGAAGCCGAGTTCTAATCTCACACCAATTCTCACGACTAATACGTCAGCTCTCCAGTGCATTTGGATGTGTAAGATGGGCCATCCGTCACGTCAAGTCCGAAGCATGACTCTTCGACGTCGGTTGTATTTTCGTTCTTTCGGTATCTTTGATCATTTTCGTACAAAAACTCTAAGACCAGTCAACTAGAGCGGACACCAACAACAGATTATTGAACTGTTCGTCCGGTTCAAATTAAAAAATTGAATTGAACAATCCGATCAAAATTATATCGAGTTGAATTGAACAAATTTTTTGTGTTAGAATTTTTTTCGAACCGTACACGATCAGTGTCATGTTCGATTTGATTCGGTTGGAAATTCAGTTCATTTGTACAGTTCAATTTGATCCATTCGGATATTTGAATTTATTATAAATATAATATATTATATATAATATCATAAATATATATAAATATATAAGATAAAAAGTAAAAAACGTACTCATTTTTTTTAACTTTTACCCTAACTCCAGCCGATGACCCACTCATTTTTTTTCTTTTACCCTCGCCTAGTTAAGCAGGGCTTCTCCCTTCCCCAACCGAGCAGAGCTTCCATTTTCCTCGGCCCATCAACTGAGTAGAGCTTACCCATTGGCCTTTACATCATCCAAGCAGAGCTTCCTCTTTCCCATTCCCCTATCAAAACCCTAACTCGAGTCGAGTGCTTGAGCTTTCCCTTTTATATTCCCCTCTTAAAAAGCCACCACCAGCCACCATCCAGCCAAGTGCAGTGGTCCGTCCATTCGTCTTTAGCGAATCAGCGTCCTGTCCGGCAGTTTGTCCATCAATGAGTCGCGTCCTGTCTGGTTGTTCGTTCGTCATTGAGCTGCCCAGCTAATTTCCAACCGTTTTCCAACCAAGCTGTCAGATACGGTATGTCATCTTCAAATCCTCCCTCTCTTCTTCTTCATTGTGCTTTAATTCATTTCAATCAGTTAAGTATGATTTATGGTTTGGTTGGTTAAAATCTTATGATTTGTGATTCGTAATTTGCAAACATATACTAAAATAAAAATCTTCTCGCACAATAAAAAATAAATTGTTCGAAATCGTTTGAATTGAGAAAATTGTTCGAACTAAAAAATGTTTGAACATGGGTTGGACCAAACCGAACCGAGTTCGAATAGGATCCAACTCTTCGAATGTTTGTTCGAACATTGTTTGAGCACAGCCCAGTCAGTAACCAAACTAAGCTAGTCCATGTCAACTCGGTTGAGTTCGGTTCGATGTCCAGCTCTACAGTCAACACACTCTCAACAGTGATCACGACAAGAACTTGGCAAACTGTGGGAAGCATATTGCACGGTGTGCCACCAACCTTGTTGATATCACTAAGTTTTGTGGGGCAAACTATGATGTGTGTGCTATATTCACATTGTCCATTTTGCAAGATCATTTTACAGCATGGCCCAAAAATGAGGCAGGTCCAAAGCTTATGTGGACCGTATATACCATAGAAAGCAGCAGGGATTGAACGCTTTCCCTTGAAAACTTCTCGAGGGCCATAAATGTTTTGGATCAAGCTGATTTTTTAGTATTCCCATCATCCATGTATGTGTGTCTGCATAAAAATAAATAAATAAATAAATAAAAATAAAAATAAAAAATAAAAAATAAAAAAATGATGGAAAATAAACATAATAATGGGCCCTTGGAAGGTTTCAACTGTGGGCATCATTGTCCACGTTGGTTTTTGTGGTGTGGTCCACATGAACTTTGAATGCGCCTCATTTTTTGGGCGCGACTTGGGTGAGACCCCGGAACTAGCTATGTGGGTGAGACCCTGAACCTAGGGCCCACCTGGATGTATTCTTTATATATCCATGCCGTCCATCTGTTTCTTTAGATTATTTTACGATGCATTCAAAAAATGAAGCAGAAGAAAATTTTAGGTGGACCACACCACATGAAACAGTTCTCATTGAATGCCTACCATTAAAAACTTCCTAGAGTCCACTATAATGTTTATTGACATCCAATCTGTTGATAAGGTCATGTAGACAGGGATTAAAGGAAAAAACAAATATTAGATTGATAGAAAACTTTTGTGGCCCACAAAAGGTTTTTAATGGTCATTAATCAGGTGTTTCTTATGGTGTGGTCCACCAGAAATTTTCATCTACTTCATTTTTGGTTCCATGGCATAAGATAAGTTCGAAAAGCAGATGAACGGCATGGATGTATAATTCATACATTGAGGTGGGCTCCTACAGCCAGGGTCCCACCCACATCGCTGGTTCCGGGGTCTCACCCAAGTCACGCCCTCAGTTTTTGGCCAATGCCCCTAAAATAGTCTCCAAAAATGGTGGGACAAGGTAGAGATAATAGATACATCATGAGCAATAGAACCTGCTGATGTTAATACAACCTAAGTCACCATGCAATCCGCATCTGCCTGCTAAGGGATCTGCACCACTCTGGCGATTGCTTTTGATCCACATAAGCATCAGAAGACTGCCTAATCAGGAGTGGGGATGTCGTTGCTCCTCATTAGACCACCTCATTGCCTATGACACCAACTCGCAAAGCACGAGATTTTCTCAGATTGGGTACTATACAACATAACTTTTAGAGTGTGGAACTTATTTGACCCACCACAATTTATTTGTTAGATCCGCACCGTCAATTAATTTTTCCAAATCATTTTAAAGCATTAGCCCAAAAATGAGGCACATCCAAAGCTCAAGTGGACTACACCATAGAAAGTAGTGGGGATCGAACGACTACCGTTGAAACCTTCCTAGGGCTCACCATGTGGTTTATTTACCATCTAACCTCTTCATAGGGACACACATACCTAAATGAAGGGAAAACACAAATCTCAGCTTGATCAAATTCTTATGTGGCCCCAAATAAATTTCAATAATAGGCATCCAATTGCACTGTTTCCTGTAGTGCCCATTTGAGTCTTGGATCTGTCTCGTTTTTTCGTCTCTTGCCCTAAAATGAGATGGAAAAATAGATGAACAGTGTGGATCTGACACATAAATCATTATGCGCCCTACAAAAGTTCCACATGTCAATGCCAGTTGCTTTCTTCTCTCTTCCAAATGTGCTGCGCCACACAGCAACTGATTTGTTTGACGTGTGAAATTTATGTGGGCTCCACCATGATGTATGTTTTAGATCCACACTGTCCATCCATTTTTGCATATCATTTTAGGATATGAACCCAAAACAAGGCAGATCCAAAGCTTAAGTAAACCGTAGCATAGGAAACAATAAAAATTGGAAGCCTACATACTTCCCAAAACTCATCGGGGAGCAAAAGGCTTTGATCAAGTTGATATTTGGGTTTTCCCATCAACCAGGTCTTTGTGACCTTATGAACAGGTTAGATGGCAAATAAACCTGATGGTTTGTCCCTAGGAAAGTTTGGCTGGTGGTTCATTAAATCCCCATTGCGCTTTCTATGGTATGGTTCACTTGAGCCTTGGATGTGCTTCATTTTTGGATTAAAGCTCTAGAATGATTTGGAAAAATTGATGGATGGTGTGGTTCTAACATATAAATTATAATCGAGCCAGAGAAATTCTACACATTAAGGGCCCGTTTGGTTGGCATCTGGAAACCGTTTCTGGCTTAAAATCTGGATTCCAGTAGAATCCGATTTTAACTGGTGTGTTTGGTGGCAAGTTCTAGCCAAATAGGATTTTGTCTGGAAACCTAAATCGAGTAGAACTGGGATTAGTGGAAACAGTGTGGGCGACCGTTTCTATGGAAGGGAAAAGAGGCAGAAGTGAGCGTCACCACCTCCATGTATGCGTTATACATCTATGTTGTATGTGTTTTATGTGTCCACGGTCCGTTAATTTTCAAATCTCAATTAAGGGCATTGGACCAAAAATGAGACAAATCTAAAACACAAGTGGGCCACACCCCACAGGAAAACAGTGTTGATTGAACGTCTATCATTAAAAACTTCCAAAGGCCCACTATAATGTTTATTTGCCATCCAACCTGGCCATTTGTCTTGCAGGACTACAAAAGGCCAGGGGTAAGGTTCTCAGGCGGATCTAAAGCCCAAGTGGGCCATGCCACAAGCAACGGTTGGAACATAATCTAGATTGCACCGTTTTCAACCAAACAGCAAGTTATGGATGAAACCTGGGTTCCACTCTAGTTTCTGCAATTTTGGATTCCAACAGTGGAATCTAAATCTTCTCTAGAATCTGGGTTCTACAACCAAACAAACCCTAAAAGTTGTGTTGTGTAGTATGCAAGGTATTAGGGAGATAAAATTGGGTGTAAATTCGGAAGCAGATTAGCTAGTACCCCGACCATGCCCACCTTGATGTATTTTTTTTTTATATCCGCGCCTTCTATCTGTTTTTCCATGTCATTTTTGTAACGCCCCGAGATTTCGACTCTCTTGTATAACACGACGGTCGAATCTCCAATTTTACTTAGAATATGCGAGGGTATACCCCCTACATATTTACTCACAAATATGCATATTTTACATAATTTGGTAATCATGAGTAAGATAACAGAAACATACTTCTTATTTTATTAACTAACTAATTCATCGAATACAATTACCATTTAAATAAATCAAATATTAATCATGTTAATAACTATGTCTTCCGATATCGGGACTTATTATAAATTCAAAATTTCTAATAAATGATAATTCAACTAATATCTGGCTATGTAGCCTCATCTTCCACCATCTGCTCCCACGAGCCTTTGTAGTCGCCTTTTTAAGGCTCATATTCTTGTGGATCAGCACCTGCATGTTCTATATTATTTTCCACAAAAAGAAACCGTCAAAGCGGTATAGTGAAGATCTTCTTCAAGGTTAGCATAATAATTACATGAAAATATAATAAACAGACATAATACTTATTTAATGCAATGTATGATATGCATGACTTGGCGTAGGATTCCTTGAAACAAGACGTCAGGGTTTTTGGGACACGCAAGCCCATTGTTTTGCCCAACCAAATAAAAGTGGGACGCTCATAGCCCAAATCTCACGAGACAGTGTACGGGAGAAGTAGGACGCTCTAGCCTATTCCCAATTCCATACGTTCGCATGAAGCCAAGAGTATGCATGATATTAGTCCATCCTTTATTATTACAGGTTTACACACAACCAATTAATATGCAACCAACCCTAGGCACTACCACACTATCCCCATAGTTCATCATCCACCAAAGTAGGCATACCCAATACATCACCACCACGGATGGCGAGCCGTACCACCAAGGTTCATGACAACACATGTATACTTATAGCTTCATGAAGATCCATAAATAGATAAAAGAATAAAAGGTAAAGGATTTATCAACCACTTAATCGGGCGGTTTGATATCACCACCACAGGTCAGGGTGACCACTTAACCAGACATCTAATAGCGCCTTCTCAGGTTAGGGCAAGATCTTAACCGGGCGGTCCTGGTATTCACCACCACAAATCAGGGTTCATCCACAATAATATAATAACATAATAAAAAGGATCTTCATTACGCTATACAAATCAACTTTCAACATTACATGGAAGGGATGGTGGTTCCTTCAAAAGTGATTACGCAATCTCATATGTGTACAATCATTCCATTATTTTGTCCATTTTTCATTTCCAATATACGACCATATCATCTAGTGATGGGCATAAGGCATTCTAAACCATTTACGTAACCATGTGAGAAAAAAAAGAATATTTGAGAACAATAACATACATGAACACTATTCTCTTCCCCAAGTGTAGGGTTGTGATGTAGTAATAATCTCAGTAAGACCGAGGTCGATCCACAGGGACTTGTGTAGGACTTCACAAAACACTTCCAATGGTCTCTAATTGAGAACTAACTAAACAGATTTTTAGAATTGAATGTAAATAGAATTCTTAAACTAAAGGTGAATATAATCAATAGAAAAGAGCACTAGGGGTCTAAGGATCCACTTGTAGCAATCATTGATGCTTAATTTGCTATGGTTTCCCAATTACATAACCAGAATCGAAATCAAATCCTATCTAGTCGGATGATAGAGAGGTTATAACAAATAATCTGTCATATGTATGGTTCATATTCATGATTCTCTCAATTCAAGTTAGGACTTGAGCACACTCAATTACATAAGTCAATCCTAGTTCCAATAGATTAAGATCACAATCATAATCATCATTAAATTCTGTCACAAAGCATAACTAGATCATGATTTGAACTTTATTCAAATCACATACATAATCATCCATAATTCAGAAATTCAGAAAAGTAGAACTTTGGTTAGAAGTTCCCACATGAGAATCCAAGGTTTAGAGCGTATTGAATCCGATTCCTCAGAGCGTATAGGTCTAGATCCATTCAAAATAATTAAGAATTAAAGTAACTCTTCCAAACATCCATGAGGCATCATAAGATTAAGAAAAGTACTTAGAAACTTTATTCAAACTTCAAACCATTGTTCTTCAATGAAAATTTCAACTTGAAACCAATGCAAACGAATTAAAACATCTTAGATTCACTACAAGCTTCACCTCTTAGCCCTAGTTAAGAGGTTTAGCCGTTCATGATCTAAGGAAACATGAAAGCAACTAAGGAAAACATAAAAACTAGAAGAACAAACTAGGAGTTGTAGAACTCCGGATCCGACTTCCGCCGCATCCCACCATGGTAATTCTTTACTAAGATACCTTAGGAACGAACCCTAGGTCCCCTTTTGATAGATTTGGGGCTCTAACAACCCAAATAGTTCCAAAATTCGCAAGTCCTTACGCAATTGCGCCTAAAAAATCGGAGCTTGCTGAGCAAGCATCTGAAATTTCACAAAAATACAAGTGGCCGATCGGTCATGACCGATCGGACTGGGCTGGCCGACCGGTCTTGACCGGTTGGACCTGTCTGGCTGAGGTCCAGTGATTGTAGAGAGGGGCTAGGGGCTGTGGCCGACCAGTCAAGACTGGTCGGACCTGTCTGGGGCTTGCTTCAGCGACTTCCAGCAGTTGCTAGAATGTCTTGTTAAGGGTGGCCGACTGGTCAAGACCGGTCGTGGCCTCCTTGGCCGATCGGTCAAGACCAGTCGGACTCTATTTTCTTTATTTTTCTTTCTTTCTTTCTTCCTCTCTTTCCTCTCCTTACTTTCTTCTTTCTTTAGCCCACCTTAGGTCTTCATCTAAGGCTCCTAAATATGCTCTTGTAGTCATCAATTGAGTGAACTCTCTCTCATTCCTATAACCACCAAAACTATGCATTAGAATAGTCTTTAAACATTAAAATCATGCATAGTTAGTGATGAAATGGGGTTAGAATATACACATTTAAGCGCTCAACACACCCCCCAACCAGCATTTTGCTAGTCCCGAGCAAAACATGCGTGAAACAAGTTCCATTCTCCAAAATCCAACTCTCCTTCAGAAACTAGGCTTCTATACACTCCAAGATGTGCAAGTGCAAAAATCGAAAATGCTTAGTGATAGGGGTTGAAACCTTAAGCCTCTCAGAACATAATAAATGCTCATATGGAATTCCGGCTGATTGATTGATAAATAGAAAGATTCAAACAATTTAACTTAGTGTGCTCAGTGAATGCTCATCTCATGGATTTCTAGAATCATCTTCTTCATAAATCAGCTAGATTAAGGATTTGAAGGTGTATAGATCAACAACAAGCCTATGACAAGAATTTGCCTTACCGTCCTTCCGACGACTTTCACACTACTTCCCATTTCCGGCTTTGGTTACGGGTAGACCATCCCCCAGTTGGTAATAGGTAGCCCTTTTCAAAATTTTCCACCATATTTTCAATCATTCCCATATTTTCATCCTTCCTTTCCTTTTCACACACATTAGATAGGATTTTTAGAAATCCATATCTTTCATTATTTTCCCATGGACAAGGATGGACAAAGTATCCCGGCTTGGTTCCTCACACCTCAAATCTAAACCTAGTTAATCCACAATTCTATATAATTCTTTCAAAGCATGAAAATCGTGTAATGTGAACTAGGTGTAAAAGTATTCAAAATTTCTATCAATTATAAAAATATGGGAATTCACATACAAGACTAGTACCTTAGAGATTGTTCAAAGTATTCAACATCATTTACTTCGCCTCTCTTTTTCTTGTACTTACACCCTCCTGAATGCATAGAAACAAAGTGTTCCAATGGAGTTTTGAATTTTCAAAAAAAATCTGAAAAATGTTCTTCATATTGCTCGAGATGTTACAAAACACTGGATTCATCCTAGTGATCCCACACTCCCCAACCAAATCTTGCATTGTCCTCAATGTAAAAGATATGCAATGAGCAAAACATGAGAGTAATGATAAAATAAAGGGAGTGAGGAATGGGAGTACCTGAGAGAATAAAAAGCTGGAATGTTATCTCCTTCTAACAAACTAATGGAAAAACAAACACAGAGCAACAAAATCCTAATCCTAAACAACTCTATACCTACGTCAGACTAGGAGATCAAATATCCTGATACATAGGAACAGTAAGAGGTATAGACATACCTTCTGAAGGAAAATTCTCAAAGAATAGTTTTAATCGCTGATCATTCGCTTTAAAGATGTTACCATTTCTTGGATTCAACAACTCGACAATCCCATAAGGATAAACAGTTTTCACAATGAAGGGATCGGCCCATCGAGACCTCAATTTTCTCAAAAATAAATGAACCAAGAATTGTAGATAAGGACCTTTTGATTAATCATAAAATTCTGACGAAGGATGTTCTTGTTATGGAACACCTTCGTCTTGTCCTTGTAAATTCTCGTGTTCTCATATGCTTCGTTCTAGATTTCTGCAAGTTCATTCAATTGAAGCTTGCGCAACGAGCTTGCTTTGTCAGAATTGAAATTCATCTTCTTTATTGCCCAATATGCCTTATGTTCCAACTCTACAGGCAAGTAACAAGCTTTCCCATATACAAGTCGATAGGGAGACATTCCAATGGGGGTCTTAAAAGCCGTACGGTAAGCCCATAGCACATCGTTAAGTTGAAGTAACCAATCTTTACGATAGGGGTTCACTGTTTTCTCCAAAATATGTTTAATCTCCCTGTTGGATATCTCAGCTTGTCCACTTGTTGTGGGTGATAGGGGTTGCTCACTCTATGATTTATGCCATATTTCTTTATTAAAGCTTCAAATGGGCGGTTACAAAAGTGAGACCCTCCATCGCTTATAATGACTCGAGGCGTTACAAACTGGGAAATGATGTTTTCTTTTAAGAAACGAATGACTATTTTATAGTCATTGTTCCGGTATGGAATTGCCTCTACCCATTTTGAAATATAATCAACGGCAAGCAAAATATATAAGTTTCCAAAAGAAGATGGGAATCGACCCATGAAATTGATACCCCAACAATAAAAAATTTCAATTAGTAAGATGGGATTGAGTAGCATCATATTCCTACGCGATATTCCTCCTAATTTCTGACAAGGCTCACACGTTTTGCAAAACTCATGGGTATCCTTGAATATTGTGGGCCAATAAAACCCACATTGCAGAATTTTGGCCGTAGTCTTCTTAACCGCAAAGTGGTCACCACAAGCCTGTGAATGACAAAAGGAAATGATACTGTGTTGCTCATCATCCGGCACACATCTCCTTATAATTTGATCGGGACAATACTTGCATAAGTACGGGTCGTCCCATAAGAATTTCCTCACCTCGTTGAAGAATTTATCCTTATCTTACTTATTCCAGTGTGTTGGAATTGTACCTATAGCAACATATTTAACAATGTCCGCATACCATGGCAATTGAGAGATTTTAAAAAGTTGTTCATCAGGGAACATGTCATTGATCGCGGTCGTCTCAGGGGAGTCGGTGAGAAAAAGTCTAGAGAGATGGTCAGCCACTACGTTTTCAACTCCTTTCTTATAACGTATTTCTATGTCGAATTCTTGGAGTAGGAGGATCCATCTTAACAAGCGCGGCTTAGCATCCTTCTTAGAGATAATGTACTTAAGCGCGGCATGGTCGGTGAATATGATGATCGTAGATCCGATCAAGTAGGACCTAAACTTGTCTAAAGCAAAAACTACGGCTAAAAGTTCTTTTTCTATAATAGTATAGTTTGCTTGAGCTAAGTTCAAGGTTCTACTTGCATAGTAGATGACGCATGACTTCTTCTCTTTTCTCTGGCCTAACACTGCCCCAATAGCGTAGTCGCTCGCATCACACATAATTTCAAAAGGAAGGCTCCAATCAGGTGGTTGCATTATGGGAGCACATGTCAACATACCTTTAAGTTTTACAAAGGCACTTTGACAATCCTCATTCCACTCGAATGAGTTTTCCTTTTGAAGGAAGTTACATAAAGGACGAGAGAGTGAACTAAAGTCCTTTATGAACTGTCTATAGAATCTGGCGTGTCCTAGAAAGGACCGCACATCTCGTACGCTCTTATGTGTTGGAAGGTTATCGATAAGATTAATTTTAGCCTTGTCCACCTCGATTCCATTTTGTGAGATGATGTAACCAAGACAATTTCTTTTCGAACCATGAAATGGCATTTCTCCCAATTCAACATGAGGTTCTTTTCTTCACATCTTTTCAAAACAGTTTTTAAGTGCATAAGACACTCATCAAAGTTACAACCAAATATCGAGAAATCGTCCATGAAGACTTCAAAAATTGTCCCCACCATATCAGAAAAAATACTCAACATACAATGCTAAAAAGTGGTAAGGGCATTGCATAATCCAAACGGCATCCTTCGATAGGCAAAAGTGCCGAATGGACATGTGAATGTTGTCTTCTCTTGGTCCTCTAGAGCGATCTCTATTTGGTTATACCCTGAATATCCATCAAGGAAGCAAAAATGGAAATGACCCACCAACCTTTCTAAAATGTAATCAACAAACGGTAAGGGAAAGTGGTCTTTCCTCGTGACTGTGTTTAGCTTCCCGTAGTCAATGCACATTCTCCAACTGGTAGTGACTCTGGTTGGTACGAGTTCATTGTTGGCATTGGCTATGATGGTTATTCCGAATTTCTTAGATACCACTTAAGTTGGACTTACCCATTGACTATCGGATATTAGGTAGATGATACCCACATCTAATAGTTTAACCACCTCGGCCTTAACCACCTCCTTCATGTTTGGATTGAGGTGTCTTTGTGGTTGCCTAGATGTCTTCACATTTTGCTCAAGGTGTATGCGATGAGTATAAATCAGTGGGTCTATGCCTTTGAGATCTGCAATTGACCATCCGATGGCACTCTTATACTCTATTAGAGTAGCTATTAGCCTACTCTCATGTTCCTCATCGAAGTGGGAATAAATCACCACCGGATATGTCTCATCTCGACCGAATATATATATATATATATATATATATATATATATATATATATATATATATCAAATCATTTGGTAATGGTTTTAGGTCGAGCTTCGGTGCTTGATATTAGATGGAAGAGGCTTGTTCTCACTTAAGGGCAAAGATTCAAATCATGCTTTCCATCTTTTATTATCAAGTACTGGTATAACATCCAAAATGGCATCCATCTCTCGTATCATGTCATTGTTAATATCATGAGAGTGGGCCAAACATGCCTCCAAGGGATCGGAATAAAATGTCAAGAGGGATGTATCCTCCACGAATGATTCAATTAGATTTATTTCGTGGACCTCGTCATCAACTTCCCATGGTTGTTTGCATAAATAAAAAATATTCAGCTTAAGAGTCATATTTCTAAAGGAGATTTGTACAAGCTCGTTTCTACAATTTATAATCGCATTTGAAGTAGCTAGAAAGGGCGGCCAAGTATGACGGGAATTTGAGCACTGGTACCTATCACGGGATGTGTATCCAAGACAATAAAATCCACTAGGTAGTAGAATTTATCAACTTCGACAAAGACATCCTCAAATGTAGGGTTGCGATGTAGTAATAGTCTCGGTAAGACCGAGGTCGATCCACAGGGACTTGTGTAGGACTTCACAAAACACTTCCAATGGTCTCTAATTAAGAATTAACTAAATAGATTTTTAGAATTGAATGTAGATAGAATTCTTAAACTAAAGGTGAATGTAATCAATATAAAAGAGTACTAGGGGTCCAAGGATCCACTTGTAGCAATCCTTGATGCTTAATTCGCTGTGGTTTCCCAATTACACAACTAGAATCGAAATCAAATTCTATCTAGTCAGATGATAGAGTGGTTATAACAAATAACCTGTCATATGTATGGTTCATATACATGATTCCCTCAATTCAAGTTAGGACTTGAGCACACTTAATTGCATAGGTCAATCCTAGTTCCAATAGATTAAGATCACAATTATAATCATCTTTAAACTCTGTCACAAAGCATAACTAGATCATGATTTGAACTTCATTCAAATCAATTCAAATCACATACATAATCATCCATAATTCAGAAATTCAGAAAAGTAGAACTTTGGTTAGAAGTTCCCACATGAGAATCCAAGGTCTAGAGTGTATTGAATCCGATTCCTCGGAGCGTACAGGTTTATATCCATTCAAAATAATTAAGAATTAAAGTAACTATTCCAACCATCCATGAGCCATCATAAAATTAAGAAAAGTACTTATAAACTTTATTCAAACTTCAAACCATTGTTCTTCAATGAAAATTCCAACTTGAAACCAATGCAAATGAATTAAAATATCTTAGATTCACTACAAGCTTCACCTCTTAGCCCCTAAGAGGTTTAGCCGTTCATGATCCAAGGAAATATGAAAGCAACTAAGGAATACATAAAAACTAGAAGAACAAACTAGGAGGAGTTGTAGAACTCTGGATCCAACTTCCGCTGCCTCCCACCATGGTAATTCTCTTTTAGAATACCTTAGGAATGAACCCTAGGTCCCCTTTTATAGAATTGGAGCTCCAACAACCCAGAAAGTTCCAAAATTCACAAGTCCTTATGCAATTACGCCTAAACAATCAGAGCTTGCTGAGCAAGCATTTGAAATTTCACAAAAATACAAGTGGCCGACCGGTCATGATCGGTCGGACTGGGCTGGCCAACTGGTCTTGACTAGTCAGACCTGTCTAGCTGAGGTCCAGTGAGTGCAAAGAGGGGCTAGGGGCTGTGGCCGACCGGTCAAGACTGGTAAGACCTGTCTGGGGCTTGCTCCAGCGACCTCCAGCAGTTGCTGGAGTGTCTTATGAAGGGTGGCAGACCGATCAAGACCGGTTGTGGCCATCTTGGCCGATAGGTTAAGACCGGCCAGACTCTATTTTCTTTGTTTTTCTTTCTTTCTTTCTTCTTCTCTTTCCTCTCCTTGCTTTCTCCTTTCTTTGGCCACTACAACAAAATAAGACTTTTAACTACCACAATTTTCGCAGCTAAAATTTCTAAAATCACCACTAAAAGTTTTAGTGGCGACTTTTTCATCGCCACTGAGCCACCGCAATATGTGCTGTGGCTAAAAGTTTTAGATGTGACTTCAAAAAAAGTCGCCATTAAAAGTTAGACAATTAGCCACGACAAGAATGACGCCACTAAAAGTCCACTTTTAGCGGCGACATTTTTCATAGCTAATAAAACTATTCTTGTCACTGAAAGTATAACGTTGCCACTAAAAGTTGTATTTTAGTGGCGAAAAATGTCGCAGCTAACAGTCCACTTTTAGTGACGACTTCTAGTCGCAGCTAATTGTTTACTTTTAATGACGACGTTTAAAAGTCGCAGGTAAACAATAGATTTTTAGCCGCAAAAAATTTCACTGCTAAACGTCTTAAAAGCACCACTAAAAGTTTTATGACAACTTTTCTGTCGCCGCTGAACCGCTGCAATATGTGCTGTCGTTAAATGTTTTAGCTACGACTTCAGAAAAGTAACCACTAAAAGTCTCTTTTAACTGCGACATTTTTCGCCGTTAATTGAAACAATGCTTGTCACTGAAATTTTAAAGTCACCACTAAAAGAGATCTTTACGTGGCGGAAAAAGTCGCGATTAAAAGTCTAATTTCAGTGACAACTTCTAGTCACAGCTAAACATTTACTTTTAGTAACGACATTCAAAAGACGCGGCTAAAATATAGTTGTGACTAAAAATTCACCTTCGGTGGCAACTTCTAGTCATAGCTACAAGTTTAATTTTAGTGACGACTTTTAAATATCGCGGTAAAAATGAACTTTTAGTGGCAAATTTTAGTCGCAGCTTTATGTTGTTGGTCAGACTTTTAGTAGCTACTTTTTATAGTTGCGCCTCTATGTTTTTCTCTTTATTGCACCTATCTTGATAAACCTACTTATAAATGAAATGATATACCTACTTATATAAAAAATGATAATTTACAATTTTAATCACCACCAACCAAGTAATCATAACTTAAAAGTTAATTAATATAACTGCAAAATTATTATATAAACCTAATTGAATTGTATGTTTGCAACACATCATCATCATAAAAAAATAAAAATACAAATAAAATAAAAAATAGTCATGACCGTCGAGCTTCTCAGCAGCTATGCATCATATGTCTCTGGCTTGCAAGTAAAAAAAATAATTAGACGGATAATAATTTTTTAATTTCAAAATTAAATTTATAATGAACTTATGAATAAAGATATGTTACCCTGTCAGAATGAGAAGGGGTAAGCATTTGCATTGACTCATTGTAGTGTTAGATGAAGGGTAAGATCTGTAATTCTATAAATTGTAAGCAACTCTTATTTGCCTCAGCTCGCCTCATATTCTCCATCAACAATGACTCCAAGCAATTCCTATCTGCCTCAGCCTGCTTCCTATCCACCTCAGCTTGCCTCTTAAGCTCCTCATTTTCTCTCTGTAGCTGTGCACGAATTTTCTGCCCAGATGTAGATGTCTTAGGCTTTGGATCGGCCCCACGGCCACGTATATATCCGGACCGCTCTAGTCCGAGCACTACCTCGAACCTCTCATCCTCAGTCAAGGGATTAGTGCCTTCCTCTACTGGCTGAGATTGTAGTCTTTGAAGCTCCTCCTGCATTTGAAAATCAATTGTAAAATGATTATTATCTATCAATTTAGTAATATATAAGAGATTAACAAGGAAATATAGAAAGGCGTGATCACATACGTATACTTCATGAGATCTCAAATGAACCCAACTGTTCTTCTTATTGCTAAACCGGGTAACAAACCACATATTAGTTCGAGAGGGCTCATCTCCCATCTCAGGATTACGCTGTCATTAGCAAAGTTAATATATATATATATATATATATATATATATATATATATATATATATATATATATATATATATATATATATTAACATAAGGATCAGCTTCTACATCATCCCGAGTACGTAAATAGACATTGTTGCATTTAACACACGGACACCGAATTTTTCCCCCTGGTTCAATACAAGCATATGTAAACTCTAGGAACCGTTTAACTCCATCTTGATACTCAGTGCGTCGTCTATCCTTAATCTGCATCCAACTCCTATGCATGTCGGTGTCCCTAGCACAAGTCAATCATATATATAAATTCTTTTTCATGCTGAAACATGTGGCACATTATAATTAATAATTAGAAATTCATTTGTATATATCATCAACCCTACACCTACCTGAGTGGGAGTGGATTAGGTGTGATCATTTTTTAAGGTGTAGTACAAAAAATAAATTATGGACACCAACAATTTTTTATTAATTGTTTAATATCATATGGTGTAAACCGTTTTTGCATATGGTTTAGACTTTAAAGGAATTATACGCAACTAACTATTTTTCTGATTCCACTAAACAGTCACAAAGATATCAAGAAGACAGTTGCACACAACTAGAATCGCTAAAAAGGGGGAAGATGGTGGTTCTCTCTAATGGGGTTGAGATTAAGATTATTCAAATTGGATATAAAGAAAGATGATTCGAATCCAATTCATGAAGATAATGGAGCATGACTTAATGAACGTCCAAATTGACCACATCCCCATTAGCCTCCAAATGTCTGGTTCACTTGATGAGAATATAAAATTGAAGGATAGAGCTCCACCTAATAACATAGGATAAGGGAGTTTATATAACGGGTGAGGGCGGTAAGGACGATTATTTTCAGTTGGTTGACAGGCAATAGAGGGTAGGCCAAACAGTTGGCTGTTAGTTTCAAATGATTAGTTCTGGTTACGTAGAAAATTGAGCCCAAACACCGGATCAGCCGATTGTCTGGGAACCAAGGGGCTGTGCTTCTCGAAAAAGAAAAAAGAAAAAAAAAGAAGACCGGATCCAATACAAAAAATACAAATGTTTCAAGAATAATCCCAACCTACAAATCAACGTGTGGGGCCCACCATCATGTTTTAGTGAGATCTAATGCGTCCATCATGTGTTTTCCCTCCTATTCTACTTTTATGCCAAAACTCAGGTGGGCTGCACAGTATAAAATCATTCCTAAAACTTCTAAAATGAGGATGCTGACTTTGGTGGATCCCTGAATTTGGGGCCTACTGTGACGTATGTGTCTTACATCCACGCCGTTCATCTGTTTTGACAGTTCATGTAGGGCATGGTACTGAAAAGTCAAGCAAATACAAATCTCAGGTGGACCACACCACAGAAAACAGTGGTGATTGACCATTTAAAATTAAACTTTTTGTGGGCCACAAAAGTTTTAGATCAAGCTGATATATGTGTGGTCACTTCGTCCAGGTCTTTGTGACCTTATCAACAATAAGGTGGATGTCAAATAAACATTCCACTGTCCGTCAAGAAGTTTTTAATGGTGGAAATTCAGTCACCATTGTTTCCTATGGTGTTGTCCACCTGAGATTTGGATCCACTTTATTTTTTGGATCATGCCCTAAAATGAGCTGTCAAAACGGATGGACGGTGTGGATGTAAAGAAAATACATCACTGTGGGCTCCACGGTCAGGGATCCCCCAAAGCAGGGTCTCAAAAATCACATGTTGTGGACCACCTAACTTGTAATGGGATGGTATTTTGGTGTTCATCCTTCCTGGTAGGATGCATCTTCCGAATGGAATAGATGGCATGTATAAAACATGGTGAGAACCACATCCAATCTGAAATGTCTTCAATGATAGGCATCCGCATCCCAATTATTCACTGTGGTGTGGCCCACTTGAGTGTTGGATCGGCCGGTCTTTTTGGATAGAGGACAACATCAAGAGGAAAATATGATGAACAGTTGTTATTAAAATATCTCAGTGGTCAGGACGCGGATTGAGCACTACCACGCCCGTCACCAGCTACGAATGGACAGGGCTCCGTGATGTAAGGGTTTATCCACACCGTCCATCCAAAATTGAATGGCGTGAGTAGTACCCAATATGCTCTGCCTTATCATTCCGAAATTGAACATAAGCTCCAACTCTAACATGATCCAGATGCCTTATCAGGTCGGCCTAACACAGCCTGTAACCCAAAGCTCTGTGGGGCCACCGAGGACTGCATGCCCACCTTTCAAACCTTACCGGGGTCAATGGAGTTTTGGATTACCTTCAAGTGAGAATCACGTTATGAAGGGGTTGGGTTGGATGGCATGTAAACATCGCAGTAGGCTCGGGGAAGATTTCAACGGTCTACCCTGTTTCATGTGGTCTGGCCCACTTGAGTTTTGGGTCTCCCTCCTATTTGGGCTCATTTCCTGAAATGATCCGACGAAACGTTTCAACAGTCTCAGGTTCAAAATGCTAAGGGGACACACTAACCCCACCTGTGAGTGGATGCATCGTGTGACTAACCATGTGGGTGCGTTGGGCAGCTACCAGGTTGGGTGCGTTGCATGACTAACAAAAAAAGAAAAAAGAAAAAGTGTATATGGAAGGTGGACCATTGGCATGTTTTCCAGACCTTCCATTGTTTGAATTTAGAGTGAATGTTTGGGCAATTCAATCAAACACAACACTGCTCCCCCTTATGCTGAGATGACCTATTTAAGATTGAATTTTAGGACTCAACCATCGGTTGTTATAGCGATCAAGCGATTGCAAAAGGGTAGGAGTTAGTCCCTCCTCAGAGTTTTTTTTTTTTCTTTTTTTTTTCTGCCTTTCGTAAGGACTTTTCTTTCACCAGTAATTACAGCCAATGCATTTCTCAATGGAATGAAGATAGATAGACTAAAATAGAAGATACTATATAAATGATGCTCAGTACAATTGATAGAATAACAAATAAAACTAAAGAATAAAATAAAATAAAGAGATAAATACCTGAACTACCCGTATGAATAGACTATCTAAGAAAATTGTTAATAAGATGTAACTAGGGTATTTGATATTCAAAGTAGAGACTCGATGGATAGAGATCCAAAAATGAAAGGTCATGGATATATATCCTACTCTATGGTACTGCAACAATGGTGTTGATAGTAATGGTCTAAGCTAATCTAAACCTCAAACATTCTGCAGTATGGTTGGACTGAAGAGTAGAGACTAAACCTAAGCCAAGATAAAAGATGAAAGATAAAGACCGTGAAGATATATTGTGTTTAGTGTGAGCCTAGAGTTTTTTCATCGCATTATCCTTTTATAGCTTTGAGAGGTGGCAAAACACTCATTGGTTTCCTTTTTAATATAGGCTCCTTCATAACCACGCACTTAGTTGTTCTCTAATCATCACAGCTTGGTCAAGAGATTTTCATAAAATTGAAATCATTTTTAGATCTCTTGCCAGTGTGGATACAAAAATCCATGGATCTTTAGGGATTTGTCTCATCCGGCTTGTTCACAATCTATATTCAGATCTCCCCTTATCATGACCATCAAGATTTGTGCATCTGATGGGACCAATCCCGCTGGATCTAGATTAGAACTCAATCCATTAGTTCCCATCTGCTCAGATATTGGTCTAATTTTTAAAATTTTGATATCGTCGCGAGAGCTCCGAACGTCTCTAGGAAGATCTCCCATTTTGAAAGGATTGTGAGATACGACTTTATTGAGTATATCCAAATCTGTGATAATATCCTTACTTCAACAAATCTTTTATAGGTGTGCATGCTAGAATCGTACTTAACTCAATGTTTGGTTGACGTTGGTGCCCTTGCACTGAGATGGACCATTTAAGACTCGACCACCCTCTCAATCATCGATTGTAACAATGATTAAGCGATTTGCAGAAGGGTAGAGGTTAGTCATTTCTAATGGATTCTTTTTGCCTTCTGTTTTAAGGACTTGTTCTTTCACTAGTAATTGTAGCCAATGTATTTTTCAATGGAACGAAGATGGACAGATTAAAATAGAAGAGGGTAAAAACAATGCCTTTTTTTTATTAATTTATAAGTGATGCTCAGTACAATCGACAAAGTAATAAATAAAACTAGAAAATAAAATAAAACAAGAGAAACAAATACCTGAACCACCCGTAACAACAAATGATCTAGGTGAATGGTCAATAAGATGTAACCAGGGTGTTTAATCTTCCAAGTAGAAACTCAAACATTCTGTAGCATGGCTGGGCAGAAGTGGAGGGACTAAAACTAAGTTAAGATAAAGATAAAAGTTAAAGATTGTGAAGATATATTGTGTTTGGCATTGGCCTGAAGCTCTTCCTTGCATTCTCCTTTCATATCTACAGGAGGTGGCAAAACCCTTGTTAGGTTTCCCTTTCGATATTGGATCCTTCGCAACCACAATGCTCAGTTATTCTCTGAACATCCTAGCCTGGCCAAGAGATCTTCATAAATGTAAAATTATTTTCAGATCTCTTAATAGCATGGCTGCAGAGATCCATGGATCTTTAGGGCTCTATTTCATATAGTTTGGTCACAAAGTGTTTTCACATCGCCCCTTATCATAACCATGAAGATTTGTGGATCTGATGGGACTAATCCCGCTGGATTTGGATTGGGACCCAATCCATTAATTCACATTCACACAGATATTGGTCTGATATTCAAATCTTTGTATTCATCACGAGAGGTCTGAACATCTATGGGAAGATCTCCCATTTTGGAAGGATTGTAAGAGATGGCCTTACTGTGGATATCCAGATCTGTGACAATCTCCTTACCTCGATGAGTCTTTTATAGGCATGCTGGTCACACTGCCTCGATCACGTGTCACACAATTAAGGCTACATGCCGTTCATCGTTATATCTCCTCTTGAGGTGTGTGTATGGTTCTGTGACACCCTAGTTATGGCAAGAGATATGTTGCTGAAAGGTAAGGGGCAAAAAATATCCTTGTTTTTAAAATGCCGCTAGACGTATTTCGTGGGCATTGACCAGTTGACCGGATACTGTTGGCTGGTCGACAGTGCTAAAAAGTGCATAGTTTGGGCAACTTCCAAAATCGGGTACTGTGGACCTATTTCTTCTAGTAAAAAGGGTTTTTAGAGATCCTGATGATCTAATCTAGATAGCCCATAAGCCAACAATCTTAGGATCACTAAAATACCTAAGACTAAACCTACTTTAACAAGAATATGAAGCCAAAATGCTTCTGATATGACAATATGCATGAAAGTGAGGCTAGATTCCTTGGAATTACCTATATAAGAACTATGAAAAGAGGCTAATCCCTCAATTTTTACTTACAAAACAACAACTCATTAGCAAATTTAAAGAATGCTCACACCAATGGACTTTTGGAGGTTTGCAAATTGAGTCGAGTCCAAACATTTAGTAAAGATATATGTTAATTGATTCTTTGTCGGCACATGCTCTAATAACTTGATCTTCAACAACTTCTCTAATAAAATGATGCCTAATATCAATATGATTCATGAGCGAGTGTTGTATTGGATTTTTAGATATGTTGATGGCATTGGTATTATTACAGAGTAGTGTTATTGTACTTAATGCCATAATTGAGGGGCATCTATTTCATCCACAAAAGTTGTGCACAACAGCTGTCAACTGCAATATATTCTTCCTCAACAGTGGATAAGGAGATGGAGTTCTGCTTCTTGCTATGCCGAGCAACTAAGCAGTTCCCCACATAAAAACAACCACTGATGGAAGATTTTCTATCATCAATATTGCTAGCCCAATCTGCATCTGAGTACCCCGCAATGTCGGTAAATGTGTCATAGGGGTTCCAGAGCCCATACTCAGTGGTGCATCCCACAAATCTAATTATCCTTTTTACAGCTAGCAGATGTGATTCCTTAAGATTGGGCTAAAACCTAGCACAGGCTCCCACACTAAAAGCAATATTTGGTCTGCTAGTGGTTAGGTAGAAATACTTCCTATCATGCTACGGTATAGGTGTTGGTCCACACTTTTTCTTGATAAATCTTTAGAAAATTTACGTGTGGTGCTCATGGGTGTACTGTGTGAACGACTAGACTTTAGACCGAACCATATGATCACTAACTCCCTAGCATACTTGGTTTGGCTAATGAATATACCATTCTATAATTTCCTAACTGGAAGACCTAGGAAGAAGTTTAACTACCCTATCATACTCATTTCAAACTCTGATTTCATCAATTCGGAGAGCTAACTAGACATTTCTTCACAAGTAGAGCCAAATACTATTTCTTCAACATAAATATGAGTAATTAACATAGAATTCGAGGTCTTTTTGACAAATAGTGTTTTATTAACACTCCCCCTAACAAATTCATCTTCTATAAAAAAAAAAAATTGAGTTAAACGTCCATACCAAGCTCTGGGGGCTTATTTTAAACTATACAGTGCCTTTTTCAATCAATAGACTTTGTGAGGATTCTTGGGGTCAACAAAACCCTTAGGCTGTTCAACATATACCTCCTCTTCCAGAATACCATTCAAGAAGGCACTCTTTACGTTCATTTGAAATAATTTATATTTTAAGGCATAAGCTACAGACAATATGATTCTGATAGACTCTAGTCTACCTACTAAGGCAAATATTTCATCAAAATCTATCCCCTCTATTTGAGAGTAGCCCTAGACAACCATCCGAGCCTTGTTCCCAACCACATTCCCAGACTCATCTAATTTGTTCTTAAAAATCCATTTGGTCCTTACAACATTCTTATCAATCAGCCTAGAAACCAAATACCACACCTCATTTATGATAAACTGCTGGAGCTCCTCTTGCATTGCTTGGATCCAAAATTCATCTTGAAGAACTTCTTCATCAATAGTTTTAGTTCAATCTTTGAGGTGAAGCATAGAAGATTTTTTATTGTTTTGAGATGTCTCCTCGTCTTTACACCACTACTGGGATCCCTGATGATTTTATTGAGAGGGTGATCCTTGATAATTGGAACATTACTTGGAGCAGGAGACGCTTTAGGAGAAGAGGGTTGATCATTAGATTTACCTATATCGCATAGACCCTCATCCTCCTCTAAATCAACCAAGGACCCAGAGTCATTCTTAGGTTGGTCATCCACAACCACATCGACAGAATCTTGGACAGAGGAGGTCCTCAGATTATACACTTTATACATGTAAGTACTATTCGTAGCATATCCTATGAAAATTCCTTCGTTGCTCTTAGAATCGCACTTACCCAAATGTTCTCGATCTCTCAATATGTAACTGTTACTTCCAAAGACCTTAAAGTAGTTCACATTCGGAGATTTCTTGTGCCATAACTCATAAGCAGTTTTTTTTAAGCCTACTCTTAGATATAATACTCTTTTGATAATATAGTAAACTGTGTTGATTGCCTCGGCCCATAGATTTTTTGCTGGATTTTTACTATTCATCATGACTGTGGCCATATCTAGTAGCACTTTTTTCTTTCTCTCAGCAACTCCATTCCGCTGAGGAGTTTTAGGAGCAAAGAACTCATGTTTAATCCCATTCTCATTAGAGTATTCGTCAAATTGAGTGTTCTCAAACTCCCCGCCATGATCACTTTGTATACGATGAATCATGTCCTTTTCATTCTGGAGTCGCTTTAACAATTTTTTGAATTCTCTGAAAGTGTCTGATTTCTCTTTTAAAATGCGACCTTGGTGAACCTGGAGTAGTCATCAACCACCACCAAGAAACGTCTCTTACCTCCTTGGCTAAAACCCCTTGTGGGACCTACAAGGTCCATGTGAAGTAGTTCGAGGACTTTGATGTAGCTACCATGGACGTCTTTTTGTGGGCAACCTTAATTTGTTTTCCTTTCTAGCACCCCACAGACATACATGGTTTCTTTCTTATTTTGGGCAACCCTCTAACAAGGTTCTTTGAAGACAAGTTCCGGTAGTGCACATGATCTAGCCTTTAATGCCACAACTCTGTGTCATCTTCTTTGGCTATATGGAAAACTGATGATGGAGTAGAATCACTCCCATTATCGATCACATAACAGTTATTAGTAGTGCGAAGACCTTTCATAATAAGTGTAGACACCCCACCTTCGGCTACACTGTTGGTAGAGATAGCTAGATGAATGGAGGACCATACCCCCAAATCCTAAGTCCAAACTCAGTCAAACTCACCCTTGTAAGCCCCGATCCATAGCCCAACTCAAGCTTGAACCCAGTCAACCCACTCCTAAACATCAGCCTGAAAAACCCCCTATAAGAAAAGCCAGTCAAAAATCCTAAAAAAGTCAAACTCACTGAGTCAACCCGTTGAGTCAACCCGCTGAGTTAACCCGTCGAGTCAAAACATCGAGTCAACCCGCCGAGTCAAATCACCGAGTCGACCCGCTGAGTCAACTCACCGAGTCAACCCACCGAGTCAAAACAGCAGCCCCGAGAAATGACCGTACCACGTGCTGGAAACTGAGGAGCGTCCAAAAATATTTACTTGTTCTGCCACTGCCCGCTGCTATAAATACCCCCCTCCCCTTCTCATTTCAACACACAACCCAGCCAGAGAGAGCCCGTCCGTTCCGAGTTTCCTTCTCCACCATTTAGCCCATTTTTCCACCAAGGAGAGCCTGAGTGAGGAGAGCCTAGCCCTGGTCCAGCCCAGCCTGACCACTGGCCCAAGTCTCCCAAGCCATCCAAGTCTTGATCCAGCCACTCGAAGCCAATCCTTGCGACACCTCCGTCCATCCAGCTACTCTTTTTCCAGCATCATCTCATTTGCATCTAGCATAAGTGCAACATTTACTTTTCTTCCAACCCCCCTGCTTTACTGCAAGCACTTTGATTATTCAAACACACTGCATGCATCTCGCATAAAGCACCTGTCAGTTCGAGCGTATGCTCTAGGCTTGCCTGTTAGTGGAACTTGCCCATCAGAAACTCTTACTGTTCATGTATATATCACTACAAGCACTTTGATTATTCAAACACACAGCATGCATCATCTCGCATAAAGCACCTGTTAGTTGGAGCGTATGCTCTAGGCTTGCCTGTTAGTGGAACCTGCCCATCAGAAACTCTTACTGTTCAGACTTGCATTTATGCATCATGTCATCTATGAGAATATATGAGGATTAAAACAGACTTTCAAGTGTTAGTTCGATTATGTGAAGTAGAGAACGTACTTCGGTACGGGCAGTGTGTGGGGTGTTTAACCTCTTCCCACCCTATAACCGTGATCCCTTACCTCGAATCTCTGGCCGCAGATCAATAGGAGTCATTTTAGAGGAATGAATCTTCGGATCCCCTTCTCTAACGTTTCTACGGGGTCTAGCCGACTGTAGATTCGAAGTAACTGGCTAGTAGCGACTCTGGTCTTATATAAACTCATTTAAACACATCCAGCTTAACACAACTACCAAACAAAGCCCTCGAGAACGAGGCAAGCTAGTGGCACAAACTGCGATTGGCACTCACACGCACCCTCTCCTTCTTTTCCTGAAAGGAAAGGGACGAGAACGTCGTGTGGGAGAGCGGAAACGGCGAGGGTCCACAGAATGGCGACTCCACTGGGGATGAGCTAGTCCCACTAGTCGTGATCCGACTTGAAAAACAGAATCATTCCTATACTTGAAAGTCATTGGTTCTCATACAATCTCATCTGCATAGCATTCTACCCAAAACCAAAACAAAAAAAATAGAAAATCCCAAAACCCAAAAAGAGTATAGTCCTCACCATTGTGCCTCCTTGGGCTCAACATGTTCGGAAACAACTTCCCTTCCGCAGCATAATCCGCACTCGGGCACAGCAAGCCATGTCTGACCACGAAGAAGAAACTCATCTCTTCCCCGCTCTTGAAATGACCGAAGCGCAACCTCCAGCGCCACAGCCAATTGAGAATACACCAATCATACAAGAATTGGCACAAGGAATGAGAGCAATGCAAGAAATGCTCTTGCAATTCATGCAAGCACAAGCCACCGCGGCAGCCAACAATCATGTTGGCCTAGTTCAGTAATCTCAGCAGCCATGCTGGGTCCTTTCGGCCTCCAGTTCAAATCAAGCACAACCATCGGAGTCTGCCCAAGACTACCGACAGCAGCCGTCTCAGCCCTTCTCTATGGGGCATTCTCCTCAGTACCTTCCTGCGACGACAAGGCCGTCTCAAAGCACTCCCGTCGCAGGAACTTCCAGTCAGCTTCCAGTCAATCTTGCAAACAACAGTCTCAGTAGATCTCAGCATGTCCCCGCCGAGGGGACCCCTTTTCAATTTCAGCACATCCCCGCCAATGGGATTTCAATTCAATTTCCAGCAACAGGGACAGCACTGGCGAATGCCTGCAATGGGGGTCAGTGTCAAGCCCACATCAATCAGCGGACAGTGGCGAATACCCAAAAAGGGGGTCACTTCCCAGCATCTCAGCCTCCTGCAAACAGGAGCACTTTTCAATTCCAGCACATCCCCGCCGATGGAATTCCAGTTAATTTTCAGCAATCTTCAATTCAGCAAAATCCAGTTAATTTCTAGCAATCTTCAATTCAGCAATCTCCAGTTAATTTCCAGCAAGTTCCAGTTCAACCTTTAGTACAGTCTCCAGTTTAGTTACCATCATTTCAAGCACAAGTTCATCAGAATCTAGTTCAGTCATCAAATCAATTTCAGCAACCCGCGGTTGCTTTTCAACAAGCACATAGGGTCGAAGACATCGACCACTATGCCGAAGAAGAACGTGCCTTACTCCAAGAGGCACCAGTCGCTCGAACGGATCACTCAAGACTGGACGAGTTAAGGGAGCAGTTCCAGATCTTACAAAATCAGCTTCAGCGACAACAAGGAATCGATTTACCTTCGACCAAGTTCAGAGACTTGTATCCTTTCCCAGATGCTCAAGTACCTCAAAACTTTGAGATACCAAAATTCAAAAGATATGATGGCAGTGGTTGTCCCACAGCACATCTCAAGGCCTTTTGTGGAGAGCTGAGTGCAATCTCAGGAAATGAAGGGGCCCTCATTCGCTTGATCTAAAAATCCCTGAAGGGCGACGCCCTAGATTGGTACACCTCATTGGACTTCCATCGCATCAGGACTTGGGAACAGCTTTCCCAGGCTTTCATCGACAGATTCGCATACAATCTCAACATGGCACCCAGAAGAGCTGACCTCGCGGCTCTCAGACAAAGGAGTGATGAAACACTATCAGCTTATGTGGGACGTTGGCGAGCTATGGCAGCCAGGATGTGGACACCTATCGACGACGAAGAACAAATCTCCATGATTGTTCATTCAACATATCCCGACATATCCGGATATCTCATCTCGCATCCATATGCGAATTTCTCACAGTTGATCCGTGCTGGAGAGCAAGTTGAAGCAGGAATCCGTGCCGGAACAATCTACCCATGGCCTCATCAAGCCACTCCAGTCAAGAGGAATAGAGTGGAGGGAAGACCCATCGGATATGGGAATGGAAACCGAAGCGGTTCTCCTCCCCGCCCGACAGAGGTAAACAACATCAATACCACTGCTCAGGGTAATCTATACGCTCCCCCACAGGGACATCAACAGCATCAGCAGAATCAGGTTCAGCACCAACCTCAGAGGTATCAACCACGACCAAATCCGCAACCACAGCCATAACCACCTCGACAGCAGCAGCAGTTCAGAAGGAATGGCCAATACTCATACCAGAATAGGCAGAATTACAGGGAGCTCAGGAAGTTCACTCCACTCACTCAGCCACTTAGTCAAGTTATGACTATGCTGGTACAAAAGCAGTTACTCACTCTGATGACACCTAGGCCTCCTCCTCATCTTCTGCCTCCAAACTACCGAGAAAATGAGTACTGTGCCTACCATCAAGGGCGTGGCCACACCACTGATCGATGCTTTACTTTGAAGAATGCCATACAAGATCTGATCGATGATCGAAAAATCGTCATCTCAGTCCCCGGAGCTCCTGCAGCAGCTTCCACCAACATTCTTCAGAATCCTCTGCCTCAACATCCGATGGATCCCAGTTCATCTCGAGGCCCCACCGTCAACAATATAGAAGAAGGAGAGCATCTCGATCACTTCTTCTCCCCTATCCAGTCCATTCATGCTTACACTTATGGGCCGACAAATCCTCCTTCGATCATGCAAGGGGCAAGTCCCTTTCCTCCTTCAGTCTCCGAGCCAGTAGTACTCGAAGGAACACTTCCATACGATGTGCCAGTGGTGCAAGGGGCACCTTACAGCCATTCATGTTGGGAACCAGTCGTCCTGGAAGGAGCACAATCATACATCGAGCCCACATACGAACCTGTCGTATTGCAAGGGGCAACTCCAGTTCAAGAACAATCCAATCCGCAATGGAGGGATTACACTCATCAGCAGCAAGAACCCATTGTATTGGAAGGAGCTCCTCCAGTTAAGCCAGTCATATTGCAAGGGGCAAATCCCGGAGGTGTGTCAATCACACTACGGCAGCTGGGACGAACAGAGAAACCTCCTGCCCTATCAAGAGGACTAGTATTCATTCCGTGGGAGCCCCCTGCTCCAGGAACGGTCAAGCCAGGACCGCGACCTTATGTGATCTATGAAGACAAGCCTCGATATTACCCCTTCAGCACAGGCAACAATGTAGTTCTCAAGGCAAAAGCTCCATATGAGGAAGATCTGGTACCCATACCAGCACCGTTGCAAGAACCGGTGGTCATAGAAGGCAAAGGTGAGAAAAATTATAAAGAGGTCCCATGGCACTATGCAGAATGTGCGGAAGTAGGGAATATGAATCCCAATGGGCGTTGCATCCGAAGAGATAATCAAAACAGAGGAGATCCCAAAGGTGCTCTCTCAGGCCTCGGCAACAAAAATGAAGCCGCATACGATGTGACGACTCAGCTCAAGTCAATCCCTACTCAAATCTCAGTATGGGAGCTACTCTGCACATCTCGCATACACCGAGAAATGTTTGCCAAAACCTTGAGCGATGCTCATGTCTCCTCCGATACGGCACCAGAGATGATAGCATTGATGATTGGACAGCTCCTGGCTCCACGTGCCATTCACCTTCACTGATAATGAGTTGCCACCAGAAGGACGCGATCATGGGCGATCCCTCAACATAGCCTTACGATACAAAGACCTCTGCGTCCCGCTGGTCCTTATCGATAATGGCTCAAGCTTAAACGTCTGCCCGCTCAAGACCACGGAACGTCTGGGAATCAGTCCTTCTCCATTCCGACCCAGCACCATATGCGTCAGAGCATTCGACAACACCCGCTGATCAGTGGAAGGGGAGGTCGACATAGAGGTATAGATAGGTCCGGAAGTCTCCACCATCACATTCCAAATTCTGGATATATCAGCCTCTTTCAACATGTTGCTCGGACGACCTTAGCTGCACAAGGTTAGAGCTGTGCCATCAACCTTGCATCAACGGGTGAAGTACATCTGTGGAAATCAAGTGATCTCTATCCATGCAGAAAAGGAGCTCATCATTCCTTCCAATGCTGCTGCCACTGAACCAGACATCCCTGTCATCGATATCCAGCATTCTGAAGAAGACATCTCGTTTCATAGTTTCGAATTCGAGACTGTGAACTCTATCGCCAATCCGGAACCGATAAGGGTGGACCGTGTCTTTTCACCCACAGAACGTCTGAGCCTCAAATACCGAATGAAGAATCATTTCAAGTCTAGAAAGGTACCGCTAGTATATAACCAACGCAAATGGGGACTCGGATACAGGGCAATTTTCATGGACAAAAGAAGGAAGAAATTTCGGTGCTCACCCATCAAATTCGTCAAGCCAGGAGAACCTTGAAAAGATCCAGGAGGGAATCAACCGACTGCACTACACAAAGGCCTCCCGATGAGCCTAGTTTGGGCCACGTGGCCCCCCATTCGATGGGATCAGATTCTCGAACCGTCTAAGCCTCCAGAAGAAGAAGGAAATGATGAAGATGAAGAAGGAAATCAAATACAGCAGCTTCAGGACCAGGTTACTCTGACACCTGCTCCCAACCAGGGGCACAACCTGCCCGCTTCAATTCCAGCCAGTCAGGGGCACAACTTGCCCATCTCAGCATCAATCAGCAAGGGGCACGACTCGCCCATATCAACATCAACAATCATCAGCCAGGGGCAGAAGCAGCCCATCCATCGGACCAAGAAAGGGAAATGGCCAGCCTTGGATTGGTCCGATGTCCAGATTCTGAACTTGTGTCTCACTACGGAACCAGACGAACTGCAATGCGAGGTAAGTGATCCGGGAGGGACTGAGTACGACTCAGATCTCGAACCCGACCAGCGAGAAATCATGGTCATTGGGCCAGATTGTGATTCTTCCCCCGAATCATCTACCCCCACCTCTTCAGGGGAGGAAGTGTGGGTTCCTGAATGGTCATTCGTTCCCCTAACTTTTGAATCAGCCAAAGAGCCATCTGAGGGCTCTGGCTTCCAAAAAAAATGCATGTTTAAGCAGCGATCGGAACTTTGGAACAAGTTGGGCTCAATCATGGTCTGCAATGCCCACTCGTTCAAAGTCCCATGAATTTCGAAAATTCAAAAAAATAAAAAACTTTCAAAAGCCAAAAACATCTAGCATTTCTATTTCAGAAAAATCTCAAAAACCAAAAAACATTTCTTTCCTACATTCAATAGTGTGCCAAGTTCGTCTAAAGAGTCACATGAGTTTGAAGTCGAATCATACGACTTTGACATCGAATTAGACTTCGAGCTCATGGGCCTGGACGAAGCTCGGGGTGAGGAAGATGATGATCCAGCTCTCGAACTAGAGGATCTCCTCAAAAAGTTTGAATCCAAAGCCAATGTTGTAGCCGATGATTTCGAGATAGTAAACTTGGGGACACCCGAGATCCCTAGGGAAGTATGTATTGGAAAATCGTTGCCACCTGAGATGAAGCAGAAAATGATAGAGTTCCTAGCTCCAAGATTGTCCAACTTCGCGTTCTCATATGAAGACATGCCGGGGCTCGATGAAGAGCTCGTTGTACACCATCTGCCAACCAAGGCAGATATGAAGCCAGTGAAACAGAAACTTCGAAGAATGAAGCCAGAATGGGCTCTGAAAGTCCGAGATGAAGTCATCAAATAGTACAATGTGGGATTCTTAGTAGTCTCTAACTATCCTGAATGGCTCGTCAACATCGTACCAGTACCGAAGAAGGACGGCAAGGTTCGAATGTACATCGATTTCTGAGATCTCAACAAAGCCAGTCCTAAAGATGACTTCCCTTTGCCACATATCGACACTCTGGTCGACAATACTGTTGGATACAAAATCTTCTCATTTATGGACGGGTTCTCAGGTTACAATTAGATCAAGATGGCAATCGAAGATCGTGAGAAGACGTCGTTTATCACTCCCTGGGGAACCTTCTGTTACAGGGTAATGCCGTTCGGTTTGAAGAACGCAGGAGCAACATATCAGCAAGTAATGACAACACTATTCCATGACATGATGAACAAAGAGCTTGAAGTATATGTGGATGATATGATCGTCAAATCTCGCACAATTGAAGGACACTTTGAAGATCTGAAGAAGTTATTCAACAGATTAGAAAAGTACAAGCTGTTCGCTCGCCTCAAGTGTAAGGCTGCGATGTAGTAATAAAACTCGGTAAGACCGAGGTCGATCCACAGGGAAATAGTAAAAGCTACCAAATCACTCCAGCAACTCAGTTTTTAAAAGAAATCAGATTTAATTGAATGTTTACTTAAAACAGGAACTTAATGGAAAATCAGAGATAATAAGTACTAAGGCTTTCAAGGATCCACTTGTAGCAATCCTATGCCAATTCAGTCAATCCAAGTAGAAAACACAACTAGAATCGAAGTCCTATCTCTCATCTAGTTGGAAAATAAAGCATTCACACACATCCCATCACATTCAAGTTGAACTTCCAAGTTCTAGTTCCATTCAATCAATACAAAACTCAAAACTATAGCCTGCGGAGTAACAGCCATGCCTCTGGACTATGGCCTGCTCAAGGATTACTATAATCCGAATTTAGATAAACAAACATGATAATCTCGGAGAATTAAAAGGAATTCATGTCCGGAGCACATAAACTCAGATAAGACGTCTCAAACTACCACTTTTTTGGAACTAAATCATGTAAAAATCCAAACTTGAATGTAAATTACTTGAATTAAACTGAAACCAACATAGAATTAACTACAAGCTTCACCTCTCAGCCTTAGCTGAGAGGTTTTAGCCGAGCATAGTCATGCTACAACTAAAAATTCTGAAATAAAGCATAAAAACAGGAAAACCCGAATAGGAGAGTTGCAGCCGCTCCACGATCGCCTTCGCTTTCCAAACCCACGTTCCTTAGCCTCTCTGATACCCTAGGAAGAACCCCTAGGTGTCCTTTTATAGCAAACAACCTCCCTTGCGTTGGATTCTGCGAAAGATTACGCATTGCGCAGCAATTTTCGGAGTCCTGAATTAGAAAGGAATCCTCTTACACAGAGCCGACCGGTCGTGACCGGTCGGACTAGCTTCTAAAAACAGTCCAGGGAGTGCTGCCGACCGGTCAAGACCGGTCGGACAGACCTGTCCACAGTCCAGCGTGCATGCCCGACTGGTCATGACCGGTCGGGCTTTGTTTCCATCTTATTCAGAGAGCCTGGCCGACCGGTCATGACCGGTCGGCTCTTCATCAATATGATCAGCCTTCATACAGTGTGCATGGCCGACCGGTCTTGACCGGTCGGCTTGTCTTTAACTTGCTCCTTTGATGTGGCTGACCGGTCGGACGACCGGTCTGCTTTGTTTTCCTTCCACTTTTTCTTCTTTTCTTCATCCTCTTTTCTCCCTCTTTCTTCTTCTTTCTTTGGTCCATCTTAGGACTTCCTCCAATGTCTTCAAATAACCTTTGTTAGGCTCCAATTGGATGAAATCCGCTCTCATCCCTACAATCACAAAAACATGTGTTAGGTGGGCCTTTAAACCATGAAAATCATGCAAACCTTGTTGTATAATGAGCAATGCAATGTATAAATTGGAGGTTCAACACACCCCCCAACCAGCTTTTTGCTAGTCCCGAGCAAAACATGCGTGAAACAATTTCAAACCTCCAAATCCAACTCCCTTCCAGAAATCATGTTTCTATCCATTCCAAGATGTATTAGTATAAAATTTGGAAAAATTAGATGATAGAAGCTGAAACCTTGGACTCTCAAAACATAAAAAGTGTCTACATGAAATTCCTACTGATTGATTGATAAATAGAAGAACTCGAACAAATTCAACCTAGTGTGCATAGTGAAAGTTCATCTCATGAGTTCCTGGAATCCTCTTCTTCATAGATTAAGTAAACCAAGGATTTTAAGGTGCACAGAGCAACAGCAAGCCTATGACAGGAATTTGCCTTACCGTCCTTCCGACGGCTTTCACACTACGTCCCATTTCCGGCTTTGGTTACGGTTCGACCATCCCCCGGTTGGTAATAGGTAGCCCTTTTCGAAATTTTCCACCATTTTTCCTTCATTCCCGATTTCATCCTTTCTTTCCTTTTTCTTTTAAATTAGATAGGATTTTTAAAAATCCATATCTTTCATTATTTTCCCATGGACAAGGATGGACAAAATACCCCGGCTTGGTTTCTCAACACCTTTATATCAAAGTCTAGCTAATCCACAAATCACATAAACCTGTCACTCATGAAAATCGTGTAATGTGAACTTGGTGTAAAGGTGTTCAAATTTTCTATCAATCATAACAATAGGGGAATTAACATATAAAACCATTATGTTGGAAGAAATTCAAGACGACAACATCGCACACTTCATATCTCCTCCTCTTATACTCATAGCATCTCAAATGTATAGAAACAAGATTTTCTAAAAGATTTTTGAGATGTTAGAAAATTCGAAAAAATTTTATGCATATGAAGCTCGAAATGTTGCAATATGCTAGATGAGGGATCACATCTCACCCCCCAACCAAATCTTGCATTGCCCTCAATGTAAAAAGATAGTCAATTAGCATGAACATGAGAGCAATGGTAAACAACGAGAGAGAGAGAACAATAGTACTTGAGAGAGCGATCATGGAATTCTCCAAATCAATTAAAACCTATGAAAGCAGGAAAACAAAACTAAACCTACCTATGCTATACCTCCATCAGACTAGGAGATCAATCATCCTGATAGACAGGATCATTCAGGGAGATGGACATGTCCTCTGAATCAAATTTTTCAACAAATGGTTTAAGGCGTTGTCCATTAACTTTGAAACAGTCACCATTCGCTGCATTCTAAATTTCAACAGCCCCATGAGGGAAAACTTCTTTGACAATATATGGGCCGGTCCATCGAGATCGTAATTTTCCCGAAAAAAGATGAAGTCGGGCATTATACAAGAGCACTTTCTGTCCTTCATGGAAAGATTTTCTTAAGATGTGCTTGTCATGAAAGGCCTTCATCTTGCTCTTGTAAATTCTTGAATTCTCATATGCATCGTTCCGGATCTCATCAAGCTCATTTAATTGAAGTATGCGAAGCGAGCTAGCCTTGTCAATGTCAAAATTTAGAGCCCGAATTGCCCAATAGGCTTTGTGTTCTATCTCCACAGGCAAGTGGCAAGCTTTCCCATAGACAAGTCTATAAGGGGACATTTCAATGGGTGTCTTGTAGGCAGTACGGTGAGCCCAAAGTGCATCATCTAATCTTAGGGACCAATCCTTGCGATCCGGTCTCACCGTCTTTTCCAAAATCTGCTTGATTTCCCTATTGGAGATTTCAGATTGCCCACTTGTTTGTGGGTGGTATGGGGTACTCACTTTGTGCCTAATACTATATTTCTTCATCAAAGTCTCAAAAGGTCTATTGCAAAAGTGAGAACCACCATCACTAATAATGGCTCGAAGCGTCCCAAATCTAGAGAGTTTGTTTTCCTTGAGGAACTTGAGAACCGTACGATGATCGTTGGTTCTACATGGGATAGCCTCTATCCATTTAGACACATAGTCTACGGCAAGCAGAATATAGGCATGCCCAAAAGATGAGGGGAATGGTCCCATGAAATCGATGCCCCAACAGTCAAAGACTTCAAGATGTTGAATTGGGGTAAGAGGCATCATATTTCGATGAGATAATCCTCCTAGCTTCTGGCAGCGCTCGCACGCTTTGCAAAACTCGTGGGTATCCTTAAATAATGTGGGCCAATAAAAACCACATTGCAGAATTTTCGCAGTTGTTTTCTTGGCTGAAAAATGACCCCCACATGCTTGATCATGACAAAAGGAGATGACTGAATTGTGTTCATCATCGGGGACATCTCCTTATAATTTGGTCTGAGCAATATTTAAACAATAGAGGTTCATCCCAGAAAAATCTGCGCACTTCCCTTAGAAATTTACGTTTGTCTTGCACAGTCCAATGAGTCGGCATCGCACCTGTGGAAAGATAATTAGCTATATCAGCGTACCATGGTGGATGCATAGCAACAAAGAGTTGCTCATCAGGGAATGAGTCCTCAATAGGTGACTCGTCAATGGAATTCGGTAGGACTAGGCGGGATAGATGATCCGCCACCACATTTTCTACTCCCTTCTTATCTTTGATCTCCAAGTCGAATTCTTGAAGGAGTAGGATCCATCTAAGCAAGCGGGGCTTAGCATCCTTCTTAGAAAGAAGGTATTTCAGCGCCGCATGATCCGTGTACACAATAACTTTGGATCCTATTAAGTATGGCCTGAATTTGTCCAAGGCAAAAATAACAACTAGGAGCTCTTTCTCCGTAGTCGAATAATTAACTTGGGCAGGATTCAAGGTCCTACTGGCGTAGTAAATGACATGGGGCTTTTTATCCTTCTTTTAGCCTAACACCGCCCCAATAGCAAAATCACTCGCATCGCACATCAACTCAAAAGGAATGGACCAATCTGGTGGTTGCATGATAGGAGCGGTTGTCAACATGTCTTTTAACTTTGAAAAAGCTAATTGACATTCGGCACTCCACTCAAATTGGTTCTCCTTTTGTAGAAGGTTGCCTAAAGGCCTTGAGATGTGACTAAAGTCCTTTATAAACCTTCGATAGAAACCAGCGTGTCCAAGGAAGGACCGCACATCGCGTATGCTTTTGGGTGGTGGTAGATTGGAAATTATGTCAATTTTCGCCCGGTCTACCTCTATTCCATTGGACGAGATGATATGTCCAAGGACTATTCCTCTTTGTACCATGAAATGACACTTTTCCCAGTTTAATACAAGTTGCTTTTCCTCACACCTCATCAAGACCAACTTCAAGTGCTCGAGACACTCATCAAATGTACAACCAAAAACAGAAAAGTCATCCATGAACACCTCAAGAAACTCACCCACCATGTCTGAGAAAATACTCAACATGCATCGTTGGAATGTGGCGGGTGCATTGCATAACCCGAATGGCATCCTTCGGTAAGCGAAGGTACCAAATGGGCATGTAAATGTGGTTTTCTCTTGGTCTTCCGGAGCTATCTCAATTTGGTTGTATCTGGAATAGCCATCTAGGAAGCAATAATAGGGATGGCCTGCCAACCTCTCCAAAATTTGATCCATAAATGGAAGAGGGAAGTGATCTTTTCTAGTGACCGTGTTGAGCTTCCTATAATCAATGCACATACGCCAACCGGTGGTCACCCTAGTCGGTATAAGCTCGTTGTTGGCGTTTTCAATGATGGTAATACCGGATTTCTTGGGGACAACTTGGGTAGGACTCACCCACTGGCTATGTGAGATGGGGTAGATGATACCCACATCCAATAGCTTTAACACCTCGGCTTTGACAACCTCCATCATGTTTGGGTTTAGCCGTCTTTGAGGTTGTCTAGTCGTTTTTGCATTTTCTTCAAGGTGTATTCGGTGAGTGCAAATCGAAGGATCTATCCCTTTGAGATCCGCTATTGTCCAACCTATGGCTTCCCTATGTTCTTTGAGTAACTCAATCAACTTAAGCTCTTGGTCTTTCTCTAGGTGGGAGGCAATGACAACTGGGAACGTTTCCTCTTGACCCAAATATACGTATTTAAGCTCGGATGGTAATGGTTTAAGGTCAAGCTTCGGTGGTTTGATGTTAGACGGTAGAGGCCTTGATGTGGTTGGTGGCAATTTTTCAAAGTGGGGCCTCCACCGGCTAATATCTACCACCGGTCTTTCTATATTTAATGCCTGCACAATCTCACTAATGATGGGATCTTCAGAATCCATGAAATGTGCTAAGCATGTCTCCAAGCTTTCTAGTGGTTCAAGTTGGAGGAGTTCTTCTTCTTCAAAGGTTTCAAGCATGTTTATCTCGAAGAACTCATCATCATCAACATCCCTGTGTCTTTTGCCTAAGTGAAACACATTCACCTCTAGTGTCATGTTTCCAAAAGATAGTTGCATCACCCCATTCCGACAATTGATGATTGCGTTTGATGTGGCAAGGAATGGCGGCCTAATATTACCGGCATTTGGGTGCTAGCATCCAAAACCGGTTGTGTGTCCAAGACTATAAAATCTACTGGGTAGTAGAATTTGTCAACTTGGACTAGAACATCCTCAACTATCCCCCTCGGTACACGAATAGATCTATCAGCGAGTTGCAACGTGGTTTTGGTGGGTTTTAATTCACCAAGACCCAATTGCTCATATACCGAGTATGGGATCAAGTTCACACTTGCCCCCAAGTCTAACAAAGCACGTTCAATCCGGTAGTCTCCAATGATACATGAGACGGTGGGACTATCGGGATCTTTGAATTTTGAGGGGGTCTTTTGAGTGAGGATAGCACTCACTTGCTCAGTTAAGAAGGCCTTTTGCTGCACATTATATTTGCGTTTTGTTATGCATAGGTCTTTTAGAAACTTGGCATAAGAGGGGATTTGTTTGATGGCGTCAAGCAAAGGGATATTGATCTTGACTTGTCTGAAAATCTCTAGAATATCTTGAGAGTTTGGGAGAGATTTTGGGGCAACCAATCTCGAAGGGAATGGTGCTACGGGCTTGTAAATGCGTTCCGGTTGTTGTGGAGCTAAGTTAGATCCATTTTCATCCTCAGAATTTACCGGATCATTAGGCTCATCGGCCTTCACCGGAATAGTCTTGTCAATTTGTTTACCACTTCTAAGGGTGGTAATGGATTTAGCTTGCTCCATGTTTTGGTTGGAAGGATTAGGGATGCTCACTTCATGTACTTGCTTTGGATTGGGCTGAGGTTGGGCCGGAAAGGTCCCTTCCCTAGCATTCAAACGTCCCTTAATCTCATCAACCGAGACTTTCAGCTCTTGGAACATTTGCTGATTCGATTCATTTATTTGCGCTTGCCCTTGCATAAACATTTTCAAGGTATCCTCCAATGAGAATTGAGGTGGGGCCATATTTTGCATGGGTGGCCCTCTTTGGGAGTTGGTAGGATTGCCCGTAGGAGTATTCTTCCAACTGAAATTTAGGTGGTTCTTCCAACTCTCATTGTACGTATTACCTACCGGTCCATTGAAGGGCCGTTGATAACCATATGTGGCATTGGCTGTCTCTTGTAGCACTTCCTTAAATGCAGGAATTGTGGGACAATCTTGCGTAGCGTGTAAGTCGGTGAGGCAAATCCCACATGTGGTTTCAACAGCTTCCTTGGACTTGGGAACTCCACTTTTGCTAAGTTCCATGGCCTCAACCTTCCTTGTGAGGTTGGCTATCCTTGCATTCACATCATCTTCCTCTTTAAGGACATATATCCCTCCTTTCTCTTGAGTGGGCTTGGGGTTCTTGGGTTTATCCGAGGTATCCCAAGATTGGGCGTTTTCAGCCAACATGTCCAAGTAACTCCAAGCATCATCTGGATTTTTACTCATAAACTCGCCATTGCACATCATTTCCACAAATTGGCGCATATTGGAACTTAATCCATCATTGAAAAAATTTATAACTCGCCAACTCTCATAGCCATGATGTGGGCAAGCAAGCAGGAGTTCCTTAAATCTTTCCCAACATTGAAAGAATGATTCACCCTCTTTAGCTGAGAAATTCATTATGGCCCTTCGAAGAGTGTTTGTTTTATGAGCCGGGAAGAACTTTTTCAGGAATTCCCGGTTCATCTCAACCCATGACCCAATCGAATGTGGTCTAAGAGAGTGAAGCCAATCTTTGGCTCTTTCTTTCAAAGTGAAGGGAAAAAGTTTAAGTCTGATTGTATCCTCAGAAACATTGGGATAATGCAAGGTGGCCAACACTTCTTCGAATTCTTGCAAGTGTAAGTATGGGCGGTCAGAGTCTAGCCCATGGAATTTAGGTAAAAGTTGAATTACACCCGGTTTTATGTCAAGGGTCCCACCGTTTGCTGGTAGAACTATGCAAGAAGGTGTAATTGCACGGGCAGGTTGTAGGTAATCCCGTAGTGATCTCATTGGAGGAACATTATGTACCTCATTCTCTCCTACTCCTTCCTGATTTGCGTTTGTAGTTGGAGTAGGGGGGAGGATTCCTTAAAGGTGTTTGATCCATACTCCCCAAACTTTCACAATGCTCCTGATAATTCCGGACTCGTCTATGGACTGACAATGGTCCAACTAAACCACCTTCAGATTGGAGACGATTTGAGTGATTACGTTCCCAACGGGACATAAACCACTCAACCAGAAACTGAAACTAATCCTGTTCTAGAAAACTAAAATCTGAAACTGAAAGAAAATTCTGCAGAAGCTAAGTTAGAAGGGTATCACCTGATGCGCTTGAACTAGAGAAAATTCCTACAAAACAGAAAAACTTGTTAGTTCTAAGAAAATCAGAAAAACTATCTACTGCTACTTCTACAGCCACTGAAATTATTTGGAAACCGTTATCTAATTCCCCGGCAGCGGCGCCAAAAACTTGTTCGCTCACCTCAAGTGTAAGGCTGCGATGTAGTAATAAAACTCGGTAAGACCGAGGTCGATCCACAGGGAAATAGTAAAAGCTACCAAATCACTCAAGCAACTCAGTTTTTAAAAGAAATCAGATTTAATTGAATGTTTACTTAAAACAGGAACTTAATGGAAAATCAGAGATAATAAGTACTAAGGCTTTCAAGGATCCACTTCACTACGCCAAAATTGCAAAAAACGACGGACCAAATTCGTCGTTAATTACTATTAACGACGGATTTGGTCCGTCGCACGGTCACTCGTTTTTTGCAAGTCGTTAATTTTAAACGACGGACCAAATCCGTCGGTAAATTACGACGGATATAGTCCGTCGTTAATAAACGACGGACCTTATCCGTCGTTAATCTCAAACAAGCGCCCCATTGAGCGATTGATCCGATTTGTATATACGACGGATTTGGTCCGTCGTTAATTTCCCATTCAAAATCTTTAGCGCGCATTTGTTGCATTTCGAGTTTCTTACACCTGATATCATAAGAATGCCATTCATATCAAAACGTTGAAACAGTATAAACTTATTAATACATCACCAAAACTAATAAAATGAAATTAACAGTTTCTAAGTTGCACATCCAATATTTCCAAGTCAGCTAATAGTAGAAATTCAGTACAAAAGGTAAACCTGAGCCTATTTGGGTGCAATTCTCATTCTGGTTAATGGTAGAATATGTATTAGTGATCATAATTTGTTTGGTAAGGTTTAAGGATAATCTCTAATATATAATTACAATTAACTAAAACAAGATAAGTAGCACCCAAACAAGCTCTTAGGCTGGCCAATTCTCAATTTCATCTGAGAGTGGTCACGTACAAATACTATTTTGAGTCGAAATTGAACACATTTTGGCCCCAAGTCATGATTAAATTGTAATTTGTCTAGCAAACAAACACACCCTTAAAGCAGATGCAAGCATGAATTATTTTGGCTAGTTTATACGGTTGGTCTTGTAATATTCGAAACAACTATGGTTTTGGTTTTGGGGGTCTTCGGTGAGTGATGGAATTTTTTGATTTTTTTTTTTTTTTTTTTTGGATTTTTTAGCATTTGGCTTGTGTTTGGCTTGATTTTGACTTGAATTTAGCCAAATTTGGAGCTCTTGGGTCTAGCTTGGTTTGGCTTGAAAAATGGCTAAGGCTAAAGGAATGACTAGGCTTGGACATGGCTAAGGGTAGAGAATGGCTTGTGGTTTGAGGGTTTAGGTAAGGCAAGGGTCAAGAAATGGCTCTTAAGGATCATCCATGCTTCATTAGGTTGCCAACCTGAGTGGTGTATCTACAAATATTAAAAGCAACATAACCATCCCTAGAAATCAGCATATTACATTACCTACGATGGCCTTCCACGACTTTGGCCATATTGCCATCATATGTAGGAACAAAGATGTCACTCTCTAGTGACGCCAAATAATCTAGCGCCGCAATTTGAGATGAGTGGTTCTGGAAAAGCCTCAGATCCGAAGATTCCAACAGTGTCTACTTTCTCACCTATTTCATTGAATTAAAGTAGTATGTAAGAGCAAGAAGGACGGGATATCTGGGAAGTGAAGTGTAGAGCATTGAAATTTACCCAACAACACAACTTTTGAATCTCTATGGGTAGGCCATTATTGGCAAGACGGGCATCGGTCTTATTCACATGCACAATTTTATACTTCCGTATCAATGGGAGAATCTGCTCATAAACGAATAGAATCACAAGCTGTCTTCATGTGTAGACTGGAAAAAAACAAAGAAAGCTTTACGGCAAACAGTAAACTAACCTGATTAAGGTAGTAGGAAATGCTGGACCGACTGATGGGTGGCATGGAATATACCATTCCTAGCTTCACTCCTCGTTAGCCTTGGCGGTAGTTCTTCAGGTATCCGAACTTCCTCTCTCAAGGAAGTAATGAAATGGTCCACATCGAATATGTCTTTGAACTGACTACCATAACAGGTAATACTTATCAGGAAATCTAGGCAACAGGATGCGAAATATGAGTCATATGGCACTTCCAAAGAAACACCTCATCAGTAATCTTAAAAACTTGCATGATTTTAACAACTATTGTAATCATAAGGACTCAACAACATACCTTGGATCAGCCCATAATGAGGTTTTGTCCAGCTTAGGAACTGTAAGCATCACATTTAAATATCTTGTAATGGCAACCATATCACAAATCTGCAGTAGGGTGAAAAATGGGAGAGCCCATGAGCAAATAATTCTGATATATCAAAGGCTGAAATGATTGTTAAGCCAAAAGGAAAATAGTGATGCTAAAAATGGGCAGACCATATTCAGAAGATTGCATTCCTTGCCAGGAGCTCCCTTTGAAGGCTGCATAACACTTCTTATCTTGTTTATCCACTCAACCTTCTCTTGCATACTCTCAGCTTCAAAAGAATGGTGCTCTGGGTATTTAGCTCACGAAGAATGAAAAAGAAGAAGGAGAAGAAAAGAAAAGAAAAGGAGAGAAACAGAATAAATATTCAAAAGGGAACAAACCTTTCAAAACAGTTTTATAAGGAACCTTGCTAGTAATCTTGAACACATGACCTTGACCTCTTCCTGTATCTAGTCCATTTGCCTTCTTATCTTTGGAACTTTCCTGGAGGTTCATCGTCATCTAGAACCTCTTCTACAATACACTCCTGCAGAGACAATGTATTAGACAGAGCAGAAGTGCAATGATTGGAAGGATTGTGTAACTAGGGATCAAAAGAGCCTTCATTTCTAAAATTCCTGAAATCTTCAAATTTAAAAAACCATGGCACTATTATCATTGCAAAAGCAAGTGTACAAACGATATCTTTCAAGTATCAGAATCATAACTTCACATAATAGGCCCAAAGCATCTATATTCCAAAGGAATAAAAAATGGAAAAATAAAAAGACAACTCCAATATCCTTAATGACAGAGACAATCCCTTAATTTTAAAAATGACTGAAAAAGCTAGCATGAGAGTTCTAATTTTTTATCTTAGCCTTTCGCAAAAAAGGATCGTAAAACTGATCCCAAATAGCTAGGACAAGGTTATGATTATGACTAAATAATGCATTATCAAAAATACCCAAGATATACACATTCTTGTCCTTACATGACCAAAATACCATCTATCCAATCATTTCAAAATTTGCAAAAATGCTCCTAGAAATGGCTCCAGAAATTATAAAAAGGTCCTTCTACAAAGTACGTACAGAATAAAGAATCCTCCTTTTTTCCAACAAATCATGTGCTTCCACTTGAGCAACGGTTCAACAAAACTATTGGGAATATAATTCAGGAATCATCAGTGTAATTTTTGTTTATGACTTCTAAGTGGGCCTTGCAATCTGGATGGTTGGAGTTACATGTGTGACCCCAGCCTGTGAACTATCCAAAGGCTAGTATTTACTTCTTCAATGACAACAATATGTCCAAAGTTGGAAATGGAAGCCTGACTTTCAACACAGTGCACCAATGTGAAGTATGGGAGATGACAGCAGCACTGAAGAAAATGATGATCCAAATATTCCTATTGAACAGTTTTGTTTTTGTTTAATGTTAAGCAATTTATTTACAAACACCAAGCATTTTAGTTACCTTTGGAAAATAGGACAGCCAAGGACAATCACTAGCAGTTACAGAGCCACCCGGCGAATTTATAAACAGTTTGATCTCTTTCTTCTGGTCTTCAGCATCCAGAAATAAGAGCTGGCTGATAAGCAGATCCGCAGTCATGACATCCACCTACTCATCAATAAAAAATAAAAATAAAAACCACAAGGCAACTGACTACCTTGAATGCTCAATGTTCAAATTCTTACGAAGGAAAAAAGCAAAACACAACAAAAACTGCATTTGGCACATGTTTCCTGAAGTAAGATGCAAAAGCAGAATTGCCGATGCATTGCTGTCCAAAAGTCATAAGCTAAACATCTTGTGCTCCATGATTACCTGGAAAATGAATAACAATAACATTGATACCAACTATTTATACAATATTACTGCCACTTTTTTAGACAATTTAGCGATCAGGAAATTTCCTGATGATCAGCAAATAACATCTGAAAAAATAAGAATAGACATCCATGGCAAGACAATGACCACAACAAAAACCAACTCCACAGCTAAACGAGCTTATGAACCCATAAATTACTTATGCGACTTCTAATTGAAATATAACTCCACTTGGAAAATTTGGAAGTAACAAGCCATTGAAAAATGGAGAAGTGTTCTAAGAGACTGTATCCACAAATTTCTCAGGTGAACTTCACAATGACCAAAATGCTTAGCTGCACACGTTAACAAGCTTTATTTTTACTGATAAATGTATTAGAAAGAAAACAAGAGAGATGAACAACTGAAAACAAAACAAGAGAATGAAGATGACATCAGATCATCCTGACCCAAAAAGCTTGGATTTTATAAATCACTTACCTCCAAAATGTTAAATGCCAACCAGACCCACTAAATGCTTCAAAGAAATAGTTGTATCTCTGTATCTAAATGAACCACGTATACAAATCATCCCCACTCAACAAGCAAGATTTTCATCATCTACACTAATTTTCAAAAAGAAAGCAGTCAACAAAGGATTATTTGCAAATAGTTTAGAGGCTTACAATAACATGGGTACAGTTGGTGACGTGTATGTGTGCCCTTTTCCAAACACTTCTTATATATTCATCTTGGGTAATCTTATATGAGTCATGGTCCTAACCTTCTTCTTCATGCCTTTTTTACAGAATTGGTACGCTTACAAGAGGATACTTCATCACAAATTAGGCCATGAACTGCAACAAACAGAAGATCAGTAACACAAATAATTCAAATTAAAAAATATATATATATATATATTTACAGAGACTAGGCCTTTCAGCACATGCTTGGGTTGCTTTTTTTTTTTTTTTTTTCTTTCCTTAGCATCAATTGTTCTTGGCATTCCTCTTCTCCTCACAAGACCATCGTACTTAAAAACAAAAATAAAAGATGGTACTTAAGAACTCAACTTTTTTTATGGATCCACCCCTTTTTTCTACTTTTGGCAATGGAAATGTACTTTAGTGGGAATGTAAATCAGTGGCTATCTGGTAATAAATCATCTTCAACCCAATAAACAAACAAACAAAAAAGGGAATTTGCAATTCCCACCTTCCTAATATTGTCACTTCTACTTCAAACCCAACAAGGGTAATTTGGTCAATCAAAAGAACATGAAACAAACTCACAGAGAGAACTTGGGACTACATTACCGTTGTGGAGGGGTAGAAATTACATCCTCCGTAAGGCATAAAAACGAAATTTGTCAAAGATCTTAAAAACAATGAAAGAAAACAAAAATCAAATTCAAAGCAATGAATAATAATAATAAGACCGAAAACGAGAATCCTATAAATCACTCAACAACCCTAAAACCCTAACTACCATTTTTTTTTTCTTTTTTTTCTTTTTTTTTTTTTTTGAAAAATGAAAGCCATATCCTAAATCTCTTACACATCATTCAAACAGTATCTGAAAGCTACCATATCCACTTGCATTTTTATGCTGTTCTAGTCTAAGTAGTCTAAGATATCTTGGGGGTGTCACCTTGTTCAGTTCCAGCATGGTTTACATGATGGTTCTGCATCTTTGAGGCCAAGACGTCAGCAAGATTTCCATTGATGTGTCTAAAGAGATTGTCCAACTTCAGATAGTGACATTTAAGAGGAGCTGATGAAGCTTCTTTGCTGTCACATTTTACACCCACAAAATCCCGTGATGCTCGGTACCTCTGCAATTCAAGCTTCCCAGATGACATGAGCCTAATCAAGGTGAACCCACCAAGACCACTAGATTCAGGAGCATTCTCCAAACCACATTCAGGCTTTGGAAAAAAGAGATCTTCTGGGAGGATACCAAATCCCAAAACCATTTCTTTCTTCAGCTGCCAATCAACGTCAACCGGAAGCATGGCCCAATGAGAAGAACAGAGAAAATGCGATGACAGATGGAAGGGATTCTTGAAGAAAATCGCCAGAAGAGGACTGATCGGCGAGGAAAATTAGGGATTTGGAGAGAGACTCACCTGTTTGAGATGGTTCTGCACAGCAGGAGAGATCTGCCTGAAACTCTTCAAAGATTCGGAGCTCCAGCCCCTGGCGGAAGAAGATTACGCTTGAAAAACGAGGAAAAGGCCTCCATCTTAGAGAGAGACCATGAAAGGGCGCCATTCGAAAGAGGGATTAGAAAGGGAGAGGGCGCCACTAGAAAAGAGGGATTTGGAAATCCCTCTTCCGAAATGCAATATTATTTTTAAATCCGAAAATGGCGCGTTTTCCATCATTTATAACATAAACTACATTAACAGCCGTGCATGCAAGGGACCATTTACTGGATGGTTAAGATACTCTTATATAGGAAAATGTATAAATATTAACCATTTACAACTGGACACATTATTTGGATGGTTTCGATAACTTTATATCATTGCCACTACTGTTATAAACGAGTCACCACCATTTTACTTCAAATCCAAAACTCACACATTGTAAAAGATAATGAAATCATCCACTTGAGCATTGGATCTGGTAGGGCTCTGTGGGCCCCACCATGACGTATGTGTTTTATCCATGCCGTCCATCCATTTATCAAGATCATTTTAGGGCTTGATACCAAAAATGAGCTAGATCTAAATCTCAAGTGGACCACACCACAGGAAAACAGTAGTGATTGAATGTCCACCATTAAAAACCTTCTTTTGGCCGACGGATTATTGTGATTCGTCGACAGATAAAAGCCACACCGTTCATCCATTTTTCCAGATCATTTTACCGCTTGATCCTAAAAATGATGCAGATTTAAATCTCATGTGGACCACACTATAGGAAAACAGTAATGATTGAATGTCCACCATTAAAATCCTCCAAGGGCCCACTGTAATGTTTATTTGACATCCAAACTGTTGATTAGGTCATACAGACCTGGATGAAAGGAAAAACAAATATCAAGTTGATCCAAAACTTCTAAGGCCACATTCAGTTTTTAATGGTGAACGTTCAATCAACACTATTTATTGTGATGTGGTCCACTTGAGATTTGGATCTTCCTCATTTTTGGGCTCATATCATAAAATGATCTGGAAAAACGGATGGACAGCATGGATGAAACACATACATGATTGTGGGGCCCAAAGAGCACCAAGCAGGGTCACCGAGGAATGAGGAGAGGATCAGTTCTTACTTGGTCAACTCCTTAGTGGGGTGTTACTCTAACCATGCAAGGCCCACCTTGATGCATTTTCTGTATATCCACACCGTTCATATGTTTTTCCATCTTATTTTAGAAAGTGATCCAAAAAATTGTGCATATCCGAATTAAAAGTGGGCCATACCAATAAAAAAATTGATTAATAACCATTAGAAACTTTTAGCATGCCACCAAAGTTTTGGATCAACCTGATCTTTCTAATTTCCCTTCATCCAGACCTTCTTGGCATTATTAATAGGTTGGATTGCAAATAAATATTACTAAAACCTTCTTATGGGCCATTTGGAATTTCTAATGGTAAGGCACTCAATTACCACTGTTTCGTGTGATGTGGTCCACCTAAAATTTAGATGTACACACTTTTTGGTATACCATTCTAAAATGGGCTGGAGAAATAGATGGACTGTATGGATATAATACACATCAATAAGGTAGGCCCTGTGGCCCCACGATAAGGCTTGCACCGTCTTGGGTGACGTGGGTCTCACCTAATTCGCTCTCATGTTAGGGCTACAAAACAATTAGATCCAAATTTCAAGTGGACCATATCTTTTGGACCAATCATCAATATCTTCTTAACATTATCAACAGGTTGGATTGCAAATAAACATTAGTAAAACTTTATTAAGGGTCGTGTCCAAATTTCAAGTGGACCATATCTTTTGGACCAATCATCAATATCTTCTTAACATTATCAACAGGTTGGATTGCAAATAAACATTAGTAAAACTTTATTAAGGGTCGTGTCTAATTTTTTTTAAATCTTAAATTTTCTCAAACAATGTTAATTTCGTTTTAAACTTCTTTTTTTCAAAATCAAATTTTTTATTAAACTTTTTAAATTTTGTTTTCAAAATGTCAATTTTTTTTCAAAATCTCATTTCTTTTATTAAACTTCTCATATTTTTTCAAACTACAAAATCTCAATTTCTTTTTAAAAATCGTGATTTTTTAAATCTATCAATTTTATTCAAACTTCTCAATTTATTTTTCAAAATGCCAATTTTTATTTTAAAATATCAATTTCTTTCAAAATCTTGCTCTTGTTTTCTTCAAAATATTAGTTTTTTTTTTAAATCACAAGTTTTCTCAACCGTTGTTAATTTTTTTTTTTTTCTAAACTTGTCCATTTTCATTTTAAAAATGTCAATCTTTTTCAAAAACTTTCTTTTAAGTGAAATTCTACTAAAAATCACTTGCATTGAAATAGTATAAACATATCAATTCTTTTTCTTCAAAATTTCAATTCCTATCCATTTTCAAATTTTTTTCAAAATTTTCCATTTTTTTTTAAATGTTGGCTCTTTTCAAACTTCTTGATTTCCTTTCAAAATCTCAATTTTTTTTTATAAACTTCTCAATTTTTTTTCAAAGTACAAAATCTTGATTTCTTTTTAAAGCTCGTAATGTGTTTGCAAATTTATAAATTTTATTCAAACTTTTCAAATTTTTTCAAAATGCTAATTTTTTTTTTAAGAATGACAATTTTCTTCAAAATTTCAATCTTTTTTAAAACCCAATTTTTTCAAAATCTCAATTTTTTAATGTTCTTGTTTTTTTTTCAAACATTGTTAATTTTTTTCTAAACTTCTCAACTTTTTTCTCAAATCATGATGTTCTTTAAACTTCTTAATTTTCATTTCCAAAATGTCAATTTTGGCCAAAACTTTTTTTTTCAAATGGAAATTCTACTAAAAATCACTTGCATTAAAATAGTATGAACTTATTAATTTTTTAAAAACTTCATTTCTTAATCTCATTTTTTTTAAACTGCAATTTTTTTCTCAAAATTTAGTTTTTTTCAAACTTACCAATTTTATTCAAACTTTTCAATTTTGTTCAAAACGCCAATTTCTTTTTAGAATTTCAATATTTTTAAATTTTAAATTTTTTTAAATCCGATTGTTTTTCAAATTCTTGATTTTTTTAAATTTCAATTTTTCTCAAACATTGTTAATTTTTTTGAAGTTCTCAACTTTTTTTTTTCAAAATCGCAATTCTTCTTAGACGTCACAATTTTAGTTTTCATAATCTTATTTTTTTAGTCAAACTTCTCAATTTTTTTCAAAATACAAAAGCTTTATTGCTCTTTAAATTTTTCTTTTTTTTTAATTTATCAATTTTTCTTCAAACTTCTCATTTTTTTTTCAAAATGCCATTTTTTTTTTTCAGAATGTCAATTTCTTTCAAAATCTTTGTTTTTTAAATCTCAATTTAATTTTCAACATTTCGTTTTTTTTTTATATCTCAATTTTTCTGAAACATTGTTTTTTTTAAACCGCTTATTTCTTTCAAAATCACTATTTTTTTACAACTTCTAAATTTTCATTTTCAAATTGTCAATTACTTTTTCAAAATTTACTCTCTTTTTTTTTTTCTAACTTCTCAATTTTTTTTTCAAAAAACAAAATCACAATTTCTTTTTAAAAATTATAAAAAAATTTCAGAATCTAATTTTTTTCAAACTTATAAATTTTGTTTAAACTTCTCAATTTTTTCTATTAAAGAAGTGATTTTTTTTTAAGAATGTTAATTTCTTTCAAAATTTTTGATTCTTTTTTAAATTTCAATTTAACTTAACCATTGGTAATTTTTTTGAAACTTCTTAACTTTTTTCTCAAAATCAATTTTCGTTATTGTCAAATGTCATTGTTAAATAACCAATTTTTTTTTTTAAATTGAGAGACGTCCATAAACAAGGATTTGCGACGGACCATATCCGTCGCTAAATCAGGAAAGTCCTTCGATAATTTCCGTCTGCTATTTCGGCCCTAATAAACATGATCCGTCGAAAATGTATAATTAACGACGGATTAGAGCCGTCGTAAATATTACGACGAAATGAATCCGTCGTTAATTTTCAATTACCGACGGATCTTTGTCCGTCGTAAAATTCCGTCTATTAAAATCCCGACAAAGCGAGAAAGTTATTAGTTAGCGACGAACTCTTTTGATAATACGACGAATATAGTCCGTCGTTAAAATTACCGACGGACTATATCCGTCGTTAAAATTACCGACGGACTATATCCGTCGTTAAACCATGTTTACTTTTGCGACGGATAAAGTCCGTCGTTAAACCAAGCGTTTTTGTGTCGTTTTTTTACTGTTTTGGCGTAGTGCTTGTAGCAATCCTATGCCAATTCAGTCAATCCAAGTAGAAAACACAACTAGAATCGAAGTCCTATCTCTCATCTAGTTGGAAAATAAAGCATTCACACACATCCCATCACATTCAAGTTGAACTTCCAAGTTCTAATTCCATTCAATCAATACAAAACTCAAAACTATAGCCTGCGGAGTAACAGCCATGCCTCTGGACTATGGCCTGCTCAAGGATTACTATAATCCGAATTTAGATAAACAAACATGATAATCTCGGAGAATTAAAAGGAATTCATGTCCGGAGCACATAAACTCAGATAAGACGTCTCAAACTACCACTTTTTTGGAACTAAATCATGTAAAAATCCAAACTTGAATGTAAATTACTTGAATTAAACTGAAACCAACATAGACTTAACTACAAGCTTCACCTCTCAGCCTTAGCTGAGAGGTTTTAGCCGAGCATAGTCATGCTACAACTAAAAATTCTGAAATAAAGCATAAAAACAGGAAAACCCGAATAGGAGAGTTGCAGCTGCTCCACGATCGCCTTCGCTTTCCAAACCCACGTTCCTTAGCCTCTCTGATACCCTAGGAAGAACCCCTAGGTGTCCTTTTATAGCAAACAACCTCCCTTGCGTCAGATTTTGCGAAAGATTACGCATTGCGCAGCAATTTTCGGAGTCCTGAATTAAAAAGGAATCCTCTTACACAGAGCCGACCGGTCGTGACCGGTCGGACTAGCTTCTAAAAACAGTCCAGGGAGTGCTGCCGATCGGTCAAGACCGGTCGGACAGACCTGTCCACAGTCCAGCGTGCATGCCCGACCGGTCATGACCGGTCGGGCTTTGTTTCCATCTTATTCAGAGAGCCTGGCCGACCAGTCATGACCGGTCGGCCCTTCATCAATATGATCAGCCTTCATACAGTGTGCATGGCCGACTGGTCTTGACCGGTCGGCATGTCTTTAACTTGCTCCTTTGATGTGGCTGACCGGTCGGACGACCGGTCTGCCTTGTTTTCCTTCCACTTTTTCTTCTTTTCTTCATCCTCTTTTCTCCCTCTTTCTTCTTCTTTCTTTGGTCCATCTTAGGACTTCCTCCAATGTCTTCAAATAACCTTTGTTAGGCTCTAATTGGATGAAATCCGCTCTCATCCCTACAATCACAAAAACATGTGTTAGGTGGGCCTTTAAACCATGAAAATCATGCAAACCTTGTTGTATAATGAGCAATGCAATGTATAAATTGGAGGTTCAACACAAGCTCCGGCTCAACCCTCAGAAATGTGTCTTCGGTGCAATGGGAGGTAAGCTCCTCAGCTTTATGGTGAGCGAGGATGGCATCAAGGTCGACGAGACCAAAACCAGAGCAATCATTGAGATGCCCCCTCCAAGAACAGAGAAAGAAATTCGTGGCTTCCTCGGCAGAATTCAATACATCAGTCGCTTCATCGCACAGTTCACACCTATTTGTGAGCCCATTTTCAAGCTCCTTCGGAAGAACGTTTCAAAAGAATGGAATGATGATTGCTAAGTCGCCTTCGATTGCATCAAGAAATATCTCATGAATCCTCCAGTTCTAGTGCCACCCACTCCCGGACGTCCACTGTTGTTATACATCTTGGTAGCAGCAGAAGCCATCGGTTGTGTCCTCGGCCAGCACGACGAGACTGGGAAGAAGGAACAAGCAATATACTATTTGATCTGAAAGTTCACCGACTACGAGACCAGGTATTCCCCGATCGAGAAGACTTGGCTCGCCCTAGTCTGGGCAACTCAGCGACTCCGTCAATACATGATTGCATTCCCTATTCTCCTCCTCGCTCACATGGATCCGCTCAAGTACCTGTTTGAGAAACCGGCACTCATTGGAAGGATAGCTAAATGGTAGCTACTCCTGTCTGAGTTCGACATCACCTATGTCACTCAGAAGGCAATCAAGGGGCAGGCTCTCGCCGATCATCTTGCGACCCACTCCCTCCTGGATTATCAATCGCTCAAGACATTCTTCCCTGATGAAGATCTCTTACTTATCGAAGGTGAAGAAAAGAAGAAGAAAGATGAGTGGACGTTATTCTTCGACGGCGCAGCAAATTCTAAAGGAAGTGGTATTGGAGCAATCCTCTACTCTCCAGATGATGTCCCTATTCCTATCTCAAGGCGCATAGCAACATGGCAGAGTACGAAGCATGCATCGCCGGCTTAAGGGAAGCCATAATCTTGGGCGTCAAGAAGCTACGAGTATTTGGAGACTCACAGCTTATCATCAATCAAACCAATGGCGAATGGAAAACCAAGGACGAGAAGTTGATACCATATCATGTGTATCTTGAAATTTTGATCGAAGAATTCAAAGAAATCACATTCTCATACATGCCCAGAGCCAAGAACCAGTTTGCAGATGCTCTCGCCACACTTGCATCAATGCTCGAGATACCAAAAGGAGCTTCAGAATGGGAGCTCATAGTCGAAATTCAAGAAGAACCTGCTTTTTGCCTGCAAATAGGAGAAGCCGAAGCTGTCCCTGACAAACCCTGGTATGCCAACATCAAGCAATATCTCGAAACCCAGGAGTATCCAGAGTCAGCAACAGCAACAGATCGCCGAACCATCCAGCGTTTGGCCGGCCAGTTCACCATCAGTGGCGAGATTCTTTATAAGCGATCCTATAATCACATCCTCCTTCGATGCGTCGATGAAACAGAAGCTGCAAAGATCATGAAAGAATACACGAAGGAATCTGTGGCCCACACATGAACGGGCACATGATGGCAAAGAAGATTCTATGCCTTGGCTACTATTGGCTCACCATGGAGACAGACTGCTGCCAGCACGTCAGAAAATGCTTCAAGTGTCAGGAGCATGCGAATCAAATCCATGCCCCCTCATCAGAATTATACAACCTGACCACCCCCTGGCCCTTCTCCATGTGGGGACTCGACATCATCGGCAAAATTAGTCCCAAAGCATCAAACGGTCATGAGTACATACTCGTGACAGTCGACTACTTCACCAAGTGGGTAGAGGCAGCTTCCTACACCACGATTGCAGCATCTCAGGTGATCAAATTCATGAAGAAAAACATCATATGCCGGTATGGAATCCCTAATGCTATCATCACAGATAATGGGACCCCGTTTGTCAACAAGAAGATGGATGACTTCCTCAGCAAATTCAAGATCCAACGTCATAGATCAAGCCCCTACCGTCCCCAGATGAATGGTGGGGTAGAAGCCGCAAACAAGACAATCGTCAGGATACTCGAGAAGATGGTCGTGACCTATCGAGATTGGTCAGATATACTCCCATATGCACTTTGGGCCTATCGAACATCTGTACGGTCTGCTACGGGCATTACTCCTTTCGAGCTTACTTATGGAATGAAAGCAGTTCTGCCAGTCGAGGTGGAAATACCATCACTACGAGTGTTACTCGAAAGCGGAATTGAAGAAGGAGAATGGTAACGGGCCAGATTCGATTAGTTGTAGCTAGCAGATGAAAAGGGCATGCGTGCGCTAAGTCATTCTCAGTGTTATCAGAAAAGGATCACTCGGGCTTACAACAAGAGAGTTCGAAAAAGAAGTTTCAAGGTAGGTGTTGAGCCCTTAATTGTGCATATTCTAACCCCAATTCATCACTCATTGTGCAAGGTTTATCTGGTTTGTAGGCTAATCCAATGCATGTTTTGTGACTACAGGACTGAGAGTGGCCCCACATAATTGAAGATAAAAAGGGCTGATTTAGAACCTGAAATGAAGATCCAAAGAGAGCCGAAGGAAGAAGGGAACAAAGAAAGAAGTAAGGAAAGAAGAAAGCAGAAGAAAGGAAGGAAGAACACAAGAAGAAAAGGGAGCTGACCGGTCGTGACCGGTCAGCCATGTACATGGGGGAAGTGCTGAAGACATCCGACCGGTCATGACCGGTCGGACACAGTCACTGGAGGAAGGTTTTAGTAGGCCGACCGGTCATGACCGGTCGGCCATGGCTACTGGAGTATAAAGGAAAACGTCCGACCGGTCATGACCGGTCGGACAAGCTTGCTGGACTAATGCTTTACAAGGCCGACCGGTCATGACCGGTCGGCCATGCTTGCTGGAATGAACGTGTATTGAGGCCGACCGGTCGTGACCGGTCGGCCAGGTGTACTGACTTAGAAACTCCTAAGTAACGTCCGATTTTCTCTGCGCTGCGTAAGTGTTACGCACTTTCTCGATTCTTCCGAAGTCGTGGAACCTCCAGACTATAAATAGACACCTAGGGATTGTTCCTAAGGTATCCTAGAAGGGTTCAAGCGAGGTTGGAGGCTGTGGAAGTGAAGATTGGAGTTTCACAACTCCTTTTGGTTTGCTTTGCTGTTTTTATGCTTTTTGTAGTTGTTTCATGTTTCCTTGGATCATGAGCAGCTAAACCTCTTAGCTAGGGCTAAGAGGTGAAGCTTGTAGTGTATCCGAGATGTTTTAATTCGTAGTTAAGTGGTTTTCAGTTTGGAATTCATGATTATGAACTAAGGTTTGAAGTTTATACAAGTTTTTAAGTAATTTCTCTTAGTCTTGTGATGACTCATGGATGTTTGGATGAATTACTTATCTTCTTAATTTGTTTGTAACGGTCTAGACCTGTATGATCCGAGGAATTGGAGTGCGCTCTAGTACCAAGCTCTTCATAAAGGGGCTTCATGCCAAAGTTCTAGTTTTGGTTGATTATCTGGAATATGTATGGACTGTGCATATAATTTGAATCCAGTTCAAATCATGATCTAGCCTTGTCTTGTGAGAAGACTTGAGGATGGTTATGATTGGGAATTGGACCTATAGAAAAGGTGAATGACCTATGCAATGAGCATGCTCAGATCAGCCTAGAGTTGAGTGAACTTTATGCACAGAACTTACATGTTACAGACTTCTGGTTTAACAGTTCTATCATCCGACTAGATAGACCTGACTGGTGATTCTAGTTGAGAGAATGGGAAACCACAGCGGATTGAACATCGAGGATTGCTACAAGTGAATCCTCGAACCCCTAGTACCTTCTTATAATTGTTTACATTCAATTTAGCTTAAACTGTTAATCACGCACATTCTATTCAAACTTTGATTGTTAGCTTCAATAGAAACTTGTGAATGAGTTTGTGACATCCTACATAAGTCCCTGTGGATCGACCTCGGTATTACCGAGTTTATTACTACATCGCAACCCTACACTTGGGGAAGCGAACAAGTTTTTGGCGCCGCTGCCGGGGACCTTGACGGTTTTCACAAATTTCTGAAATTAGTATCTATTTAGGACTCTTTTAGATTTTTAGAACTAACTTAGTTTATTTATTTGATTTTTTTCTTTTCAGGGATTTCTAGGAAGCTGAAGAAGATACAAGAGTTTCAAGTACGAATCAGGTTCTATCTTTCTAAACCTTACTCTTCTCCTTCTCCTATTTCATTCCTATTCATCTCTTGTAGAGTGGGTGGAGAGTCCTTTTGGATCTCTAAAAGGTCGGCCTTTTTGCCACCTGGATTCCTATTGGTCGGCTCAGCCGCCTTGGTTCACCTTGTGCTCAGAGATTTCTTTTCTCATCCCTACTCCTCTTTTTCCTTTTTCTGCACTTTTTCTCAAAAGATTCAAAGAGTGGGTGGGGAGTTTTCTGAACCCCTATTGACCAGGAGAAATCGGTCTTTATCCTTGCTTCTGGCCTAGCCATTGCAAGACACCTTGTGCTTCGATCTTAGAGAAGAGTAAAGAAAAGGGAGGAAGAATTCTCCTTTCTTTTTGTTTCTTATTTTTGGTTTTGCATGCCACATTGGGCTCGGGATTCCAATAACCGACTCATAAGTGAAGGGGGGATAGTAGAAGGGATTGATAGAGAGCCACGTGCTAGGAGACATCTAGATTCTCCAATTTTATCTGAAAGTATGGCTACAAATCAACCTAACCCGGTTCAAAATCAAACCGAAACAGGGGAGAATGTGGTTGAGAATGTTCCCCGACCTAGGACTTTACGTGATTTCTTGCAACCTGCAAGAACAAGCACTCCCTCATGCATAGTATTTCCACCAAATGCAGGGAATGTGGATTTGAAACCGAGAGTGATCAATCTTCTCCCTAAATTCCATGGTTTAGACAGTGAAAGTGCCTATCAACACTTTAGGTAGTTTGATGAGGTAATCACCACCATGCACTTTGCAAATGTGACTGAAGATGTAGTAAGACTTAAATTCTTCCCTTTCACTCTTAAGGATAAAGCCAAGGGTTGGCTGTATGCATTAAGGCCAAGATCAATCGGGTCATGGAACGATATGCACAGAGAATTTATAAAAAAATTCTTCCCTACTCACAAAACGAACATGCTTAAGCGCCTTATCATGAACTTTGCCCAAAAGGAGGATGAAACCTTTTCCCAATGTTGGGAGAGATTCAAGGACTTATTAAACGCATGCCCACATCATGGCTATGAAAATTGGCGGATTATAAGTTTTTTCTATGAAGGACTGATTCCATCCATGCGCCAATTTATAGAGATGATGTGTAATGGGGAGTTCATGAATAAGGAAGCTGATGAAGCATGGGATTATCTGGAAGAATTGGCTGAAAGTGCACAATCTTGGGACACACCTAAACCAACAAATTCCAAGATTGGCCAACAAAAGGAAAAGGGAGGAATGTATGTCCTATCAGAAGAAGATAGCATAAGTGCACGGTTGGCTAGCCTTACAAGAAAGGTCGAAGCCATGGAATTAAGGAAAGGAGAAACAATCAACTCCACTGAGGTTGAAACTGTTTGTGGAATTTGTGCTGGAAATCAACATGCTACACCAGATTGTCCCACAATTTCAGCAGTCCAAAGCATCTTACAAGAACAAACAAATGCCATAAACAGTTATCAGCAGCAATATGGTGCTCCAAACTCTAACACGTATAATCCTAATTGGAAGAACCATCCCAACTTCAGTTGGAAGAATGGACCCAATGCAAATGCAAACAACACTCCAAAAGTATCACTAGAAGAGATGTTGGGTGCATTTGTATCAGTCCAGAATGAGCATAACAAGACAAACTCTCTAAAAATAGATGGGTTCATGCAAGAGCAATTGAAATTCAATCAAAACTCAAACCAAGCCATCAATGAATTGAAAACATCTTTGGCTAGAGTTGAAGCTCACCTTAGTGTTAGAGAGAAGGGCACACTCCCTGCCCAACCTCTTCCTAACCCAAGGACCCAATATGAGATACAAGATGCAAGCTCATCCTCCCACCATACGGAACATGTCCAAGCTATCACCACTTTGAGAAGTGGGAAAGAAATTGATAAATCCAATCCGGTGAAGGCCCCCAATCCTAAGGATCCGGAAATTCCCAAAGAGGATGATAGCCCAAACAATATTCCACAAGAGAAAGAACCGGAAAGACAATACAAACCGGTTGCCCCATTTCCACAAAGGTTGATTTCACCTAAACCTTTAGATAAAAATCTGGAGATTCTGGAAGTTTTCAAGCAGGTGAAGATCAACATTCCGCTGTTGGATGCAATAAAACAAATACCATCTTATGCCAAATTTTTAAAGGAATTGTGTACAATCAAAAGGAAACATAATGTTCACAACAAAGTGCTTTTGGCTGAGAATTTGAGTGCCATCATCAAACAAGAGGTGCCCCAAAAATACAAAGATCCGGGTAGTCCAACCATATCATGCATCATAGGAGACTACCAGATTAAACAAGCCCTACTCGACTTGGGGGCAAGTGTGAATCTCATTCCATACTCGGTCTATGAACAACTTGGGTTAGGTGAATTGAAACCCACCAAAACCACACTCCAACTTGCTGATAGATCCATCCGGATACCGAGAGGAATGGTAGAGGATGTTCTAGTCCAAGTTGATAAATTCTACTATCCAGTAGATTTTATTGTCTTGGACACACATCCCATGATAGGCACCGGTACTCAAATTCCCGTCATACTTGGACGGCCGTTTCTAGCTACCTCAAACGCCATTATCAATTGTAGAAACGGACTTGTACAAATGTCCTTTGGAAATATGACCCTTGAGCTTAACATATTTGAGTTATGCAAACAACCACGGGAAGTTGATGATGATATCCACGAATTAAACATGATCGAATCATTCATGGAAGATACAATCCCCTTGTCACTATTTTCCGACCCTTTGGAGGCCTGTGTGGCCCATCTCCATGATATGAATGATGATACAACACAAGAGATGGATGCCATTCTAGATGTGATGCTGGTGCGTGAAAATAAAAGATGGAGGGCCCCAATTGAACCTTTGCCTATAAATGAGAACAAGGCCCTCCCATCCAACATTAAGGTGCCAAAACTCGACCTAAAACCATTGCCAAGTGAGCTAAAATATGTTTATTTAGGTCGAGATGAGACATATCCAGTGGTGATTTCTTCCCACTTGGATGAGGAACAAGAGAGTAGGCTAATAGCCACTCTATTAGAGCACAAGAGTGCCATCGGATGGACAATTGCGGATCTCAAAGGCATAGACCCACTGATTTGCACTCACCGCATACACCTTGAGGAAAATGCAAAGACATCCCGGCAACCACAAAGACGACTAAATCCAAATATGAAGGATGTGGTTAAGGCCGAAGTGGTGAAACTATTGGATGTAGGTATCATTTACCCAATATCTGATAGCCAATGGGTGAGCCCAACTCAAGTGGTGCCTAAGAAATCCGGAATAACCATCGTAGCCAATGCCAATAACGAACTCGTGCCAACTAGAGTCACTACCGGTTGGAGAATGTGCATTGACTACAGGAAGCTAAACACTGTCACGAGGAAAGACCATTTCCCCCTACCGTTTGTTGATCAGATTTTAGAACGGTTGGCGGGTCATTCCCACTTTTGCTTTCTTGATGGCTATTCAGGGTACAACCAAATAGAAATTGCCCGTGAAGACCAAGAAAAGACTACATTCACATGTCCATTCGGCACTTTCGCCTATCGACGGATGCCGTTTGGACTATGTAATGCCCCTGCCACCTTTCAGCGTTGTATGATGAGCATCTTTTCTGACATGGTGGGGACAATTCTCGAAGTCTTCATGGATGATTTTTTCGTATTCGGTTGTAGCTTTGATGAGTGCCTTGAGCACTTGAAATCTGTGCTAAAAAGATGTGAAGAGAAGAACCTTGTGCTCAATTGGGAAAAGTGCCACTTCATGGTTAAAAAGGGAATTGTACTTGGTCACATCGTTTCACAAAATGGAATTGAGGTGGACAAGGCGAAAATTGACCTTATCTCTAACCTTCCACCACCCAAAAGCATACGAGATATACGGTCCTTTTTAGGACACGCAGGATTTTATAGACGGTTCATAAAGGATTTCAGTTCACTCTCTCATCCTTTATGCAACCTACTCCAAAAGGAAAATTCATTTGAATGGAGTGAAGAATGTCAAAAGGCCTTTACCACCCTTAAAGGCATGTTGACATGCGCCCCAATAATGCAACCACCTGATTGGAGCCTTCCTTTTGAGATTATGTGCGATGCTAGCGACTATGCTATTGGGGCCGTGTTAGGCCAAAGAAAAGATAAAAAGCCATGTGTTATCTACTATGCAAGTAGAACCCTAAACTCAGCCCAGGCAAACTACACCACTACTGAAAAGGAACTTTTAGCCGTAGTTTTTGCCTTGGAGAAGTTCAGATCCTACTTGATTGGATCCAAGATCATTGTATTCACTGACCATGCCGCGCTTAAGTATCTTCTCTCTAAGAAGGATGCTAAACCACGTTTATTAAGATGGATCCTCCCACTCCAAGAATTCGACTTAGAAATACGTGATAAGAAAGGAGTAGAGAATGTAGTAGCTGACCACCTCTCTCGACTTGTCCTCACTGATTCCCCTGAAACGACTGCAATCAATGACATGTTCCCTGATGAACAACTTTTTGCTGTTTCCCAATTGCCATGGTATGCGGACATTGCTAATTATCTTGCTACAGGTACAATTCCTACATATTGGAAAAAGCAAGATAAGGATAGATTCTTCTCAGAGGTACGGAAATTTCTATGGGACGACCCATACCTGTTCAAGTATTGTCCCGATCAAATCATAAGGAGATGTGTCCCAAATGATGAGCAACAAAGTATCATCTCCTTCTGTCATTCTCAAGCATGTGGTGGCCATTTTTCAGCCAAAAAGACCACAGCGAAAATTCTGCAATGTGGGTTTTATTGGCCCACCATGTTCAAAGACACACATGAGTTTTGCAAAGCATGTGAACCTTGTCAGAAACTAGGAGGAATCTCCCGTAGAAATATGATGCCACTTAATCCCATTTTAATTATTGAAATTTTTGATTGTTGGGGCATCGATTTCATGGGCCCATTCCCATCTTCTTTTGGAAATTTATACATCTTACTTGCTGTTGATTATGTCTCCAAATGGGTCGAGGCCATTCCTTGCCGGAATAATGACCATAAAACGGTCATTCGATTTTTAAAAGAAAATATTCTTTCCCGATTTGGAACGCCTCGAGTCATCATAAGTGATGGAGGGTCTCACTTTTGCAATCGCCCTTTTGCAGCCTTAATGAAGAAATATGGCGTTACACACAAAGTGAGCACTCCCTATCACCCACAAACTAGTGGCCAAGCTGAGATATCCAATAGGGAGATTAAACACATTTTGGAGAAAACGGTGAATCCCGATCGCAAGGATTGGTCACTTCGACTTACCGATGCGCTTTGGGCTTACCGTACTGCCTTCAAAACCCCTATTGGAATGTCTCCCTATAGACTTGTCTATGGGAAGGCTTGTCACCTACCTGTGGAATTGGAACATAAGGCATATTGGGCTATTAAGAAGATGAATTTCAATCCTGACAAGGCAAGCTCGTTACGCAAACTACAATTGAATGAACTTACAGAAATCCGTAATGAAGCTTATGAGAATGCAAGAATTGACAAGGACAAGACGAAGATATTCCATGATAAGAATATTCTTCGCAAGACATTCACGATAAATCAAAAAGTCCTCATGTATAATTCTCGCTTACATCTATTTCCGGAAAAATTGAGATCTCGGTGGACCGGTCCCTACATTGTGCAAACTGTCTATCCATATGGGACTGTTGAGCTATTAAATCCAAGGAACGGCAACATTTTTAAAGCAAATGGGCAGCGATTAAAGCCGTTCTTTGAGAACTTCCCTTCAGAAGGTATGTCCATACCTCTGAATGATCCTGTGTATCAGGATGATTGATCTCCTAGTCTGATGGAGATATAGAGTAGTTAGGAATAGGATTTTGCTGCTTTTGTTTTTGTTTTCATAGGTTTGTTAGAAGGAGGAAGATCTTCCCTTTTCTCTCTCTCAGGTACTATCTTTCCTCACTCCCTTTTATGTTCGAATTGCTCTCATGTTTTGCTCATTGCACATCTTTTCCATTGCGGACAATGCAAGATTTGGTTGGGGGGTGTAGGATCTCTTGGATGAATTCAGCGATTTGCAACATTTCAAGCAATCATGTGGAAATTTTTTTCGATTTTTCAAAGATTTGAAACTCTTTTGGAAAACACTGGTTCTAGGCATTCGAGTTGATATTAGCATAAGAGGAGGAGATATGAAGTGTATAGGGCTGGAAGTCTGGAATTCCTCACAGCATAATGGTTTTTATATGTGAACTCCCCTATTTTTGTGATTGATAGAAAACCTGAACACTTTTACACCTAGTTCACATTACACGATTTTCATGAGTTGAAGGGATTATGTGACTTATGAATTAGCTAAACTTTGAATTAAGGTATTGAGAAATCAGGCCGGGGTACTTTGTCCATCCTTGTCCATGGGAAAATAATGAAAGGTATGGATTTGTAAAAATCCTATCTAATTTAAAAAGAAAAAGGAAAAGGAAGGATGAAATTGGGAATGTGAAAAAATGGTGGAAAATTCCGATTAGGGCTACCTACTACCAGCCGGGGGATGGTCTACCCGTAACCAAAGCCGGAAATGGGACGTAGTGTGAAAGTTGTCGGAAGGACGGTAAGGCAAATTCCTGTCATTGGCTTGATGTGGCTCTATGTACCTTGAGTTCTATAGTCTAGTTGATCTATGAAGAAGATAATCCTAGAAACTCGTAGAATGAATTTTCACTACCCACACTAGGATGAATTTGTTCAATTCCCTCTATTTATCAACCAATCAGTGGGAATCTCATATGAATGCCTATTATGTCTTGAGGATTTATGGTGCCAACCTTTGACGCCTAATCTTTCTGAATCTTACACTTATGAACCCTGGAATGTATAGAAGGATGGTTTCTGAAAGAGAGTTGAATCTGAAGAATGAGATTAGCTTCACGCATGTTTTGCTCGGGACTAGCAAAATGCTGGTTGGGGGGTGTGTTGAGCCCTTAATTGTGCATATTCTAACCCCAATTCATCACTCATTGTGCAAGGTTTATCTGGTTTGTAGGCTAATCCAATGCATGTTTTGTGACTACAGGACTGAGAGTGGCCCCACATAATTGAAGATAAAAAGGGCTGATTTAGAACCTGAAATGAAGATCTAAAGAGAGCCGAAGGAAGAAGGGAACAAAGAAAGAAGTAAGGAAAGAAGAAAGCAGAAGAAAGGAAGGAAGAACACAAGAAGAAAAGGGAGCTGACCGGTCGTGACCGGTCAGCCATGTACATGGGGGAAGTGCTGAAGACATCCGACCGGTCATGACCGGTCGGACACAGTCACTGGAGGAAGGTTTTAGTAGGCCGACCGGTCATGACCGGTCGGCCATGGCTACTGGAGTATAAAGGAAAACGTCCGACCGGTCATGACCGGTCGGACAAGCTTGCTGGACTAATGCTTTACAAGGCCGACCGGTCATGACCGGTCGGCCATGCTTGCTGGAATGAACGTGTATTGAGGCCGACCGGTCGTGACCGGTCGGCCAGGTGTACTGACTTAGAAACTCCTAAGTAACGTCCGATTTTCTCTGCGCTGCGTAAGTGTTACGCACTTTCTCGATTCTTCCGAAGTCGTGGAACCTCCAGACTATAAATAGACACCTAGGGATTGTTCCTAAGGTATCCTAGAAGGGTTCAAGCGAGGTTGGAGGCTGTGGAAGTGAAGATTGGAGTTTCACAACTCCTTTTGGTTTGCTTTGCTGTTTTTATGCTTTTTGTAGTTGTTTCATGTTTCCTTGGATCATGAGCAGCTAAACCTCTTAGCTAGGGCTAAGAGGTGAAGCTTGTAGTGTATCCGAGATGTTTTAATTCGTAGTTAAGTGGTTTTCAGTTTGGAATTCATGATTATGAACTAAGGTTTGAAGTTTATACAAGTTTTTAAGTAATTTCTCTTAGTCTTGTGATGACTCATGGATGTTTGGATGAATTACTTATCTTCTTAATTTGTTTGTAACGGTCTAGACCTGTATGATCCGAGGAATTGGAGTGCGCTCTAGTACCAAGCTCTTCATAAAGGGGCTTCATGCCAAAGTTCTAGTTTTGGTTGATTATCTGGAATATGTATGGACTGTGCATATAATTTGAATCCAGTTCAAATCATGATCTAGCCTTGTCTTGTGAGAAGACTTGAGGATGGTTATGATTGGGAATTGGACCTATAGAAAAGGTGAATGACCTATGCAATGAGCATGCTCAGATTAGCCTAGAGTTGAGTGAACTTTATGCACAGAACTTACATGTTACAGACTTCTGGTTTAACAGTTCTATCATCTGACTAGATAGACCTGACTGGTGATTCTAGTTGAGAGAATGGGAAACCACAGCGGATTGAACATCGAGGATTGCTACAAGTGAATCCTCGAACCCCTAGTACCTTCTTATAATTGTTTACATTCAATTTAGCTTAAACTGTTAATCACGCACATTCTATTCAAACTTTGATTGTTAGCTTCAATAGAAACTTGTGAATGAGTTTGTGACATCCTACATAAGTCCCTGTGGATCGACCTCGGTATTACCGAGTTTATTACTACATCGCAACCCTACACTTGGGGAAGCGAACAGTAGGCGACATGGTCATGAAGAAGATTCTACCGTCGCACCTTCCGAATCCCAGAGGAAAGTTCAAACCCTCGTGGGACGGGCCGCTGATCATCAGAGAAGTACTCCCCGGAGGCGCCCTCAGACTCACCAGCCTGAGGGGTAAGGATCTTCCAGAGCCAATCAACGCCGACAACGTGAAAATCTCTCACAGGTAAGCCAATCCAACCTTATCAAGGGTTACATTAGTAGAGCTGAAGTCAAGAGGTCAAGGCTTACCTTCTGAGAATCCCTTCCCGTCCACCAATAAGTGTTCTAAATAAAGGGTTCAAAAAAAAAGAGAAGAGAAAAAAAAAAGAATAGAGCAAAAAAAAAGGGGGTTAAAAAAAAGGGGAGGGGGGGGGGGGCACACAACCCAAAAAAAAAGGGAGAGAAGAAGAAGAAGAAAGAAAGAAAGAAAGAGAAAGAAAAAATCGATTCAAAAGAAACACATCTATCCATCCATCCACCTCAGAATGGTCTGTAGCTAAGGCCGACAGCTCTACCATTATAACTTAAGATAAGGGCCGAAAGGTTACCATCGGCCGGCAACGACGGATTCCTGACCTCTGGTCACCGCAGTTATCCAAAAAAAAGGAGATGTGTGCTTAAACAAAGAGGGCGGAGTGAAAACCCGAAAGGGCGCTCCGAGTAAAAACAGTGGGCACATAACGGACTTGGTGAAAACTCGAAAAGGCGCCAAGGGTAAAAACAGCATAGCTGCCAAGGGGCAGGCAAGATCAAATACCCGAGACATGGTGAAAACTCGAAAGGGCTCCATGGGCAACAATGACGGGCAAGCCGGACGCAGCGAAAACCCGAAAGGGTGTTGTGGGTAATAATGGCTAAGAAAAGAAAAAAAAAGCAAGTACATGAGAGATCCAAGCGACATGAAGATTTAATGGAAGCAAGGATGGCGGCTATGAGTCGAGAATTCTTTCAAGATCTGCCCAAATTCTAGGGGCAGGATAACATTGCGCACTATCTTAAGGGGACCAAGACCCTTGGTGAATAATTAAGAAAATCGAGTATGACATCAGGCTGAGTCAAATATTCTGATTCCTACATCTAAAAGCACAAGTCCAAATCATGCACAGACAGATAAGCACTTGACATAAATTTTTACTTCATGATTTGCATATATTTTCCAAAAAAGAAAAAAAAAATCATTTTTCCTTATTCGCATATATGCAAAAAAAAAAAAAACTTACAGGGCTTTCAAAATAAACATCCCCCAGCCAACTTATGGAGTGCCTCGTACAAGCGTCTTTCTCCCGATCATTCCTCCTAGAAGGTAAGTATCTCTCTTCCTGCTTTGATGCTTCAATCCTTTTACTAAAGTATTTTCTCTCCTCACAGGTACCAGAAGGCAATCTAAGATCAGCCCATCAATGTGCATCATGACCATCGATCACATCATCCAGGTAGCCCACATTCAAGGGATGCATAGCCTCACCTATGTCCCATCTTCCCGTCTCATCCATATCATCCGTTTCTCCCATGATGAAGGCCCCATTCAAATCAGAAATTTCAGCATGGCTGCCATTAATGGGGCCATTCAAAGCTCCACCAATCACCATCCCTAGCCCCTCATCAATGCCCCCATTCAATGCTCCATCTCTACCATCCATTAAATGAATCCCTCCATCATTAAAGCCTTCACCAATTGCTGGAGTGTGGGACCCACCAACCTCTCCCACCATGGTCCCTAGATCACCATCAAAGGCTGCCCAAGAAAAGACAAAATAGGAAGAAGACAAGATGAAGAAAAAAGACAAAGAGAAGAGAGGATTCATGGCTAGAATCGAATTCTCCAGTACAAAGCAGGTGGGGACAGGAGCAGTGGACAGAAAAGAATGTCCGAACCAGAGCCAGCCCAGACCGCACAAGAGGCGAGCCTTGGGCGGCCCACTGTGGGCCGCCCGTACGGACGCACTTCCTCTCTCTCCGATAGATTGGCTTCACAGTCTTTGGTAGGTGAGACTGACAGTCCACGTCAGCAGATGGCACTCTGAGGGCCGCCCAATGCTCCAATCGGCTCCAGATTTCGTTTGATGCTAATCTGAATCATCTGGAGGGTACCCCACCTATCCAATCATGACGTACTGCAGCCAAAATGGGTCTGATCAAGTCAAAGAAAAGAAAATTTGATCAAGAGGGGCCCACAAGCGATCTGAGCCACTCAAAGACTACATCATCATGATCCAATCCATGAAAAAGCTCGCATGGGTCATTGAATAGCAACATTAAGGGTTCGATTGTGAAGAAAGAAGGCCAAAGTCCAAGATCTGATCGTCAAGTAGGCCCACATGGCTAAAAAGAGCAATCTGAACCGACCAAGTCATCATCTGCACCATGCAAAGCCTTCTTAGCCTCACAAAACATCAAGCATAGGTGCTCCAAAGTCAAGCTGAAGTTTGGAAAGGGCCCACATGGCCCACTCAAGCAATCTAGACCATTCGAATCACAATCGGCCCTGTCAAAAGCTAAACAAAGCAAGGTAAGTATGCCCAACCATAAAATTGGGTCCGAAGACCTTAAAACTACGTCGGGATTAATATCCCGAGGGATTTTAATAAAAACCAGCATCGATCCTAGCCGTTCAAGCCAAGATCTGATGACCTGGATCATTTCGAAAAAGCACAAAAAGAATGTATGTTCAGCTTGTACAAATTTGGGTCCGAAGACCTTAAACTACGTCGGGATCAAGATCCCGAGAGACTTTTTAAATAAAAACCGGTAGCAGTCTGGATCGTTCGAATCAAGATCCCGAAAGACTTTTTAAATAAAAACCGGTAGCAGTCTGGATCGTTCGAATCAAGATCCGCTGACACCGAACATTTTCCAAAAAAAAAAAAAAAATGTGTTGCCCTATTTTGTACAAAGTTTTGGTCCGAAGACCTTAAACTACGTCGGGATCAAGATCCTGAGAGACTTTTTAAATAAAAACCGGCATCGGTCTAGATTAAATCAAGATCTGACGACCCCAGACATTTTCTGAAAACCAAAAAAACTATACATATACACATCTCTTGTACAAAATTTGGGTCCAAAGACCTTAAACTACGTCGGGATCAAGATCTCGAGAGACTTTTTAAATAAAAACCGGTAGCAGTCTAGATCGTTCGAATCAAGATCCGCTGACACCGGACATTTTTCAAAAAAAAAAAAAAAAGTGTTTGCCCTGCTTGTACATATTTTGGGTCCGAATACCTTAAACTATGCCGGGATCGACATCCCGAGAGATTTTCAATAAAAATCGGCATCGGTCTTGATTGCTCAAGTCAAGATCCGACAACACCGGACATTTTTTCAAAAAAATCACAAATATATATATATATATATATATATATATATATATATATATATATATATATATATATATATATATACATTTCTAGTACTCTTTTGTACATATTTTTAGTCCGAAGACCTTAAACTACACTGGGATTAATTTCTCGGGGGACCTTTCTCGCTTTCAACCAAAAATCGGCGTCGGCCTCGACCGTTGAGATCAAGGTTTGATAGCCCAGATCATTTCTAAAAATACCAAAAAGATTTCAAGCTTTCCATAAAAATCAGCATCAACCCTGATTACCCGACTTGAAGTCTGGAACTTTTTCAAAAAAAAACATACAAAAATATAAAAAATAAAAATAAAAAAAATAAAAATTTCACCATCAATTTCAACTGCACAAATTCATCTCCAGCGGTCCGAAGACCTAAAACTACACTGGGATTAACTTCCGGGGGGCTTTCTTTCCTAACCTGTTCCAGACATGGCTGACACTTGATCGTACGGGTGTCTGGAATCTTTTAAACAGGTAAAGGCTAAGGCGGGCAGAACCCCGCAATCCTGTTCGTGTTGAACGCACTGTGATAGACAACCTTGATTTGGAAGTCGCTGTTGAATCTGACGGATGTTCCTTGTTCCCAAAACTCATGAAGGGGATTAAGGCTGTTGAGAGGTGGAGCGCACCCTCACGGAATTATGAGCAACGTAAGGCCCCAAACTGGATTGACTAAGGGAAATGTGAGGATGTAGCTCATGTTGTGGCCGAAGGAGTCCGTCAGACGATATGTGGTCTGTGAATTGCACATGAGGAACAGGCAACTTTGTGGGTGTGTTGACTAAAAACCCTCAACAATCTCCTCATCCGAAGATGTAAAACTACGGCACTTAACTATGTGAGATTCGTCTTGCTCGCTGACGTAAAATGGATCGGGTGCCTTACCAGCCGTAGAAGCTGGAAGTGGATGAAAATTTCATACTTTTCCCTGCATTTCAGAAAAATCACAAAATACCAAAACATTGCAAAATCACCTTTTCAAAAATCACAAAAAAATATATTTCCCTTGCTTTCAAATCAAATATTTGCAAAAATCACAAAAAAATATTTCCCTTGCTTTCAAATCAAATATTTGCAAAAATCACAAAAAAAAATATTTTCCTTGCTTTCAAATCAAATATTTTCAAAAAATCACAAAAATATTTCCTTTGTTTTCAATAACCGATCTCTATTTTGACCACTCAGGTAAAGATTCGGATCACATATTCACAAAAATCACAAAAATTGGCACTATCCCCAGCACTACACTTCAGGAGTCTTGAACTCCGCTCACTTCACAATTTGGGATGACGGATCCGATCGCTCGCAAATTGGAATCTTGACCAAAACTGGCGACCAAACACTCAATCGCATTTATGCCCAGAAGAATATCTTGAAGTCGGATAACATCCTCGTACATTCTCATTAGCAAAGAAACAGCATCTTAGGACAATGGACCTGATCGACCACGGGTCGGAATCTTGACCAACCCGCTGACCAAACATCCGCATTAAGAAGAAAAACCCCAGGGATGCACAACCTTGGAAGCAATAAGCTCAAAATTCTCTGCATCACCAGCCAAAGAAAAATCATCAAACTGAAAGAGAATGAGCCAAGCCATGCATCCATCATCACATACGCATCTCCATGCATCAGCACCCATCGCATCAATCATCATATTTACCTGCTTTCAAAATAAAAGTCGGTTAGCCAAAGACCCCACAGGCATCCCTAGTGGAGGCGCGTGCAAACCAGATTTTCATTTCAAAAAGATAAAAAATATTCCTATCTGCAAATAAAAACCCCATGGAGTATCACTCCCCAGAGTGGGTATCTTTTTAAAAATTCAAAAAAAAAAAACATTTTCCCAGTAGAGCGTTCTGCCTCCAAAACACCAAGAGATCTTCCATATCTCTGGGTAGGAGCCGACGCAAAAATCAAATAAGATCCGATGTCTCGCGGTTTCCCCGGAGACCATCAGATCCAATGCACTCGAAGAACGGACGAACTGAACTCCAGTGTCAGTGCGGTCGTACTACATGCCAAGATACGAAAAGATGAAAGCCAAAAGGCTCGATCAAAGAAACCATTTGAACAGGTGGAAGCGATGAATTGTAACCCAAGTATCAAAATCAGCAGATTGGGTGGAAAGAGTTCACCCGCACATACCTAGGCGTGGATGCCTGAAGTACCTTGACTGAATCCAAGTCGGCGTAGTAGAATCCCATAAGACTATCTGACACAGGGCGTCTAACCACTTTGACAGTCAAGCAAAACAAGTACTCCTGGAGTGATCTGGGAAAACATTAAACATCACAAAATCAGTCTCAGGGTCAGCAACCTTGTAAGACTAGCGACACAGAGGCTCTGTTGTACCTTTCCGATGTTAGTATCGATCGGGAATGGAAGGGTTGCGATTGGGCACCTAGGTTGCAGCAAACTGCAGGGACAATCGCAACGTTTTCTCCAAACTCCCGCGGTATGTGCGAGTTATCAATTTCCAAACAATCATCTGACTCAAATACAAAGGACAACAAAGATTCCAGACCACAATCAAGAAAAGAATGAATTGCAAACCAAGCATTGAAACCAGCAGGTCGGGTGGAAAGAGTCCACCCGCACATACCTAGGCGTGGATGCCTGAAGTACCTTGACTGAGTCCAAGTCGGCGTAGTAGAATCCCGTAAGACTATTTGACGCAGGGCGTCTAACCACTTTGACAGTCAAGCGAAACAAGTACTCCTGGAGTGATCCGGGAAAACATCGAACATACAATCAATCAAAAGGTCAGTAACCTCGTAAGACTAGCGACGTAGAGGCTCTGCTGTACCTTTCCGATGTTAGTACTGATCGGGAATGGAAGGGTTGCGATTGGGTACCCAGGTTGCAGCAAATTGCAGGGACAATCGCAACGTTTTCTCCAAACTTCCGTGGTATGTGCGAGTGATCGATTTCCAGACGATCAACTGGCACAGATGCAAAGGCAAGCAAAGATTTCAGACCATGATCTATGAATGACCGGGGTCAGAAGTGGGGTGTCCACTCGCTTTGGCATTCGGTTGCACGCAACCTCTGCTAAAGAGGGGCATCTGTAGACACACCACCTTCGGCTATACTGTTGGTAGAGATAGCTGGATGAATGAAAGACCATACCCCCAAATCCCAAGTCCAAACTCAGCCAAACTCACCCTTGTAAGCCCCGATCCATAGCCCAACTCAAGCCTGAACCCAGTCAAGCCACTCCTAAACATCAGCATGAAAAACCCCCCATAAGAAAAGCTAGTCAAAAATCCTAAAAAAAAGTCAAACTCACTGAGTCAACCCGCTGAGTCACCCGTCGAGTCAAAACACCGAGTCAACCCGCTGAGTCAACCCGCCGAGTCAAATCACCGAGTTGACCCCGTTGAGTCAACTTACCGAGTCAACCCACCGAGTCAAAACAGCAGCCCCGAGAAATGACCGTACCACGCGCTAGAAACCGAGGAGCGTCCATACGGGCGGCCCCCAGGGGGCTGCCCAAAAATATTTACGGGTTCTGCCACTACCCGCTGCTATAAATACCCCCCTCCCCTTCTCATTTCAACACACAACCCAGCCAGAGAGAGCCCGTCCTTTCCGAGTTTCCTTCTCCACCCTTTAGCCCATTTTTCCACCAATGAGAGCCTGAGTGAGGAGAGCCTAGCCCTGGTCCAGCCCAGCCTGACCACTGGCCCAAGTCTCCCAAGCCATCCAAGTCTTGATCCAGCCACTCGAAGCCAATCCTTGCGACACCTCCGTCCATCCAGCTACTCTTTTTCCAGCATCATCTCATTTGCATCTAGCATAAGTGCAACATTTACTTTTCTTCCAACCCCCCTGCTTCACTGGAAGCACTTTGATTATTCAAACACACTGCATGCATCTCGCATAAAGCACCTGTCAGTTCGAGCGTATGCTCTGGGCTTGCCTGTTAGTGGAACCTGCCCATCAGAAACTCTTACTGTTCAGACCTGCATTCATGTTCATATCACTACAAGCACTTTGATTATTCAAACACACAGCATGCATCATCTAGCATAAAGCACCTGTTAGTTCGAGCGTATGCTCTGGGCTTGCCTGTTAGTGGAACCTGCCCATCAGAAACTCTTACTATTCAGACTTGCATTCATGCATCATGTCATCTATGAGAATATACGAGGATTAAAACAGACTTTCAAGTGTTAGTTCGATTCTGTGAAGTAGAGACCGTACTTCGGTACGGGCAGTGTGTGGGGTGCTTAACCTCTTCCCACCCTGTAACCTTGATCCCTTACCTCGAATCTCTGGCCGCAGATCAATAGGAGTCATTTTAGAGGAAGGAATCTTCAGATCCCCTTCTCAAACGTTTCTACGGGGTCTAGCCGACTGTAGATTTGAAGTAACTGGCTAGTGGCGACTCTGGTCTTATATGAACTCATTTAAACACATTTAGCTTAACACAACTACCAAACAAAGCCCTCGAGAACAAGGCAAGCCAGTGGCACAAACGACGATTCGCACTCACACGCACCCTCTCCTTCTTTTCCCGAAAGGAAAGGGACAAGAACGTCATGTGGGAGCGCGGAAACGGCGAGGGTCCACAATAAGTTTACCTGTAGAGTCTAGGATCTTGCACATCTCCTTTGAGAATTCTAGTGAGTGCTCTTTGTTAAAAATTTGAGATATACTTAGGATGTTATGCTTCAACCCCTCTACATAGAGCACATTCTTGATCTTGGGCAACCTTGGCCCTGATATTGTATCATGCCATACAATACCGGCGGTACTCCCATCTCCAAAAGTGATTGACCCTCCATCAAAATTGGCATAATAACAGAACTAGGTCTTATCACCAGTCATGTGTCTGTAGCAGCCATTATGTAAATACCATCTGTTATTGCTTCCGACTTTAAGAGCCGTATGAATCACTAGACGGTTGTTCTTACTCTTCACGACCCATTTGGATATGATTTTCTTAGGGACATAATTGTCCTTAGGGGACCTACTCTTGGAAGAGTATTTAGATTTACCTATATACCTCGTTTGATCATAGCCTTTGTTCATAAGCATATTGGTTTTCTGATTAAGTAAGGTGACCTTCCAGCTCTTCCATCCTTTAATTCTTCTTTGGAGGAGTAGGATACTTTCTCCTCATGTTCTTATTCTTGTGTGGTGATTGCCTAGGGAACTCCATTGAACCATTTTCCCAATCAATATAAATTTACCTATTTGGCTCTAGACTAGGCATGCTTGTGGGCATTTGAACGCCATGCACTCAAATTTTAAATGACCCACATCACCACATGCATGACAAATGGGTGACCCCCTTTCCTTGCTTCCCGAGGCACCCAAGTCCTTTTTACTCTCTGAGGTGCTAACCTGAGTGTGCCTATCATAGCCTAGACCTCTCTTATCCCTAGGAGACCTACCCATGCTTAACATTTGATCTAATTTCTCTTCACTTTGGGTAAACCTTTGTTTAATTTGGGAGTCTTAACTTGTGGCTAATTTATTTTAAGATTAAGGCCATGGTTAATTGATTTGGCTTATTTGAGTTCATCTTCTAGACTTAGAATTTTGTCTTGGGCCTCTCTCTGTTCCTTTTCATGGGCAAGGGCTTCCTCCATAAGATTATTGTTATCTCTCTTATATTCTTGTAATTGGTATGACAATTCATTATTTTCTTTCTTAACCTAACTCAGATTTTTAGAAGAGTAATGCTTTGAATAAATAAATTATCATAGGCTTCTTGTAAGCCATCATCTTTATCACCTTCCTCTTCATCCTCATCATCACTAGAGGATGATTCATCAGTGCCAGAGGATTCATTATCATCTTTGTCTCCGGTGTCCTCTATATTCGGAATAGTCATAGTGGTAGAGGCCATCAATATTTTTACGGATCCTTACTCTCCATCACTTTGGGATTCTTCTAACTCTGATTCTGAATCCTCAGAGTCGTCCCAAGTAGCTGCCATTGCCTTAACTCTAGGCCTTTTATTTTCAGAACACTCGGAGGCAATATGACCAAATCCCTTACACTTATGGCATTGGTATATTTTGATTTTTTAAATGATTTACCTATTTGGCACTTAGAATCAAAAGGTTTTCCCTTTTTATAGGGTTTTCTTCCTTTGTTCTTAAAAACTTTCTTAATTTTTTTGCCATGAGGGTCATTTCTTCCATGTCCATCTCTTCTTCACTGTCTTGATTTAATTCTTGTTTCTTATGTGATGTTTTCATGACAGTTTCTTTAAATTTTAAGGGAGTCTTAAAATGAAGTTCGTCGATTTGTAGGGAGATTAATAATTCCTCTACTTCCATTATGTCAAGATCCTTACATTCCTCTAGAGTTATAACCTTGGACAAGAATCGTTCCGGCAATGATCTCAAGATTTTCCTACCAAGCTTACTGTCTGGAACTTGTTCCCCTAAACTACACATGGAATTTGTTATGTTGCTTAATCTAGTGTAAAATTTCATAAATGTCTCATGCTCCTCCATCCTGATTTTTTCAAATTGTGTTGAAAGGAGCTGCAATTTGGAACGTTTTACATTACTCGTTCCTTCATGTGTTACTTCAAAAATGTCCCATGCTTGTTTGCATGAATTTACTCCCATCAAAATTACAAATATGACTAAACTCATCTTTTGCAACAACACAGTAGATTGCATTTAGTCTATTGGCATTGTAGCCACATTGAGCCCTTTCATAGTCACTCCATGTTGATCTTGCCTTAGGTTGAAGGACACTAGTTCCGTCATCTTTCACTATCGTCTCAATCGATGCTTTCCAACCTAGTTTAACCATGTCCCACACAAGTGGATCAAGGGACATAAAAAAAGATACACATCTGGATATTGTCGACCAGTCGGTAGGGGTCCTCGACCGGTCGAGGGTGTTGTCCGATCGGTCGACAGGTTTCCTTGTTTGAGTTGGTTTCTTACGTAGTTTTGCGCAAGGATTTTTAACCTCGATTTTCTCCTATTTAAATAGTGTAATATGGGATTAGCGGTATCCTAGATGGGAAAGGGGATTGAGAGAGGTTCTAGGTGAGAGAAAGAGCTTGAGAAGAGGGTTTTCTTCTTGAAAAAGCTTGGGATTTCTCTTGTGAGCTTGTGATCAGGGGTTTTGGGTTCCATCTCTTGTAACTTCTGATATTATAGTGGATTGGTGTGGCCTTGTGCTGTGGTTTTTTACCCGTGAGGGGTTTTTCCACATAAAATTGGATTGTCTCTGTGTGGTTGATTGTTTGCGTGTCTGATTGCATTGTGTTGCTCGTTTGATTCGATTTGCTACTATGGTTTTTGGCTTTACTTCCGTTGCTGGCCTTTTCCCAGTAACTGGTATCGGAGAGATCATTGGGGTGGAGCAAAATTTGGATCTGAGACGAGAACATGACATCGAGCACAAGGTTCAACGTAGAGAATGATTCCATGAAAGAAAAATATGGAAAGCGATCGGTATCTATGAAAGAAGTAGAATGGAAGAAGGTGGATCGGTACGCCAATATCTCAATCAGGTTCATTGGTTGTAATCAGTATTGTAAAGTGAAAATGGGAGCACTCGTGGTGGTGAAGGCATGGAGGTGCGACAATCTTTACAAGGTGATCGGGAGCATAATTCATGGTGGAGCTACGTGCAGGAATGGCAGCAGGATCCACAGTTACTCGTATGTGGCAATAGCTAAAGGGCCACATGAGAAGAAAGACAAGGCGTGTGAAAGTGCAATGATAAAGTTGATGGGGCACAAGAAGTAACGGGACTATGATGATGACAAAGCAGAGGTGGAAAATTATGCATGGCAAGGTGTTACATGAAGATTGGAGTCGCAGTGGAGATTGTTGGAATCGACTCAAATTTGCTGTAACGAGGGCCATCAACCGTCGTGGATGGTGACCGACCGGTAGGAAAATTGGAGCCAAGACAATGAACTCTCTAGACAGTTTTCGAACATTGTCGACCGGTTAGGCAGGGGTCCTTGACCGGTCGACGGCGTTGTTCGACCAGTCGACTGGTTCCCTTGTTTGTGCGGTTTTATGCAAGGAGTTTCTAATATCGATTTTCTCCTATTTAAGGAGTGTAATATGGGATTAGTGGTATCCTAGATGGGAAATAGGATTGAGAGAGGTTCTAGGTGAGAGAAAGAGCTTAAGAAAAAGGTTTTCTTCTTGGGAAAGCTTGAGATTTCTCTTGTGGGCTTATGATCCGGGGTTTTGAGTTCTATCTCTTGTAACTTCTGATATCATAGTAGATAGGTGTCACTTTGTACCGTGGTTTTTAACCCATGAGGGGTTTTTCTACGTATAATCAGATTGTTTCTGTGTGGTTGATTGTTTGCATATGAGGTTGCATTGTGTTGCTTGTTTGATTTGATTTGCTATTGTAGTGTTCCGGCTTTGCTTCTGCTGCCGGCCTTTTCCCAACAAAAAAGCATGACCGACCAGCTGACTTTCGATGGCCTTTAGTATGGAAATTTCTACAGTCAGAGAGCCAGTTCAACAAAAACTCTTTGGTCCCACCAAAAATGACTGTGAAATCCACTCTGTCCATCAGTTTCAAGAATTCATGTCAGGATGTGGTTAAGAAAATGAGCTAGATCTTAAAATAGATGGCCATGCCAAGAGAAACGGTAGGGATGTAGACGCACACAATTTGAAAGTTTCTCTACATGCATTGCACTTGTCATACCCCTGATCAACATTCTCACTTTTTTTTTCCACGAGGGAGACCCTCTCTTGTGTCCACCCCCATCGTTATGTATTTGCTTACTCACGCTGACCATCACTTTTCAATTATCATTTTAAGCCATGAGACTGAGAACCAGGCAGATCTAACTTTCAAGTCTACCCCACCAAACAGTGAGCTTGGTTGCATTAAATGCTCCTCATCATTGAATGCAAGAGCCATCTTTGGTGTGGCAGACCTGAGTGTTGGATTAGCATATAGATATACTTTAAGTAGATACATGTATTTGTTCCAATACATGTACTTTATAGAATACATGTATTTGTTCCAATACATGCATGTATTCATTAGAATTTTGTGAAAAGGTGCATGTATCTTTGTTGAAAAGGCACACGTCTCTTAGTGTGGACCCTCGCCGTTCCGCGCTCCCACACGACGTTCTCGTCCTTTTCCTTTTGGGAAAAGAAGGAGAGGATGCGTGAGTGCGAATCGCCATTTGTGCCACTGGCTTGCCTCGTTCTCGAGGGCTTTGTTTGGTAGTCGTGTTTAAGCTGGATGTGTTTAAATGAGTTTATATAAGACCAGAGTCGCCACAAGCCAGTTACTTCGAATCTACAGTCGGCTAGACCCCGTAGAAACGTTAGAGAAGGGGATCAGAAGATTCCTTTATCTAAAATGACTCCTTTTGATCTGCAGCCAGAGATTCGAGGTAAGGGATCACGATGACAGGGTGGGAAGAGGTTAAGCACCCCACACACTGCCCGTACTGAAGTACGGTCTCTACTTCACATAATCGAACTAACACTTGAAAGTCTGTTTTAATCCTCGTACATTCTCATAGATGACATGGTGCATGAATGCAGGTCTGAACAGTAAGAGTTTCTGATGGGCAGGTTCCACTAACAGGCAAGCCTAGAGCATATGCTCGAACTGACAGGTGCTTTATGCGGAATGCATGCTATGTGTTTGAATGATCAAAGTGCTTGTAGTGAAATGTACATGAATGCAGGTCTGAACAGTAAGAGTTTCTGATGGGCAGGTTCCACTAACAGGCAAGCCCAGAGCATACGCTCGAACTGACAGGTGCTTTATGCAAGATGCATGCTGTGTGTTTGAATAATCAAAGTGCTTGCAGTGATATGTACATGAATGCAGGTCTGAACAGTAAGAGTTTCTGATGGGCAGGTTCCACTAACAGGCAAGCCCAGAGCATACGCTCGAACTGACAACTGCTTTATGCGAGATGTATGCTGTGTGTTTGAATAATCAAAGTGCTTGCAGTGATATGTACATGAATGCAGGTCTGAACAGTAAGAGTTTCTGATGGGCAGGTTCCACTAACAAGCAAGCCCAGAGCATACGCTCGAACTGACAGGTGCTTTATGTGAGATGCATGTTGTGTGTTTGAATAATCAAAGTGCTTGCAGTGAAGTAGGGGGGTTGGAAGAAAAGTAAATGTTGCACTTATGCTAGGTGCGAATGAGATGATGCTAGTAAGGAATAGCTAGATGGACGGAGGTGTCACAAGGATTGGCTTCGAGTGGCTGGATCAAGACTTGAATGGCTTGGGAGACTTGGACCAGTGGTCAGGCTGGGCTGGACCAGGGCTGGGCTCTCCTCACTCGGGCTCTCCTTGGTGGAGGAACGGGCTAAAGGGTGGAGAGGTGGACTCAGAGCTCTCGGACTGGAGAGAGGGGAAGTGGATTTATTGAAATGGAAAGAGGCTAGGGGTATTTATAGCAGTGGGCAGTGGCAGATTGCGTAAATAATTTTGGGCGGCCCCCTAGGGGCCGCCCGTACGGACGCTCCTCGGTTTCCAGCGCGTGGTACGGTCATTTCTCGGGGCTGCTGTTTTGACTCGGTGGGTTGACTCAGTGAGTTGACTCAGCGGGTCAACTCGATGATTTGACTCGGCGGGTTGACTCGGTGTTTTGACTCGACGGGTTGACTCAGCGGGTTAATTTAGTGGGTTGACTCGGTGAGTTTGACTTTTTTAGGATTTTTTTACTGGCTTTTCTTATGGGGGGTTTTTCAGGCTGATGTTTAGGAGTGGGTTGACTGGGTTCAGGCTTGAGTTGGGCTATGGATCGGGGCTTACAAGGGTGAGTTTGGCTGAGTTTGGACTTGGGATTTGGGGGTATGGTCCTCCATTCATCCAGCTATTTCTACCAACAGTGTAGCCGAAGGTGGGGTGTCTACAGATGCCCCTCTTTGGCAGAGGTTGCATGCAACCAAATGCCAAAGCGAGTGGACACCCCACTTCTGACCCGGTCATTCATAGATCATGGTCTGAAATCTTTGCTTGCCTTTACATCTGTGCCAGTTGATCGTCTAGAAATCGATCACTCGCACATACCGCGGAAGTTTGGAGAAAACGTTGCGATTGTCCCTGCATGCGCTGCAACCTGGGTACCCAATCGCAACCCTTCCATTCCCGATCAGTACTAACATCGGAAAGGTACAGCAGAGCCTCTGCGTCGCTAGTCTTACAAGGTTATTGACCATGTGATTGATTGTATGTTCGATGTTTTCTCGGATCACTCCAGGAGTACTTGTTTCACTTGACTGTCAAAGTGGTTAGACGCCCTGCGTCAGATAGTCTTACGGGATTCTACTACACCGACTTGGAATCAGTCAAGTGTTGAGCTCCTAATTGTGTATATTCTAACCCCAACTCATCACTCATTGTGCATGGTTTGCATGGTTTATAGATAAACCTAATGCTTGTTTTGTGACTACAGGATTGAGAGTGAACTCCACCCATTTGAAGTTGAAAAGAACATGTTTAGGACCTTGGATGAAGACCCAAAGGAGGACCGAGGCTTAGAAGGAAGTGAAGAAGGAAGAAAGCAGATGAAAGAAAGGAAGAAAATAAGAAGAAAATGAAGCTGACCGGTCGTGACCGGTCGGCCAAGGAAGCTTGACCGGTCAGTGACCGGTCAGCCATGCATGTTTGGGCACTACTGAAGAGGACTGACCGGTCATGACCGGTCGGTCATTGTTGCTGGAGAATTGATGAAGGCGTCCGACCGGTCATGACCATGCTTGCTGGACCAAGGATGACTAGGCCCGACCGGTCATGACCGGTCGGAGGTGCTTGCTGGAGTGTTTTCACTTGAGGCCGACCGGTCATGCATACTGACTTAGAAATTTCTAAATTAAGTCCGAAATTTTCTGCGCTGCGAAACTCCTACGCAAATTCTAGATTCTTCCGAAGATGGGGAGCCTCCAGACTATAAAAAGACACCTAGGGATTGTTCCTGGGGTATCCTAGAAGGGTTCAAGCGAGGTTGGAGGCTGTGGAAGTGAAGATTGGAGTTTCACAACTCCTTTTGGTTTGCTTTGCTGTTTTCATGCTTTTTGTAGTTGTTTCATGTTTCCTTGGATCATGAGCAGCTAAACCTCTTAGCTAGGGCTAAGAGGTGAAGCTTGTAGTGAATCCAAGATGTTTTAATTCATAGTTAAGTGGTTTTAGTTTGGAATTCATGATTATGAACTAAGGTTTGAAGTTTATACAAGTTTTTAAGTAATTTTTCTTAGTCTTGTGATGACTCATGGATGTTTGGATGAATTACTTATCTTCTTAATTTGTTTGCAACGGTATAGACCTGTATGATCCGAGGAATCGGAGTGCGCTCTAGTACTAAGCTCTTCATAAAGGGACTTCAGGCCAAAGTTCTATTTTAGTTGATTTTCTGGAATATGTAAGGACTGTGCTGGTGATTTGAATCTAGTTCAAATCCTAATCTAGTCTTGTCTTGTGAGAGGACTTGGGGATGGTTATGATTGAGAACTGGACCTATAGGAAAGGGGAATGACCTATGCAATTGAGCATGCTCAGCTCAGCCTAGATTGAGTGAATCTTATGCATAGAACTTACATATTACAGACTGTTTGGTTTAACAGTTCTATCATCCGACTGGACAGACAGGAATGTCGATTCTAGTTGAGAGAATAAGAAACCACAGCGGATCGAACATCAAGGATTGCTACAAGTGGATCCTTGAAACCCTAGTACCCTCTTATAATTAATTACTCTCGATTTAATTCAGCTTTTGTTACTCACATCAACTTTATACAACAATCTGATTAGTAGACTTCAATAGACACTTGTGGATGAATTTGTGAGATCCTACATAGTCCCTGTGGATCGACCTCGGTCTTACCGAGTTTATTACTACATCGCAACCCTGCACTTGGGGAAGCGAACATCAAGGTACTTCAGGCATCCACGCCTAGGTATGTGGGGGTGGACTCTTTCCACCCGATCTGCTGGTTTCGATGCTTGGTTTGCAATTCATTCTTTCCTAGATTGTGGTCTGGAATCTTTGTTGTCCTTTGTATCTGAGTCAGTTGATTGTCTGGAGATTGATAACTCGCATATACCGCGGGAGTTTGGAGAAAACGTTGCGATTGTCCCTGCAGTTTGCTGCAACCTGGGTACCCAATTGCAACCCTTCCATTCCCAATCGGTACTAACATCGGAAAGGTACAGCAGAGCCTCTGCGTTGCTAGTCTTACGAGGTTGCTGACCTTGAGACTGATTGTGTGATGTTTGATGTTTTCCTTGATCACTCCAGGAGTACTTGTTTCGCTTGACTGTCAAAGTGGTTAGATGCCCTGCGTCATGTAGTCTTACGGGATTCTACTACGCCGACTTAGACTCAGTCAAGGTACTTCAGGCATCCACGCCTAGGTATGTGCGGGTGAACTCTTTCCACCCGATCTGCTGATTTTGATACTTGGGTTACAATTCATCGTTTCCACCTGTTCAAATGGTTTCTTTGACCGAGCCTTTTGGCTTTCATCTTTTCGTATCTTGGCATGTGGTACGATCGTACTGACACTGGAGTTTAGTTCGTCCGTACTTTGAGTGCATTGGATCCGATGGTTTCCGGGAAAACCGCGAGACATCGGATCTTATTTGATTTTTGCGTCGGCTCCTACCCAGAGATATGGAAGATCTCCTGGTGTTTTGGAGGCAGAACGCTCTACTGAAAAAATATTTTTTGGACCCACTCTGGGGAGTGATATTCCGTGGGGTTTTTATTTGCAAATAGAGATATTTTTTTTGTCTTTTTGAAATGGAGATCTGGTCTGCACGTGCCTCCACTAGGGATGCCTGTGGGGTCTTTGGCTAACCGACTTTATTTTGAAAGCAGGTAAACATGATGATTGATGCGATGGATGCTGATGCATGGAGATGCATGATGAATGCATGGCTTTGGCTCATTCTCTTTCAGTTTGATGATTTTGCTTTTGCTGGAGATGCAGAGAATTTTGAGCTTATTGCTTGCAGGGTTGTGCTTCCCTAGAAATTTTCTTTTTAATGCGGATGTTTGGTCCGTGGGTTGGTCAAGATCCTGACCCGTGGTCGATCAGGTCCATCGTCCCAAGATGGTGTTTCTTTGCTAATGAGAATATACGAGGATATTATCCGACTTCAAGATGTTCTTCTGGGCATAAATGCGATTGAGACGGTGCTTGGTCGTTAGTTTTGGTCAAGATTCCAATTTGCAGGCGATTGGATCCGTCATCCCAAATTGTGAAGAGAGTGGAGTTCAAGACTCCTGAAGTGTAGTGCCGGGGATAATGACAATTTTTGTGATTTTTGCAAATTTTTTGGTCCGAATCTTTACCTGAGTGGTCAGGATAGAGATCGGTTATTGAAAACAAAGGAAATATTTTTTTTGTGATTTTGAGGATATTTGGCTTGAAAGCAAAGGAAATATTTTTTGTGTTTTTCGAAGTATTTTCTTTGAAAGCGAGAGAAATATTTTTGTGATTTTTTATAACATTTTGTTCGAAAGTAAGGAAAATATTTTATGATTTTGAAAGGTGATTTTGCAATGTTTTGGTATTTTCTGATTTTTCTGAAATGCAAGGAAATGTGTGGAATTTTCATCCACTTCCAGCTTTTACTGCTGGTAAGGCACCCGATCCATTTTACGTCAGCGAGCAAGACGAGTCTCACACAGTTAAGTGCCGTAGTTTTACATCTTCGGATGAGGAGATTTTGAGGGTTTTCAGTCAACACACCCACAAAGTTACCTGTTCCTCATGTGCAATGCACATAGACCACGTATCGTCCAACGGACTCCTTCGGCCACAAAATGAGCCACATCCTCACATTTCCCTTTGTCAATCCAGTTTGGGGCCTTACGTTGCTCACAATTTCGTGAGGGTGCGCTCCACCTCCCAACAGCCTTAATCCCCTTCATGAGTTTTGGGAACAGGGAACATCCGTCAGATTCAACAGCGACTTCCAAATCAAGGTTGTCTATCACAGTGCGTTCAACACAAACAGGATTGCAGAGTTCTGCCCGCCTCAGCCTTTACCTGTTTTAAAAGATTCCGGACACCCGTACGATCAACTGCCAGCCATGTCTGGAACAGGTTGGGGAAGAAAGCCCCCGAGAAGTTAATTCCAGTGTAGTTTTAGGTCTTCGGACCGCTGGGGATGGATTTGTGCAGTTGAAACTGATGGCAAATTTTTTTTTTTTTTGAAAAGGTTCCAGAGTTCAACTCAAGTATTTGAGATTGATACTGGTTTTTATGGAAAACTCAAAAAATCTTTTTGGTATTTTGGAAATGATCCAGGTCATCAGATCCTGGCTGGGACGGCTGGGATCGATGCCGATTTTTATTAAAAAACTCTCTGAATGTTGGTCCCGACGTAGTTTAAGGTCTTCGGACCAAAACTTTGTACATGCTGAAAATACATTCTTTTTTGTGATTTTTGCGAAATGATCCAGGTCATCAGATCTTGGCCTGAACGGCTGGGATCGATGCTGGTTTTTATTAAAAATCTCTCGGGATGTTGGTCCCGACGTAGTTTAAGGTTTTCGGACCAAAACTTTGAAGCGAGACTGGTAATATATTTTCTCTGTGATTTTTTGAAAAATGTTTTGAGTCATCGATTTTAATTTTGATGGTCGAGATCGATGCCCATTTTTATTAAAAATCCCTCGGGATCTTGATCCCGACGTAGTTTAAGGTCTTCGAACCAAAAATATGTATAAGCAGGGCAAACACATTTTCTTGTTTTGGGAAAATGTCTGGTGTCAGCGGATCTTGATCCGAGCGGTCAAGACTGCTACCGATTTTTATTTAAAAAGTCCCTCGGGATCTTGATCCTGACGTAGTTTAAGGTCTTCGGACCCAAAAATTGTACAAAAGAGTGCTGGAAATGCATATATATATTTTTTGTGATTTTTTGAAAAATGTCCGGTGTTGTCAGATCTTGACTCGAGCAATCAAGACCGATGCTGGTTTTTATTAAAAATCTCTCAGGATGTTGATCCCGACATAGTTTAAGGTCTTCGGACCCAAAACTTTGTGATTGAGCATACTTACCTTGCTTTGTTTGGCTTCTGACGGGGCTGATTTGCGTGGTCTGAATTGCTTGAATTGGCCCTGTGGGCCCTTTTCAAACTTCAGCTTTGCTTTGGAGCACCTATCCTTGATGTTTTGTGAGGCTAAGAAGGCTTTCCATGGTGCAGATGATGACTTGAGCGGCTCATACTGCTCTTTTCAGCCATGTGGGCCCACTTGATGATCGGATCTTGGACCTGGCCTTCTTTCTTGATGATTAAACCTTTGATCTTGCTATTTCATGACTTATGTAAGATTTTCCATGGTTTAGATCATGCTGATCTGGTCTTCGAATGGCTCAGATTGCTTGTCGCCGTCTCTTGATCATCTTTCCCTTTCTTTGACTTGATCAGACCCATTCTGGCCGCAGTGCTTAGTGATTGGATAGGTGGGGTACCTTCCAAATGATTCTGATCAATCTCAATCGAAATCTGGAATGGCTTGGAGCCTTGGGCGGCCCTCAGGGTGCCATTTGCTAATGTGGACTGTCAGCCTCACCTACCAACAACCATGGAGCCAATCCCGCGGAGAGAGAGGGAGCGCGTCTGTACGGGCGGCCGAGAGCAGGCCGCCCAAGGCTCGCCTCTTCTGTGGCCTGAGCTGGCTCGTGCTTGAACATTCTCTTCTGTCTCCTGCTCTGGTCCCCATATTCTCTGTACTGGACCATTCGATTTCAGCCATGAATATTTTTCCCCTTTCTCTTTTCTTCTCATCTTGTCCTCATCTTGCTTTGTCCTTTCTTGGGCAATGAATGGTGGAGATTTAGGGGCTGTGGGGGCTGTCCATGGTGGGTCCCACACTTCAGGGGGTGTTGAAGGCCTTAATAATGGAGAGATTTCTTTAATGGATGGTGGAGATGGTGCATTGAATGGTGGCATTGATGAGGGGCTAGGGATGGGGTTGGTGGAGCTTTGAATGGCCCCATTAATGACAGCCATGCTGAAATTTCGGATTTGAATGGGGCCCTCATTATGGGAGAGATGGATGGCATGAATGAGATGGGAGGATGGGACATAGGTGAGGCTATGCACCCCTTGAATGTGGGCCACCTAGATGATGTGATTGATGGAGGTGATGGGACCATGATGGATATAGATGGGCTGATCTCATGTCTGGATGGTATGGACGGTTAAGATGATACCTTTGATGGTTTGGATGCTCTTGATGAGGGCCGAGATGTGTGGCATACTTGTTTGGGTGGACTTGATGTGATCATTGATGATGTCCCCCTGATGATGGACGGTGTGGATGCCTCGATGATCCCTTTGATCGGCCAGGATGATGAATGGATTTATGATTTCCTGTTGGAGAGGGCCGCAGGTCCAGATCTGACCGTTAATTCTTTGATCGGGGTGGCCGGGACCCTTCTTGATGGTTCAGATGTATTTTTTGATGGTCAGATTGGCCAGGATGCCACGATGTGTGGTGTGATCTTTGCTGATAGCCCTTTTGATGGAAAGTATCGTCCTTCTCCTGATCGTCGGTCTTTTGCGCACTATGTTCATGAGGTGGACAAGTCTTCTCATGTGGCTGAGGTGGTGGCAGTTTCAGACAGTGATGCGACTATATCAAACATAGTCGTTACTAAGGGCAGGTCAGGGGCTGTCGAGTCTGCAGTTCCAGCTTTTCATTATCCTTCGCCCGTTGATCTTCCGATCTTCGATGAGCTGTCATTGACTTCTGGGCCTTTTGTTCTTGAGGGGATACCAATGAGGACTTGTCAGGTGCTTCCTCGTCCTTCTTGCTCGCCACGGTTGCTTGCTTGGCTTGATAGTTTGTCAGCTTATGAGATTCGGGATTTGGAGGCCTATGGCTTCGGCAGTCTAATCCATATTGCTAGAGTTGACATTGATTGGAGGATGCTTGGAGCTGCATTGATTGACTAGGTCCCTTCGTTGAACTTGTTCGCGTTCAACGATATGGAGATGGGACCTTCTTTGGAGGAGCTTGCACGCTTGACAGGCCTACCTTGGGATTATACTCAGTATTTCTCGCCGAAGACTGCCAAACCGCAGAACTGGTTTGGGATCCCCTATCTTGTTTGGCCTGCAGCTGCCGGCCAGGATGCTGTAGTGTTCTCCTTGGACTTACTGTATGATCTTTTTCGGGTCCTCGGAGTGTGGCCGATTCTATCCTTGCTCGGAACGCACTGATGTTTTGCTTGATAGCTGAGGTGCTGTTCTCGGGATGGCGCAGGTCCCAGACTCCTTTGCTTTTTGAGGTGATGAGCCGAGCTATTCGATGGCAGGGGATCATTTCTCTCATCTTGGCCGAGCTGTTTAATGGGCTGATTGACTGTGCCCTGGGCCGCACTCGTGTCCTTCGCGGCTGCTGTACATTTCTTCAAGTATCTTTTCTGCACCTTTCATTTCTTGCTTTTTAGGAATTACTTTGCTCTAGCTGAACTTCTTTTCCTTCTTATGATCAGGTTTGGCTATGGGAGCATCTTTCTCTGACCATTCCTGTACCATTTCCTGACACCCGTCGCCTCGACCTTATGCGACATATCATGGAGTTTCTTCCGCATACAGCTAGGATGAGCGAGCCTTTATATCGCAAGATGTTCGCTGATCTTCGTGACTGGAATGTTCGTTGGGAGTCATCTTGGCTTTCACTTACTCCAGTGCTTTGCGATGCACACCGCCTTCCTCTGATGTTGGTAGGCTTTCGATCTTACTTTTCCTACCACCCTACCCGTTCCTGCGGCAGTTTGGGTAGGAGCAGGATGTTCCTCTTTTTACTTTTATGGGTATCGGGCGCCGAGCGCTTCCGTCTAGGATCTCTGACTTTAGGACTCGGGTTGATGGATCTTGGGCGAGTTATCTGACTGCCGATCTGCTTGGTTTTGAGTTGCGGGCCCTTCCGATGGCGACCGCCCCATATCAGTATTGGGTTGCTGAGCAGTCTTTGTATCGACGTATCCCTTGCTGGCACCAGACTGCTGATGAGGATGAGCAGGATATCCTTGGAGATGTCGGCTCTTCATCTGGTTCATATGAACCCTTTGAGGAGCGCCCGTTTATCGATCCTGGTTTCCTTTTGGCCACTCATGGCCACTTGCTGTCTGAGATTTCTGCACTTCGGTATCATTGTGAGATGATGTCGAAGAGATTGGCTGCCGATCAGAGGTTATCTGATGAGGAGGCCATGATCCGTACCCTTGAGCGCGACGAGGTGCATTACCTGCGTATGGAGGTAAGCAGGTTGAGAGTGAGGCTACTTCATTATGAGTCAGAGGACTTACCTGATGTGGCCAAGGAGGAGGGTAGAGATTGATTGTGTTGGCCACCTGTACATTCCTTTTTGCATGGTATATGATTGATGATGATGCATTTTTTTGTATTTTTTGAAAAAGATGATATGATATGTGTAAAAGAAACATGATGCATTTAATGAAAAGAGAAAACTGTTTGAAAATCTATTGTGTCATTAGTTGTCTTGTGAATGTGTCTGAATTTTGTGTCGGGATATAGGAATCAGAACTGGGGCTCGGCCAATGCTTTGACCGATGTCTCGAGATTTGACTTGTGTTCTCCTTTGGTTCCCTAAAGGTGTAGGTAATAGAAACTGTTGCTTCCTGAGATTGTCAGAGTGTGCAGAGCTCTTCTCTCCTGACTGCACTTCTTCTTGTTCTTGAACTGTGACTGCTTGAACCGTTCTGAACTGTCTGATTTCTTGGTACCTGCACTTTTCATTTTTTTTCTTTTTCTATTTGAGCCATTTTTACCTGTAGCACTCTTTCGAGTTTTCACCACAGCCAGCCTTTTCCCGTCATTTTTGCCCGTGGCCCCCTTTCGAGTTTTCACCACGTTCCGGGTGTTTGATCTTGCCTACCCCTTGGCAGCTATGCTGTTTTTACCCACAGTGCCCTTTCAGGTTTTCACCAAGTCCGTTGTATGCCCACTGCTTTTACTCGGAGTGCCCTTTCGGGTTTTCACTCCGCCCTCTTTGTTTAGGCACACATTCCTTTTTTTCCCTTTTTTTTCTTTTTTTGGATCTTTGGATAACTGCGGCGGCTAGAGGTTGGGAATCCGTCGTTGCCGGCCGATGGCAGTCTTTCAGCCCTTATCCTAGGTCACGATGATAGAGTTGTTGGTCTTAGTTAAAGACCCTTCTGAGATGAATGGATGGATGACTGTGTTTTTCCTTGGGCTGATTTTTTCTTGGGTGCCCTACTTTGACTTCCCTTTTGCTTCCCCACCCCCCCCCCCCCCCCCCCCCCCCCCCCCGTTTTTCTTTTCTTTTGCATTCTTTTTCTCTTTTTTTTGTATATATATATATTTTTCTTTTGAATCCCCTTATTTGAAACACTTGTTGGTGGACGAAAATGATTTCTCAGAGGTTTTAGCTTCGATTTCTTGACTTCAGCTCTATTAAAGTAACTCTTGATAAGGTCAGAATGACTTCCCGTGAAAGATCTTCACTTTGTCGGCATTGATTGGCTCAGGAAGATCCATCCCTCTCATGCTGGTGAGTTTAAGGGCGCCTCCGGGAAGTACTTCTCTGATGATCAGCGGCCCGTCCCACGAGGGTTTGAACTTTCTTCTGGGATCTGGAAGGTGCGATGGTAGAATCTTCTTCATGACCATGTCGCCTACCTTGAAACTTCTTTTTCGGACTCTCTTGTTGTAAGCCCGAGCGATCCTTTTCTTATAACACTGGGAATAACTTAGCGCACGCATACGCTTTTCATCTGCTAGCTACAACTGATCGAATCTGGCCCATTGCCATTCTCCTTCTTCAATTCTGCTTTCTAGTAATACTCGTAGTGATGGTATTTCCACCTCGACTGGCAAAACTGCTTCCATTCCATAAGTAAGTTTGAATGGAGTAATGCCCGTAGCAGACCGTACAGACGTTCGATAGGCCCACAATGCATATGGGAGCATATCTGACCAATCTCGATAGGTCACGATCATCTTCTCAAGTATCCTGACGATTGTCTTGTTTGCGGCTTCTACCCCACCATTCATCTGGGGACGGTAGGGGCTTGATCGATGACGTTGAATCTTGAACTTGCCGAGAAAGTCATCCATCTTCTTGTTGACGAACAGGGTCCCGTTGTCTGTGATGATAACATTGGGGATTCCATACCGGCATATGATGTTGTTCTTCATGAATTTGATCACCTGAGATGCTGCAATCGTGGTGTAGGAGGCTGCCTCTACCCACTTGGTGAAGTAGTCGACCGTCACAAGTATGTACTCATGACCATTTGATGCTTTGGGACTGATCTTGCCGATGATGCCGAGTCCCCACATGGAGAAGGGCCAGGGGGTGGTCAGGTTGTACAACTCTGATGAGGGGGCATGAATTTGATTTGCATGCTCCTGACATTTGAAGCATTTTCTGACGTGTTGGCAGCAGTCTGTCTCCATGGTGAGCCAATAGTAGCCGAGTCGTAGAATCTTCTTTGCCATCATGTGCCCGTTCATGTGTGAGCCACAGATTCCTTCGTGTATTTCTTTCATGATCTTTGCAGCTTCTGTTTCATCGACGCATCGAAGGAGGATGTGATTATAGGATCGCTTGTAAAGAACTTCGTCACTGATGGTGAACTGGCCAGCCAAACGCTAGATGGTTCGGGGATCTGTTGCTGTAGCTGACTTCGGATACTCCTGGGTTTCGAGATATTGCTTCATGTCGGCATACCAGGGTTTGTCAGGGATAGCTTCGGCTTCTTCTATTTGCAGGTAGAAAGCAGGTTCATCTTGAATTTCGACTGTGAGCTCCCATCCTGAAGCTCCTTTCGGGATCTCGAGCATTGACGCGAGTATGGCGAGAGCATCTGCAAATTGGTTCTTGGCTCTGGGCATGTATAAGAAGGTAATTTCTTTGAACTCGATAAGATTTTCAAGATACACATGATATGGTATCAACTTCTCGTCCTTGGTTTTCCATTCGCCATTGGTCTGATTGATGATAAGCTGTGAGTCTCCAAATACTCGTAGCTTCTTGACGCCCAAGATTATGGCTTCCTTTAAGCCGGCGATGCATGCTTCGTACTCTGCTATGTTGTTGGTGCACTCGAATGCTATGCGCCTTGAGATAGGAATAGGGACATCATCATGAGAGTAGAGGATTGCTCCAATACCACTTCCTTTAGAATTTGCTCCGCCGTCGAAGAATAACGTCCACTTATCTTTTTTCTTCTTTTCTTCCCCTTCAATAAGCAAGAGATCTTCATCGGGGAAGAATGTCTTGAGCGGTTGATAATCCAGGAGGGAGTGGGTCGCAAGATGATCGGTGAGGGCCTGTCCCTTGATTGCCTTCTGAGTGACATAGGTGATGTCGAACTCAGACAAGAGTAACTGCCATTTAGCTATCCTTCCAGTGAGTGTCGGTTTCTCGAATAGGTACTTGAGCGAATCCATGTGAGCGAGGAGGAGAATAGGGAATGCAATCATGTATTGACGGAGTCGCTGAGTTGCCCAGACTAGGGCGAGGCAAGTCTTCTCGATCGGGGAATACCTGGTCTCGTAGTCGGTGAACTTTCAGATCAAATAGTATATTGCTTGTTCCTTCTTCCCGGTCTTGTCGTGCTGGCCGAGGACACAACTGATGGCTTCTGCTGCTACCAAGATGTATAACAACAGTGGACGTCCGGGAGTGGGTGGCACTAGAACTGGAGGATTCATGAGATATTTCTTGATGCGATCGAAGGCGATTTGCACTACGCCAAAATTGCATTTTTGCGACGGATTTTGCGACGGACATTGACCGTCGCAAAAATTGCTTGATTTAACGACGGACCTAATCCGTCGTATTTGAAAATATTCCGTCGCTTTTGCGAAATTAAGGCGGGATTTCGTCGCGGGATTTACCGACGGACATAGTCCGTCGCAAAATTTTAATTTCCGACGGACTTAGCCCGTCGCTATTTAACGACGGATTTGGCCCGTCGCTAATCCCAGCTCGAAAAGATGCCCCCCAAATAAGGTCCGTCGGAAAATAAAATTTAAGAAAAATGAGATATTGAAAAAAATTGATATTTTTTAAAAATTAAAAAATTTGATATTTAAAATAACAGATTTAGTAATTTGAAAGAAAATGTTAAGAGATTTTAAAAACAAAATTGAGAAATTTGAATAAAATTAATATGTTTGAAATTTCTTTTCAAAATTTCACAAAATTAAACATTTTGAAAAAGAAAATTGTGAAGTTAAAAAAGAAATTTGTGATTTTCAAACAAAAAAAGTTGAGAGGTTTGAAAATAAATTAACAATTTTTTAGTAAAATTGAGATTTAGAAAAATAATAAGATTCAAAAAATTGAGATTTAAAAAAAAAAATGACCATTTGAAAAAAGTTGAGAAGTTCGAATAAAATTGATAAGTTCGTAAAAAAATTGAAATTTTTATAAAGAAATTAAGATTTTGTATTTCGAAAAAATTAAGAAGTTTGATTAAAAAAATGATATTTTCAAAAGAAATAAAAGTTGAAATATTTGATAAAAAAAAAAAGAGAGATTTTACCGGTTTTGAAAAAAAATGTTGGAAAAAAATTGTGGTTTAAATAAAAGCGAGAAATTTGAAATGAGTGGGCCAAATTTATTGGTGGATATTTATTGGATAGTTGAAAATGAAAAATTACACTCATTCAGTTAACTGGTTATCAGATTGGTTTATGCATACATACATGTTCATTGGTGCAAAAAATGAAGGCCCTAATATAATGATGTTAATTAATTGCAAGGAAAATTTATAATGATGAGATTGATCAAATTCTATGATCAAGTCATCCTAAACTTGATCTGAATGGTCAGATATGTTTAGAACGTGGTAATTATTATTGAAAACAAAATTAAGCCCGAATCATATCCGTATAAAAGACTCTTTAAATGTGTACAATCAATTTGTCTAGAGCTAGACAAATTTTGGACAATCTGATTGGTCCAAATTGAAAAGTAAATGACTTTAGATGTTTAGATTAAATTTCACTCAAATCTAATGGTTAGGTTACAAGATATGGCCCATCATTGATCAATTTTATCTATTTAGTATCTTTCTCATCTTAAACTTGATCAGGGCAAGTGACCAGTCAAATCAAAGTTATTGATGAATATAATAGAGTGAATGGATTAGATTTCCAAATTAGGCCAAATTTTTAGGTCCAAATTGCGCTGTAACTTGTTGACCTCATGAAAACCTAATAAATGTATAGTCATTGGACCCCAAACTCTAATCTAGCCATTGAGAATTTGATCTTTTCTAATATTTTCTATTGCATCTTAAAATGATATAAAAGAACATATGGATGGATTAGATATACATAAAATATATCAACTTGGGGTCATACCGTTGGGATAACGGATGCGGATTGGTTAGGGACCCTGCCACCAGTCAATGCCAAGTGATCGGTGCTCTGTGGGCCCCACCATGATGAATGTGTTTCATCCACTCTATCCATACATTTTCGTAGATCATTTTATGGTATGAGCCCAAATTTGAGGTAGATCCAAATCTCAAGTGGACCACATCACAAGAAACAATTTTAATTGAACACCCACTGTTAAAAACTTATTGAGGGCCACGGAAGTTTTGGAACAAGCTAATATTTGTTTTTTACCTACATCTAGGTCTGTATGACCTAATTAAGAGGTTGGATGTCAAATAATTAATATAGTGGGTCCTACGAGGCTTTTAATGGTGGACATTCAATCAATATTATTTTCTTGTGGTGTGGTCCACCTGAGATTTAGATTTGATTCATTTATTGGATCAAGCACTAAAACAATCTTCAGAAATGGCTAGACAGCGTGGATAAAACACATACGTCATGGAGGGGCCCACAAAGCACCGGCCAGTGGCCCCATAGCCAAGGGGTGCGAATTAGGTGTTACCCCAGGAACAGCTTAGTGGGTGTTACCCTAACCGTGTGGGGCCCATCTTGTTGTAGTTTTTATATATCAACACCGTCTATCTCTTTTTTCATATCATTTTAGGATGTGATCCAAAATCCTAAGAAGATCCAAATCTTAGGTGGACCATATCACTAGAAACAGTGATGTATAACCATTAAAAACGTTTTGTGGGCCACAAAAGTTTTAGATCAATCTGATCTTTATATTTTCCCTTCATCAAGACTTTATTGACATTATCAAGAGCTTGGATTGCAAATAAACATTACAAAAACCTTACGATGGGCTCTTTGGAATTTTTAATGGTCATCATATACATGTGAAAGATGGGGGTGGTCCTCTGCATGTGATGGTGTCTGTGGATCCCACTCCTTTTCTCAGTTTGGGGACCACAGTTTATTCTAATCCGTTGATTAGAACCATAGGAACTAAGTGATACCGACTGGAAGAGTGTGTGGTTGATCATACACATGCATCCACCGCCTCTTCTTATAGAATTCATGGGCTTTGATCGTAACTACGCTGATGCAGGGCCCACATTGGATGGAGCAAAATCCGGGTCCTTCTGATTAATAAATGATTTTCTAGTTGGATTTGACCGTTGTAGATTTTTCTTTCTAACCGTTCATTTTATTGTTACTAATCAGATGGTTTGGATTGTCCAATTACTCTGATATTTCTAAGTTATATGTCATTCACAGTGGTACCCATTATCCTATGGTTCTGATTGATGTACATATATTCCATGTGGGCCACCACAATGGGTGCATGAGTTTTATCCTACATAGTCTGCCAGAGTATGGTGTGATTCCTTTCATGTACTTTTTTACTTTTAATAATTATATTCCTGCTAGGAATATTGCACGCCTGACCACATCTTGTGCACACGTGGCATGCATATACGCGATCCAAACGACTGAAACTATGGGCCCCAGAGTGGATGGGATCTAACTCAAAAATCAAATTGAAAAAAAAGATCTCAACCATGTAATCAATAGCTGTCAATTGAACGATTGAAAGGGGTTGGAATCCAGTAGATAAATACCCATTAAATCCGATGGTTAGGATTGACCAATCAATGTGATTTCTGGATTTATATAGTTTATTATACCCCCTAAAATGGGCTGTAGAGATGGACGGCATGGATATACAAATATCATCCATGTGGCCCATACGGTGGGGGTAACACCCACTCAGCTGTTCCCGGGTAACACCTAATTCACGCCGTCCCCTGGAGCAGATTGCGTACGGAGTAACTCCGCACGTGCGGAGTAAACTCTGTGGGGCCCACAGTGATTTACGTATTTTATCCACTCCGTCCATCCATCTTAACAGAAAATTTTAGGTATGGTGACAAAAAATGAAGCATATCAAAATCTAAAGTGGACCACACCACAAGAAATGTGTGAACTGAATGTCTACCATTGAAAAATTCGTGGAGGACACTGAAGTTTTGGATCAAGCTGATATTTGTGTTTTCCATTCATCCATATCCATGTGATCTTATGAACAGGTTGGATGACAAATAAACATCACTGTAGGGCCTGGGAAGGTTTCAACGGTGGAAATCATTATTCCCACTGTTTCCCGTGGCATGGTCCACTTGAGATTTTGGATATGCTTAAATTTCGGGCTCAACCAGTAAAATGAGCTGGAAAAACATATGGACGGAATAGATAAAGCACATGCATTTTAGGTGGGCCCAACTGAGTTTACTCCGCACGATAATAGCGTGCAATTCGATTAACCCAGCCCCTTACCCTAAAAAAAACCCCAAATCCCCTCATTCACTCCTCCTCTCAATCGTCTCCCGCCCCTCCTCTCTCTCTCTCTCTCTCTCTCTCTCTCTCCAAAAATCGCCATTGCAGCTTCCAAGCTTCCACGCCTCCCATCCCCGCTCCCGTTGTTTTTTTCAGCTTCCAAGCTCAAGGGCCGTTGCCTGCTGGTATGAAATCTCTCTCTCTCTCTCTCTCTCTCTCTCTCTCTCTCTCTCCAACATTGAATGTTGAAACCCTAATTAGGGTTTTGCAATCCGTAATTAGGGTTTTGCAATCCCTAATTGGGTGGATCAGCCAGTTTGTCTTTGGGTGGATCAGCCGGTTTGTCATCGGGTGGAGCCGGTTTGTCTTTGGGTGGATCAGCCGGTTTGTCTTTGGGTGGTGGGGGCGGTTTTGGGATCTCGTAGCCTTTAATGATTTTGCATCCGACCTTGCAATAGAGCTTCTTGATGAGCTTCTCAGGATCGAACGGACCAGATATGATCAACTTCTTTTGCTTCTCGTCAAAACTCTGGCTCTGGATTTCTCGAGTTCTCAAAACATCCGACCTTCACCTGATGAGCTGCTATGATCCCACATATACGCCACCTTGGCTGCATGTGTCGCAGATCAACTCTTCATTCTCTCAATGGCACTTGCACTTTTCATTTTCACCTCTTCTACCAGTATACACCCATCTTTCTGCATTTGGTATACAATAGTATAAATACCATTTATTTTAAAACCTAGAGTAGAAATACTGCCATAGAGCTGATAACTTTTTGTTGTTCAAATGGACCCCATGGCTCGCTATATGGACCATTGATTTGAATCTCGGACTTTAAGCCTACCCTTTCCAGTGAGGTATCTGGTCCAAGCTAGTCCAACCATCGACACAACTGAGTTGACTCATCTCTGAGGAGAAAATTTTGATACTCTGCTTGACTGGGTGGTTGATGCACAGGCATAAAAAATGCCATCATGGCAAACATGTCAATTAGATTGAACTGTCCAAATTATGCGTCCAAATGTAGAAAACACACACACACACACACCACCGTTAGTACACCCACCCCCAATCTTAGTCACACCACAATGTGGACGGAATAGATAAAGCACATGCATTCTAGGTGGGCCCAAATGACGAGAAAATCTTGGCCGTCTCTCCCTTAAATGGGCCTTAATTTATTTATCAATAGACTGAACATGGTCATGCATGTATGGTTAATCATATAATTCACCAAATGTGGTCATGCACTATGTGGCCCAAGCTCTGTGGGGCCAACTGTGATGTATGTGTTTTATCCACACCATCCATCCATTTTGTCAGCTCTTTTTAGGGCATGAGTGGAAAAATGGTGCCAATACAAAGCTCAAATGGACCACACCATAGAAAACAGTGGGGATTGAACTCTGTCGAATTGCAATCAAGTGGACCTGATCATCGATGGCCTATCTTTTCATGCCTATAGGATGATCGCGGTCTTCAATTTTCCTTCACTAAATATCAACCGTTCAAAAATTCTGTCATCTCTAGCGACTGACGAGATCAATGTTGTCACCTCATGTCAAAGAGAAAAACCAAACACATGTCAAAGAAAAACCAATAAATCTATTAAGGCGTCTGTTCAACATGTCTTAAATCTCATTATACCCTTGAACCAAAATAAATAAATAAAAATGTCTTCATCTTTATTCAAATGCTACATTTATTTTATGAATTCTGAATGGATATGATTTAAGGCATACAGAACTGCAACAAAAACATTTTTTGTATACCTTACATACTTAAATTTTGTTTAGCACTGTAACATAAACCCAACTTTCCCCAATTGCTGCATACCCAACTTCTCATTTAATTTTGAAATTCCTTTTGAGTTTTGACTGAAATTGCTTTGGGGGTGTTTGGATTGAATTAAAAGTAAAAGTTTTACCTTGGCTTCTGTCATGATGTTTGTTTTCCTTTACCTTCTTTTCTTTTTCACCCAATCTAAACATGCCCTTAAGAAGTAAGAACAAAGAACTGCTTTTTCCGATCTACGTAGAAATGCTTTACAACTTTCTTCACCACAGTGTGTGTGCCATAACTAAAATCGCAGCAGGCCATTCATTGTCTAATCTTGACTGTTTAATTGTGGTTACCAAAAGGATTGCCATAACTAAAAATGTGTGCATTTGTGTGCATGCTTGCGTTTTCAATGTAGCAAAAAATAGCTTCATTGCATTTCTTGATTCAGCGATTGTGCTGCCGACTATTGGATTTTTGCTAGTTCCAATTGCTTGGAAAGATCTCATGGTGTTTTCAATTGCCTCATACCCAACACCTTTATTGATTGGTCAAATGATTTGAATTTCAATGTCTGCCACTTTTTATTTGTCAAATGAGTTGAATTTCAATGTCTGCCCCTTTTTATTTGTCAAATGAGTTGAATTTCAATGTCTTGGTGATTAAGAGTGCCTTTTAAATATAACAAAATTATCATTAATCTTAATCTTTGAGTTTTTGAGAATTTTTCATTTCAATTTTCACACAATATTGATGGTAAGAATCATTCATTCTTCAAGATCCGAATTCCTTAATCATGCTCAGGCTCGAGCCTTAATCACCACTTAACGTTTGTCCAGTTTAATTGCTGATTTGAGATTATCCAGCTTTAGCTGTTGCTGAAATCAATTAAGACAAAAGAAAAACATTGATAAATTATATTTAATATTTAAAGGGTTTTACTAATGTCCCAACACCGTCACAAAACCTTTTAAATGGAACACAGGGTGACTTATTGTCAATCCGAACTGTTTCTTCATTCATACAATTAGGAGCAAGCCATGGTGCAAAAGTCTTGCCAATTGGATGATCCTAAGCTTCTGATTAATACAGTGCAAATGAACAGTCAAGATTGTTTGGAGAAACAAATAGGTCTGTTCATCATCTTGAAACATCTAGTAAGATAGATCCCACTTTGTAATTTTTTTTATTTTTTTATGATTCTAAAGTAACACTTTGATTTTATGATTCCAACCATGTGATTTATGGCTCGTAAAGACATTGTAACAAATGTCTGTTTCTCTGTCCAGTGGTACCTCTGTGCTGCTGTCCACTGCTGGGCCAGTAGTGGGGATGTTGATGGTTGTTGAAGTCCTTTGATATACATTAATATGCCATCCTCTAATATGACAAATCTTCACTATCTGTAAGGACTGTTAAAATCTATTATCCAGGTAACTAAGTGATGCAACTCTTTTGCAGGAATGTTGCTAACAACAATCTTTTGATAAATCGATAGAACTAGCTCTTGCTAGAACTTAGAATGATCCTTTTCTTTTTTCCATTAGAAAATGATCATCTTCTAATTTTTTAACTGCATAGTGCATGTATAACTTCCTTTTCCTCTTGTCGTCTGTGCATTTTAGGCCATCAGCTATTCCTGGACCTGTTCCAGAAGAACTAGTTCTTCCTGCTGCAAATTCCATTGGTTTGCTTCTAGCATCTCACTAGTACTGTTTTCTGACCCAAACTTTCTGTACTTATTTTTAATATCACTGTCTGCCTCTTTGTTTGAGTAGGTGTAAAGTTGCTGCTGAAGATGGGATGGCGACATGGACATTCAATCAGGGATACCCGTACTAACTTGCTGTATGGTAGGAGGCTTTTTGGGCACATTTTTCATTGAACAACATGTTTGTGCATTTCCATTTAGAAGTTGGCCCTTGTATATTTAGAACTTGTACATTTGGCATACACTAAACCAAGCTAAACCCATTAAATTCTGTAAACCACTCTCGGTGAGTCATAATTCCAAAATTGGATTGATCAAACAATCCTAGCCTCTGATTCATGGTTGCTTGTTTGTTGAAATAAGATCATTTGGAACCTATAGCTAGACTAATCTTCTCCAAGCCTTCCAATTAAGAATCATTCTCTGGGGCAGCTTTTCTTTCAAGCTGTCTCCTATGGAACCTTGCTGCGAACATCCACCTCTCCTGGACTAGGCCAAAGCTTGATCAGGCTGGCCAATGCTAGTTTTACCCTTAGGCAGGAACCGGTCCACCATGTTGAGGGGTTCTTCTGTCAATGACTGGTAGTTTGTTTCACTTCGATATCAATCCTTGTTAAATTTTTCTTGGGCATTGGAAACAAAGGATCATTTTTACCATGCTCATCTAGATGCATTCTGAAGCATGAGCAGAGCAGCCTTTTCTTCTACATAAGTTTAAATTAGATTATTCTTCCCCAGAGGGATCCACTAAGCTTGTATTGGCTACACTTACCATAGTTTGTCCTAGGGGCTATCAAGTGAGTGCTGAGGTGCGCAGATGATTGCATTTTCCAACTGTGCGTATTATTACAAGAGACATCAGCATAGACATTTTAGGTCGAGATCAAAATCATGTATAGCTGAATTGGTGAACTGTTTGCTTTGTGAATAGAACAGTTGATATGGTTTGTGAAGCAATGAAAAGAATTATTCACTCGATGAAGGGAATAGTTCCTCAATGTCTAAGCATGACCTAGGAGGAGCATGTTTTGAAAGTGGTATAAAGTATGCGATTTGTATTTTATTTGTCATTTTCTGTTTCACAAAATATTCAATTTTCTAAGTATACTGTCGCCTTCATTGTCAATCCTGATTCCTGAGGCATTTAAATCTATTGACCAAATATGGCAATTCCACTAACACTTCTAATTCATCTCTCTCCTAGATTTCTTTACATTTCACTAAAGATTTTATTATTATTATTATTTTAATCCGATTATTCGTTCTTTAACTTTGACAGTGAATATTTCATAATACCAGACTTCAAAAGTCAGCACACGTCTAACTTTAAGTTCTTTATTTATAGATTCACGAAGAGAAGCTAGAAAAGCATTCCTCGCATTATCTTGCGATGAGGAAAGACCACAGCTTGCTCAATCAGAAACTGTTAAATCTGAGTCTGAAACTGTTACTGAATGGGCTGCAGCTGATGGTAATGATGATGAATATGCTTCTCAAAGCACGCCTGTGAGTAATTTTTTCTTGTCAACCTTTTTTAGTTGAAATGAAACTTTCATGTTTTGAGCTCCTAATAATTGTATTGGTTACCTTTTAAATTACAAGCTGTTCTTGAGAAGCATTTTGTACAAGGGTACTGGTTAATATTATATAATCGTTTATTTCTTTTCTGTTTTGACTCTTGAAGCAAAGTTTGTTTTGTTGATAGTTCTTAGTAATTCTTCCCCCCCCCCCCCCCCCCCCCCCCCCACCAAAAAAAAAAAAAAAAAAAGAAAGAAAACACTTCCTACCAGGAAAGTTTATTTTACACTTATGCGCCAAAAACATTTCACTTCTTGCTTAATTGCACAAATGTTACAAAGTCTTGACTTTGAAAATAATTCACATTTGGGTAAGAACTAGAAATTCTTTGGGTGAGGAAAATAAAACTTAGTCATTTTTTACAATTTTTCTTTTTTAGTTCATCTTATGAATCACTTGAATGAGCGAGTTACCAGTGGTTCAGAGATTATTTAACAATTCGCAGATTGGTGAAAATCTTTAAAAAAAAAAATTACAAAAAATTTGTAAAATCCGAATGCTGTAAATGCATATTTTGAATGATTTCATCCATTGAGATTACAGTTACACAGTTTGATAAAAATAAATAAATTTGATCCATATGTTGGCTAACCTCAGCACAGTTTTTGACTGCTAGTAATAAAATCTTCTGTTTTTTCACTTTGCTGGCTCAGAAAGAGAACTTATCATCTTATTTCCTATGTTCGTTTCAGGTTTTTGTATTAAACCCAAAGCAGGACTTGCATGGTTTAGGTTTTGATCCTTTCAAGCATGCTCCTGAATTCAGAGGTATGAAGAGTCCTTTTGATTAAATCCAGCTGGTGGATGCTAGTTCCATGTGCTGCTTCAAACATTGCAGCATCTTAAAAGTTTCTCCCCTTTTCCAGAAAGGAAAAGATTGCGGGCATCTGGAAACAAAGAATTAGGGCATAGAAAAGCTGCTTCAGCGAAAGCTAATCTTTTCACTTCAAATTGTAAGACCTTTAATGAATCTGCATCTTTATCAGTCTCTTCAATTGTCAACACTAGGTTACTCTCAACTGGCTTTATGAATTTTTCATGAGAATGTATTTATCTTGAAGTAATAGGATTTGGCGTAACTCCTTGACTTAATGTCATCAGCAGGAAAACTTGCTCCTGGTTTTGGTATTGGGGCACTTGAGGAACTTGATGTTGAAGCTGAAGATATATATGCTTCTGGTGAGTTTTTGAAACTGCCATCACCATTCGTCTATTGAGTAATTAATAGTACAAAATAGAGGTTTAGAGATTTGATTATGGTTATTGCATCACTTTTATGTCACCTTTTTGTCCTAAATGGCAAATGCTGATGCTGACTAGGAAATTGTAGGTTCTTAGGTACATATAGTACCTGAAAATGCACTCTCATCATTCTTTGATCATGATTGTATCATATTCTATTTCTTTTTGGTTACTTTTCCTTCTTGTAATCAAAACCTTTCACTGACTTCTCGAGTTACCATACGCATGAATTTCTTAGTGCCTTGGTGCTCAAGTGATATTGAAATAGGTTTATTTTCATGAACTTGTAATCCATGGTGCATTCTCTTGGAGTAAATGTTAGATTGCATAATCTATTCCTATAAAATGTTCTTTAGGCCACCGTTGGCATTACAACTAATAGCCCACCAAGGTCGGCAATGCCCCACAAAGAAATCAGACAACCTTTACCTTCTCTCGCTATCTACTCCTCAAGGCACCTTCATTTCTCCTGTCTTGTTCTAAACAGGACTATTCCTTTGATTATTACCTCTCTCACTTCTTTTTGTGCTCTATCTATTATTTCTTCTTCTTCTTCTTCTTCTTCTTCTTCTTCTTCATTTTTTTAAACCCAATGTTCCCTTCTATTTATTGAAGGATGACTATTTTATTATGAGAATGGCAATGCCGAAAAGAATACAAGAAAAAAGCAAAAAAAGAAGGTGATCCTAGCCACCGAATCAAATCATCCTCATTCAAAAGAGATATCCCCGATAGCTGATTTAGGAGTCCCATTAATTCTATTTTTGAATCATGAAGGTCTCTTCTACATAAGGGAGTCCAAACCCCCCGATTTTCATGACAAGAGTAATGTTGGCTGACTGAAATCTCGGAGTCTATTGCCACCTGAGCGAGCCTTGGGTAGATATCTTGAACCTTGTGATCGCAGATCCAAACATCCTTGCAATATCTCACTTTAGGCCCATCACCCACCCGGGAACGCACCCTTCTAAGTAACAACTCTTTTAGATTAATGATAGATCTCCACATGCCTGACCGATGACGCGAAGAGACCTTCTTAGGCCACCACCCATTCCCTTCCTCACCACATGTGGTTGCCTTGGGGATCCACATAAGTGTGGCCTTGGATTTGATGCACGTGTGGACGGCCAAGATCCACAAGCATGCCAATCAGGCACGTGTGGATGTGTGCGGACGGTCGGTGATTGCCACGATTTGATGAACGTGTGGAAGATCTGGCTTTCAATGAGGTACCATCAAAATCCTGCCAATCGCCTTTTTTATACTTTCCCTTGTTGGTTGGTCTTGTCAAATCGAAAGTTTGGATCACCAAACCGTTGGACCCAGTGTATTGGGGCGCGGATTGCCTGCGTAAGCCTTTTGCACGCATCTCCTGAGCAAGGAACCTGGGTGGGACCCACTATGAGGTTTATTAGAAATCTACGCCGTCCAACCGTTTTGTGAGATCATTCTAGGCGTCGAGACTAAAATTGAACAGGATCCAAGAATTAAGTGGGCTGAAAACATGACGATTGAACTTCCACAGTTGAAATATTCGTGGGGCCACAGTATATCTTAAATGATAAATCGATATACATCTCTTAGATGGTATTTCATATATGTACGGTTACAAATCAGGATCAATCATCATCCTTGATTGTGAATAAATGATATTATGTTATGATCTATGATCTGATTTTATGATTCGATTATTCAACTTTTTGAGAACATTGATCATAGAAATTCTCATTTGAGTTCAGAAATGCTCTATGCCAGCCTTTTCCTCAATTGTGATTGTCTTTTGCCCACTAGATGTTAAATCCAGACCGTTCATCATTTAGTGCGGCTCATTTGAGTCTTGGATCCAGATCATTTTAGGAGTTTTGTATTCTATAGGAGGAAGAGCTGAAGACAAAGTATGGAGGACTTCGACCCAAGTTACCTCCAATCCAAGTAACTATTGTTTCTCTTGCTTATAAATTGGTTTCAGTAATGCTAAATACATTTATATGCTTATCAGTTTTGGATTTCTATTTTTATTTTCAGATTAGTCCACGCTCTTACTTCGACTCTGCTGACTAAAAATTTCTTTGCTTGCTGGCTTTGTTTGTGAATGCTCTATCCAAAGAGGATCAAATGGAATTGCCTCCAGGTTTTCGATTTCATAGCATTTCTTACGAGTAGGTGGTGCTTCATTGTCTTTTGTTATTGTTTTTCCTTTTTTGTTCTTACATTATGATACTGATACTCTTTATGTTTTATATTCTGGATTTTGCAGGTGGGCCAGTTGATGGATTTGCTAACGTATGAGGTGGAAGTAGCTATAAAGGAAAGATTAGAAATGAAGGCTAGCTTCACGTATGGTCAAGAGATTGGTTTCAATATTGGGAACAAAATAAAGCCTAGTTGCTCATTCAAAGGAGAATGGTTCACTTCAATGTGTAGATTTGTAACAAATATTAATATTATTTTTCACTAGAAATGTAAGGACTTTAAGTATCATATATGATATAATTATGATTTGTTAGGTTTTAAATTTTTTTTTATGTTTTAAATAATTTGGATGACTATCAGGTCCAATAGATTCAAAAATAAATTCAAACGTAATAGGTGTGCATTAAGAAAATTTAGCGACGGACCAAATCCGTCGCTAAAATTCCTAAATAAATGCAATCACGCTGTCGCCCATAAATTTAACGACGGACCAATATACGCGGCAACAATTTTGTACGACGGACCGATATCCGTCGCAACAATATTATATAACGGACAATATCCGTCGCTAAATCCGTCGCTTTACAAAATTTAGCGACGAATTTAATCCGTCGTTTAAAAGCGACGAACTTAATCCGTCGTTTAAAATTTGCCACATAGTAAACTGCGACGGCCCATGCGACGAACCAAGTCCGTCGCTAATATCAACTAGCGACGGACTTGGTCCGTCGCAAAAATGCGATTTTGGTGTAGTGTTGGCAATCATCATTCCATTCTTTTGGAACGTTCTTTCGAAGGAGCTTGAAAATGGGCTCACAAATAGGTGTGAGCTGTGCGATGAAGCGACTGATGTATTGAATTATGCCGAGGAAGCCACGAATTTCTTTCTCTGTTCTAGGAGGGGGCGTCTCGATGATTGCTCTAGTTTTGGTCTCATCGACTCTGATGCCATCCTCGCTCACCATAAAGCCGAGGAGCTTACCTCCCATTGCACCGAAAACACATTTCTGAGGGTTGAGCCGGAGCTTGTACTTTTCTAATCTGTTGAATAACTTCTTCAGATCTTCAAAGTGTCCTTCAATTGTGCAAGATTTGACGATCATATCGTCCACATATACTTCAAGCTCTTTGTTCATCATGTCGTGGAATAGTGCTGTCATTGCTCGCTGATATGTTGCTCCTACGTTCTTCAGACCGACCAGCATTACCCTATAACAGAAGGTTCCCCAGGGAGTGATAAACGATGTCTTCTCGCGATCTTCGATGGCCATCTTGATCTGATTGTAACCTGAGAACCCGTCCATAAATGAGAAGATCTTGTATCCAGCAGTATTGTCGACCAGAGTGTCGATGTGTGGCAAGGGAAAGTCGTCTTTAGGATTGGCTTTGTTGAGATCTCGGAAGTCGATGCACATTCGAACCTTGCCATCCTTCTTTGGTACTGGTACGATGTTGGCGAGCCATTTCAAGGTAGTTGGAGACTACCACGAATCCCGCATTGTACTGCTTGATGACTTCATCTCAGACTTTCAGAGCCCATTCTGGCTTCATTCTTCGAAGTTTCTGTTTCACTGGCTTCATATCTGCCTTGGTTGGCAAATGGTGTACAACGAGCTCTTCATCGAGCCCCGGCATGTCTTCATATGAGAACGTGAAGTTGGACAGTCTTGGAGCTAGGAACTCTATCATTCTCTGCTTCATCTCTGGTGGCAATGATTTTCCAATGCGTACTTCCTTAGGGATCTCAGGTGTCCCCAAGTTTACTATCTCAAAATCATAGGCTACAACATTGGCTTTGGATTTGAACTTTTTGAGTAGATCCTCTAGTTCGGGAGCTGGATCATCATCTTCCTCATCCCGAGCTTCGTCCAGACCCATGAGCTCGAAGTCTACTTCGATGTCAAAATCATATGATTCGACTCCAAACTCATGTGACTCTTCAGACGAACTTGGCACTTTATTGAATGCATGAAAAGAAATGTTTTTTGGTTTTTGAGATTTTTCTGAAATGGAAATGCTAGATGTTTTTGGCTTTTGAAAGTTTTTTATTTTTTTGAATTTTCAAAATTCACGGGACTTTGAACAAGTGGGCACTGCAGACCATGATTGAGCCCAACTTGTCCCAAAGTTCCGATCGCTGCTTAAACAGGTGTTTTTTTTTTTTTTTTGAAGCCAGAGCCCTCAGATGGCTCTTTGGCTGATTCAAAAGTTAGGGGAACGAATGACCATTCAGGACCCCACACTTCCTCCCCTAAAGAGGTGGGGGTTGATGATTCGGGGGAAAAATCACAGTCTGGCCCAATGACCATGATTTCTCGCTGGTCGGGTTCGAGATCTGAGTCGTACTCAGTCCCTCCCAGATCACTTACCTCGCATTGCAGTTCGTCTGGTTCCGTAGTGAGACACAAGTTTGGAATCTGGACATCGGACCAATCCAGGGCTGGCCATTTTCCTTTCTTGGTCCAATGGATGGGCTGCTTCTTCCCCTGGCTGATGATTGTTGATGTTGATATGGGCGAGTCGTGCCCCTTGCTGATTGATGCTGAGATGGGCAAGTTGTGCCCCTGACTGGCTGGAATTGAAGCGAGCAGGTTGTGCCCCTGGTTGGGAGTAAGTGTCAGAGTAACCTGGTCCTGAAGCTGCTGTATTTGACTTCCTTCTTCATCTTCATCATTTCCTTCTTCTTCTGGAGGCTTAGACAGTTCGAGAATCTGATCCCATTGAATGGGGGGCCACGTGGCCCAAACTAGGCTCATCGGGAGGCCTTTGTGTAGTGCAGTCAGTTGATTCCCTCCTGGATCTTTGCAAGGTTCTCCTGGCTCGACGAATTGGATAGGTGAGCACCGAAATTTCTCCCTTCTTTTGTCCATGAAGATTGCCCTGTATCCGAGTCCCTATTTGCGTTGGTTATATATCAGAGGTACCTTTCTAGACTTGAAATGATTCTTCATTCGGTATTTGAGGCTCAGACGTTCTGCCGGTGAAAAGACACGGTCCACCCTTATCGGTTCTGGATTGGCGATAGAGTTCACAGTCTCGAATTCGAAACTATGAAATGGGATGTCTTCTTCAGAATGATGGATATTGATGACAGGGATGTCTGGTTCAGTGGCAGCAGCATTGGAAGGAATGATGAGCTCCTTTTCTGCATGGATAGAGATCACTTGATTTCCACAGATGTACTTCACTCGTTGATGCAGGGTTGATTGCACAACTCCAACCTTATGCAGCCAAGGTCGTCCGAGCAACATTTTGAAAGAGGCTGATATATCCAGAATTTGGAATGTGATGGTAGAGATTTCTGAACCTATCTGTACCTCTATGTCGACCTCCCCTTCCACTGATCGGCGGGTGTTGTCGAATGCACTGACACATATGGTGCTGGGTTGGAATGAAGAAGGACTGATTCCCAGACGTTCTGCGGTCTTTAGCGGGCAGACGTTTAAGCTGGAGCCATTATCGATAAGGACTAGTGGGACACAGAGGTCTTTGTATCGTAAGGCTATGTTGAGGGATCGCCCATGATCGCGTCCTTCCGGTGGCAACTCATTATCGGTGAAGGTGATGGCGCGTGGAGCCAGGAGTTGTCCAATCATCAATGCTATCATCTCTGGTGCCGTATCGGAGGAGACGTGAGCATCGCTCAAGGTTTTGGCAAACATTTCTCGGTGTATGCGAGATGTGTAGAGTAGCTCCCATACTGAGATTTGAGCAGGGATTGACTTGAGCTGAGTGGCCACATCGTATGCGGCTTCATTTTTGTTGTCGAGGCCTGAGAGACGCCTTTGGGATCTCCTCTGTTTTAATTATCTCTTCGGATGCAATGCCCATTGGGATTCATATTCCCTACTTCCGCACATTCTGGATAGTGTCATGGGACCTCTTTATAGTTTTCCTCACCTTTGCCTTCTAGGACCACCGGTTCTTGCAACGGTGCTGGTGTGGGTACCAGATCTTCCTCATACGGAGCTTTTGCCTTGAGAACTATATTGTTGCCTGTGCTGAAGGGGTAATATCGAGGCTTGTCTTCATAAATCACATAAGGTTGCGGTCCTAGCTTGACCGTTCCTGGAGTAGGAGGCTCCCATGGAATGAATACTGGTCCTCTTGATATGGCAGGAGGTTTCTCTGTTCATCCCAGCTGTCGTAGTGTGATTGACACGCCTCCGGGATTTCCCCTTTGCAATATGACTGGCTCAACTGGAGGAGCTCCTTCCAAGACAATGGGCTCTTGCTGCTGATGAGTATAATCCCTCTATTGCGGATTGGATTGTTCTTGAACTGGAGTGGCCCCTTGCAAGATGACAGGTTTGTATACGGGCTCGATGTATGACTGTGCTCCTTCCAGGACGACTGGTTCCCAACATGAAGGGCCGTAAGATGCCCCCTTGAACAACTGGCACATCATATGGAAGTGTTCCTTCGAGTACTACTGGCTCGGAGACTGAAGGAAGAAAGGGACTTGCCCCTTGCAAGATCGGAGGAGGATTTGTCGGCCCATAAGTGTAGGCATGAATGGATTGGATGGGGGAGAAGAAGAGATCGAGGCGTTCTCCTTCTTCTATGCTGTTGACGGTGGGGCCTCGAGACGAACTGGGGTCCGTCTGATGTTGAGGCAGAGGATTCTGAAGAATGTTGGTAAGAGCTGCTGCCGGAGTTCCAGGGACCGAGATGACGATCTTGCGGTCATCGATCAGATCTTGTATGGCATTCTTCAGAGTAAAGCATCGATCAGTAGTATGGCCACGTCCTTGATGATAGGCGCAATACTCATTTTCTCGGTAGTTCGGAGGCAAAGGATGAGGAGGAGGCCTAGGTGCCATTAGAGTGAGTAACTGCTTCTGTACCAGCATAGTCATGACTTGACTAAGTGGCTGAGTAAGTGGAGTGAACTTCCTGAGCTCCCTATAATTCTGCCTATTCTGGTATGGGTATTGACCGTTTCCTCTGAACTGCTGCTGCTGTCGAGGTGGTTGTGGCCGTGGTTGTGGATTTGGTCATGGTTGATACCTCTGAGGTTGGTGCTGAACCTGATTCTGCTGATGCTGTTGATGTCCCTGTGGGGGAGCGTATTGATTACCCTGAGCAGTGGTGCTGATGTTGTTTACCTCTGTCGGGCGGGGAGGAGAACCGCTGCGATTTCTGTTCCCATACCCGATAGGTCTTCCTTCCACTCTGTTCCTTTTGACTGGAGTGGCTTGATGAGGCCATGGGGAGATTGTCCCGGCACGGATTCCTACTTCGACTTGCTCTCTAGCACTGATCAACTGTGAGAAATTTGCGAATGGATGCGAGATGAGATATCCAGATATGCCCGGATATGTTGAATGAACAATCATGGAGATTTGTTCTTCGTTGTCGATAGGTGTTCGCATTCGGGCTGCCATAGCTCGCCAACGTCCCACGTAGGCAGATAGTGTTTCATCACTCCTTTGCCTGAGAGCTACGAGGTCGGCTCTTCTGGGTGCCATGTTGAGATTGTATGCGAATCTGTCGACGAAAGCCTGGGAAAGCTGTTCCCACGTCCTGATGCGGTGGCAGTCCAATAAGGTGTACCAATCTAGGACATCGCCCTTCAGAGATTTTTGGAACAAACGAATGAGGGCCCCTTCATTTCCTGAGATTGCACTCAGCTCTCCACAGAAGGCCTTGAGATGTGCTGTGGGACAACCGCTGCCATTGTATCTTTTGAATTTTGGTACCTCAACGTTTTGAGGTACTTGAGCATCTGGGAAAGGACACAAGTCTCTGAACTTGGTCGAAGGTAGATCGATTCCTTGTTGTCGCTGAAGCTGATTTTGCAAGATCTAAAACTGCTCCCGCAACTCGTCCAGTCCTGAATGATCAATTCGAGCGACTGGTGCCTCTTGGAGTAAGGCACGTTCTTCTTCGGCATAGTGGTCGATGTCTTCGACCCTATGGGTTTGCTGAAGTTGATTTGATGATTAAACTGGATTCGGATGAACTTGTGCTTGAAAGGATTGTAACTAAATTGGAGACTGTACTAAAGGTTGAACTGGAACTTGCTGGAAATTAACTGGAGATTGCTGAATTGAAGATTGCTGGAAATTAACTGGAGTTTGCTGAATTGAAGATTGCTGAAAATTAACTGGGATTTGCTGAATTGAAGATTGCTGGAAATTAACTGGAATTCATTGGCGGGGATATGCTGGAATTGAAAAGTGCTCCTGTTTGCAGGAGGCTGAGATGCTGGGAAGTGACCCCCTTGTTGGGTATTCGCCACTGTCCACTGATTGATGTGGGCTTGACACTGACCCCCATTGTGGGCATTCGCCAGTGCTGTCCCTGTTGCTGGAAATTGAATTGAAATCCCATTGGCGGGGATGCACTGAAATTGAAAAGGGGTCCCCTCGGTGGGGACATGCTGAGATCTACTGAGACTGTTTTTTGTAAGATTGACTAGAAGCTGACTGGAAGTCCCTGCGACGGGAGTGCTCTGAGATGGCCCTGTCGTCGCGAGAAGGTATTGAGGAGGATGACCTATAGCGAAGGGCTGAGACGGCTGCTGTTAGTAGTCTTGGGCAGACTCCGATGGTTGTGCTTGATTTGAACTGGAGGCCGGAGGGACCCGACATGGCTGCTGAGATTGCTGAACTGGGCTAACCTGATTGTTGGCTGCTGCGGTGGCTTGTGCTTGCATGAATTGCAAGAGCATTTCTTGCATTGCTCTCATTCCTTGTGTCAATTCTTGTATGATTGGCGTATTATCAATGGGTTGTTGCGCTTGAGGTTGTGCTTTGGTCATCTTAAGAGCAGGGAAGAGATGAGTTTCTTCTTCGTGGTCGGACATGGCTTGCTGTGCCCGAGTGCGGATTATGCTGCGGAAGGGAAGTTGTTTCAGAATACGTTGAGCCTGAGGAGGCGTAATGGTGAGGACTATACTTTACTCTTTTTGGGTTTTAGGGTTTTCTATTTTTTTGGGTTTTGGGTAGAATGCTATGCAGATGAGATTGTATGAGGGCTAATGACTTTCAAGTATGGGAAGGATTCTATTTTTCAAGTCAGATCACGACTAGTGGGACTAGCTCATCCCCAGCAGAGTCGCCATTCTATGGATCCTCGCCGTTCCGCGCTCCCACACGACGTTCTCGTCCCTTTCCTTTTGGGAAAAGAAGGAGAGGATGCGTGAGTGCGAATCGCCGTTTGTGCCACTGGCTTGTCTCGTTCTCGAGGGCTTTGTTTAGTAGTTGTGTTTAAGCTGGATGTGTTTAAATGAGTTTATATAAGACTAGAGTCACCACTAGCCAGTTACTTCGAATCTACAGTCGGCTAGACCCCGTAGAAACGTTCGAGAAGGGGATCAGAAGATTCATTTATCTAAAATGACTCCTTTTGATCTGCGGCCAGAGATTCGAGGTAAGGGATCATGGTGACAGGGTGGGAAGAGGTTAAGCACCCCACACACTGCCCGTACCGAAGTACGGTCTCTACTTCACAGAATCGAACTAACACTTGAAAGTCTGTTTTAATCCTCGCACATTCTCATAGATGACATGGTGCATGAATGCAGGTCTGAACAGTAGGAGTTTCTGATGGGCAGGTTCCACTAACAGGCAAGCCCAGAGCATACACTCGAACTGACAGGTGCTTTATGCGGAATGCATGCTGTGTGTTTGAATGATCAAAGTGCTTGTAGTGATATGTACATGAATGCAGGTCTGAACAGTAGGAGTTTCTGATGGGCAGGTTCCACTAACAGGCAAGCCCAAAGCATACGCTCGAACTGACAGCTGCTTTATGCGAGATGCATGCTGTGTGTTTGAATAATCAAAGTGCTTGCAGTGATATGTACATGAATGCAGGTCTGATCAGTAAGAGTTTCTGATGGGCAGGTTCCACTAACAGGCAAGCCCAGAGCATACGCTCGAACTGACAGCTGCTTTATGCGAGATGCATGCTGTGTGTTTGAATAATCAAAGTGCTTGCAGTGATATGTACATGAATGCAGGTCTGAACAGTAAGAGTTTCTGATAAGTAGGTTCCACTAACAGGCAAACCCAGAGCATACGCTCGAACTGACAGGTGCTTTATGTGAGATGCATGCTGTGTGTTTGAATAATCAAAGTGCTTGCAGTGAAGCAGGGGGGTTGGAAGAAAAGTAAATGTTGCACTTATGCTAGATGCGAATGAGATGATACTAGTAAGGAACAGCTAGATGGACGGAGGTGTCGCAAGGATTGGCTTCGAGTGGCTGGATCAAGACTTGGATGGCTTGGGAGACTTGGACTAGTGGTCAGGCTGGGCTGGACCAGGGCTGGGCTCTCCTCACTCGGGCTCTCCTTAGTGGAGGAACAGGCTAAAGGGTGGAGAGGTGGACTCAGAGCTTTCGGACTGGAGAGAGGGGAAGTGGATTGATTAAAATGGGAAAACGCTAGGGGTATTTATAGCAGTGGGCAGTGGCAGATTGCGTAAATAATTTTGGACGGCCCCCTGGGGGCCGCCCGTACGGACGCTCCTCGGTTTCCAGCGCATGGTACGGTCATTTCTCAGGGCTGCTGTTTTGACTCGGTGGGTTGACTCAGTGAGTTGACTCAGCGGGTCAACTCGGTGATTTGACTCGGCGGGTTGACTCGGTGTTTTTACTCGACGGGTTGACTCAGCGGGTTGACTCAACGGGTTGACTCAGTGGGTTGACTCAATGGGTTGACTCGGTGAGTTTGACTTTTTTAGAATTTTTTGACTGGCTTTTCTTATGGGGGGTTTTTCAAGCTGATGTTTAGGAGTGAGTTGACTGGGTTCAGGGTTGGGTTGGGCTATGGATTGGGGCTTACAAGGGTGAGTTTGGCTGAGTTTGGACTTGGGATTTGGGGGTATGGTCCTCCATTCATCCAGCTATCTCTTCCAACAGTGTAGCCGAAGGTGGGGTGTCTACACTTAGGTATTCTACGCTTCTATATATTAAAAAGCTTTTATTTATTGAATGTATTTAAAAGCCTATAAATATGGGTTTATAATTCATTTTTTAACATAAAGAAGTAATATAATAAATTTTCTAGCATCTTCTCCTTTTCTAAATTAGTATTTCTCAATCAAACCTACAATAGACTACAATCTGCTGGCTTTAGTTCGCTTGTCTCGATCTTGTTGGAGAACCCCATATCTCTCTCTCTCTCTCTCTCTCTCTCTCCCTCTCCAGAGAGAGAGACGTGAGGCAAATTTCATATATAAGGGGGGAACGGATTAGGTGTGGCCTGGGCATCACCCAAGACATGTTGCCCTTACTGTGGTGCCCACCTTGTTTTATATATTTTATATCATGTTATTCATCAGTTTTTTCTAGTCATTTTAGATCATGAGCCAAAAAATAAGAAGGTCCAAGCCCCAGGTTGACCCTACCATAGAAAACAATAGTGATTGAACACCCTACCATTAAAACAATCCTAGGGCCTACGGTAATATTTCCTTAAATGTTTTTTTTTTTTTTTTAAACCATCCTAGGTTATAACCTGTTGACAAGGCCAAAAAAAAAAAAAAAACTAGGATGAAGAGAAAAACATATACCATCTTGATCCGAAACTTTTGTGGCCCCTAAATGGTCAATCACCACTGTTCCCCATGCTATGGTACCGTCCACCCAAGAATTTGATCCTTCATTTTTGGGTTCATGCCCTAAAATGATCTGGAAAAATGGATGGATGGCATGGATATAGAATAGATACATCAAGGTGGGCCCCACGGTAAGGGCATCTTAGGTGAGGCTAGGGCTGCACCTAATCTGGTCCCGTCTTAGGGAGCGCATGCAACAAAAAGCACTATTGGGCCACCACAATGTGGACGCAGATTGCTTGCTACAGCGTTCTCAGGAACTTTCAAATTGCTTGTTAAGTAACTACACACCTTCAAATTACTTAAACACCTTATCTTTATTTAAAATGTCTTTTAATTTTCTTTCATTTGAGAGTTTTGGTTCTTTGGAAAACTAATTAGGAAAACAAAAAATTGTTCCTTACTATTTGTTTCACATATAATAGATTGATTTGGCCCTCACATTGGCAAATGTGCATGTCTTTTCTATTTTTATAAGTGGGGACCATGTTTCTATAATCCAAACCATTGGTTATTTTGATAAGTGGGGCCATTTTTCTATAATCCAAACTATTGGTATGTTGATGACAACTGTGGATGGAGAAGTCCCTTAATCTCTTTAGACTTTACCCAATTGGAAGATGCCAACGACCGAGTTGAATGTGGACTGTTGTTATATTTGCCTTCTCAACCATCAATTCATACCCCAGAAATACAAAGGTTAATATCTTACTCACCAACGAATTTTATTTTATTTATTTATTTTTTATTTTTTTTGGAAATATCTCATCCACCGTAAGACACAATAAACCAATGGTGAGGATTATTGAACCATCAGTAGCACTTTTTTAAATTGAAAAACATATAAACAATGTGAAGATACGTTCCTTGCATCAGATTTTCAAAGAGTATTAATCAAAATGGAATGCTTCGATATTTCTCTTGGAAGGGTAGCTGGCATGGACACGCGCTTTCCAACAAGAGCACAACTCGCTTGTGTGAGGCGATTTGCACCCATCATCCTAGGATACCAGTGGTTATTTAACATGGTATCAAAGCGGAAGGTCATATGTTCAAATTTCGAGAGCAGCAAATATGCCTCCCTACTATATTCTCTCACGGATGGCCCTGAAAATCAGGTCTGGCCTGGAAATGAGAAATCAAGCCTGGCCTATTTGTGGTGTGGTGTGAGTGTCCCTCTACACTTGCCCAGTATGTTTTTGTGCGGAGTTCCACCCTGTGCACATACGGGGAGTATGAAAGTCCCTTGATATACATGGATACACCATCTTTTGAGCTTTTAGAGCAATTGATTATTTGACAATTACTAGGCCTGTTTGGATTTGTGGGAATGAAAGGGAACCAAAGGTCCATTTTAAAGAAAATATCTTTTAACATTTTTCTATTCCTTTTCTTTTAGGAGAGACATTTAGGACCCGTTTGGATGCAATCAGATAAGTAACTTTTTTTGCTAATAGCAGTAGTAAAGTTACTTATTTGGAATAACTAAGTTTGATGAACAAATGATTATCAGTTAATTGTTGAAATGTGCATGAGTATTTCAGTTTTTATTTTTTACTTTTTTACTTTTCTCTACTAATTGAATGGTCAAGAGCTTTGGAGGGAAGTTTTCTCAAAATTTAGTTTATTAGCTACTAGTTTGTATGTATTGGATTAGAAATTAAGCTTACCTGACTATCTTCCAAAAGGCGTAATTTCAAGTAAATGTCACACAGAGCTCCTAATCACCATTGAAATTTTCTCTACATTCGTTTCACCTGTCATACCCCTAATCAACATTCTCACTTTTTTGCCATGAGGGAGACCTTCTCTTATGTCCACATGCAAATGTCACGTCAGAGACTCTTCTCTCGTGTTCACATGCAAATGTCACGTCGGGGAATCCCCTTGTGTTCACATACAAATGCAGATCGGCATAGTTACCCTAAACTATCCAATGAGATCGAGGTCCACAAGACTCTTGTCAATTACTGGGTTTGCTGGCTCCCGGAAGCAATCGGGGTTGCAGCAATCTTCTACGGCCCAAACATTACTCAATGAAAGATTATCACACATGGGCTTTTCAAATGTGGTCCCAAAGTTAAAAGACCATAGATGTGGGCCCACATTTGATGAGAGGACATGCTGGTCTTTGCAGGCAATGTGTCCCTTGATAGCGGACCTAATCTTGTCATTTGCTCTTATATTTGGTCAAATGATACCACGAATCGTATCTTATCTTCTTCATTGTCAAGTCTTAAATCTTATCACCGTTGAATGGCTTTCATTTTTTATCAGACCAGCTCTTTTAATAAAACTATATTGTGGTGGGATGTTAGTTTCTAGGGCAGGCGACAACATCAGTCACTGCTGTGGACCATCCATTATGATCAACTATCTCTAATGGTGGGCGACGTCCACTTTTTCAAGTGTTGTGGCCCACTAGCATTTTAGATCCGCTTTCTTCGAGATTAACATCCTATAACATGAGCTGGCACAATAGATGCACGGTGTGTATGTCTCATAATCATCACTGTGGCCCCTACAAAGCCTTAGCTACACAATTTACTTAATGCTACACTTTTTATGAAGTTATAAAAAGAAGAGAAGTGGCAGCGGCAACTCGCATCATTGATTTTAAAGAACAAAAGTACTCGTAGGTCCCTTCCCACAACTAACATGTAGGGATAAGATTGGCCAACTGATACACGTTGTATATATAGTAGAGATGAATTGTTTAAGTTGAACCAAAATAGTAGGGCAGTCAATGGCCAAGCATTGTGCCCTATAAAATGTGAAATTATGAATGAGAACCGGTCACATGCATAGAAGGCAATGGTACCAAGCTTGCCACACCATACATATCTTTTTTGTCAACATGCCACATAGCTAGAACATCCATACTGATAAATTCCTAGGCCCCACTACGAATATCACCATTCCTGAGAATCAAGCTGAACTGGTCATAAGGTGGGCCCAACCTATATAATGAGCCACACCCTCTAAAATCCCAATAATTGATGAACGTGGATTGCCCTTCTCTTCTGGCCATCTGTTTCCCAGAACCCCTTGATAGTTACATCATCATTAGATCAAAGTGTAGGGCTCATGATCATGAGGATCCAAAATTTAGATAAGTCACACCATAGGGAGCAGTTCGGGTGGGACGCCCACCGTTAAAAGCCTTCCCAACTGTATGTGGAGCCCAATGTGTTTCTTATATACATTCCATCTAATCCATTTAAAATGTGCATCCTACAAGGATGAATGACCGCTTAAAAAACCAGGCCATTGTAAAGCCTAGGCAGGATATAGAACATGGTTTTAGAGGTTGTAGGCGTTAAGCTCTTAAATATGCATATTCTAACCCCATTTTATCACTAACTATATTTTAAATACATGATTAAAGACCCAACTAATGCATGGTTTTGTGGTTATAGGAATGAGAGAGAAGATTCATCAATTGAAGGCTCAGAGACACTATTTACAAACATTGAAGATCAAAAGACCAAGCGTCAAAGGGTGGAAGAAAGAAGCAAAGAAGAGAAGGAGAGAGGGCAGAAGAATACACTGAAGACCGATCGTCCATAACCCATGACCGGTCGTCCGACCGGTCTGAACACTCAACAGAAGAGGCTCAACTGCAAACCCTGCTGGACCTCCCACGACCGGTCGTCCACTGCTCAGACCGGTCGTTCGACCGGTCCTTTAATTAAATTATGGGTGTGAATTTTTAAAAAGCTCACTGGATTGTTTTTGCACTTTTGAGACCGGACGTGCGACCGGTCGTCCAGGAGCTCAGACCAGTCGTCTGCGTAATAGAACATGTCCTACAACCTCCGATTTTCTCTGCGCAGTCCGGGATTTCTTGTGCAATCTGGAACTTTCTGCACTATTCTATAAAAGGGGACCTAGGGCTTCTTCCTAAGGCATCCTAGAAAAGATTAAGCACGGTGGGCGACGACGAAAGTCAGATCCGGAGTTCTACAACTCCACCTAGTTTGTTCTTCTAGTTTTATGTTTTTATTAGTAGCTTTCATGTTTCCTTAAATCATGAACAGCTAAACCTCTTAGCTAGAGCTAAGAAGTGAAGCTTGTAGTGAATCTAAGATATTTCAATTCATTTGATTTGATTTCAACTTGAATTATTAGTGAAGAACAATGGTTTGAAGTTTAAATAAAGTTCTTAATCTTATGATGATCATGGATGTTTAAAAGAATTGCTCGAGTTATTTATTGTTTTGAGTTATTCTAGACCTATATGATCTGAGGAATTAGATTCACTACGCTCTAGACCTATGATCCTCATGTGGGAACTTTATACCAAAAGTTCTATTTTTCTGGAATTTCTGGATTATGTGAGATTGTGTATGTGATTTGAATCAAGTTAAAATCATGATCTAGTTATACCTTGTGATAGGATTTAATGATGATTATGGTTCTGATCTTAACCTATTGGAATTAGGATTGACCTATGCAATTGAGTGTGCTCAAATCCTAGCTTGAATTGAGAGAATCATGTACATGAATCACACATATGGCAGATTGTTGTTTTAACTGCTCTATCATCTAGCTAGATAGGACTTAATTTCGATTCTAGTTGAGAAAGTAAGAAACCACAGTGAATTAAGCATCAAGGATTGCTACAAGTGGATCCTTGAACCCCTAGTGCTTTTTATTAATTGATTATCTTCAGTTTAGTTCAAAGTTGCTATCTTCACCAAATTACTAAATCCCGTTTAGTTAGTTCTTAAGTAGAAACCATTGGAAGTATTTTGTGAATCCCAACACAAGTCCCTGTGGATCGACCTCGGTCTTACCGAGATTATTACTACATTGCAACCTTACACTTGGGGAAGCGAATAAGTTTTTGTCGCCTATCAACATCTTAAGAAATTTGATGAGGTGATAACCACAATGCACTTTGCAAATGTAACCGACGATGTGGTGAGACTCAAATTATTTCCTTTTACCCTTAAAGAGAAAGCTAAAGTTGGCTTCATGCATTAAGGCCAAGATCAATTGGCACATGGACTGAGATGACTAGGGAGTTCATTAAAAAGTTCTTCCCTACTCACAAAACGATCATGTTGAGGCGTCTTATCATGAATTTTGCCCAAAAGGAGGATAAGACCTTCTTCCAATGTTGGGAGAGGTTCAAGGACTTGTTAAATGCATGCTCACATCATGGCAACGAAATTTGGCGGGTAATAAGCTTTTTCTATGAAGGACTGACTTCAATCATGCGTCAATTCGTAGACATGATGTGCAACGGAGAATTCATGAATAAGGAAGCCGAGGAAGCATGTGACTATTTTGATAAATTGGCCGAGAATGCACAGTTTTGGGATACATCTAGACCAACAAATCCCAAGACAAGCTAACAAAAGGAAAAAATGAGGAATTTATGTCCTCTCAGAAGAAGATAGTTTAAGTGTACGTGTGGTTAGCCTCACTAGAAAAGTCGAGGCCATGGAATTAAAGAAAGGAGAGACGATCAACTCAAAAGACGTTGAAACTGTTTGTAAAATTTGTGCCGGAAATCAACATGCAACAAAAGATTGTCCCACAATTTCAGCATTCCAAGATATCTTACAAAAACAATCAAATGCCATAAACAGTTATCAACGGCCATTTAGTGCTCTAAACTCAAACACATATAATTCTAGTTGGAAGAACCATCCCAACTTCAATTGGAGGAATGAACCCACTGCGAATGCAAATAACACCCCTCAAGTGCAACCTTTACTAGGTACATCCCTAGTGATTACACCAAAAGCTACGCTAGAAGAGATGTTGGGTGCATTTGTATCGGTTCAAGCTGAGTCTAACAAGACTAATTCTCTGAAAATTGATGGGTTCATGCAAGAGCAACTGAAATTCAATCAAAATTCATCTCAAGCCATTAATGACTTGAAAACCTCAATGGCTAGAGTTGAATCTCATCTCAGTATTAGGGAGAAAGGCACACTTCCTGCCCAACCTCTTCCTAACCCAAGAACCCAATTTGAGATACAAGACGCAAGCTCATCCTCCCAACATACGGAGCATGTTCAAGCTATCACCACTTTGAGAAGTGGAAAAATAATCGATAAATCTAATCCGGTGAAGGCCCCAAAGCTTAATGATCTGGAAATTTTCAAAGAGGATGATAGCCCGAACAACACTCTACATGAGAAAGAACCGGAAAGGCAACACAAGCCGGTTGCCCCGTTTCCCCAAAGGCTGATTTTACCCAAACCTTTAAACAAAAACCTGAAAATTTTAGAGGTTTTTAAGCAAGGGAAGATCAACATCCCGTTGTTGGATGCTATAAAGCAAATACCATCCTATGTCAATTTTCTAAAGGAATTGTGTACAGTCAAAAGGAAACACAATGTTCACAACAAAGTACTTTTGACTGAGAATTTGAATGTTATTATCAAACAAGAGGTGCCCCAAAAATACAAGGATCCGAGTAGTCCAACCATCTCATGCATCATAGGAGACTACCGGATTAAACAAGCCTTACTTGATTTAGGGGCAAGTGTCAACCTCATTCCATACTCGGTTTATGAACAACTTGGGTTAGGTGAATTGAAACCCACCAAAACCACACTCCAACTTGCTGATAGATCTAGTCATATACTGAGAGGAGTGATTGCGGATGTCTTAGTCCAAGTTGATAAATTCTACTACCCAGTAGACTTTATTGTCTTGGATACACATCTAGTGATAGGTACCGGTGCTCAAATTCCCGTCATACTTGGCCGCCCTTTTCTAGCTACTTCAAATGCGATTATCAATTGTAGAAACGGGCTTGTACAGATGTCCTTTGGAAATATGACACTCGAGCTGAATATATTTGATTTATGCAAACAACCACGGGAAGTTGATGATGAGATCCACGAGATAAACTTGATTGAATCATTCGTGGAGGAGAGATTCCACTCGACATTATATTCCGACCCTTTGGAGGCATGTTTGGCCCACTCTCATGGGAAAAATGATGACACAATACGAGAGATGGATGCCATTTTGGATGTTACGCCGGTACTTGATAACAAAAGATGGAGGGCACTATTTGAACCTTTACCCATAAGCGAGAACAAGCCTCTCCCATCCAATATCAAGGCACCAACGCTCGACCTAAAATCATTACCAAGTGATTTGAAATATGTATATTTAGGTCGAGATGAGACATATCCGGTGGTGATTTCTTCCCACTTGGATGAGGAATAAGAGGATAGTCTAATAGCCACTCTAATAGAGCATAAGAGTGCCATTGGATGGTCGATTGCTGATCTCAAAGGCATAGACCCACTTATTTGTACTCATTGCATGCACCTTGAGGAGAATGCGAAGACATCTAGGCAACCAAAAAAACTCCTCAATTCAAACATGAAGGAGGTGGTTAAGGCCGAAGTGGTGAAACTATTAGATGTGGGTATCATTTACCCAATATCCTATAGTCAATAGGTGAGCCCAACTCAAGTAGTGCCTAAGAAATTCGGAATAACCATCGTAGCCAATGCCAACGATGAACTCGTACCAACCAGAGTCACTACCGATTGGAGAATGTGCATTGACCACAGGAAAATAAACACAGTTACGAGGAAAGACCACTTCCCCCTACCGTTTGTTGATTAAATTTTAGACAGGTTGGCGGGTCATTCCCATTTTTGCTTCCTTGGTGGTTATTCAGGGTACAACCAAATAGAGATTTCCCTAGAGGACCAAGAGAAGACAACATTCACATGTGTTAGTGCACATTTCCGTAGCATACTAGTGCACCTTGTTTGTCAATCACTTACGTCTGTGAGTCTTAGTGTCGTTTGAGCCCAATGAAGACAAAGACCGAAGACTCAAGACGGACCAGCTGCATCAAGAATGAAGATTCAGGTAAATGAGATGCCTTGGTGCCTTAACCTCGACCAAAACCAATCCCCTTTGTATCCTTGATGACCTTGACCGTATTAGGAACCATTTCGTCATCATAGATAGGCCCTAGGTGTCCCATTTGATCACCCTATCCTAGGACTAAATGAGCAGGCTGAAACAAGTGAGGTTCAGCTAATGTTTGGGGGAACCAGGCTGGTCCGACCGGTCATGACCGGTCGGCCAGCAGCCTTGCTGCTAAATGCAAGTGGTCAGCCGACCGGTCATGACCGGTCAGCCTTCTCAATCTGGGTAGTCAGCAGGCACTGCCGACCGGTCATGACCGGTCGGCCTGGGGACTTTGAATAGGGCAGCCAACATAGCCGACCGGTCATGACCGGTCGGCCTGTAGAACTCAGCCTGTCCAGCAAGGGGGTCCGACCGGTCATGACCGGTCGGCCCATATACTTGGCCTATGCAGCTGATGTTCTCCAGCAGAGGGGTCCGACCGGTCATGACCGGTCGGGACAGGTCGGCATATAGCCATTTTCTGACCGTTGGGGCTCTATTTCCCTATATATAGAGCTCCGATTTTGGGCATTTGTAGAGGGATTTTTTAGGAAGGAAAGCCACCATTGAAGGAGTTCTTTTGAGGCTTATTCCTTGTCCTATGCAAGGCATCTTCCTTGTGCTTTAACACAAGATTAAGAGCATTCCAAGCTTATGAAGAAGATGACCTTCATCCCCTCTTGATCTCTAGAGTTAGGAAGCTTCTTGATTGGCATATCCTTGTCCTAAACTCGAAGATGAGATCGTTGTAGGTAAGAGACTCTAGGAAACCCATTCCCACTAAGTTGTAGAGTTCTCAAACCCATCCTCCTAGCACCTTGGGCATTTCAAGGCATCGCATGCAAGGTGTTTGATCGAATGTGGCTGAGGCATTGGCGACGCAACGGCGGCACGATCGAGGGAGCAAAGGGAAGCTGATTGAAGCACGGGAGAGCGGAGATTAAGTAACCCAATCCGGCGCTAAACAAGGGGCTCATCCGACAAGTAGGTTGTCTTATTTGAGAGTCCACTTTAGAGTTTGTTTTCAAACTCGACCTAGGGACGTTAGTCGTTCCTTGGCCCGTCAGCCGGGCCTAAACTAAGTCTCCAAGGGGGAGCCTCCGACACGGAAGTAAACGTGCGATAAGGTTGAGAGTTAGCCTATGTCTAAAACTCCGGATACGGTTGAGAGGTGAACCGATAAAACCTCCGTGTAAAGGTTGAGAGGTGAACCTCATTTAAAACCTCCGATAGTGAATGCCGGTGTGCTCAAAGGGGTTGAGTACTTGAACCGGGAGTGGAGTAGACACGTAGTCGAACCACTATACATCCTTGTATTTGTGATTGTTCTTGAGCACATTCATATCTTCACATTGTTAGTTTAATTGCTTAATTATGCATGTTTGATAAGAATGTATGCTAGGCACTTTTTAGACATCCCCACACAAGATGTACCTTCACTACTTGTGTAGACTTGAGCTCATTGATCCACTCTCATAAGTCTACACAAGTTGCATAGGTTAGGAGCTTGATTATTTGATTCTTTTATGTACCTATGCATGCTTGACTAGGATTGCTTATTGCTTTACTCTTGCTAGTCTTTTGATTGGACCCACTAAGGCTTGGTAGCCGAGGTGTTCTTGCTTACAAAGCTTATTTTATTAAATTGCATAAGTAGGCGAAAAGAATTTGAAAAAGGTCCATATCACCCCCTCTAAGTCCATAGACATATCTCCAAGTATCCCTACAAGCGGTAAAACCGCAATTTCAATTGGTATCAGAGAGGGTTTCTCTTTAAGGGCTTAATTGCCTAGAGATAGATCCTAAAGAGAAGCTTGAAAATATGTCTAGAGAGGACTCTTCATCCGTCACTAAGCCTCCTTTCTTTGATGGGTCAAATTATCCATATTGGAAAGCCCGAATGCGCATCTTCTTAGAATCCATTGATTCGGATGTGAGGGACATGGTTGATTTTGGATACGAACCCCCAATGGTCACTATTTCTAAGGAAGGTGAGCCGGATGTTCTCAGGCCAAAAGACAAGGCATTGTGGACTGATCATGAAAAAGCTCAACGTATTAATAATGCCAAGGGCCTGAATGCCATATTTTGTTCAGTATCGAGAGAAGAATTTGGTCGGATCCAAAACTGCACTACCAGTAAACAAGCATGGGACATTCTTGAAGTAACCCATGAAGGTACTAATGTTGTTAAAAATTCCAAACTTCAGCGCCTCTCTACTCTATTTGAAAATATCACTATGGAAGAGGATGAAACGTTTACTGAATTTTATACCAAACTGAACAAAATCACAAATGATATGTGGGGCTTAGGGGATCCGGTTCCGGAACATAGGCTTTGTAGGAAAATTCTGAGATCTCTTCCGGAACGGTTCTCTTCTAAAGTTACCACCATTGAAGAGTGTAGGGATCTAAACACAATGAAAGTTGAAGAACTCATAGGTTCCCTACAAACCTTTGAGTTAGGCTTTAAGGCCCCCTCTAGAAGGAAAAACATCGCCTTTAAGTCCTCTCACAAACACAAGAAAATCAAAAGTGAGTCGGAGGAAGATAGCGATGATGAGGATGATGAGGAAGAGAAATTGAACAAAAAATTCAAGAGATTCCTCAAATTTGATAGAGGGAATAGCCGTGACAAAAAGGACAAGAAGGGTGATAAACATAAAGGAAAATCATCCATATCTTCATCCGTCCGTTGTTACGGTTGCCGTCGCGGTCGTCGCGGCCATATTGCCCCAGAATGTCTGGAAGGGCCTAAACCGAAAGGAAAAAAGGCAATGGCTGCTACTTGGGATGATACGGAGGAGTCCGAATCTGATGATGAGAGCCAACATAAAGATCTTGCTCTCTCGGCCTCTATCACGACCCCTTTACCAGATTATCTAAGAGGGGATCCCAACCGCTATCCCTTCTAGGTGAAGGTGTTCCCAACCCCTCACCTCATGCTACATTCTATGAGGGTGTTGTGGAACTTTGCTACCCTTTGGCTTTTTAATCTCATCATGGTAAGAGAGGGTAGCTAGTTATGCTCTTATTGAAAATCTGAAGATTTCAGCCTCATTTCTAAGTGTATGGGAAAATCAGAGGATTCCAGCCTCATTCGCCCAGATTTTGATGATTTAGCCTTGCTTTTAATTAATACATTTGCTTGCTAGACTGTCATCCTGCTTAGATTAGCTTATCATCTTGAGTTTTATGCTTCATGTATGCTAATCTTTGCTTAGTATTGGTCTTGATATACCAAGAGGGGAGGTTGGTTGATTGGGGCTATAAGCCCTTTGTGCTTCATTGCAAATGTATGTCCTTGACCAATATTGCATGATTACCTATGCTTAGATAGTTATATCCTTCTGTTAATCATGTTTCTTAGCTTGCTCCATGTATTTATGATTCATGCACCCTATACTCTCCTTTTTAGCATATGCTTATAGTTATAATTGCGACATACTATCTTCTCTTACCTTAGTCTTATTGATATATCATTAAGGGGGAGAGAATAGTTTGTCAATTGCTAACAAAAAGGGGGAGAAAGATCAAATCCCACCAAAACTAGTTTGCTATGTTTTGTGATGCAGGGATTGACAGGTTGTGGGGGAGCAAACTGAAGCGGAGCAGCTTAGTTTAGGCATGTCAAGAGTCCTGTAATTTATTCATTATCATTGTAATATCTTGAACATGTAATTTGTTTTGGTAGGTTAAGTTTTTGTAAGTAATTGACAAAGGGGGAGATTGTTAGTGCACTTTTCCGTAGCATACTAGTGCACCTTGTTTGTCAATCACTTACGTCTGTGAGTCTTAGTGTCGTTTGAGCCCAATGAAGACGAAGACCGAAGACTCAAGACGGACCGGCTGCATCAAGAATGAAGATTCAGGTAAATGAGATGCCTTGGTGCCTTAACCTCGACCAAAACCAATCCCCTTTGTATCCTTGATGACCTTGACCGTATTAGGAACCATTTCGTCATCATAGATAGGCCCTAGGTGTCCCATTTGATCACCCTATCCTAGGACTAAATGAGCAGGCTGAAACAAGTGAGGTTCAACTAATGTTTGGGGGAACCAGGCTGGTCCGACCGGTCATGACCGGTCGGCCAGCAGCCTTGCTGCTAAATGCAAGTGGTCAGCCGACCGGTCATGACCGGTCGGCCTTCTCAATCTGGGTAGTCAGCAGGCACTGTCGACCGGTCATGACCGGTCGGCCTGGGGACTTTGAATAGGGCAGCCAACATAGTCGACCGGTCATGACCGGTCGGCCTGTAGAACTCAGCCTGTCCAGCAAGGGGGTCCGACCGGTCATGACCGGTCGGCCCATATACTTGGCCTATGCAGCTGATGTTCTCCAGCAGAGGGGTCCGACCGGTCATGACCGGTCGGGACAGGTCGGCATATAGCCGTTTTCTGATCGTTGGGGCTCTATTTCCCTATATATAGAGCTCCGGTTTTGGGCATTTGTAGAGGGATTTTTGAGGAAGGAAACCCACCATTGAAGGAGTTCTTTTGAGGCTTATTCCTTGACCTATGCAAGGCATCTTCCTTGTGCTTTAACACAAGATTAAGAGCATTCCAAGCTTATGAAGAAGATGACCTTCATCCCCTCTTGATCTCTAGAGTTAGGAAGCTTCTTGATTGGCATATCCTTGTCCTAAACTCGAAGATGAGATCGTTGTAGGTAAGAGACTCTAGGAAACCCATTCCCACTAAGTTGTAGAGTTCTCAAACCCATCCTCCTAGCACCTTGGGCATTTCAAGGCATCGCATGCAAGGTGTTTGATCGAATGTGGCTGAGGCATTGGCGACGCAACGGCGGCACGATCGAGGGAGCAAAGGGAAGCTGATTGAAGCACGGGAGAGCGGAGATCAAGCAACCCAATCCGGCGCTAAACAAGGGGCTCATCCGACAAGTAGGTTGTCTTATTTGAGAGTCCACTTTAGAGTTTGTTTTCGAACTCGACCTAGGGACGTTAGTCGTTCCTTGGCCCGTCAGCGGGGCCTAAACTAAGTCTCCAAGGGGGAGACTCCGACACGGGAGTAAACGTGCGATAAGGTTGAGAGTTAGCCTATATCTAAAACTCCGGATACGGTTGAGAGGTGAACCGATAAAACCTCCGTGTAAAGGTTGAGAGGTGAACCTCATTTAAAACCTCCGATAGTGAATGCCGGTGTGCTCAAAGGGGTTGAGTACTTGAACCGGGAGTGGAGTAGACACGTAGTCGAACCACTATACATCCTTGTGTTTGTGATTGTTCTTGAGCACATTCATATCTTCACATTGTTAGTTTAATTGCTTAATTATGCATATTTGATAAGAATATATGCTAGGCACTTTTTAGACATCCCCACACAAGATGTACCTTCACTACTTGTGTAGACTTGAGCTCATTGATCCACTCTCATAAGTCTACACAAGTTGCATAGGTTAGGAGCTTGATTATTTGATTCTTTTATGTACCTATGCATGCTTGACTAGGATTGCTTATTGCTTTACTCTTGCTAGTCTTTTGATTGGACCCACCAAGGCTTGGTAGCCGAGGTGTTCTTGCTTACAAAGCTTATTTTATTAAATTGCATAAGTAGGCGAAAAGAATTTGAAAAAGGTCCATATCACCCCCTCTAAGTCCATAGACATATCTCCGAGTATCTCTACAAGCGGTAAAACCTGCAATTTCAACATGTCCATTCGGCACTTTCGCATATCGAAGGATGCCATTTGGACTATGTAATGCCCCTGCCACTTTTCAGCGTTGTATGCTAAGTATTTTTTCTGATATGGTGGGGACAATTCTTGAAGTCTTCATGAATGATTTCTCAGTATTTAGTTGTATATTTGATGAGTGCTTATGCACTTAAAATCTGTGTTGAAAAGATGTGAAGAGAAGAACCTTGTGTTGAATTGGGAGAAATGTCACTTCATGGTTCAAAAAGGAATTGTACTTGGTCACATCATCTCACAAAATGGAATCGAGGTGGACAAAGCTAAAATCGATCTTATCTCTAACCTTCCACCACCCAAGAGCATACGAGATGTGCGGTCCTTTTTGGGACACACCGAATTTTATAGACGGTTCATAAAGGACTTCAGTTCACTCTCTCGTCCTTTATGTAACCTTCTTTAAAAGGAGAACTCTTTCGAGTGGAATGAAGATTGTCAGAATGCCTTTGACAAACTTAAAGGTAGGTTGACATGTGCTCCTATAATGCAACCACCTGATTGGAGTCTTCCTTTTGAAATTATGTGCAATGCGAGCGACTATGCTATTGGGGCTGTGTTAGGCCAAAGAAAAGAGAAGAAGCCATGTGTCATCTACTATGCAAGTAGAACCTTAAACTCAGCCCAAGCAAACTACACTACTACAGAAAAAGAACTTTTAGCCGTAGTTTTTGCCTTGGACAAGTTTAGGTCCTACTTGATTGGATCTAAGATCATCATATTCATAGACTATGCCGCGCTTAAGTACCTTCTCTCTAAGAAGGATGCTAAGCCATGTTTGTTAAGATGGATACTCCTACTCTAAGAATTTGACATAGAAATACGTGATAAGAAAGGAGTAGAAAACGTAGTGGCTGACCATCTCTCTAAACTTTTTCTCACCGATTCCCTTGAGACGACCGCGATCAATGACATGTTCCCTGGTGAACAACTTTTTAAAGTCTCCTAATTGCCATGGTATGCGGACATTGCTAACTATCTTGCTACACGTACAATTCGAAACATTGAAAAAAGCAAGATAAAGATAAGTTCTTCAACGAGGTGAGGAAATTCCTATGGGACGATCCTTACTTATTCAAGTATTGTCTCGATCAAATTATAAGGAGATGTGTGCCCGATGATGAGCAATATAATATCATCTCCTTTTGTCATTCTCAAGCGGGTGGTGGCCACTTCTCGGCTAAGAAGACCACAGCCAAAATTCTGCAATGTGGGTTCTATTGGCCCACCATGTTCAAAGATACCCATGAGTTTTGTAAAACGTGTGAGCCATGTCAGAAATTGGGAGGAATATCCCATAGAAATATGATGCCTCTCAATCCCATCTTACCAATTGAAATTTTTTATTGTTGGGGCATCGATTTCATGGGACCATTCCCATATTCTTTTAAAAAATTTTATATTCTGCTTGCCGTCGATTACGTTTCAAAATGGGTCGAGGCAATTCCATGCTGGAACAATGATCATAAAACAGTCATTCATTTCTTAAAAGAAAACATCATTTTCGGTTTGGAACACCTCGAGTCATCATAAGTGATGGAGGGTCTCACTTTTGTAATCACCCATTTGAATCCTTAATGAAGAAATATGGCGTAAATCACAAAGTGAGCACTCCCTATCACCCACAAACAAGTGGACAAGCTGAGATATCCAATAGGGAGATTAAACATATTTTGGAGAAAACAGTGAACCCCGATCGCAAGGATTGATCGCTTTGACTTACCGATGCACTCTGGGCTTACCGTACCGCTTTTAAGACCCCCATTGGAATGTCTCCCTATAGACTTGTCTATGGGAAAGCTTGTCACTTGCCCGTTGAGTTGAAACATAAGGCTTATTGGGTGATAAAGAAGATGAATTTTGATTCTAACAAAGCAAGCTCGTTACGCAAGCTTCAATTGAACGAACTTGCGGAACTCCGAAACGAGGCATATGAAAATGCAAGAATTTACAAGGACAAGACGAAGGTGTTCCATGATAAGAACATCCTTCGTAAGACCTTCACAATTAATCAAAAAATCCTTATGTATAATTCTCGCTTACATTTATTTTCGAGGAAATTGAGATCTCGATGGACCTGGTCCCTACATTGTACAAACTGTTTACCCATATGGGACCATCGAGTTGTTGAATCCAAGGAACGGCAACATCTTTAAGGTGAATGGTCAGTGATTAAAGTCATTCTTTGATAATTTTCCTTCAGAAGGTCTGTCCATACCTCTTACTGATCCTGTGTATCAGGATTTTTGATCTCCTAGTCTGATGGAGGTATAGAGCAGTTAGGATTAGGATTTTGTTACTTTTTTTGTTTGCTCTTTCATAGGTTTGTTAGAAGGAGGTAGAATCTCACTTTTTGTTCTCTCAGGTACTTTCATTCCTCACTCCCTTTATGTTAGAATTGCTCTCATGTTTTGCTCATTGCATATCTTTTACATTGAGGTACAATGCAAGATTTGGTTGGGGGTGTGGGATCACGAGGATAAATCCAGTGTTTAACATCTCGAGCAATTATGTAGGAACTTTTTTAAATTTTCTACAAATTCAAAACTCCATTGGAAAACTTTGTTTCTATGCATTTGGGATGGTGTGCGTCTAAGAGACAGGAAAAGTAAAGTGAGTGAAGTTGAATATCTTGAGCAATCTCTAAGATACTAGTTTTATATGTGAATTCCCGTATTTTTATGATTGATAGAATCTCTAAACACTTTTACACCTAGTTCACATTACACGATTCTCACTGCTTTGAAAGGATTATGTAGAATTGTGAATTGGTTAGTTTGGATTTGAGGTGTTAAGAAACCAAGCCGGGGTACTTTATCCATCCTTGTCCATGGGAAAATAACGAAAGATATGGATTTCTAAATATCCTATCTAATGAAAAGAAAACGGGAAAGGAATGATGAAAATATGGGAATGATGGAGAATATGGTGGAAAATTCCGAAAAGGGCTACCTATTACCAACCGAGGGATGGTCTACCCGTAACCAAAGCCGGAAATGAGATGTAGTATGAAAGCCATCGGAAGGACGGTAAGGCAAATTCCTGTCAAAGACTTGTAGTTGATCTATGCGCCGTTAAATCCATACCTTAGCTAATTCATGAAGAAAGTAACCCCAGAAATTTATGAGATGAGTATTCACTGAGCACACTAGGTTAAATTGTTGGGATTCTTCTATTTATCAATCAATCAGCGAAAATTTCGTATGAGTACTTGGTATGTTTTGGGAAAGTTCAAGGTTTCAATCTCTATCACTTGCATGTCTTAGGTTTTGTTAAGCTCTTAATTGTGCATATTCTAACCCCAATTCATCACTCATTATGCAAGGTTTTCATGATTTAAAGACTAATCGAATGCATAATTTTATGATTGTAGGAATGAGAAGGACTTCACCCCATTGGACACCAAAAAGGATATATTAGGACCCTTTGAATGAAGACCCAAGGTGGGCCGAAGAAAGAAGGAAGCAGAGAGAGAAGAAAAGAAGAAGGAAATGAAGAAGAAAAAGGCCAAGACCGGTCCTGACCGGTCGACCAGGAGGGCCACGACCGGTCTAGACCAGTCGGCCACCTTCCCCCAGCACTCTGGACATTGAACGCAATAGGGTCGACCGATCTAGACCGATCGGCCAAGGCTTACCCATCCTCCAGAAGCACGCTGGACATGCTGATAAGGCAGACCGACCGGTCGTGACCGATCAGCCAGCCCATTCCTACCGGTCCAGACCGGTCGACTCTGCGTAAGACAGCAAAACTTCCTATTTGGGCTCCGGATTTCTCTGCACACTGCGTAACCTTACGTAAATTCTAGAAGATTCCGACGCTACGGAGCTTCCCCACTATAAAAGGACACCTAGGAATTATTCTTAGGGCATCTTAGAAGGGATTGAGCATGGTGGGAGACGGCAGAAGTCGGATTTGGAGTTTTACAAATCTTTCTTGTTTGCTTTCTAGTTTTTTTTATGTTTTCTTAGTTGTTTCATGTTTCCTTGGATCATGAACGGCTAAAACCTCTTAGCTAGGGCTAAGAGGTGAAGCTTGTAGTGAATCTAAGATGTTTCAATTCGTTTAAGTTGGTTTTAAGTTGGATTTCATGTTTAAGAACAATGGTTTGAAGTTTAATTCAAGTACTAAGTAGTTTTTCTTAGTCTTATGATTACTCATGGATGTTTGGAAGAATTGCTTGAGTTCTTAATTATTGTGAACTAGTCTAAACCTGTATGATCCGAGGAATTGGAGTACGCTTTAGTATTATGATCTTCGTGTGGGAACTTCTTACCAAAAGTCTACTTTTATGGAATTTCTGTAGTATGTGAGACTGTGCATGTGATTTAAATCAAGTACAAACCATGATCTAGTTTTGTCTTGCGACAGGATTTAATGATGGTCATGATTGTGATCTTAGCCTATTGGAATTGGGCTGACCTATGCAATTGAGTATGCTCGTCCTAGCTTGCATTGAGTGAATCATATACATTGATCTTACATATGGCAGATTGTTTGGTTTAACTGTTCTATCATCCAACTAGATAGATCTTAATTTCGATTCTAGTTGAGAGAGTGAGAAACCACAGCGAATTAAGCATCAAGGATTGCTACAAGTGGATCCTTGAACCCCTAGTGCCTTTTAATTAATTGATTACCTTCGGTTTAGTTTAAAATTGCTATTTACATCAATCTTCTACAAATCTATTTGTTAGCTTTTCAGTAGAACTATTGGAAGTGTTTTGTGGATTCCTACATAAGTCCTTGTGGATTGACCTCGGTCTTACTGAGATTATTACTACATCGCAACTCTACACTTGGGGAAGCGAACAAGTTTTTGGCACCGTTGTCGGGGACGTTGACCGTTTTTCACAAAATTTCTGAAAATAGTATCTATTTAGGATTTTTAGGATTCTAGTACTAACTTAGTTTTGTTTTGTTTGATTTTTCTTTTGCAGGGATTTCTAAGAAGCTGAAGAAGACATAAGGATCTCAAGTGCCAAATCAGGTTCGATCTTTCTAACCTTACTCTTCTTCTTCTCCTATTCATTCCTACCGTATTCATCTCTTATAGAGTGGGTGGAGACTCCTTTTTGGATCTCTGATAGGTAGGCCTTGTGCCACCTTGATTCCTATTGGTTGGCACTGTCGTCTTGGATCACCTTGTGCTCAGAGATTTCTCTTCTTACCTCTACTCCTCTTTCTTCTTTTTCTACACTTTTCTCAAACGATTCAAAGAGTGGGTAGGGAGTTCTCTGAACCCCTATTGACAAGGAGAAATCGGTCTTTATCCTTGCTTCTGGCCTAGCCATTGCAAGACACCTTGTGCTTCGGTCTTAGAGAAGAGTAAAGGAAGCAAGAAAGAATTCCTTTTTGTTTCATTCTTTTAGGATTTGCATGCCACATTGGGCTCGGGATTCTAATAACCGACTCATTAGTGAAGGGGGGAATAGTTGAAGGAATTGACAGAGAACCAAGTATTAGGAGACATCTAAATTCTCCAATTTTGTATGAAAGTATGGCTGTAAATCAACCCAATCCTATGGCCAATCAAAATCTGGGCCAAAATCAAACCGAAACAGGAGAGAATGTAGTTGAGAATGTTCCCCGACTAAGAACATTACGTGATTACTTGCAACCAGCAAGAGTGAGCACTCCCTCATGCATAGCTTTTCCACAAAATGCAAGGAATGTAGATTTGAAACCGGGAGTGATCCAACTCCTCCCGAGATTCCATGGATTGGACAGTAAAAGTGCCAATCAACACCTTAAGGAATTTGATGAGGTAATAACCACCATGCACTTTGCAAATGTAACTGATGATGTGGTTAGGCTTAAATTATTTCCTTTTACCCTAAAAGATAAAGCTAACGGTTAGCTTCATGCATGAAGGCCAAGATCAATTGGTGCATGGACTGATATGCATAGGGAATTCATTAAAAAATTCTTCCCTACTCACAAAACTGAAATTGTGGTTTTACCGCTTGTAGAGATACTCAGAGATATGCCTAATGTCCTAGAGGGGGGTGAATAGGACTTTTTAAATTTCAATTACAATTAAAAACTAATCAAGTCAATCTTATCAACCAAGATTATCACAATAACATTCAAGGCAATTATATGTTGAATTTTCAAGCAAAGACTATCATAGGCATTTCATTAAACAGTTAGCATTCATGATTGACTAAACCATTCAACACATAGCAATCATGCAATCTCACAATGCACAATGATTTATAATGGTTCGGTTTCCCTACTCCACTCCCGGTTCACGATCTCAACCTATGAGACCACCGGATTTCATTATAATCTTGGTTTTAAATCAGGTTAACCATCAACCTTGACATCCTTTGATCTAGGACCGCGTTTACCATCCGCCGATGGCCCAATCCAGGGACTTGACGAGTTTGCATCTCAAACTCTCACCAATCCTAATCCAAGGACGGTCGCGTACACTCCCGCCGGAGTTTCCCAATCCAGGGAATAATGATTCAATAAATAGACTCTCAAGTACTAGACATACCTAGACGATTGAGCCCCGATTCGATGCCTTTGATGAGTAGCTTCAGCTCCACGTGCTTCAGCTTCTCTTTGTGCTCTCAAGATCAGCTACCGATGCAAATGATGTGATTATGATTATGCCGGGTAGTTGGGAGAGAGTTGGTCAGGTTCCTCTTGCCTATTCAATGCAATGGTTATGAGGGAACTACCAAACTTCAAGCATTCAATGGCTATAAACGACCTCATAAAGATATTTCAAAGGTAGGTTAGCCATGAATGAAGATCTTGAGTTCATACTTCAAACCGAGCTTTGAATACTCAATGATAGGCCATTAATGGTTAGGTTTGAATGATGAACTCAAGGGAGTTAAGAGCAAAGAGGGTAGGAGGATGTGAGTAAAGACTCTCTCTCTTAGCTCTTGAAGGATGTTGAATGCATACCATGAAAGACCACAAGTTATGGCTATATAGAGCCCCAAATGATGGCCCCAACGGATCAAAAACGGTCACGTCCGACCTGTCAGAGGGAGGTCTCAACCGGTCAGACAGACCGGTCGCAATTTAAAAAGGTTGGGCCACATCTGGGACTGACCGACCGGTCAAGACCGGTCGGTATACCTTGCTGGACAGAGTGCTATGAGCAGACCGACCTGTCAAGACCGATCGGCTGCCTTCCTGGAATTATGCAGCATAGCTACTGGACTGATTCTGGCTGCTGGCCGACCGGGAAGTTCAGCCCAATAATACCAGCAATGTTACTGGACAAGTTTTGAACTTCGGGCCGACCGGTCAAGACTGGTCGGCTGTCCAGTTGAGGTTATCACAACAAGGTTGATGTGTGTTGATGAGCCTGGCCGACCGGTCAAGACCGGTCGGCTGTCTAGACAGTCTTATTACAGAAAGCTTGCTGGAGGTTTCTTGAAGTTCTGGCCGACCGGTCAAGACCGGTCGGCTGTCTAGATATTCTTGCCACAGCAGGTTTGCTGAGCCAAGACTTTCAACACAGCAGCGGATCACTTTCAAGCATGAAGTGATAAGGTGCATGGAGTCCAATGTTTGGACATATCTTCAATTACGATTTGCACCAGCCATGGACCACAAGTCTGATAAACTTGTGCAAGGGTCGAGAGGGAATGGGATAGGATAGGTGAGTCATTACGCCATTCTTTGATGTTTTGGGTTTCCTACGGTCGATCTATATGCAACTTACATGAGATCTTGTTTCAGCTTGAGCTTGAGCAATGGAAGAAGCATAGTCTTCAAGTCTTTGATCTTCAAATCTTCGACCAGGGCTCACACGACAAGAAGTGACCAACCAACACGTCAATTGACAAAATAAAGTGTACTAACAATCTCCCCCTTTGTCAATTGCGTGACAAAACATCTAACCTAGACAAATCATGACTTCCTTATCATGATTGACCCTTAAACAGAAAGAAATATATACCTAATTACATGTCTATACAGACATACACAATGATCTTTACACGAGGACATGTACAGACTCGATTTTCTTCAAAATCTCCCCCTCAATGCTTGCACCTACAAAGTCCTGCAAAAAGATATAATCGGACCTTCTAGGTGGGATGATTCTCCCCATTTTTGTTAGTAATTGACAAGGGTTAGCCAACAAAAAGATATGCCTAAGAAAGCTGCAAGGCTAGCGCCGAAAATATGTCAATCACATAAAACAGGGAAGAGATATAGAAATTGAACCCCTGAGGAGATTTAAAGAACAAATCACACCAGATATACAAGTAATCATGAAAGCATAGAGGGCTTATAGCCCGACCAACCAACCACCCCTCCAGATGTATATCCGGAGATAAACAGAACACAAAGCATGAGCTAAAAAGGGCAAATATGCCCAAACCATCCAACCTCCCATAGATATTCATAAGGGATCAAGAGCTCATATATCCCCAAAAAAAATAACTATAGAGAACAGAAATAGCATCCATACATATACCAAAATGGGCAAGCAGCCCAATGTAAATATGTATCAATCCGTGCAAAATATTCAGACAACCCATAGAAAGATAGCGCATGAAATCCAGACAATGTCGTTGGTCATACAAAAAGGAACTGTGACCAAGACATGAGACTAGTAATCTATTCCATCTCCCAGATCAGGGGGTGGAACGTCCCCACACGCCACGCGCTCCCACATCTCTATCCACCTCTCCAACTGTTCGAGGCGAGACACAAGGGCCTCCTGCTATACAAGAATGGTGGCCTGCCCCTGCAGAAGCTACTGCTCACTCTGCTCCATCGAGTCGAGCCGCTGAAATAGGCGCTCCTGAAGCTGACGAAGCTCAGCAACGTACGAAGGAGGATCCACAGAAGGGGATTGACGTCGTGAAAAAAGCTCTAGGAGGCGTACTGAATCGACCCGGAGCAGCCCGAGGATCAACGGAAGGATCCGAGGAAGGAGCTGAAGGTGAAGTCTGGGAAGGGCCAGTGGAGGCAGGTGGAGCCTCAAGCTGGGACGGCTATGCCGGATCCTGCTGCTGATCCTACAAAAGACGACTCTGGATGGCTTCTTTTGTAAGCTCCATACGAGCAATGATGGTACGGTTTATAATGACGGGCTTGTGAACTTTACCAGAACCGACAATGTCAATCTCAGCAACTAATTTGCATATGAGATGCCCATAAGGAAGACTGGAGGAGTTTCCATTGTCTCGCAAGATAACCTGGTGAATGATGGACATGATCCGGGATGGGAGGCAAAGCGGATGACCCTGACCTACACGATAGAGCACACGAAACATGGTTTCAGTGACATCCACCTCGTTGCTCTTCCGAGGATATACATTGAGGAAGAAAAGGTTGTGAAGAAGGCAAAAATCCCATAACATGGAGGACGCCCGAAACGAACCTCCAACCCATTTGGGTGTCCCATCACCACATAGGAATTTGGCAATAACGTTGTTAGGTTTGGGACCTGGCGAGGCAAAATCAAAAGGAGACTCCTTAACAATGGGAACTCCAACGAATTCAGAGATGGATTTCAAAGTAAAAACGCATAGCCGATTACCAACCTCAACTTTAAAAGAGGGGGGAGAGGCGGTGACATGGACACAGGAGGCATAGAATTTTCGAACAACGTCAAACTGGACAGGGCCCCCCATGTGGAGTACGGGACCCCAATTTATGGCGTTCAACATGGAAAGAACATTATAGTTAGCCAAGTCATCCAATTTGACAGACTTTTCACACACCACCTCTTTGTCCTTGAAGTCATCCCAATGGATGGAATGGGATGAAACATTTTTACCCAAGGATTGAGATTTAAGAGGGGGAACGGAAGATCAGGCAGCCTCTTTCCCTTTTGAAAGTGTTTTCTTGGATTTTAAAGGGCGAGGAGGAGGTTTAGCTTTTGCCTTGGACCGATCACTCCGCCTCAAGGGGAGCTCATCTTCACTCTCTTGGGAAGACATTGAAGAAACAACAAAATACCCTAAACCACTCCTAGATATGAAAGGAAGAGATATAACAAAGAAGGATGAGAGTGAATCCCTTACCAATGGAATGAGAATGGAAAGGAACAATGTAGAGGAGGTTAGAAACTCTAATCTTGCCTAAAATCACCTTGGAATCACCTTGGAATGCAAGAGGAGGGGCTGGAGCAGCAAGTGGAGGTGAGAAAATGGTGAAATGGGGGACTCAAATGAGCTCCAACTGTTTATAAAGACCCCCCCCCCCCCCCCCCCCCCCCCCAAACAGACGGCTGACGCACGGGCTGACCTGGTCTAGGTATGCACGACCGTTCTTGACCGGTCGTGAGGAGTGAAATGGACGTCCAGCCGCACCTGATGACAGCCCGACCGGTCTTGACCGGTCGGATGGCGTGAAGCACATGAGACAGATAGGTCTCAAGGCAAGCCCGACCGGTCTTGACCGGTCGGCTGACTGGTCATTCGACACTGCTTCCAGCAGCAGAAGAATTCTGCACTGGATTTGCTGAATAGAAGGTTTGTCTTTTGGACAGACCAGTAGTTTTTAAATCCAAGTACCCATACTAAGGATACAACACCCATGGTCATGGTGTACCATGGAGCAACCCAACACAAAATGCGGGACCCTTAAGGTCCAGATTTATCGATAGAAGACAAGAAATGGGACTATGTTCCTGAATATACTTAGCGATCAATGAAAAAGAGGCAAAGGTCCTCAAATATACCTATAAAGATCAGATAGAGAGGCTTAATCCTCAGATATTACCTGCAAAACATACACTTGTTAGGTAAACTAGACACACCCAACACCAATAAACTTCTGGAGGTTCGCAAAGCGAACTGAGTCCAAGGGTTTCATTAGGATGTCGGCTAGCTGGTTCTCAGTAAGCACATGTTCGAGAGATATTATGTGATCTTCAACCAATTCTCGAATGAAGTGGTGCCTAATATCGATGTGCTTAGTGCGCGGTGCTGAACTGGATTTTTAGAAATATTTATGGCACTAGTATTGTCGCAAAATAGAGTCATTGGGCCTTGGTTAATCCCATAGTCAGTCAAGGTTTGTTTCATCCATAATAATTGGGCACAACAACTTCCCACAGCAATACACTCTGCTTCGGCTGTGGATAAAGAAATGGAGTTTTGTTTCTTACTATGCCACGCCACAAGGCAATTTCCAACATAAAAACACCCTCCACTGGTTGATTTACGATCATCCATGTTGCCAGCCCAGTCAGCATCTGAATACCCTACAATATCTGTAGATGAATCAAAGGGGTACCAAAGACCGTATTCGGTAGTGCATCCTACAAACCAGATGATTCGTTTAACAGCGGTAAGGTGAGATTCTTTGGGATCAGCCTGAAACCGAGCACAAGCACCTACACTAAATGCAATATCTGGTCTACTAGCAGTGAGATAAAGAAGACTACCAATCATGCTTATATAAAGATGTTGATCTACACTGTTTCCTGCAAGGTCTTTTGATAGTTTAACAGTGGTGCTCATAGGAGTAGTGTAAGATCGACCAGAGTCTAAGCCAAATCTCTTAACAAGATCTTTAGCATATTTGGCTTGAGTAATGAATATACCTGATGCAAGTTGTTTTACTTGTAGCCCTAGAAACATGTTAAGTTCTCCTACCATACTCATCTCAAATTCTGATGTCATTAATTTAGCAAAGGAGATGGACATTTTCTCTCATGTGGATCCAAAAATAATGTCATCCACATAAATCTGGGCAATCAACATAGAATTCTCGACTTCTCTTATAAAGAGAGTTTTGTCAATGCTCCCCCTAGCAAAATCATGGTCTACAAGAAAGTGAGTTAAGCGTTCATACCATGCACGGGGTGCTTGCTTGAGTCCGTAAAGCGCCTTTTTCAATCGGTACACTTTGTGAGGATACTTAGGATCAATGAATCCCTTTAGTTGTTCAACATACACTTCCTCATCAAGAATACCATTCAAGAAGGCGCTTTTTACATCCATTTGAAATAGTTTGAACTTTAAAGCACAAGCAACAGCCATAAGAATTCTAATAGACTCGAGTCTAGCTACAGGGGCAAATGTTTCATCAAAATCAATACCTTCAATTTGTGAATATCCCTGAGCAACAAACCGAGCCTTATTTCGTATTAAATTCCCAGATTCATCGAATTTATTCTTGAAAATCCATTTGGTTCTAATAACATTTTTCCTTTCAGGTCTGTCGACCAGATACCAAACCCCATTTCTAATGAATTGTTGAAGCTCTTCCTGCATTGCAAGGATCCAAAATTCATCGTTTAGAGCTTCATCAGCATTTTTTGGTTCTATTTTTTAAGTGAAGCACAAGTGACTGTTGACTGCCTCTAACTGTCTCCTGGTTTTGACACCAACGCTAGGATCCCCAATGATTTGATTGAGGGGGTGATCCTTGACAATTTGTACATCACCAGGAGCAGTGGGGACATTTGCAGATGAGGGTTGTTTATCAGATTTGCCTATCTCGCATATACCCTTATCTTCTTCTTCATCACCTGGAGACACTAGATTTATCCAGGCTATCATAATTGACTCTTGAACTAATGAGGTACGAAGGTTGTAGATACGAAAGGCTCTACTATTTAATGACTACCCTAAGAAGATACCCTCGTCACTCTTGGAGTCAAACTTTCCCAAATTTTCTCGGTCTCTTAGAATATAACATGTGTTACCAAAGACCTTAAAGTATTTCACATTTAGTGTCTTTCCACACCACAGTTCATAAGCAGTTTTGTTTAGACTTGCCCTTAAATAAACTTGATTTACAATATAGCAGGCAGTGTTTACTACTTCGGCCCACAGATTTTGCGCAAGATTCTTATTATTAAGCATAGCTTGTGGCCATATCCAACAATACTTGATTTTTCCTTTCAGCAACCCCATTTTGTTGAGGTATTTTGGGTGCTGAGAACTCATGGTGAATACCCAATTCATCGCATAATGCCTTCAAACGATGATCTTCAAATTCACTGCCGTGATCACTCCTGATTCTTGCTACCATGTATCCTTTCTCATTGTGAAGTCGCTTCACTAGTTTTTGGAATTCTTCAAAAGTGTCAGATTTTTCTCTTAGGAAGGCGACTCATGTGAATCTAGAGTAATCATCAACGACTACAAAGAAGTATCGTTTTTCACCTTAGCTAAGTACCCTGGTAGGACCAACTAGGTCCATGTGTAGCAGTTCAAATGGTTTTGATGTGACCAGGATAGAGGTTCTCTTGTGTGCAACCTTGATTTGTTTACCTTTTTGGCATGCGATGCACACAGCATTAGGTCTTTTACCCATCTTTGGTAGACCTCTCACCAAATTTTTCTGACTCAGTTTAAACAGATTTCTATAATGTACATGACCGAGTCGATGGTGCCATAGTTCTGTTTCATCCTGAACGGCCACGTGACACATGGTGGAGGAGCTTGAATTGTTGTGATTTTCAATGACATAGCAGTTGTCTCCTGTGCGTAGACCTTTCATGACTAATTTTCCTGTGGAGTTCAGGATCTTGCACATATCTTTGGAGAAGCTTACTGAGTGCTCTTCATCACAAATTTGTGAAATACTCAGTAAGTTGTGTTTAAGGCCATCAACATACAGCACATTTTCAATTTCAGGTAAACCTGGCCCCGTGATGGCTCCTTTACCAATGATTTTAGCCATGCTCCCATCACCAAATGTGACAGACCCACCATCAAATCGTCATATGCACAAAATTGAGATCTATCACCTGTCTTGTGTCTAGAGTAATCACTATCCAAGTACCATCTAGGGGTATTCCTAGCTTTTAGGGCAGTATGAATGACCAAACACTTGTTCTTAACAACCCATTTAGTTGTTGTCCTTTTATGAGGGGTATTCTTATGGTTAGATTCTCTAGTTTTCTTGGGAGAATCAGATTTTCCTTTTTCACGCAAGAGAAAAGCAGTTTTCAAATTCAGCATTTTAACTTGCTCCAGCAGTTCAACCATCCTCTTATCCTTCCTAGGAGGAGTAGGATAATTCTTTAAAATGTTTTCTCCTTTTGGTGAAGTATGCATGGGAGCATTCCAATAAGCTTGCCCATTTTTGCCGGTCGGTACAAATTTACCTTTCAAGTTTCTGACCGGATTTTTGAACACCATACACTCAAAGTTTAAGTGGCCAATGTCTCCACAAGCATGGCAAACAGGAGATGCTTTGGTTTTACTCCTCGATGCCCATGATCTTTTCTTACCATAGGATGGACTGAGGTAGTTTTTGAAGTGTGACTATCATAACCCAAACCTCTTCTATCCATTGGTGATCTTACAACACGTAGGAATTTTTCAAGGTTTTCTTCTCCTTGGGCGAACCGTCTTCTAGAGTCAACGACTTGACACTTAAGACGATCAATTTCAGTGTTCGCCTCTTTGAGTTCTTTCTCAAGTCTAGCATGCTTGTTTAGAGATTCACCACTTATGAGCTTTTTCTTTTCTTGTTCAAGCTCATCATTCTTCCTTTTCAGTTCTTCTAGATCTTGACCCATCTTTTGATTCTCAATTTTCAATCTGTCAAGATTTTTTGTCAATTTGTCATTTTCAGCCTTCATTTGGCCCAACTTTTTAATGGTATTCACATTTTCAATGTATAGTTGGTTATATACCTCCTAAAGGCCTTCATCCTCATTCTCATCATCACTCAAGGAATCATTTTCAGTGTTAGAGGATTCATGATTATCAATGTCTCCGGTGATCTTTGCTATGGGCTCAATTTGAGGCACAATATCAGTAATTGATGCCATTAAAATTTTGATTGAACCTTGCTCCTCCTTACTTTGGTATATGTAAGATTCTAATTCAGATTCTTCAGTATCATCCCATGTAGCCGCCATTGCCCTTTTCTTGGCCTTTTTATTAGTGCACTCGGATGTAATGTGACCAAATCCTCTACACTTGTAGCATTGAGGATTTTTTGACTTAAAAAAATTTTCTTTGTTGTTCTTGGAGTCAAAAGGTTTACCCTTTAGGTAGGGTTTCCTTCTAGAAGTATTTCCCCGAGTTTTGAAGAATTTTTTAAATTTCTTGGCAATAAGTGCCACTTCTTCTAAGTCTGGATCTTCCTCACTTCCACATTCAGAATCTTGTTTCTTGTGAGAAGATTTCAGGGCTGCACTTTTGGATTTGGAGGGAGTTTTGAAACGTAGCTCATACGTTTGAAGGGACCCTAGTAATTCTTCAACTTTCATAGTATTTAGGTCCCTACATTCTTCTATGGTAGTAACTTTAGAAGAGAACCGTTCCGGTAGGGATCTCAGAATTTTCCTACACAGTCTATTCTCCGGAACAGGATCCCCCAAGCCCCACATTTCATTTGTGATCTTGTTCAGTTTGGTATAGAAATCAGTAAATGTTTCATGCTCCTCCATAGTAATGTTTTCAAATTGTATAGAGAGGCGCTGAGGTTTTGAGCTTTTAATAATGTTTGTTCCTTCATGAGTAACTTTAAGAATGTCCCATGCCTACTTACTGGTTGTGCAATTTTGAATCCAACCAAATTCATCTTTAAACACTAAACAAAAAATGGCATTCAAGCCTTTGGCATTATGAACACGTTGAGCTTTATCATAATCCGTCCACATCGCCTTATCTCTTGGCCTGAGGACATCCGGTTCACCTTCCCTACATATAATGTCCATTGGGGGTTTATATCCAATATCAACCATGTCCCTCACGTCCGAATTAATAGATTCTAAAAAAATGCGCATTCGGGCTTTCCAATATGGATAGTTTGACCCATCAAAGAAGGGAGACTTAGTAACGGATGTAGAGTCCTCTCTAGACATATTTTCAAGTTCTCTTAGGATCTTACTGTTGAGCTCTTAATTGTGTATATTCTAACCCCAATTCATCACTCATTATACAAGATTTTCATGATTTAAAGACTAATCAAATACATGTTTTGTGATTGTAGGGATGAGAGCGGACTTCACTCAATTAGAGACCAAAAAGGGGCCATTTGGAGCCTTTGATGAAGGCCCAAGCTGGACCAAAGAAAGAAGAAAGTAAAGAGAGAGGAAGGAGAGAAGAAAAGAAAGAAGAAAAACAAGCAAAACTGGGTCCGACCGGTCAAGACCGGTCGGCCAAGAAGGCCCGACCGGTCATGACCAGTCGGATGCACTCCCTGGAGCAAGTCCAGCCTTGTCCGACCGGTCATGACCGGTCGGCCAGCCCTGTCCGACCGATCGTGACCGGTCGGCCATGCAAGTTTCAGACTCCAGATTGCATACAGCAGGCCATTCCCGTTTCTGACTTTTCGAACCACTTTTCTGAAGCCATCTTAATGATATTTGGAAATCCAACACATCCATGTCGAAGAGGAGCTCGACGCCGAACTAACCCAAGTGGTTTCGTGTCGATCGGAGCTACGGATTGATCGTGGTGGCCAAAACAATACGAACTGTCCAGAAAGTTCCAGATTTCGCTGTTCCACTCTGAGCCGGTCCAGGTGGCCCATCATTGATGATATGAAGAATCTACTTTAACCATATTTTATACCACATCCATATATGAATAACCACAAAAGTTTCAGATCAAAAGGATGTGTGGTTTGATCGTACCGGTTTAAGAAAGATGGAGCATCCAGAAAGATCCAACTGCGCAGAGTTTATAAAAGCCCTAATTGTTCTAATTTTCGGACCACATTATGGGATTGTTTTGGACAATCTAATCCATCTATCATGTAGAGGAGGAATTTTTCTACTAATGTTCCAAATTTGGGATCAATCCGACGTCTGTACACTCCGGAGCGTTGGAAGCAAGATGACTGGTTCTGAAGGTACCCGAAGTGCGTGATTTTGAGAGGCGGTCGGTGATGTGATTGGTGGGCCCATTTAGAGGACAATCTTGGAAATCTAAATCATCTATGAGGAATATCACATTACAAGAAAGCTACAAATCAATTTTGAAGGCAATCCGACCATTGGTTAAGCCGTACCAAGCGAAACAAATTCTGCTATGTTGCTGTACTATTGCTGCACTATAAAAGGGGGTGCTCTCTTCTATTCCAGGGCAACGAAGGACGTGGGGAGCAAGGAGTTCAAGTCATAGGAGGCTTCCTAGCCTCCTCCAGCTAGTTTTTCTTCCTTTTCTTAGTTCTAGTTTTATTTTTAATATGCTTTTCATTAGCTAATCTCTTAGCTAGAGCTAAGAGGTGAACCTTATAGTTTTCTTAGATTGTTTAATTCGTTTTATTGGTTTTAAAGTTGTAATTCATGCTTATGAACTATGGCTTGAAGTTTATACAAGTTTTTGAGTATTTTTTCTTAGTCTTATGATGACTCATGGATGTTTGGGAGAATTACTTAATTGCTTAATTGGTTTGTGACGGTCTAGACCTGTATGATCCGAGGAATCGGAGTGCGCTCTAGTACTATGATCTTCATAAAGGAACTTCCTACCAAAGTTCTATTTTTCTGTTTTTCTGGAATATTTATGGACTGTGCATGTGATTTGAATCCAGTTCAAATCCTGATCTAGCCTTGTCTTGTGACAGGACTTGAGGATGGTTATGATTGTGAACTAGACCTTTTGAAAAGGAGAATGACCTATGCAATTGAGCATGCTCAGCTCAGCCTACATTGAGTGAATCCTATGCATAGAACTTACATATGACAGATTGTTTGGTTTAACAGCTCTATCATCCGACTAGATAGATCTTAATATCGATTCTAGTTGAGAAAGTAAGAAACCATAGCGAATTATGCATCTAAGAAGAGCTATAAGTGGATCCTTGATGCTCTAGTTATCTTTTCATTATTAGATTTTCTATTTTATGTTAAAAATCAATTTCACAAACCTCTTTGATTCTAGTTATTAGGATAGTTAGAATTGTTTACTTCCTTCCCTGTGGATCGACCTCGGTCTTACCGAGATTATTACTACATCGCAGCCTTGCACTTGAGGCGAGCGAACACTTACTCTGGGTTTTTAAACCTGAGCGGAGGAACCCGCTCTGATACCAATTGAAATTGCGGTTTTACCGCTTGTAGAGATACTCAGAGATATGCATAATGTCCTAGAGGGGGGTGAATAGGACTTTTTGAATTTCCAATTATAATTAAAAACTAATCAAGCCAATCTTATCAACCAAGGTTATCACAATAAGATTCAAGGCAATTATATGTTGAATTTTCAAGCAAAGACTATCATAGGCATTTCATCAAACAGTTAGCATTCATGATTGACTAAACCATTCAACACATAGTAATCATTCAATCTCACAATGCACAACGATTTATAGTGGTTCGGTTTCCCTACTCCACTCCCGGTTCACAATCTCAACCTATGAGACCACCGAATTTTACTATAGTCTTGGTTTTAAATCAGGTTAACCATCAACCTTGACATCCTTTGATCTAAGACCGCGTTTACCATCCGCCAATGGCCCAATCCAGGGACTTGATGAGTTTGGATCTCAAACTCTCACCAATCCTAATCCAAGGACGGTCGCGTACACTCCCGCCGGAGTTTCCCAATCCAGGGAATAGTGATTCAATAAATGGACTCTCAAGTACTAGACATACCTAAACGATTGAGCCCCGATTCAATGCCTTTGATGAGTAGCTTCAGTTCCACATGCTTCAGCTTCTCTTTGTGCTCCCAAGATCAGCTACCGATGCAAATGATGTGATTATGATTATGCCGCGTAGTTGGGGGAGAGTTGGTCAAGTTCCTCTTGCCTATTCAATGCAATGGTTATGAGGGAACTACCAAACTTCAAGCATTCAATGGCTATAAACGACCTCATAAAGATATTTCGAAGGTAGGTCAGCCATGAATGAAGATCTTGAGTTCATACTTCAAACCGAGCTTTGAATACTCAATGATAGGCCATTAATGGTTAGGTTTGAATGATGAACTCAAGGGAGTTAAGAGCAAAGAGGGTAGGAGGATGTGAGTAAAGACTCTCTCTCTTAGCTCTTGAAGGGTGTTGAATGCATACCATGAAAGACCACAAGTTATGGCTATATAGAGCCCCAAATGATGGCCCCAACGGATCAAAAACGGTCACGTCCGACCTGTCAGAGGGAGGTCTCAACCGGTCGGACAGACCGGTCGCAATTCAAAAAGGTTAGGCCACATCTGGGACTGACCGACCGATCAAGACCGGTCGGTATACCTTGCTGGATAGAGTGCTATGAGCAGACCGATCGGCTACCTTCCTGGAATTATGCAACATAGCTGCTGGACTGATTCTGGCTGCTGGCCGACCGGTCAAGACCGGCCAGAAGTCCAGCCCAATAATACCAGCAATGTTACTGGACAAGTTTTGAACTTCTGGCCGACCGGTCGAGACCGGTCGGCTGTCCAGTTGAGGTTATCACAACAAGGTTGATGTGTGTTGATGAGCCTGGCCGACCGGTCAAGACCGGTCGGCTGTCTAGACAGTCTTATTACAGCAAGCTTGCTGGAGGTTTCTTGAAGTTCTGGCCAACCAGTCAAGACCGGTCGACTGTCTAAATATTCTTGCCACAACAGGTTTGCTGAGCCAAGACTTTCAACACAGCAGCGGATCACTTTCAAGCATGAAGTGATAAGGTGCATGGAGTCCAATGTTTGGACATATCTTTAATTGCGATTTAGACCAGCCATGGACCACAAGTCTGATCAACTTGTGCAAGGGTCGAGAGGGAATGGGATAGGATAGGTGAGTCATTACGCCATTCTTTGATGTTTTGGGTTTCCTACGGTCGATCTATATACAATTTACCTGAGATCTTGTTTCAGCTTGAGCTTGAGCAATGGAAGAAGCATAGTCTTCAAGTCTTTGATCTTCAAATCTTCGACCGGGGCTCACACGACAAGACGCGACCAACCAACACGTCAATTGACAAAATAAAGTGTACTAACAAAAATGAACATGTTGAGGCGCCTTATCATGAACTTTGCCCAAAAGGAAGATGAGACCTTCTTCCAATGTTGGGAGAGGTTCAAGGACTTATTAAATGCATGACCACATCATGGCTATGAAATTTGGCAGGTTATAAGCTTTTTCTATGAAGGATTAACTTCACCCATGCGCCTATTCGTAGAGATGATGTGTAATGGGGAGTTCATGAATAAGGAAGCCGATGAAGCATGGGACTATTTGGAGGAATTGGCTGAGAATGCACAATCATGGGATACATCTAAACCAATAAATTCCAAGACTAGCCAACAAAAGAAAAAAGGAGGAATTTATGTCCTATCAGAAGAGGATAGCATAAGTGCACGTGTGGCTAGCCTCACAAGAAAAGTCGAGGCCATGAAGTTAAAGAAAGGAGAGACAATCAACTCTAATGACGTTGAAACTGTTTGTGGAATTTGTGCTGGAAATCAACATATAACACAAAATTGTCCCACAATTTCAGCAATTCAAGACATCTTACAAGAACAAACAAATGCCATAAACAGTTATCAACGGCAATTTGGTGCTCCAAACTCAAACACGTTTAATTCTAGTTGGAAGAACCATCCCAACTTCAGTTGGAGGAATGGACCCACTGTGAATGCAAACAATATCCCTCAAGCTCAACCTTTACTAGGTCCATCCCTAATCATTACACCAAAAGTTACACTAGAGGAGTTGTTGGGTGCATTCGTATCAATTCAAGCTGAATATAACAAGACTAATTCTCTGAAAATAGATGGGTTCATGCCAGAGAAATTGAAATTTAATCAAAGTTTAACTCAAGCCTATCAATGACTTGAAAACTTCAATGGCTAGAGTTGAATCTCACCTCAGTGTTAGAGAGAAAGGCACACTTCCTGCCCAACCTCTTCCTAACCCAAGAACCCAATTTGAGATACAAGACGCAAGCTCATCCTCCCAACATACGGAGCATGTTCAAGCTATCACCACTTTGAGAAGTGGGAAAATAGTTGATAAATCTAATCCGGTGAAGGCCTCAAAGCCTAAGGATCCGAAAAATTCCAAAGAGGATGATAGCTCAAACAACACTCCACAAGAACCGGAAAGGCAATACAAGCCGGTTGCCCCGTTTCCCCAAAGGTTGATTTCACCCAAACCTTTAGATAAAAACCTGAAAATTTTAGAGGTTTTCAAGCAGGTGAAGATCAACATCCCGTTTCTGGATGCCATAAAGTAAATACCGTCCTATGCCAAATTTCTAAAGGAATTGTGCACAGTCAAAAGGAAGCACAATGTTCACAACAAAGTACTTTTGATTGAGAATTTGAGCGCTATTATCAAACAAGAGGTGCCCCAAAAATACAAGGATCTGGGTAGTCCAACAATCTCATGCATCATAGGAGACTACCGGATTAAACAAGCCTTACTAGATTTGGGGGCAAGTGTGAACCTCATTCCATACTCAGTTTACGAACAACTTGGGTTAGGTGAATTGAAACCCACCAAAACCACACTCCAACTTGCTGATAGATCCATTCATATACCTAGAGGAGTGATTGAGGATGTTTTAGTCCAAGTTGATAAATTCTACTACCCAGTAGACTTTATTGTCTTGGATACACATCCCGCGATAAGTACCGGTGCTCAAATTCCCGTCATACTTGGCCGCCATTTTCTAGCTACTTCCAGTGCGATTATCAATTGTAGAAACGGGCTTGTACAAATGTCCTTTAGAAATATGACTCTTGAGCTTAATATATTTGATTTATGCAAACAACTACGGGAGGTTGATGATGAGATCCATGAGATAAATATGATTGAATCATTCGTGGAAGATACATTCCCCTTGTCATTATATTCCGACCCTTTGGAGGCATGTGTGGCCCACTCTCATGAGATAAATGATAACACAATACGAGAGATGGATGCCATGTTAGATGTGATGCCGGTACTTGATAACAAAAGATGGAGGGCCCTATTTGAGCCTTTACTCGTAAACGAGAACAAGCCCCTTCCATCCAATATCAAGGCATCAAAACTCGACCTAAAACCATTACCAAGTGAGCTGAAATATGTCTATTTAGGTCGAGATGAGACATATCCAGTGGTGATTTCTTCCCACTTGGATGAAGAACAAGAGAGTAGGCTAATTGCCACTCTAATAGAGCACAAGAGTATCATTGGGTGGTCGATTGCAGATATCAAAGGCATAGACCCACTGATTTGTACTCATCACATACACCTTGAGGAGAATGCGAAGACATCTAGGCAACCACAAAGATGACTCAATCCAAACATGAAGGATGTGGTTAATGCCGAAGTGGTGAAACTATTGGATGTAGGTATTATTTAACCAATATCCGATAGTCAATAGGTGAGCCTAACTCAAGTGGTGCCTAAGAAATCCGGAATCACCATCGTAGCCAATGCCAATAATGAACTGTACCAACCAAAGTCACTACCGGTTGGAGAATGTGCATTGACTACAGGAAGCTAAACACTATCACGAGGAAAGACCACTTCCCCCTACCGTTTGTTGATCAAATTTTAGAAAGGTTGGCGGGTCATTCCCACTTTTGCTTCCTTGATGACTATTCAGGGTATAACCAAATAGAGATTGCCCGTGAAGACTAAAAAAAGACTACATTCACATGTCCATTCGGCACTTTCGCCTATTGACGGATGCCGTTTGGACTATACAATGCCCCTGCCACCTTTCAGCGTTGTATGATGAGTATCTTTTCTGATATGGTGGAGACAATTCTCGAAGTCTTCATGGATGATTTCTCAATATTTGGTTGTAGCTTTGATGAGTGCCTTGTGCACTTGAAATCTGTGTTGAAAAGATGTGAAGAGAAGAACCTTGTGTTGAATTGGGAGAAGTGTCACTTTATGGTTCAAAAGGGAATTGTACTTGGTCACATCGTTTAACAAAACGGAATCGAGGTGGACAAAGCGAAAATTGATTGATCTTATCTCTAACCTTCCACCACCCAAGAGCATACAAGATGTGTGGTTCTTTTTGGGACACGCAGGATTTTATAGAAGGTTCATAAAGGACTTCAGTTCACTTACTCGTCCTTTATGTAACCTACTTCAAAAGGAGAATTCATTTGAGTGGAATGAAGATTGTCAAAATGCCTTTACCACACTTAAAGGTATGTTGACATGTGCTCCCATAATGCAACCACCTGATTGGAGCCTTCATTTTGAAATTATGTGCGATGCAAGCGACTATGCTATTGGGGCCGTGCTAGGCCAAAGAAAAGAGAAGAAGCCATGTGTTATCTACTATGCAAGTAGAACCTTAAACTCAGCCCAAGCAAACTACACTACTACAGAAAAAGAACTTTTAGCCGTAGTTTTTGCCTTGGACAAGTTTAGGTCCTACTTGATTGGATCTAAGATCATCATATTCACTGACCATGCAGCGCTTAAGTACCTTCTCTCTAAGAAGGATGTTAAACCACGGTTGTTAAGATGGATCCTTCTACTCCAGGAATTTGACATAGAGATACGTGATAAGAAAGGAGTAGAAAATGTAGTGGCTGACCATCTCTCTCGACTTTTTCTCACCGATTCCCCTGAAACGACCGCGATCAATGACATGTTCCCTGATGAACAACTTTTTAAAGTCTCTCAATTGCCATGGTATGCGGACATTGCTAACTATCTTGCTATAGATACGATTCCTACGCATTGGAAAAAGCAAGATAAGGAGAAGTTGTTCACAGAGGTGCGAAAATTCCTATGGGACGACTCCTACTTATTCAAGTATTGTCCCGATCAAATCATAAGTAGATGTGTGCCAGATGATGAACAACAAAGTGTCATCTCCTTTCGTCATTCTCAAGCATGTGGTGGCCACTTTTCGGCCAAGAAGACCACAGCCAAAATTATGCAATGTGGGTTTTATTGGCCCACTATGTTCAAGGACACACATGAGTTTTGCAAAACATGTGAGCCTTGTCAGAAATTGGGAGGAATCTCCCGTAGAAATATGATGCCACTCAATCCCATCTTAATAATCAAAATTTTTTATATTTGGGGCATCGATTTCATGGGTCCATTCCCATCTTCTTTTAGAAACGTATATATCTTGCTTGCCGTTGACTATGTGTCCAAATGGGTCGAGGCGATTCCTTTCCGGAATAATGACCATAAAACAGTCATTTGGTTCTTAAAAGAAAATATTCTTTTCCAGTTTGGAACACCTCGAGTCATCATAAGTGATGGAGGGTCTCACTTTTGTAATCGCCCATTTGAAACCTTAATGAAGAAATATGGCGTAACACACAAAGTGGGCACTCCCTATCACCCACAAACTAGTGGACAAGCTGAGATATCCAATAGGGAGATTAAACACATTTTGGAGAAAACGGTAAACCCCGATCGCAAGGATTGGTCGCTTCGACTTACCAATGCACTTTGGGCTTACTGTACCGCTTTTAAGACCCCTATTGGAATGTTTCCCTATAAACTTGTCTATGGGAAGGCTTGTCACTTGCCTGTGGAGTTGGAACATAGGGCTTATTGGGCAATAAGGAAGATGAATTTTGATTCTGACAAGGCAAGCTCGTTGCGCAAACTTCAACTAAATAAACTTGTGGAAATCCAGAACGAAGCTTATGAGAATGCGAGAATTTACAAGGACAAGACAAAGGTGTTCCATGATAAGAACATTCTTCGAAAGACATTCACAATTAATCAAAAAGTCCTTCTGTATAATTCTCGCCTACATTTATTTCCAGGGAAATTGAGATCTCGATGGACCGGTCCCTACATTGTGCAAACTGTCTACCCATATGGGACCGTTGAGTTATTAAATTCAAGGAACGGTAACATATTTAAGGTGAATGGTCAGCGATTAAAACCGTTCTTTGAGAAGTTTCCTTCAGAAGGTATGTCCATACCTCTGACCGATCCTGTGTATCAGGATGATTGATCTCCTAGTCTGATGGAGGTATAGAGTAGTTAGGATTAGGATTTGGTTGCTTTTGTTTTTTTTTTTTCAAAAGTTTGTTGGAAGGAGGAAGAATTCCACTTTTCACTCTCTCAGGTACTATCATTCCTCACTCCCTTTTATTTTAGAATTGCTCTCATGTTTTTCTCATTGCACATCTTATACATTGAGGACAATATAAGATTTGGTCGGGGGGTGTAGGATCATTAGGATGAATCCAGCGTTTTGTAACATCTTGAGCAATTATGTAGAAAATTTTCGATTTCTCTAAAATTCAAAACTCTTTTGGAAAACTTTGTTTCTATGCATTCGAGATGATATGAGTATAAGAGAAGGACATACGAAGTGTACGAAGTTGTAAGTCTTGAACTTCTCTTAGTATAATGGTTTTATATGTGAATTCCCCTAGTTGTGTGATTGATAGAAAATTTGAAAACTTTTATACCTAGTTCACATTACACGATTTTAATGATTTAAAACAATTATGTGATTTGTGGATTGGCTAGACTTAGATTTGAGGTGTTAAGGGACCAAGCCGAGGTACTTTGTCCATCCTTGTCCATGGGAAAATAACGAAAGATATGGATTTCTAAAAATCCCATCTAATTTAAAAGAAAAAGGGAAAAGAAAGGATGAAATTGGGAATGATGGAAAAATGGTGGAAAATTCCGATTAGGGCTACCTATTACCAACCGGGGGATGGTCTATCCGTAACCAAAGCCAGAAATGGGACATAGTGTGAAAGCCGTCGGAAGGACAGTAAGGCAAATTCCTATCATTGGCTTGTTGTTGCTCTTTATACCTTGAGATCTATAGTCTAGTTAATCTGTGAAGAAGATAATCCTAGAAACTCATGAGATGAATTTTCACTATGCACACTAGGTCGAATTTGTTCAAATTCTTCTATTTATCAACCAATCAGTGGGAATTTCATATAGACACTTATTATGTTTTGAGAGTTTGCGGTTTCAACCTCTATCACCCAATTTTTCTGAATCTTACACTTGTGTATCTTGGGATGTATAGAAGAATGGTTTCTAAAGGAGAGTTGGGTTTTGGAGAATGGAATTGATTTCACACATGTTTTGCTCGAGACTAGCAAAATGCTGGTTGGGGGGTGTGTTGAGCTATTAATTGTGCATATTCTAACCCCAATTTATCACTCATTATGCAAGGTTTTCGTAATTTAAAGACTAATCGAATGCATGATTTTATGATTGTAGGAATGAGAGGGACTTCACCCCATTGGAGACCAAAATGGATATATTAGGACCCTTTGAATGAAGACCCAAGGTGGGCCGAAGAAAGAAGGAAGTAGAGAGAGAAGAAAAGAAGAAGGAAATGAAGAAGAAAAGGGCCAAGACCAGTCCTGACCGGTCGGCCAGGAGGGCCACGACCGGTCTAGACTGGTTGGCCACCTTCCCCCAGCACTCTAGACATTGAACGCAATAGGGTCGACCGGTCTAGACCGGTCGACCAAGGCCTGCCCATGCTCCAGAAGCACGCTGGACATGTTGATAAGGCAGACCGACCGGTCGTGACCGGTCGGCCAGCCCAGTCTGAACGGTCCAGACCGGTCGGCTCTGCGTAAGACAACAAAACTTCCTATTTGGGCTCTGGATTTCTCTGCGCACTGCGTAACCTTACGCAAATTCTGGAAGATTCCGACACTGTGGAGCTTCCCCACTATAAAAGGACACCTAGGGATTGTTCCTAGGGCATCTTAGAAGGGATTGAGCATGGTGGGAGACGGTGGAAGTCGGATTTGGAGTTCTACAACTCTTCCTTGTTTGCTTTATATTTTTTTTATGTTTTCTTAGTTGTTTCATGTTTCCTTAGATCATGAACGGCTAAACCTCTTAGCTAGGGCTAAGAGGTGAAGCTTGTAATGAATCTAAGATGTTTCAATTCGTTTAAGTTGGCTTTAAGTTGGATTTCATGTTTAAGAACAATGGTTTGAAGTTTAATTCAAGTACTAAGTAGTTTTTCTTAGTCTTATGATGACTCATGGATGTTTGGAAGAATTGCTTGAGTTCTTAATTGTTGTGAACTAGTCTAGACCTGTATGATCCGAGGAATTGGAGTACGCTCCAGTACTATGATCTTCATATGGGAACTTCTTACCAAAAGTCTACTTTTATGAAAATTCTGTAGTATGTGAGATTATGCATGTGATTTGAATCAAGTTCAAACCATGATCTAGTTTTGTCTTGTGACAGGATTTAATGATGGTCATGATTGTGATCTTAGCCTATTGGAATTGGGACTGAACTATGCAATTGAGTATGCTCGTCCTAGCTTGCATTGAGTGAATCATATATATTGATCTTACATATGGCAGATTGTTTGGTTTAACTGTTCTATCATCATACTAGATAGATCTTAATTTCGATTCTACTTGAGAGAGAGAAACCACAGCGAATTGAGCATCAAGGATTGCTACAAGTGGATCCTTGAACCCCTAGTGCCTTTTAATTAATTGATTACCTTCGGTTTAGTTCAAAATTACTATTTACATCAATCTTCTACAAATCTATTTGTTAGCTTTTCAGTAGAATTATTGGAAGTGTTTTGTGGATTCCTACATAAGTCCCTGTGAATAGACCTCGGTCTTACCGAGATTATTACTACATCGCAACTCTACACTTAGGGGAAGCGAATAGGTTTCTAATTTTTACACTTGCATGTCTTAGAGTGTATAAAAGCATAGTTTCTGAAGGAGAGTTGGGTTTTGAAGAATGAAATTTGATTCATGCATGTTTTGCTCGGGACTAGCAAAATGCTGGTTGGGGGGTGTGTTGAGCTCTTAAATGTGCATATTCTAACCCCATTTTATCACTAACTATGATTGAAATACATAATTAAAGACCTAACTAATGCATGGTTTTGTGGTCATATGAATAAGAGAGAGGATTCATCAATTGAAGACTTCAAGACACTATTCACAAGCACTGAAGATCAAAAGACTAAGCGTCAATGGGTGGAAGAAAGAAGCAAAGGAGAGAAGAAAAGAGGGCAGAAAAATGCACCCAAGACCGATCGTCCATAGCCTAGGACCGGTCGTTCGACCGGTTCGAACACTCAACAGAAGGGGCCCTACTGCAAACCTTGCTGGACCATCCACGACCGGTCGTCCACTGCTCAAACCGGTCGTCCGACCGGTCCTTGGATTAAAATTCTGGGTTCGAATTTATGAAAACTCACTGGACTATTTTTGCACTTTTGAAACATGTCGTGCGACCGGTTGTCTATAGGCTCAGACCGATCGTGCGACCAGTCGGCTGCGTAAAAGAGCTTCTTCTACAAGCTCCGAGTTTTGCTGTGCAAAGCCTATTTCTACGCGATTTCTCGAAGTTTATTCGCACTTAGGGCTTCAAAGCTATAAAAAGGACTCCTCTAACACATTCTTAAGGCATCTTAGAAGAGAATTATCACGATGGGAAGCGGCGGAAGTCAGATCCGGAGTTCTACAACTCCTCCTAGTTTGTTCTTCTAGTTTTATGTTTTTATTAGTAGCTTTCATGTTTCCTTGGATCATGAATGGCTAAACTTCTTAGTTAGGGCTAAGAGGTGAAGCTTGTAGTAAATTTAAGATATTTCAATTCGTTTGATTTGGTTTCCAGTTGGATTATTAGTGAAGAACAATGGTTTGAAGTTTGAATAAAGATCTAAGTAGTTTTTCTTAATCTTATGATGGCTCATGAATGTTTAGAAGAATTGCTTGAGTTCTTAGTTGTTTTGAGTTAGTCTAGACCTATATGCTCCGAGGAATTGGATTCAATATGCTCTAGACCTATGATCCTCATGTGGGAACTTCATACCAAAAGTTCTATTTTTCTGGAATTTCTAGATTATGTGAGATTGTGTATGTAATTTGAATCAAGTTCAAATCATGATCTAGTTATACCTTGTGACAGGATTTAATAATGATTATGATTGTGATCTTAACCTATTGGAATTAGGATTGACCTATGCAATTGAGTGTGCTCAAGTCCTAGCTTGAATTGAGAGAATCATGTACATGAATCACACATATGCCAGATTGTTTGTTTTAACTGCTCCATCATCCAGCTAAATAGGATTTAATTTTGATTCTAGTTGAGAAAGTGAGAAACCACAGCGAATTAAGCATCAAGGATTGCTACAAGTGGATCCTTGAACCCCTAATGCTTTTTATTATTGATTACAATCAATTTAATTCGAAATATCTATCTACACCAATTTTCTAAAATCATGTTTAGTTAACTCTTATGTAGAAACCATTAGAAGTGTTTTGTGAATTCCTACACAAGTCCCTGTGGATCGACCTCGGTCTTACTGAGATTATTACTACATCACAACCCTACACTTGGGGAAGCGAACAAAGTCCGGTCAGGCTTCTTTGACTTGGCCCAAACCCGACCGTAAAATTAATAAGGCTATCCATATAATCATCACCGTGGCCCCCACAAAGCCTTGGCTACATAATTTCCTTATCGCTACACTTTTTATGAAGTTACAAAAAGAAGAGAAGTAGCAACGACTACTCGCATCATTGATTTTAAAGAACAAAAGTACTCGTGGGTCCCTTCCCATGACTAACATGTAGGGATAACATTGGCCAACTAATACACATGTTATATATATAGTAGAGATGAATTGTTTAAGTTGAACCAAAATAGTAGGGTTGTCAATGGCTAAGTGCTCCGCCCTATAAAATGTGAATTTTTTAATGAGAACCGGTCACATGCATAGAAGGTAATGGTACCATGCTTGCCACACCATACATATCTTTCTGGGCAACATGCCACATGTCTAGAACATCCATACCAATAAATTCCTAGGCCCCATTGTGAATATCACCATTCTTGAGAAACAGGCTGATTTGGTCATAAGGAGGGCCCAACCTGTATATTGAGCCACACCCTCTAAAATTCCAATAATTGATGATCGTGGATTGCCCTTCTCTTCTAGCCGTCTGTTTCCCAGGACCCCTTGATGGTTACATCATCATTACATCAAAGTGTAGGGCCCATGATCATGAGGATCCAAAATTCAGACGGGTCACACCATAGGGAGCAGTTGGGGTGGGACGCCCACCATTAAAAGCCTTCCCAACTGTATGCGGAGCCCAATGTGTTTTTATATATATTTCATCTAATCCATTCAAAACGTGAATCCTACCAGGATGAATGACTGCCCAAAAAACCAGACCATTGCAAAGCCAAGGAAGGCTACAACCCATGGTTTTAGAGGTTGTAGGCATGATTTTGCATGGTCTGGCCCAAGAGTTTTGGAAGGCAATGAGAATAGAATACAGCACAACTGATGAACGGATCTAATGTTAATAGAACATCAGGAAGGACCCCAAATATCGCAAGAGCCTCATGACCGCATCTCCACCTTTCAAGTGGCGTATGTGATAGAGTAATCAGAACTATTGATATGATGGGCCATGTGATAGTACCCTACAAATCTCAGTGATTTGATAAGTCTAGCCATTGGACCACTGATATTATTTCTCATTTAATGTGAACCACTGCACTATTCATTTCTCTACTTTTTTATCCGTCCATTTTCTTACCATTGCCATCTGGCTAAGATACTGCAGTTGTTCTAATTTTTAACTCCATAAGATAGCCCACTAGATCAATGGCTCCCGGATGCTAAAAATGTACCCTATCACCAGAGGAACATTTTGCAAGAACAAGCTTAGGCGTAGGGGTGGGCTAAGGGTAAGCTAGGCCCCAAGCCAAGCCCAAGCTTGACCTGGTCAACCAAACCGACCCAAAAATTGATAAAATCCCTATTTGCCACTTGAATGCTCCTAATAAATCCATTGATTATGTGGGCCTCACTTACACATTGACATTAAACAAACTGATTGGGAGATATGACACATCAACATATAAAGTCCGGTCAAGCCAAGCTAGGCAGGGCTGGGTCAGGCTTCTTGACTTGGCCATGCATATAGTCATCACCGTGGCCCCCATAAAGCCATAGCTACAAATTTTCCTTAATGCTACACCTTTTATGAAGTCAAAAAAGAAGAGAAGTAGCCGCGTCTACGCGTATCATTGATTTTAAAGAACAAGTGCATTTGTGGGTCGGGTCCCTTCCCACGACTAACATGTAGGGATAAGATTGGTATATATATATATATATATATATATATATATATATATATATATATATATATATATATATATATATATTAGAGATGAATTGTTTAAGTTGAACCAAAATAATAGGGCTGTCAATGGCTAAGTACTTTGCCCTATAAAATGTGAAATTTTGAATGAGAACCGGTCATATGCATAAGGCAATGGTACCAAGCTTGCCACACCATACATATCTTTCTGATCAACATGCCACCTGTCTAGAACATCGATACCAATAAATTCCAAGGCCCCACTATGAATATCACCATTCCTGAGAATCAGGCTGATCTGCTCATAAGATGGGGCCCAACCTGTATATTGAGCCACACCCTCTAAAATCCCAACAATTGATGACCGTGGCTTGCCCTTCTCTTCTAGTCGTCTGTTTCCCAAAACCCCTTGATTGTTACATCATCATTAGATCAAAGTTTAGGGCCCATGATCATGAGGATCCAAAATTCAGACGGGTCACATCATAGTGATCAGTTGGGGTGGGACGCCCACCATTAAAAGCCTTCCCTACTGTAAGTGGAGCCCAATGTGTCTATATATTCCATCTAATCCATGCAAAACGTGCATCCTACCAGGATGAATGACCGCCCAAAAAACTAGGCCATTGCAAAGCCCAAGCAGGCTACAACACATGGGCCTAGAGGTTGTAGGCATGATTTTGAATGGTTTGGCCCAAGAGATTTAGAAGGGAATGAGAATAGAAGACGACACAATCGATGAACAAATCTGATGTCAATAGAACATCAGGAAGGACCCTAAATATCGCAAGAGCCTCATGACCGCATCTCAACCTTTCAAGTGGCATATGTCATAGAGTAATTGAAACTATTGATATGATGGACCATGAGATAGTACCCTACAAATCTCAGCGATTTGATAAGCCTAGCCATCCAACCGCTGATATTATTTCCCATTTAATGTGAACCACTGCACTATTCTTTTCTCTACTTTTTAATCTGTCCATTTTCTGACCATTGCCATCTGGCTAAGATACTGGAGTCGTTCTAATTTTTAACTCCATAGGGTAGCCTACTAGATCGATTCTCTCAGGATGCTAAAAGTTAACCATATCACTAGAGGAACATTATTCAAGAACAAGCTTAGGCGTAGGAGTGGCTAAGGGCTGATTAGGCCCCAAGCCAAGCCCAAGCTTGACCTGGTCAACCAAACCAACCCAAAAGTTGATAAAATCCCTATTTCCCACTTCAATGCTCCTAATAAATCCATTGATTAAGTGGGCCTCACACAAAGACATTAACACACGGTTGGGAGATATGACAGATCTACATATAAACTCTGGTCAGGCCACGCTATGCATGGCTGGGTCAAGCTTCTTTGACTTGGCCCAAAACCGACCCTAAAATTAATACAGTCATCCATATAATCATCACCGTGGCCCCCACAAAGCCATTGCTACACAATTTTCTTAGTGCTACACTTTTTATGAAGTCACAAAAAGAGGAGTAGCAGCAACGGCTACTCGCATCATTGATTTTAAAGAAAAAAAAGCACTCGTGGGTTCCTTCCCAAGACTAACATGTACGGAAAAGATTAGCCAACTGATACCCACGTTATACATACAGTAGAGATGAACTGTTTAAGTTGAACCAAAATAGTAGGCTGTCAATGGCTAAGTACTCTACCCTGTAAAATGTGAATTTTTGAATGAGAACCGGTCACATGCATAGAAGGCAATGGATACCAAGCTTGACACACCATACATATCTTTCTGGGCAACATGCCACATGTCTAGAACATCCATAGCAATAAATTCCTAGCCCTCATTGTGAATATCACCATTCCCGAGAACCTGCTGATCTAGTTGTAAGGTGGGCCCGACTTTTATATTGAGCCACACCCTCTAAAATCCCAATAATTGATTACGGTGGGTTGCCCTTCTCTTCTGGCCTGTCTGTTTCCCAGAACCCCTTGATTGTTATATCATCATTAGATCAAAGTTTAGGGCCCATGATCATGAGGATCCAAAATTCAGACAGGTCACACCATAGGGAGCAATTGGGGTGGGAAGCCCACCTTTAAAAGCCTTCCCATCTATATGTGGAGCCCAATGTATTTCTTATATATATTCCATCTAATCCATTCAGAATGTGCTTCCTACTAAGATGAATGACCGCCCAAAAAACCAGGCCATTGCAAAGCCCAAGCATGCTACAGCACATGGTTTTAGAGGTTGTAGGCATGCTTTTACATGGTTTGGCCCAAGAGTTTTGGAAGGGAATGAGAATAGAAGATGACACAATTGATGAACATATCTGATGTCAATGGAACATCAGGACGGACCCTAAATATCGCAAGAGCCTCATGACCGCATCTCCACCTTTCAAGCGGCATATGTCATAGAGTAATCGAAACTATTGATATGATGGGCCATGAGATAGTACCCTACAAATCTCAGCGATTTGATAAGCCTAGCCATCCAACCACTGATATTATTTCCCAGTTTAATGTGAACCACTGCACTATTCTTTTCTCTACTTTTTTATCCATCCATTTTCTGACCATTGCCATCTGGCTAAGATACTGCAGTTGCTCTAATTTTTAACTCCATAGGGTAGCCCACTAGATCAATGCTCTCAGGATGCTAAAAGTGTACCATATCACTAGAGGAACATTATTCAAGAACAAGCTTAGGCGTAAGAGTGGCTAAGGGCGGGCTAGGCCCAAGCCAAGCCCGAGCTTGACCTGGTCAACCCAACCGACCCAAAAGTTGATAAAATCCCTATTTCCCACTTCAATGCTCCTAATAAATCCATTATTATAAGTGGGCCTCACTTACACAAAGACATTAAACAAACGATTGGGAGATATGACACATCTACGTACAAAGTCCGGTCACGCCACGCTATGCAGGGCTGGGTCAGGCTTCTTTGACTTGGCCCAAACCCGTCCCTAAAATTTATCAGGGACGAAGCTAAGTTGGCTCCCCAGACCATTGGCACCCTTAGCCTGGGCGTGGCCCACTGGGGTATCTTTATTGCATCATACCTGTCCAGCGTAAAAATGAGGCTGATCAAGTTATTGGGTGGGCCGCACCTGTACGGATGTGTGATTATGAATCATACCATCATTTGTTCATTGATTATGTAAGTTGTATCCCATCCCCATGGTGAGCGGATTGGCTTGATTTTCGCACCATGTGATCATCATGGTGTGTCCCACCTTTTGCTCTTATACTATTTATGTAAAGGGACTCAATTTCGGTAGTGACCGGTGCTGGAAAAGCTATGTGGACCCCACCATAATGTATGTGTTTTATCCCCACCGTCCATCCACATTTCCATTTCATACATTATGAGTATGTATTAACTATTGTGTTCTAGTATGTATGATGTTTTTTTAGCTGTAAAGTCTTTACCTATAATCTTAAATATATTTTTTGCTAGGTTTTAAATTACAGATAAAAATGTAACGTGTTCCCAACTTGTAAAGCATTGACATGTAAATGTAGGAATCTAAACAGCCGTTGCAATCCGATTACCTATAACCCTTACAACTTAAAGATTTTACAGGCATCCAAATGACCCTTAAGGTTGCAATGTGCTAGTTAGCTTGTCAGACCTAACAAGTTGAGCTTTGGGTTGGGGTTGGACCTACTAACTTGGCTCATCTGATCAATTTTCAGGTAGAGCTTGGTCTCAAATAATTTTAACCTACCAATCCAACTAGATATGAACATTGTTATATGCTACGAATATGTCATTCGAATCCATGGTTAGGTAATCTATCCATCTCGAACGTAGACCGTTGATTTAATTTCTCTATTTTTTTTTATTATTTCTTGGTGCCTGTGTGACCCACTCGATAAACCATTAGGAACATTCTAGTGGAAAATAGAGATTTTATCAAATTTTTAAGCCAGGATGCCTTGGGTTGGACCTAACAATTTTTAAGCACAGGCATGGCCCGTTGTGCCAGGCCCACTCCTGCCTTGGGTCTTATGTGCTCGGCTGGGCCAGGACCTAGCTAGCCTGGCTCAGCGACTCCTAATGTCTGGCCTTAATCATAATGTCGCACTGATATAAAATAAATAAATAAAAAAAAAAAAAAAGTGGTGGACCTCACCATAGGAAAGAATGTAAAATCATGCCTAAAACCTGCTTGACCCACTTGAGTGTCAGGACAGATTTTTGGAATCTCACTTCATCTTAGTGATTTGTGTTAAATGAATAGATTGGATGGCACATATAACCCGTGGCAGGCCCCACACTCAACTAATGGTGGGGATCTCATGCAGGTTGTCTGCTCCACTTGGTTTGTGGTAGTCACGCCCCTACATGCCTTTATCTCTCTCAGAAGTGGGAGTGGATTAGGTGTTACCCGGGTAACACAATAGTGGGTATTTCTCTAACAGTGGGGCCCACCTTGATGTATGTGTTGAATATCCATGCTGACCATCCCTTTTTGGGGCATGGTCCCAAAAGTGAAGCCAAATCCAAATCTCAAGTGGACCACACCACATGAAGTAGTGGTCATTGAACGCTCACCATTAAAAGCTTCCTAGGGCCTATGGTAATGTTTATTTGCCATCCAACATGTTGATAAAGTCACAAAGACCTGGATGAAGGGAAGATGCAAATATCAGCTTTATCCAAAACTTTTGTGGCCCTCAAAACTTTTTAATGGTAGAAATTCAATCTCTACTGTATGGTCCACTTGAGATTTATTTGGATCTGCTTCATTTTTGGGAGCATGCCTTTAAATGAGGGGTAAGAACTGATGGACGGAATGAGTATATGACACATAAATCCAGGTAGGCCCCACGATCAGGGAAACACCTAATCCACTCCCCTCACAAGTGGTGTAGATGAAAAGATAATTGTCCAACTAGCTGTATTTTAGGGACGGCCAGGGAGATGTGCTGTTAGACAGAGCCAGGCTCTGCCTGAGTAATAGACATGTTTAAATTTTAGGCCCGGCCAGCCAATGGACTAATATTTCAGTCCAAGCCCATTTCAAAGTGGACCAGACCCTAAAGGGCAACATGCTAGCCCAACCCACTGACAGACAAAGATCCAACCCTCTGTTGGTGGCATTAGGGTGTCGTCTAAATTGGAGGTATTTAAATTTCTTTTATATTTCAATTACAACATATTGTAATACTTAGGCCTGGCAAAATTCCACACGACATGCCAACCCACACGAGAAAAATGAGTGTTCGGGTCTAGCAAACCCATTTAACCCGTTAGTGAGGGCATTTTGGTAATTATCCTTAGTGTGGTGAGAAATGCCTTAAGAAACTAAGACAACCAATAATACTCTCTCTCTCGCTCTCTCTCTCTCTCTCTCTCTCTAAGAAACAAAGACAGCCAATAAGACTCTCTCTCTCGGCAGTTTTCTCCATCTTTTTGCCCATGGCCCCACATAGCCACACTCCAAAATCTCTGTCGAGCCCCTTCTCCATCTCTCTACCCATGAAAGCACGGCTGTTTATTTAACAGGTTAAACGGGTCAGGTTGTATGCAACCTGTTAAATTAACGAATGGGTTTGGGTTTCTAGATTTCGACCCGTTAGTTAACGAGCTGGGTTTTGATGAGCAAATTTTTGACACGACAAGACACTAATACGGTTCAACACGACCAGTTGTTGGGCCTAGTAATACCCATGTCTTGCTACTACTGGCATATGAATCCTAATTTGTTTGAATAATATTCTTTTAAAGTACTAAAATTCTCAGAAATGGTAATGTTCATATTTGGTTAACTTGTAAAGTAGAAATAACAATTCTTCTTTTATTTTAATTTGTTTTTTTTTTTTTTTTTTTTTGTCCTTTCATAAACATCCAAATTATAAGAACAAGTGTGGCTCACTTGTTTACATTGTTTTTATTGGTTGGTTCTGTTTATAGTAGATTTAACAACTTAGATGATGCCATGCGGCAGCAAGATCTTGGCAAGCAAGAAAATGAAATTTTCAACTGCTTTAATGGGCAAGCAGGATCACAATAAAAAAAAAGTCATGAGTAGTCTACAAAGGTTGAGCCAGCATGGCTATAGTAGGAATACGTGTGCCGTATATGTGGTACACATAATAAAGTCAGCTATTCACCATAAAGGCCTCATGACTAAAGTTAGATTTTAACCAAAACATTGTCACAACTAGTGAAAGATTTGGCCAATCCACAATGGTGTGTTGCGTGGTTCTCACAGCTGAAGACCTATGAGGCATGGAGTAGTGATTGCGCTAAGTTGGCTAAATATCACAGCGCATTATTCACGATCATGCAAAGAAGTAGATAACTATCACCACAAATGGTGGCTCAAGAGAATCTCTCGTCGATGTAACGGGAGTAAGACATGCGTGCAACCAATTGCAAACCCATGAAAAATGACTAGCCTATGTAGCGTCTTCTGATAGCCCACTACTGTCTATGAATCCAAATGGTTATCTCCACATTAGCGAACAGAAGAAGTGGCTACAGAGATCTCTCCTTGTAATTATTTTAAGGGCCCTTACCAACCCAACACATATCAAATGAAATCTCCAACACAATGATGCCTTTCAATTTTATCTTGGCATAAATAACATGTCAAGTCTACTCTACTACGTTAAAGTAGTCTTAGATTAGGAAGTAGTGTAATCTTGTCCATCTACCAGCTATGTTGTACTCACTTAGACTGGGAGTAGTGTAATTTCCTTCCATCTACACCAAGCACTGGATTTTATGAAAGACTTCTACTTTCTTCTTTTAGTAGTATAATTCATTTCTTTTATGTCCCCGTCACTAAATCAATGAAGATTTAGATCTAGGGTCTCACCATCTACGCCACTAATGATGGACCATAGAAGATTACTTTTGAAAGTTCGCTTTTACTTCAATACTACAATTGAGTTCCTTTTACTCACGTGTTGTCAATATTAGATTATCTCTATAGGGCCCACCCTGATTTATTTATTCTATATTGATGCCGTCCGTCCAATTTTTTAGATCTTTTTATGTCATGAGCCCAAATCTCAGTTGGACCATATAGTATAGAAAACAGTGCTGATGAACTCCCTATCATTAAAAACTTCCTAGGGCCCACCATAATATTTCCTTAATGTTTATTTTCCATCCAACCTGTTGATGAAGTCAAATAAACCTGAATTAAAGGAACTTAATCCAAAACTTGTGGCCCATTAATGGCCAATCACACTGTTTCATGTGGTATGGTCCACCGAGAATTCAATGTGCTTCATTTTTTTGCTATATAATATATACACCAAGTTGTTCCAAATAAGTGCTGCACCAGCCCAACGTTGAGGTGAATTGCGTCCTGCCCTCCTAGGAGGGACTCGGTCCAAGAAGGGGTTCCGTTGGACCAACCTTCACGCATGTCTTCTACCAACGCCTTCCATCATTTTTACCAAATTATTTTAGTGCATGATCCAAAAAATTAGGAAGATCCAAGGCTTAATGGACCACACAATGGGGATTGAATCACCTTAATTAGTTAAGGAGATGGAAGGGGCTACCATAGGCTCAAAAATCTATATGCTCATAGTTTCATTTTCTGCATATGGAGCTCATGCAAACTATTTATATCATAGGCCTCACTATAAATGGACTAACTTAATTGATGGATTAGATCATCTAGTGCGGCATACTTGCACACAGCTTGCCAAAATCTTGATTTCTTTTATCATAGGTGCTAATTCTCTCGACTATTTTGAAAGTAAGGGCAAATGGGTCTTTCTACCCTCACTGCTAGGTTAGGAAGCATGCTTTGGCATATACGTAAACTAAAGAAATCTTTTTGTAAAATTAGCAATGGTGAGGAATTTTTCGATAAAAATCCTATAAATAAATAACTAAATAAACAAAACATCAAATTTAAATGAAAAAACCCACATGCAGTGTTCGGAATGTCAGTATCGCTACAAGTTTTGCTGGCCAGAGATAAAGATATAATATCGTTATCGTCGATAATATCGCCGATAACTGGAAATGTGGGGAAAAAGGGGGAAACATAATGAAAATTGTGGAATTTTTCGGTGAAACTTTAGGAAATGCCTAAATACACATATTTACATATTCAGGAATTAAAAAAACTGCAAAAAAAAAATGCATTAAATAATAAGTTTTCACTCAATGGGGCCCAAAAAACATGCGTTCATAAGAAATTACTCCAATAGCAACGAAAATGAGTTTATATAATACAAATGCATCCACCATATAATAATTAAGACATAAAATTAAATGAATTCGAAAGTAATACTTTTTTGCCATATTTCATCCCCACATGGAATGACAAGGTGGCTCATACTCATCATCCAGATCCCGTTCCCGTTGGTTGTAGTGTTGTTCACCAATATATTGACAGTACTGTTCCCATGTCATCATCTGCTCATACCAATGGAGATACTCTCTTATGTATCTTTGATAGTCGTCCTCCCCAAACTGTACGAGATAGCCCAAATGTGGGTACTGCGTGACATACATCGACGACATTGGTTGAATAGGGTCCTGAGGGAATATATCAAGTCTAACCGCGACTCCCTGATAGTATTGCTGCCAGTCATACGGGTACCCCGAATATCCTCCTGTCAAATGACCATAACTCGAAGAGCTATCTGATGGCTGCTCGTATCCACGAGTAGACGAATGCGACTGAATGTCAGAGCTGTCATGCCCATACTCGTGATATCCCCCATGCGTATAAGGTGGGATGAAAGTGGAGCTCCTCCGCTCTGAACTGATGTCCATAGATGACAAGCTACGTGCGAGAGCATCCGCCGCGGCACGTCCGAATTTTTTCTTTGAACGACGCTCAAACATATGTGTGGGCTTTGATGCTCTCATACACGAGGGTGGACGAGATCCATGGTCCTCGTCTTGAGTTGCATGGTGAAAGTACTGCTCCTCAGTGAACTGACCAACGGATCACTGGCTCTGACCTGTCATGTACCCCCCACCACTACCACCTCCACCCCCACTAGTACCACCTACATCAGTGTCGGTGCCTCTATCACCTCCCTCACCACTGTTGTCATCGTCGTCGTCGTCGTCCCCACGACCAGTGTCAAGTGGGGGTTGAGTCTCATCATCATCACTCACTACGACTTGATGATGACAAGGCGGCCGTGAAGATGCCTCATCGCCATCATCATGACATGTCGAACTCCTCATTAAAGGATCAAAGGAGTCTGTATCTGCCCTCTGTTGGCTTACTACCTCATCGACATCGATACCAAGAGACGCTGCTCCCTCGGCTACTTGCGGTGCAGGGCCTCCATCTTCATCATCTAAATCAGCTGACTTGACCCACTCATAAAGTGGGTCCTCAGCATCGTTAACTATTTGTGCCATGGTACCTATCGACAACAGGTCCAGCGGGTCCGGATTTTTCACCATGTCTTGGTCTACCCATAATTGCCTCTCCCTTAACTTCATATTGTAATGGCAGTAAACGAGCTTCTGTAATTTTTCATATGCTAACTTGTTCCTCTTGCTCATGTGTATGAGTGACCACGTGCTCCAATTCCTCTCACACGGGGAGGAGGATATAGTCTGTGCGAGAATACGGACTGCAAGTACTTGTAATGCAGGTGTGTCGACTCCATACATCGCCCACCACTCACCTATATATCCATGAGCATCTTGTTTTAGTTTGAAATAAGGACTTATAATGCAGTTACCTAATAATATACCATATTAACCAATAAAACATTATACTCACACGGCATCATCGTTTCTCTAGATGCTTTGGCTAGTGCCGATGAGAACGTACCCCTAACATCTTTAAACCGCAACAACTGTAACATATGGATTCACATGTCACCATTTTAACTACCCATATATCTAAAGACTATGAGGAAGAAAATATATTCTATCGATTACCATCAGCGAGATCTACTCAAATTGCATTACCTGGTTACCAAATTTTGATCGTGCTAGCGATTCAGGGAACAACCGTTCGAACACCTCGTGGACGACCATCGTCAAATTACTATCTTCATGAAGTCGGCGTTTGTAATGGAATCTAGGATTCAGATAGTATGCTGAAACTTAAATATTATTTACCCAATTGCATAAACTTGTAAACATAAGTGATGCTTAAAGTGCAAGTGGTAAAAAATATAGGTGAACGTAACAAACTTACCAGCCTTGTGGAGTTCATGATCAAGGGTCTTGGTCCATCGTTCATCGATGATATCGATCACCCACTTATGTGCATTGGGGAGAGCAGTCCGTATCCCTTCTTTCATAATTCTCATAAGCTCATACATTGACCCCGTTGAAGGACACATCTCACTATCTACGGCACGTAGGACACTGTAGATCGATTTTAGAAGGGAAATAACACATGAACTCTATCCTAGAAGAAATCAGAAAGCACTATTTTCGATGTACTCTTTGCACCATCGGTCTTCCTCTGATTCCACTCCAAGTACTTCTCAGATCTAAACAAATTCTTAAGACCCACACGGTGCCTATACAAGCTATCGAGTGCAATAAAGTTCGTGGCGAACCGTGTTGCACCTGGTCTAACGATATCCCCTCTACAACACTCGCGCGTTGCAGCCAACAACCAAGAGTGATTATATATGAAGTTCGTCACTTTCCTCGCATCCTCAATGGTTTTCCTGATCGAGTCCCTTTGGCCTATCTTCTCGAGCATCAAATCAATGCAGTGTGCCACGCAAGGGGTCCAATAGAGATGGTACCTTGTCATTAATTTCTTTTCTGCCTTAACGAATACACTACCGTTGTCTGTCATAACTTGGATGACATTTTCAGGACTAACACTTATGATGACTTGTTTCAAGAGATCATATATGTAATCATGATCTTTTACTTTGGCAGATGCATCAATAGATTTGAGGAAAATGGACTGCCCTTTACTGTACACCATAAAATTGATAATGGACATTTTCGTGGGTCCTGTCCACCCATCGCACATGATTGTCACCCCATACTGCCTCCAGTTCGAAGTGAGTGCGCATACCCAAGCACGCATCTCCTCGTATTCCTGATCAAGGTAGACACCAAGAATCTCTTTTGGCGTCGGAGGCCTCACACCAGGCCCATGTCGCTGCACCTCCTCAATCATATTTGTGAAGTGAGGACTGGCAGCTGCATTGGCTGGTATGTGACTCGAAATGAACCATCTAGATATGGCGCTACCCACTTTCTCTCTGATCCCCTTGTTCCATATATTTTTTAACCTCTTCTGATTAACACCCGCAATGGGTGCATCTATAACGCAGGCGCTCTGTGTGCGCTGTAGTCCATGCCCGCCAGAACCACCGCTACCCATACTGCCTCCCCCAAACCTTCTGCTGCTCCCACCAGCCTCATAGCGGGAGCCCCCAAATAACGGCCTAGTCTCGTTAAGCCTTCTCCTCTGCTCCCCCTCCCACCCTGATGCCCGAGACTCATGGATCGCCTCTCTGAACTCCCTCTTCTCCCGCGTCGTAACACAGTCTTCGGGATATGCAATCCCCTCGTCGTCGTCGTCGTCATCGTCTTCTTGCTCCTCAACAGTACGTAGGCCCTGTCCAGGACCCTGCAGTTGTTTCCTGAAATCCTTCTCCCAATCCTTCTGTTGCAGCTTGTGTGACTTCGCCTCAGCCAAAACTCTTCTCATCTCCTCTCTCACTGGCTTTGTTACACTTGGGCAGTCTTTCACATTTTTTAACCCCCCTGCCAAATGCTCCTTTAGCCTAGACACCCCCCCCCCCCCCCCCCCCCCCCTCACTCCATATAACTTGGCCGCAGTAGTTGCATATGGCTCCATATTTATTCCCCTCTAATGGTCGTCCATATTTCCACCCAATGCCCCGGCCCTTGCTCCTTTTCCGGATCCAGACGACATTTTGATCCCTAGTAGCATACAAAAATGAAAAAATACTTGCACTAGCATTGGAATGAATGGCCATATGGGAACAAAAATGTACACTTCAAGCTTTTATGTTAAAAAACATATGTGACAAAAATGTGCCTGATCAAATACTCAAGTGGGATGACATTTGAATCAAGCTAATATTTGTGCTTTCAGCCCATCCCACTTGGATGACATTACGAATGGTATAGATGACATATATTTATTCCCCTCCAATGGTCGTCCATGTTTACGAATGGTATGGATGACAATCAAGCTAATATTTATTCCCCTCCAATGGTCGTCCATGTTTCCACCCAATGCCCCGGCCCTTGCTCCTCCTTTTCCGGATCCAGATGACATTTTGATCCCTAGTAGCATACAAAAATGAAAAAAATACTTGCACTAGCATTGGAATGAATGGCCATATGGGAACAAAAATGTACACTTCAAGCTTTTATGTTAAAAAACATATGCGACAAAAAATGTGCCTAATCAAATACTCAAGTGGGATGACATTTGAATCAAGCTAATATTTGTGCTTTCAGCCCATCCCACTTGGATGACATTACAAATGGTATGGATGACATATAAACATCACTGTGGACCTAGGGAGGTTTCAACAGTAGTAATTTACTTACCCACCTTTTCCTTTAGTGCGGTCCACTTGAGTATTTTCTTTCGCACGTCCTAAAAATGAGATGTAAAATCGGATGGACGGCCTGAATTTCTCACAAACATCACAGTGGCCCTTATTGTGGGTTTACCGTGGGCCCACCTTGATGTATATATTATCTATCCATTCCGTCCATCCGTGGGCCTCACTAAAGGAAAAGGTGGGTAGGTAAATTACTACCGTTAAAACCTCCATGGGGTCCACAGTAATGTTTATATGACATCCATACCATTCACAACGTCACTACTACTGGGATGAACTGGAAACACAAGTATTATCCTGATTCGAAACTCCTGTGCCTCCACAAATATTTCAACTGTGGACGTTCAATCCTCATGTTTTCGGCCCACTTAAGTCTTGGATCCGGTTCATTTGTGTTCTCATGTCCTACAATGATCTCCCAAAACAGATGGACGGGGTGGATTTATCAAACAACATCACTGTGGGCCCACCTTGGTTCCTAGTGCAGGAACTTCCTGCGCATGGCTTTCCCAGGAAATCCGCGCCCGGTAATGCTAAGTGGGTGGAAGCGGATTGGCTAGTGCACCCTACACCAGCTACGTTGCTGGTGCAGTGACGTCATCAAGTTCTGTGGGTCCCACCATGAGGTACTTGTTATATCCAAACCGTCCGTCCATGTTTTGGGATCATTCTAAGTCTTGACCCAAAAAATCAGACAGATCCAAGGATCCAGTGGACCGCACTGCAGAAAGCAGTGGGAGATTGAACGTATACCATTGAAACATTTTTGGAGGTCCCAGAAGTTTTGGATCAGTCTGACATTTATTTTTACCCTTCATCCAGGTCCGTGTGACCTTATGAACAGTTTGGATGACAAACAAACATCATGGTGGACCCTGGGTATGTTTTAACGGTGAGAATCATTGTCCCCACTATCTTTATTGGTGTGGTCCACTTGAGTTTTGGATATGACTCATTTTAGGTATCATGCACTAAAATGATCTCTCAAAATGGATGGACGGTTTGGATGTACTAAATACATCATTGTGGGGTCCACAGAGCCTTAATCTTCTTTGAACCGTTCGTACAAACACGGTGCTCGAGGACTGCGCACTCACTCTGCGTCCGCCACGTCCCTACACCAGAAACGTAGCTGGTGTGGGGAGCGGATTAGGTGCGACCCGGACTCACACAAGACGGTGCGGCCCTTACGTAGGTTCACCGTGGGGCCCACATTGATGTATATATTATGTATCCACACCGTCCAACTGTTTATACACATAATTTTATGGCATTAAACCAAATATCATGCAGATCCAAATCTCAAGTGGACCATACCACTAGAAACAGTGTGATTGAGTGCCCCACCATTAAAAAATCCAAAGAGCCCATCGTAAGGTTTTGGTAATGTTTATTTTCAATCGAAGCTCTTGATAATGTCAATAAGGTCTTGATGAACGGAAAATATAAAGATCAGATTGATCCAAAACTTTTGTGGCCCACAAAACATTTTAAATGGTTATTCATCACTATTTCTAGTGGTATGGTTCACCTGAGATTTGGATCTTCTAAGGGTTTTGGATCACATCCTAAAATGATATGAAAAAATAGATAGACGGCGTAGATATATAAAAACTACATCAATATGGACCCCACACGGTTAGGGTAACACCCACTAAGCTGATCCCGTGGTAACACTGCGCCCGACTGCGAGTACCTGCGCACGCGTGCGAAGTAAACTCTGTGGGGCCCACCGTGATTTACTTATTTTATCTACTCCGTCCATCCATCTTAACAGATAATTTTAGATATGGTGCAAAAAAATGAAGCATATCAAAATCTAAAGTGGACCACACCACAGGAAAAGTGCGAACTAAATGTCTACCATTGAAAAATTCTCGGGGGACACAGAAGTTTTGGATCAAGCTGATATTTGAGTTTTCCATTCATCGATGTCCTTGTGATCTTATGAACAGGTTGGATGACAAAAAAACATCACTGTGGGGCCTAGGAAGGTTTCAACGGTGGAAATCATTATTCCTGCTGTTTCATGTGGCATTGTCCACTTGAGATTTGGATATGCTTAAATTTTGGGCTCAACCCCTAAAATGAGATGGAAAAACATATGGACAGAATAGATAAAGCACATACATTGTAGGTGGGCCCAATAGAGTCGGTACCGCACGGGCGTTCCCGCACGACCGCACCGCACGCAGATAGAAAAGGCCTCAAGAGCCCTTTTCTGTGGACGATCGTCGGAGAATCAGGGTTCCGAAAGAGGGGAAACCCTCAAATCCCCCAAAATTCCCCAAAATCATCGGAGAATCCCTCCTTTTTCGTCGGTTTTATACAGTGCATGATCGATTGCAACGAAGGAAGTAGAAAGTGGAGGATTTCGAGCACTTACCGCTGATCGACTGGCCCATTGCAATGTCTGATGAGCGTTCTGACCCACTGTTACAGCGCTCCTCTTCTACAGACAAGAGGTATGGAAATCCCTAATTTTCTCCCCTTTTCTGTCGATTTTTTTGGGTATTTTCGTAATCCCCCCAATATCGGCCCTTTTGTCGACAATAGGGGGTTGCTAGCTACAGAAGTCCCGTGGAAGGTAGGTGGCTATAGCGACATTCCTTACGATGTCAGATCTTTTCTGCAGATATCGACAAAATCGTCGAAATATCGACGATATCTGGAAGAGAAACGAATAACTGGGGTTTCGGTATCGCAACTGTAGCGACACCGACAATATCGATGATATTATTGACATTCCGTCGACAATGCAAACACCGCCCACATGTATAATATCTTATAGAAGAGTGGGGCCTAACTTTGCCATTCATTATGTCCCCACATGAGGGCCATACGTCTGCCCACGTAAGGCAATGTGTAGGGTCTCACAGTGCTATCTACATGGCGGCATGTGGGTTCCACGCATGTTGGCCACATGGTCAGTCCATGGTCCATCTCATTTTTATACTTTGTGAGGTTCACTTGGATTTTATAAAAAAAAAAAAACATCTAAGAGATGCAGTCTTAGAGCACTGATGTAGGACATGACATAAATGCATTCTTCACATGGATGGACCAAAAGAAGGCAAACCTATGGATTTGGATCAAAACAAGTCATTTGGGGCCAATTGACACACAAAGTGGGTCGCGTCAATACGTTTCATAAGAAAATGCACAATTACAACTCAAAAATGAAATTTTAGGAAAAAATTTACTATTTTTAATAATTTCAATTTTTGTAATATTTCTTTATTTTAGAGTTATGTCTATTTAGAAGTTCCTACTTTTGATTGATAATGAGTTTTAGAAATACTTTACTTAGTAATAGTATTTAGTTAGGAGTTTACAATTTTTAGTAACTTTCTATTTTAAAAAACTTACTATTTTTAGTAAGTATGAATTAATCCTATGTTGGTGGGTCTTGTTAGTAATCCTATGTTGGTGGGTTCCTTGCTAGTTTGTGCAGCAACCTACTTAAGCATTACATTTCATGTGTGTGGGTGCTTTGTGTTTAGTGCTTTGCCTAGAAATTATCCACCTATGACCTTACTTTGTTTTCTTTCCCTTCCAGTGTGCATGCAATACTTGCACTGTGACGCATGGCAGTAGCCATACATATTAGACGATCCAAACAGTGGTCCCTAGTACAAATTTGAAACCTACAATTATACAAATTTGTAATGTATAATTTCTCAGCCTAAGCATTGCATGTTACCTTTTAGTCAAAATTAGAGATGGGCGATACCTTAAAGTAAGTGATATGTTACCCTGGCCCTCTAAGTCAAAAGTTTGTAACTTTTCCTTGGTTGGTAGGCAGAAATAGATTTATAATTAACAACTCCAAAAGAGGCTGATGATTATCCCCAAAATTTGTGTAATGTGCATGAAGGGTGAGAAGTTGGTAAATAATCTGTTCATCCATTGTCATTTTGCTAGATAAGTGTGGGAAAGATTATTTTCCTTCTTCAAGCTACTGTGGGTGATGCCAGGGTCCATTGAGAACTTGTTTCTTGCTTGGCACAGGGTGGACTTGGTAAAAAAAGGTAGGGTGTGGTGTGGAGATTAGCCATGTTGCGCAATCTTTGGGCTCCTTAGGGTGAAAGAAATAATCGATGTTTTTGGAACTGTTGTAGGTTGGCGTAGGAAGTCTTTAGAAGGGTTATGCTCGATGTTTTGAGATCGGTTGCATGTTTAAAGGGATTTGGTGAGTGTTCCTGCAGGATGCCCTAATCGTGATGTATGCTCATGAACATATATAATCCAACGGAAATGCATAGCAAAAATAATATAAAATTCAACATCTACCATCATAAACTAAGAAAAATCATAAAGAGGCATGCAATGGAGCGGGCCATCATCACAACCACGAAATAAGAAATTCAAATAATGTATAGATTGGATCCGACGAGGGATGGAACCTCCTGATCTTGCATGGTCATAACCCAAATATCCAATGTGAAATCACTAGTCCGAGGGATCAAAGGATTTCTCAGATTAAGGATTTGAAAATCTCAGGAATTAGGATTTTGGATAATTCGAGGATTTAGAATTCGAGGATTGGAAGATAATAGAAATAGAGAGAAAAGGAAGAAGAAGTTTACCTTAGATGAAGATTAGAAGGGCATAAGAAGCAAAGAGAAGAATAGGATTAGGGAAGAAAACGAAGTTCGATGAGAGAGAGAAAGAGAGAGAGAGAGAGAGAGAGAGAGAGAGAGAGAGAGAGAGGAAGGAGGTAACCAAAAGGCTTGTTTTTCATTCATTAACAACTAATGAAAAAGGTTTAAGGCAACACCCTTATAAAATTCAGAATTAAGATAATCACTAAATACCACTACTAACAAAATTTCAAAAAAAAACATTCGCACGAAATGTGCACACACTGACCCAAAACTCAAATAAGTAAAAGTGTATATAATAAACGCAAATCTAAGATGCCTGATGGCCTCTGATGATAGCACGATGAAAGTAGGTCACGACGAACCAACGGTCCGATCACGCCATCCTCGCAATCCAACGGTCCAATCATTTCCTCCAAGCAACTTACACATTTCCTCCCAATGTGGGGTCTTCTCAAATGTCTCGAACCACATGTGTAAGGTCTTCGATGCTCCTCAAGTCGTCACGAATGATCCTCCAAGGTCATCATCGAGCCATAGAGATATAGGTGTCGCTCGCCTCCTACGCTGATAAACCCTAAAGGGCTTGACGTCCGCATCATTCTCCTCGTCTGAGAAGAACTCGACTCTTACGAGTTAAAACTCTTATGGCGCTCTAGGAAATCTAGACTAACTCTTTGCAACTCCGCTTCTGTCAACCATGTAGATTCTGACGGTGGTTTATTCTTCCATTTGACAATATATCTCTGAAAACCTCCATCTCTCGTGGAAACTATCTCCTCATCCACAATTTTCTCAATTTCTTCTTTTCGAATAATAGGTGGGGGAAAGGGTAGAGTCGGCTGTGAAGCAAACTCAGAGTATGGCCATGAAAGGGAAGAGAAATCAATGGTAGGAATAGGAAAAAGGACTAGATCTTCTACATTAAACATTGGATTAATGTCCATTTCAGGTGAAAGGTCTATCCTATACACGTTGGACCCAATTCTTTACAATACTTTGAATGGTCCAGCACTACGCGCTTGTGATTTCTTAGCGGTATCTTGTGAGAACCACTCTAGCCTTATCCTCACCATTACAGTCTCCTTCCTGAAAATCTTGTGATTTACGATGAGAGTCAGCGGAATATTTATAACTATCATTACTTTGATTAATCTGATGTCTAATATATGTATACAATTCATGAATGTGTCGTGCAAATGCATTGGCTGACTCTGAAGACCTTTGGGTGATAGACATGGGTGAAACTAAAGGACTTTCTGAAAAATCAACGGACTCGAAATAAACAATCTTATGGAAGTAAATAATCCTATGTCCTAGAACTTGAAAAACTTAAACAAAATGACACTTCTCATGGGTGACACATAATTTCTCATTATAAGTATTATAAATAAGGATGATTTTCAAGACTCCCAATACTTGAGAACACACACTATTAATACCAAGTCTTGAGCAGATCTTGGCATCAGCCATTATGTCCAAAATGTCATCAAGATGCGGGATAGAGACTTTGGCCATCATATCCACCATGAAGTGAATACGTCTCAAGGTAGCGTGACACTTGACTAAAGCTTTGTAGACGGTCAGGATATGCCCACATGTGCGCCATATGCCATTATTTTTTAATGTGAAAATGGCAGGCATGGCACACAAAATAAAACTCCAACTCAAACTTTCCTTATTGAATTCATCCGCGAGAAGTTTATCAAATTGATGCTACATTTCTGTTTTTTCTGCGGGGTTCACCTGGTATGGAGGAAAGCTTAACAGGATTGATCCAGGGACAAGATCGATTGTGTGTTGAATGTTCCATTTGGGTACAAATTTATCCCATAAATTAATCATCTAGTGAGATATCATAAGTCATGCGGGTGTCTACCATCAGATCTTCATTAGTCTCTTTTTCAATTTCATTTGTGTTCACCATGGTAAGAGGCATAGATTGGGACTTTGCATCAATCAAATCACACATAACACCTGGAAGTGGTGCGGTCTCAAACTCTTCGACCTTTTCATCAATAGCACACACTTCTGCATCATCAAAGATGATGAATGATGCCTTAATTTCTTCCATTTCCTCAGGACTAACGTTAGGCACGTACTCTTCCACTTCATAAGCAATCTGATTGGATTCTTCCAACTGGCCATTCACCACGGTATTATCTCGCTTCCAAGGAAATATAATTGGTGTTAAATACTCCTCAACTTATTCAAAAGCAGAGATTTCCTTAATGACGGGTCGGAAAACTTTATAAAGAGGTGGTGGCCATATGGGCTCTCTTTTTGGATGGGAAGGTAGGACAACTTAGGGTTTTTTTACAATAAGAGATGGGAAGATATTTTTCTTTCAATCACTCTTTCATCTCGTCCCATTGTGAGATCGGAGTTCTCCCAACTCTTTCAAGTCGTTGCTCCAAATTTGTACAAAACGACTTGGCTTAGCCCTCCAATTTCCACTTGGCAAACTTCACTTGACGGTAATTCGACATATCATACCAATCAAAAAAATAGTCCAAGTTTTCAAGCCAATCAAGGAATGTTTGTGGGTTCATGTAACTATTAAAGTAGGCCAACTCATCGAAGTTCGACTTTCCATTAGGTCTCGACGGCCACACTACAACACTTAATGGCCATGAAGATCTCAAACACCTATACTCCATTCACTATGGGGAGACTCTACGGACTAGTGACTCACAATATGAATGCGATGAATTTAAACTACAATGAACTGACACTAATTAATTTTAGATGATGCGACTCAAATCTGAAAAAATTTCGAATTATGAAAGTTTCTAAAATTGAAAACTTTCTAAATCTAAAAATTTTCCAAATTGAGGAACATTCTAAAATTGGAAAGTTTCTAAAATTGGAAACTTTTTAAATCTGAAAATTTCCTAAAACAAACTTAAAATTAAAACCCTAATTTGGTAACTCGATCTAAACATAACCATACAAACCTTAATCTCTGATACCAAATTTGATGCAGGATGCCCTAATTATGATGCATGCTCATAAACATATGTCATCCAGCAGAAATAAATAGCAATAATAATCTAAAATTCAACATCTATCATCATAAACTAAGAAAAATCATAAAGAGGTATGCAATGGAGCGAGCCATCATCACAACCACGAAGTAAGAAATTCAAATAATGCATAGGTTGGATCCGGCGAGGAATGGAACCTTCCGATTTTGCATGGTCATAACCCAAATATCCAATGTGAAATCACTAATCCGAGGGATCAAAGGATTTTTTGGATTAGGGATTTGAAAATCTCAGGAATTAGGGTTTTGGATCAATTCTCAAATTTAGGATTCGCGGATTAGGAGATAATAAAAATAGAGAGAGAAGGAAGAAGAAGTTTACCTTAGATGAATATTAGAAGGGCATAAGAAGCAAAGAGAAGAAGAGGATTAGGGAAGAAGACGATGTTCCATGAGAGAGAGAGAGGAAGGAAGGAGGCAATCAAAAGGCTTACTTTTCATTCATTAACAACTAATGAAAAAGGTTTAGGGCAACACCCTTATAAAATTTAGAATTAACATAATTATCAAAATACCCCTATTAACAAAATTTCAAAAAAAAAGACATTCGCATGAAAAAACATGCACACACTGACCCAAAACTCAAATAAGTAAAAGTGCATATAATAAACGCAAATCTAAGATGCCCGATGACCTCCAATGATGGCACAATAAAAGTAGGCCACGACGAACCAACGGTCCAATCACGCCATCCTCGCGATCCAACTGTCCAATCATCTCCTCCAAGCAACTTACACATGTCCTCCCAATGTGTGGTCTTCTCAAATGTCTCGAACCACATGTGTAAGGTCTTCGATCATCTTCAAGTTGTCACGAATGATCCTCTAAGATCATCATTGAGCCATAGAGATACAAGCGTCGCTCGCCTCCTACGCTGATAAACCCTAAAAGGCTTGATGTCCACATCAGTTCCCTCTCCTCCTTATTTGACTTTTAGCCTTTGTATTTGCCACTTGAGGCCTTTTTGGTGCTTAGTGTAATCCTTTGATTAAAAAAAAAAATCATTACTTTTAAAATAAAGGTCAAAAGGGATGGAGCAAAAGGGATGGAGAGATTGAAGATGATCTTTTCAATATAATAAGAGCTGGGTGGATAATGTAGAGATGTTCCTCTAAAGTGCCATGTGATTTCCTCATGCCAACGTGTGGACCCTCGCCGATTTTTCCGCGCTCCCACACGACGTCATTCTCCCTTTCCTTTCGGAAGAAGAAGAAGAAGAGGTGCGTGAGTGCGAAATCGCCGTTTGTGCCACTGGCTTGCCTCGTTCTCGAGGGCTTTGTTTGGTTGTCGTGTTGAGCTGAATATGTTTAAGTGAGTTTATATAAGACCAGAGTCGCCACTAGCCAGTTACTTCGAATCTACAGTCGGCTAGACCCCGTAGAAACGTTAGAGAAGGGGATCTGAAGATCCTTTCCTCTAAAATGACTCCTGTTGATCTGCGGCCAGAGATTCAAGGTAAGGGATCACGGTTACAGGGTGGGAAGAGGTTAGGCACCCCACACACTGCCCGTACCGAAGTACGGTCTCTACTTCACAGAATCGATCGAATATTTGAAAGTCTAGTTTAATCCTCGTATATTCTCATGGATGACATGATGCATGAATGCGGGTCTGAACAGTAAGAGTTTCTGATGGGCAGGTTCCAACAACAGGCAAACCCAGAGCATACGCTCGAACTGACAGGTGCTTAATATAAAGACATATGCATGTGTGCTTGAATGATCAAGGTGTTTTATGGTGAAGCATGAATGCAGGTCTGAACAGTAAGAGTTTCTGATGGGCAGGTTCCAACAACGGGCAAGCCCAGAGCATACGCTCGAACTGACAGGTGCTTTATGCGAGATGCATGCGGTGTGTTTGAATAATCGAAGTGTTTGCAGTGAAGCAGGGGGGTTGGAAGAAAAGTAAATGTTGCACTTATGCTAGATGCAAATGAGATGATGCTGGAAAAGAGTAGCTGGGTGGACGGAGGTGTCGCAAGGGTTGGCTTCGAGTGGCTGGATCAAGACTTGGATGGCTTGGGAGGCTTGGACCAGTGGTCAGGCTGGGCTGGACCAGGGCTAGGCTCTCCTCACTCGGGCTCTCCTTGGTGAAGGAATGGGCTAAAGGATGAAGGAGGGTGACTCAGACGGACGGGCTCTCTCTGGCTGAGTGGTCTTGAAATGAGAAGGGGAGGGGGGTATTTATAGCAGCGAGTAGTGGCAGAAGTCGTAATTTTGTCCGGGCGGCCTGCCATGGGCCGCCCGTACGGCCGCTCCTCGGTTTCCAGCGAGTACGGCCGTTCCCTCGGGGCTGCTGTTGGACTCGCTGGTCGACTCAGTGAGTTGACTCAGTGGGTCGACTCGGTGGTTTGACTCGACGGGTTGACTCGACGGGTTGACTCGGTGTTTTGACTCGACGTGTTGACTCGACGGGTTGACTCAGCGGGTTAACTCAGCGAGTTGACTCAGTGAGTTTGACTTTTTTTGGGATTTTTTGACTGGCCTTTTTTATGGGGGGTTTTTCTGGGTGGTGTTTAGGACTGGGTTGACTGGGTTCAGGCTTGAACTGGGCTATGGAATGGGGCTTACAAGGGTGAGTTTGGCTGAGTTTGGACTTGGGATTTGGGGGTATGGTCCTCCGTTCAACCAGCTATCTCTACCAACAGTGTAGCCGAAGGTGGGGTGTCTACAGATGCCCCTCTTTGGCAGAGGTTGCGTGCAACCGAATGCCAAAGCGAGTGGACACCCCACTTCTGACCCGGTCATTCATAGATCATGTTCTGAAATCTTTGCTTGCTTTTGCATCTGTGCCAGTTGATCGTTTGGAGATCGCTCACTTGCACATACCGCGAGAGTTTGGAGAAAACGTTGCGATTGTCCCTGCAGTTTGCTGCAACCTGGGTACCCAATCGCAACCCTTCCATTCCCGATCGGTACTAACATCGGAAAGGTACAGCAGAGCCTCTGCGTCGACAGTCTTACGAGGTTACTGACCCTGTGATTGATTGTATGTTTGATGTTTTCCCAGATCACTCCAGGAGTACTTGTTTCGCTTGACTGTCAAAGTGGTTAGATGCCCTGCGTCAGATAGTCTTACGGGATTCTACTACGCCGACTTGGACTCAGTCAAGGTACTTCAGGCATCCACGCCTAGGTATGTGCGGGTGGGCTTTTCCACCCGATCTGCTGGTTTCGATGCTTAGTTTGCAATTCATTCTTTCCTTGATTGTGGTCTGGAATCTTTGTTGTCCTTTGTATCTGAGTCAGTTGATTGTCTGGAAATTGATAACTCGCACATACCGCGAGAGTTTGGAGAAAACGTTGCGATTGTCCCTGCAGTTTGCTGCAACCTGGGTACCCAATCGCAACCCTTCCATTCCCGATCGGTACTAACACCGGAAAGGTACAGCAGAGCCTCTGCGTCGACAGTCTTACGAGGATGCTGACCCTGAGACTGATTGTGTGATGTTTGATGTTTTCCCAGATCACTCCAGGAGTACTTGTTTCGCTTGACTGTCAAAGTGGTTAGACGCCCTGCGTCCGATAGTCTTACGGGATTCTACTACGCCGACTTGGACTCAGTCAAGGTACTTCAGGCATCCACGCCTAGGTATGTGCGGGTGAACTCCTTCCACCCAATCTGCTGATTTTGATACTTGGGTTACAATTCATCGTTTCCACCTGTTCAAATGGTTTCTGTGACCGAGCCTTTTGGCTTTCATCTTTTTTGTATCTTGGCATGTGGTACGACCGCACTGACACTGGAGTTCAGTTCGACCGCACTTTGAGTGCATTGGATCCGATGATCTCCGGGGAAACCGCGAGACATTGGATCTTATTTGATTTTTGCGTTGGCTCCTACCCAGAGATATGGAAGATCTCCTGGTGTGTTGGAGGCAGAACGCTCTACTGAGAAAATATTTTTGGGTTTTAAAAAGATACCCACCCTGGGGAGTGATACTCCGTGGGTTTTTTATTTGCAAATAGAAATATTTTTTATCTTTTTGAAATGAAAATCTGGTTTGCATGTGCCTCCACTAGGGATGCCTGTGGGGTCTTTGGCTAACCGGCTTTTATTTTGAAAGCAGGTAAACATGATGATTGATGCAATGGATGCTGATGCATGGAGATGCATGATGAATGCATGGCTTGGCTCATTCTCTTCTGGTTTGATGATTTTGCTTTTGCTGGAGATGCAGAGAATTTTGAGCTTATTGCTTGCAGGGTTGTACTCCCTTGGGGATTTTTCTTTTTGATACGGAGGTTTGGACAGCGGGCTGGTCAAGATCCCGACCCGTGGTCGATCAGGTCCATCGTCCCAAGATGCTGTTTCTTTGCTAATGAGAATGTACGAGGATATCATTCGACTTCAAGATGTTCTTCTGGGCATACATGTGATTGAGATGGTGTTTAGTTGCCCGTTTTGGTCAAGATTCCAATTTGCGGGCGATTGGATCCGTCATCCCATACTGTGAAGTGAGCGGAGTTCAAGACTCCTGAATTGTAGTGCTGGGGATGCTAATTTTTGTGATTTTTTTTTTTATAAATATGTGGTCCGAATCTTTACCTGAGCGATCAGGATAGAGATTGGTTATTGAAAACACAGGAAATATTTTTGTGATTTTTTGAAATATTTTATTTGAAAGCAAGGGAAATATTTTTGTGATTTTTTGACAATATTCTGATTGAAAGCAAGGGAAATATTTTTGTGATTTTTGAAGAGGTGATTTTGCAATGTTTTTGTATTTTGTGATTTTTCTGAAATGCAGGGAAAAGATGTGGAATTTCCATCCACTTCCAGCTTCTACTGCTGGTAAGGCACCCGATCCATTTTACGTCAGCGAGCAAGACGGGTCTCACACAGTTAAGTGCCGTAGTTTTACATCTTCGGATGAGGAGATTTTGAGGGTTTTCAGTCAACACACCCACAAAGTTGCCTGTTCCTCATGTGCAATGCACATAGACCACGTATCGTCCGACGGACTCCTTCGGCCACAAAATGAGCCACATCCTCACATTTCCCTTAGTCAATCCAGTTTGGGGTCTTACATTGCTCACAATTCCGTGAGGGTGAGCTCCACCTCCCAACAGCCTTAATCCCCTTCATGAGTTCTAGGAACAGGGAACATCCGTCAGATTCAACAGCGACTTCCAAATCAAGGTTGTCTATCACAGTGCGTTCAACACAAACAGGATTGCGGAGCTCTGCCCGCCTCAGCCCTTACCTGTTTAAAAGATTCCAGACACCCGTACGATCAAGTGTCAGCCATGTCTGGAACAGGTTAGGAAAGAAAGCCCCCGAGAAGTTAATCCCAGTGTAGTTTTAGGTCTTCGGACCGCTGGGGATGAATTTGTGCAGTTTGAAATTTTTGGTGAATCATTTTTTTTTATATTGTATCTATATTTTTTTTTGTTTTGAAAAGGTTCCAGACTTCAACTCGGGTGATCAAGGTTGATACTGGTTTTTATGGAAAGCTTTAAAATATTTTTGGTATTTTTGAAATGATCCGGGTTATCGAACCATGATCCCCACGGTCGAGGCCGATGCTGGTTTTTAGTTGAAAGCGAGAAAGGTCCCCCGAGAAATTAATCCCAGTGTAGTTTAAGGTCTTCGGACCATGAAACTGTACAAAAGAGGGGCAAACATGTTTTTTTTTTTTTTTTTTTTTTGAAAAAATGTCCGGTGTCAGCGGATGGTCAATCCAGACTGATGCCGGTTTTTATTGAAAATCTCTCGGGATGTCGATCCCGACGTAGTTTAAGGTCTTCGGACCAAAACTTTAAAAGCGGGGCTGGTAATATGTTTTTATGATTTTTGAAAATGTCCGGAGTCATTGATCTTGATGTGAGCAAACAAGACCGACGTCGACTTTTATTGAAAATCTCTCGGGATGTTGATCCCGACGTAGTTTAAGGTCTTCGGACCCAAAACATGTACAAGAGGGGGCAAACATATTTTTTGTTTTTTCGAAATGATCCAGATCATCAGATCTTGGCCTGAAAGGCTGGGATCGATGTTGGTTTTTATTAAAAATCTCTCGGGACGTTGATCCCGACGTAGTTTAAGGTCTTCGGACCCAAAACTTTAAAAGAGGAAAGGCATTTTTTTTTTCTTTTTTGAAAAATATTCTGGGTCATCGATTCTGATTTTGATGGTCGAGTTCGATACCCATTTTTATTAAAAATCCCTCGGGATCTTGATCCCGACGTAGTTTAAGGTCTTCGGACCCAAAACTTTTAAAAGAGGAAAGGCATTTTTTTTGTTTTCTTTTTTGAAAAATATTCTGGGTCATCGATTCTGATTTTGATGGTCGAGATCGATACCCATTTTTATTAAAAATCCCTCGGGATCTTGATCCCGACGTAGTTTAAGGTCTTCGGACCCAAAACATGTACAAGAGGGCAGCAATCCAGGTTGGAGACTACGGGAATTCTCTTTGGAATGGTTCGGATCATCAGGTCATAGCTTTTGGATGGTTGAGATCATTGTTTGACCAAGTCAATCTTTTTCTTTCTTTTCTTAAAAATTCCATGGAACTTTTCCACATCATCATCCCAATTTTTCACCCATTTCTCATGAGATGAGATTTTGGTGAGATTTCTTCCTTTTTCTCACCATTCTCTTCCATCACTTCAATCTTACATAAAGGTATAAGATTCACTTGCAACCACCCTTCCCAAGGGGGAGTTCTTCCCAAGGAGAGGGAGAGGGAGGTCGTTTCAACTAAGTAGAGGCTAGGACGGCCTCCCATGGGCCGCCCGACCGGTCTGTGCCTCCTGGTCTCTTCAGGGGGCTGGGTAAAAGGGTGCCCTCCCCTTTTCTATATAACATGGGGCACCCTTGCCCCTTCAAACGTGCAATCTCTCTCTTCTCTCTCTCATACTCTCTCTTTTTCAAGTTTCCTCTCTCTTTCTTTGGTGGTCCTTTGCTCTTCTCAAGTGGTGGGCCTTAGAGGGGTCTTGGGACAACAAGGTGGTCCTTCTTTGGTGAGTGGTAAAGGTATGGACCACTTCCTTTCTCTTTCTTGTCCTTTTCCATCTTCATTGTCTCTTCTCATGGTCCTTTTTCTTTTTCATGTAGCTATTCAAAAGGGTGTGAAGGTGGGCCCAAGCATTCTTGATCTTTTCTTAGATCTCAAGTCTTTCAAAGGTGGTGCTTGGAGAAGGACATTGCAAGCTCTCCACTTCATCATTTTTTTTCTTTTTCACACTCCCTCCATGTGCATGTAAAGAGTAACTTTGCCATGTCATCAAGTGTGCATGGCAAAATACTCTATCTTTTTCATGGGAGTTGGGCCTCTTCTCATGTGTATCAAATGGGCTCAAAGTGAAGTCATGGCCCTTGGTGTATTTGGTGGGCCCAATGCTGCATTTTGGGCTCCTTCTTACTTTCTTTCTCTTGTTATTTCCCTTTGGAGCTTTCTTTTTCTTTTCCATCTTCCTTTCAAGGCTTGGGCCCATGGGCATGGTAGGGCCCATCTCAAGTTTTGAGCTCATGGGGCTCACTTTGGGTGACCCCATCTTTCTTCACATGTGTATGGATCAAGGTGGCTAGCCCATTTTTCATTTTGGATCTCAAGTGGGCTAGTTTTCCTAGTTGGGCCTTTATGGACAAGTGGCCCAACTCTCCCATATGATGTACCTCCTTGTACAAAGTGTAGTGGGCTCCTTGAAGTTTTTCATGTGGATGGGCTTTTGGGCCTTCATTGAAACTTGGGCACTTCTTTGAACCATGTGTGCCCCACTACACTTTGTCCATGTGGATTTTTTATTTTCATGCTCTTTTCTTTAATGGATGGAGGACTTGAGCTACTTGACCATCTACAAGTCCCATGAGTGAGTTGTTCCCACAATCTCACTAAGTTCAAATGGTTTTCTTTGTGGTAGGATTGTGGTTTTCAAGAGTTTCCCTTAGATGTTATCAACCTCAAATGGATGATTCCCAAGTGAGCTACCCATACAACCATGGGTCTTTGATCTTTTCTTTGGGGACTTGGTGGGTCATCCACTATCATTCTCAAGTATGAGTGGTTTTTCTTTCCATTTGTGGGAAAGAATGATACCCATAGGTTGCCCATTTTTGTCCCATGCCTTGGGACATTTTGGATTTTGATATTCAAGTGGGCTATGTGTAACATTCTTATCCATTTTCATGATGGTTGGGTGACTCATCAAGCCATGCTCTTTTGTGCTCAAATGGTCTCCCTTTTTGGTGAACAAGTTGGTGCACATAAGTTGCCCAAACTTGCCTTTTCATGGGCATTTTCAACCTTGATTCTTCATGTGGGCTATGTGCATCAACTTTCTACCCTTAGCTTCTTTGATTCATATGTTTGTGGGTAGACCTCCTTGTTGTATTCTCATGGTCAAAACTTTCATCAAGATGAGGCACATAAGGTTGCCCATGGTTAACCCATGAATGGGTTCTCATATTCTCCAAAGTGGGCTATGTGCTCTCTCCAATCCATTGAGATGAGGCATTTGGGTTGCTCTTGGGGGCCCGTTTCCTTTCTATTCCTCACTTGTCCATGCATATGTGTAAAAAGATGGAGACATCCTAAGTGAGAATCATGACCTTGGCATAAAAGTGAGTCCATCCTTGGCCACATGTGGACTTTGAAAAGGGATTTCTCATGTGAAGTAGGATTCTTGTTCTTTGTTGATCTCATGGCACTTGAGTGCATTTGTTGTCCAAAATGTGTCCTTGGATAATGGACTTTTCTTACCTAAGGCATGCCATGCCACCTTCTTTAAGGTGGGCCTTACTTTTTCCAATGGGCCCAACACATATCCTAAGCGACACATGGAGTTGGACTTTAGATTTTGCATTTGAATGCGAGTCCAATCCCATGGGTTTCTTGGATGAGAATTTGGATTTTAATGGGTAAAGGATAGGGACTTACCTTGCCAAGCTTGTAGGATTCCATGGCGGATGGTACCAGGGGCCACCAAGTGGTTGACGAGGATGATCCTGCTTTCGTTGTCCGCCGAGGGGACCACATGTGTTCCCTAGCTATGGAGCATCAACCTCTTCCTGCTATCAAGGGTCGAGGTACCAGGGATCGCTGGGACAATTGGATGAAAGAGCCACAGCCCTTGCTTGAGCGAGTACTAGATGGTACTCCTTTTGCTGGCCTCCTCACCCTACGCTTCCATAATAACGACGCCAACCGCATGATGCTTGCGGCCCTTTGTGAGAGGTGGCGGGATGAGACCCACACCTTCCAGCTTCCTTGTGGAGAATGGGGGATAACCCCTTTGGACATTTACATGCAGATAGGTTTCCCATTTCATGGGGCAATTGTCCCTCAAGTTAGCTCTTTAGCTCCCCTCTCTTCCACTGATTGGCTGCGGCTTGTCGGTGACGTCCCTCCTGAGGGTGAATTCCAAGGCCATCAAGTGAAGATGCGATGGTTTTACAACAATTTTGCTTCCGTCGTCCCTACCACCGAGCGGGAGGCCCTCCACAAGGCGCGGGCCATGATCACTTATGCTTTTGGATCCTTTCTTTTTTGCCATGCGAATGAGAGAGTTGATCCTAAATTTCTTCGTTTAGTCGAGGATCTTCATCACCCCTATAATTGGAATGGGGCCATCCTGACCCGTCTCTTTCAAGGTCTGGACAAGACCTGTCGGCATAGCCGGTCCTTCACAGGCTTCTGGCCTGTCGTTGAGGTACCTCTTCTTTCGTCCTCTTTGGAGCCGTTTACCTCCTTTCTCTCTCTGATCATTAAATGTACTTTCATCCAGACCTGCTTTTATGACCATTTTCCGCATCTTGCGCCGAGGATGCGAGATGACATTGAGCCCTCTCAGTATCGCCACATGTACTGGCATCAACAGAATCGTCAGCGGAACTCCCGAGTTCCCGGGGACAATTGGCGTGCTGATATAGACGGGCTGACAGTTGAGGATGTAAGTATCTTGCTTGTCTTTGTCCTTGTGCTGTACTTGTAACTGATCGTGGTAACCTCTTCTGCTGCAGTTTGCCCGGATGCCGTACGCTAGTTTCCCTCTTTACTACACACCCCAGCGCGTGGAGGCATACGATGCTTCATGTCTCCGCATTATGCTTTCTGACGCTGAGTCCTTCCAATGGTACTTGGGAGAGAGATTGCTTCGGCAAGTCACTGGGGTGGCTTGGGTCCCCTGTTCTGCACCTCCTCCAGCTGCTCGGATGCCAGCTGATGAGAGAGTTGAGGCTCTGGTGGGCCAGCCAGGCTTCCGTTTCACGATCCCGGATCGTGATTATGACGAGTGGTATCTGCTGTTTGGCCAGGGGCCTCTGCTTCCTTCGCTTTATGTTCCAGGTGGTCGTCGCAGGTATGCTGGAGGTTCAGTGACTGCTCCTTTGATGGATCTTTATCGTCGGGAGCGGGACGCGAGGAGGGGCGATGATGATTATGTTGGTGACTTGTAGCTGGCTCTGCTTTATATGGCCTTGTATTTTTGTTTTTGTCTCCTTTTGTATCAAGCTCTTTTGGATGAATATACAGGCTTTAATTTCTCCCAAATCCCTTGGTGATGTCTGTATGCTTTGACTCTTGACTCATTCCTTCATGATTTGTGATTTCTCAACTGCATGGACAATGACTTGAACGGTTTAGATTGCTTGTTTAGGCCCTGCGGGGCCCACTTGATGATTGGATCTTGGATTTTAGCCCTTCTTTTGATGATTGGACTTTTGATCTTGCCACTCCATGACTTGCTTTCCAATGGTTTGGATCTTGATGATTTGGCCCTTGAATGGTTCAGATTGATGGATTTGGCCCTGCGGGCCCACCTGAAACCTTAGCTTTACTTTGGGGCACCTCTTTTGATGATTTGTGAGGCTAGGAAGGCTTCTCATGGTGTGGATGATGGCTTGAACGTCTCTGATCGCTTGATTTGGCTTTGTGGGCCCACTTGATGATTAGATCTTGGATTCTGGCCCTTCTTGTGATGATCAGACCTTTGATCTTGTTGTTTGACGGCTCATATAGGTTCTTCAATGGTTTAGACCATGATGATCTAGTCTTTGAATGGCTTGGATTGCTTGTGGCCCCCACTTGATCACTTTCCCCCTTCTTTGGCTTGATCAGCCATATTCCGGCCACATTGCTTCGTGATTGGACCAGTGGGGCACCTTTTGTATGATCTTGATCATCTTCAGTTGAAATTTGGAGTGGACCGGAGCCTTGGGCGGCCCACGGAGCGCCATATGCTGACGTGGACTGTCAGCCTCACCTACCAAGAACCCTGGAGCCAATCCCGCGGAGAGAGGGAATCTGTGTCCGTACGGGCGGCCCAGGGCAGGCCGCCCAGAGCTCGCCTCTTGATCGGCCTGGGCTGGCTCTGGTTCGGACATCCTCTGCTGTCTGTTGCTGCTGTCCCCACATTCCCTGTACTGGACCGTTCGATTCCAGCCATGAATCTTCTTGTCCCCTTGTCTTTTCTCTTCATCTTGTCTTCTTCTCATTTTGTCCTTTCTTGGGCAATGGATGGTGGAGATTTGGGGGCTGTGGGGGCTGTCCAAGGTGGGTCCCACACTTCAGATTTTCAATTGAGCTTTGATAATGGGGAGATGTCTTTAATGGATGGGGGAGATGGGGCATTAAATGGAAGCATTGATGAGGGGCTAGGGATGGTGGTTGGTGGAGCTTTGAATGGCTCCATTAATGGTGGGATGGCTGGATTTTCAGATTTGAATGGGACCTTCATCATGGGAGGAATGGATGGTATAGATGGGATGATGGGATGGGACATAGGTGAGGCTATGCATCCCTTGAGTGTGGGTCCCATCGATGACGTGATGGACGGTTGATGATGGGACTATGAGGGACATAGATGGGCTGATCTCATGTCTGGATGGTATGGATGGCTCAGATGGTACCTTTGACGGTTTGGATGCTCTGGATGAGGGCCGAGATGTGCGGCACACTTGTTTGGGTGGACTTGATGTGATCATTGATGATGTCCCCTTGATGATGGACGGTGTAGACGCCTCGATGATCCCTTTGATCGGCCAGGATGATGACTGGATCCATGATTTTCTGTTGGAGGGGGCCGCAGGTCCAGATCTGACCGTTGATTCTTTGATCGGGGTTGCCGGGACCCCTTTGGATGGTTCAGATGTATTCTTTGACGGTCAGGTTGGTCAGGATGCCACGATGTGCGGTGTGATCTTCACTGATGGCTCTTTTGGTTGGGAGCATTGTCCTTCTTTTGGTCATCGGCCCTTTGCGCACTCTGTTCACGAGGTGGGCGAGTCTTCTCATGCGGCTGAGGTTGTGACAGTTTCCGACAGTGATGCGGCTATATCAGACATAGCCGTTACTGGGGACAGGTCAGGGGCTGTCGAGTCTGCAGAGGTTTCAGCTTTTCCTTCTCTTTCGCCTGTTGACCTTCCGATCTTCGATGAGTTGTCCTCGATTTCTGGGCCTTTTGTGCTGGAGGGGATACCGGTGAGGACTTGTCAGCCGCTTCCTCGTTCTTCCTGCTCGCCACGACTGCTTGCTTGGCTTGACAGCTTGTCAGTTTATGAGATTCGAGATTTGGAGTCCTATGGCTTTGGCAGTCTGATTCATATGGCTAGAGTTGACATTGACTGGAGGATGCTCGGAGCTGCCTTGATTGACTGGGTCCCTTCGTTGAACTTGTTTGCGTTCAACGATATGGAGATGGGGCCTTCTTTGGAGGAGCTTGCACGCTTGACAGGCTTACCCTTGGATTATACTCAGTACTTCTCGCCGAAGACATCGCCGAAGACTGCTACACCGCAGAACTGGTTTGGGATCCCTTATCTTGTTCGACCTGCAGCTAGTGGCCAGGATGCTGTAGTGTTCTCTTTGGACTTGCTGTATGATCTTTTTTCGGGTCCTCAGGGTACGGCCGGTTCCACCTTTGCTCGGAACGCACTGATGTTCTGTTTGATTGCTGAGGTGCTGTTCTCGGGATGGCGCAGGTCCCAGACTCCTTTGCTTTTTGAGGTGATGAGCCGAGCTGTCCGTCGGCAGGGGATCATTTCTCTCATCTTGGCCGAGCTATTCGATGGGCTGACTGACTGCGTCCTGGGTCGCACTCGTGTTCTTCGCGGCTGCTGTGCCTTCCTGCAGGTATTCTTTCTACACCTTTCTTCTTGCTTTGTTGGGGATTGCTTTGCTTTAGCTGAACTTCTTTTCCTTTTTGTGATCAGGTCTGGCTATGGGAGCGTCTTTCTCTGACCGTTCCTGTACCTCTTCCTGGCATTTCTAGCTCTGACATTATGCGTTATATCATCGAGTTCCTTTCTCATACAGCCAGGATGAGCGAGCCCCTGTATCGCAGGATGTTCGCTGAACTTCGTGACTGGAACGTTCGTTGGGAGTCATCTTGGCTTTCACTTCCTCCAGTGCTTTGCGATGCACACCGTCATCCTTTGATGTTGGTAGGCTTTCGATCTTACTTCTCTTATCATCCCATCCGGTTCCTGCGGCAGTTTGGGTATGAGCAGGATGCTCCTCATTTCGCTTTCACGGGTATCGAGCGTCGAGTACTCCCCTCTAGATCTTCTGACTTCAGGACCCGGATTGATTGTTCCTGGGCGAGTTATTTGACAGCTGATTTGTTGGGATTTGAGCTATGGTCTTTTCCGATGGCGACCGCCCCACATCAGTATTGGGTTGCTGAGCAGTCTTTGTATCGACGTATCCCTTGTTGGCACCAGACTGCTGATGAGGATGAGCAGGATATTCTTGGAGATGCTGGCTCTTCATCTGGTTCATATGAACCTTTTGAGGAGCGCCCGTTTATCGATCCTGGCTTCCTTTTGGCCACTCATGGTCATTTGCTGTCTGAGATCTCCGCACTTCGGTATCATTGTGAGATGATGTCAAGGAGATTGGCTGCCGATCGGAGGTTGTCTGATGAGGAGATAACGATTCGTACCCTTGAACGCGATGAGGTGCATTACCTGCGTATGGAGGTGAGCAGGTTGAGAGCGAGACTATCTTTTTATGAGTCAGAGGACTCACCTGATGTGGCCGAGGAGGAGGGTAGAGATTGATTGTGTTGGCCACCTGCACATTCTTTTTTGCATATATGATTGATGATGATGCATTTTTTGTATTTTTTTTGAAAAAGATGGTATGTTATATGTAAAAGAAATATGATGCATTTAAAAAAAAGAGAGAACTGTTTGAAAATCTACTGTGCCATGAGTTGTCTTGTGAGTGTGTCTGGATTTTGTGTCAGGATATAGGAATCAGAACTGGGGCTCGGTCAATGATTTGACCGATGTCTCGAGATTCGACTTGCTTGATCCTTTGGTTCCCTAGAGATGTAGGCAATGGAAACTCTTGCTTCCTGAGATTGTCAGAGTTTGTAGAGTTCTTTGCTCCTGACTGTACTTCCTCTTGTTCTTGCACTTTCACTGCTTGAACCGATCTGGACTGTCTGATTTCTTGGTACCTGCACTTTTATTTTTTTTTCTTCTCTTTTTTTTTATTTGAGCCATTTTTGCCTGCAGCGCTCTTTTGAGTTTTCACCACAGCCGGCTTTTTCCCGTCTTTTTTGCCCGTGGCGCCCTTTCGGGTTTTCACCACGTCCCGGGTATTTGGTCTTGCCTGCCCCTTGGCAGCTGTGCTGTTTTTACCCTTGGCGCCCTTTCAGGTTTTCACCAAGTCCGCTGTATGCCCACTGTTTTTACTCGGAGCGCCCTTTCGGGTTTTCACTACGCCCTCTTTGTTTAGGCACACATTTTCTTTTTCTTTTTTTTTCTCTTTTTTTTTTCTTTTTCTGAATCCTTGGATAACTGCGGCGGCTAGAGGTCGGGAATCCGTCGTTGCCGGCCGATGGCAGTCTTTCAGCCCTTATCCTGAGTTACGATGATAGAGCTGTCGGTCTTTGCTAAAGACCCCTCTGAGATGGATGGATGGATGACTGTGTTTCTTCTTGGGTTGATTTTTTTTCTTGGGTGCCTTTCTTTGGCTTCCCCCCTTTTTTTGTCTTTTTTCTCCTCTTTTTTTTGTATTCTTTTTCTCTCTCTTTTTTTTTGTATTTTTCCTCCTCTTTCTTTTTTTTGTATTTGTATTTTCTCTTTTTGACTCTCCTTATTTGAAACACTTGTTGGTGGACGGGAACGATTTCTCAGAGGTCTTAGCTTCGACCTCTTGACTTCAGCTCTATTAAAGTAACCTTTGATAAGGTCAGAATAACTTACCCGTGAAAGATCTTCACGTTGTCGGCGTTGGTTGGCTCAGGAAGATCCACCCCTCTCATGCTGGTGAGTCTGAGGGCGCCTCCAGGAAGTACTTCTCTGACGATCAGTGGCCCGTCCCACGAGGGTTTGAACTTTCCTCTGGGATCTGGAAGGTGCGACGATAGAATCTTCCTCATGACCATGTCACCTACCTTGAAGCTCCTTTTTCGGACTCTCTTGTTGTAAGCCCGAGCGATCTTTTTCTGATAGCATTGTGAATGACTTAGTGCACGCAGGCGCTTTTCATCTGCTAGCTGCAACTGATCGAATCTGGCCCGTTGCCATTCTCCTTCTTCAATTCCGCTTTCTAGTAACACCCGTAGTGATGGTATTTCCACCTCGACTGGTAGGACTGCTTCCATTCCGTAAGTAAGCTCGAAAGGAGTAACGCCCGTAGCAGACCGTACAGACGTTCGATAGGCCCAAAGTGCATATGGGAGCATATCTGACCAATCTCGATAGGTCATGACCATCTTCTCAAGTATCCTGACGATTGTCTTGTTTGCGGCTTCTACCCCACCGTTCATCTGCGGACGGTAGGGGCTTGATCGATGACGTTGGATCTTGAACTTGCTGAGGAAGTCATCCATCTTCTTGTTGACGAACGGGGTTCCATTATCTGTGATGATGGCATTAGGGATTCCATATCGGCATATGATGTTGTTCTTCATGAATTTGATCACTTGAGATGCTGCAATCGTGGTGTAGGAGGCTGCCTCTACCCACTTGGTGAAGTAGTCGACTGCCACAAGTATGTACTCGTGACCATTTGATGCTTTGGGACTGATCTTGCCGATGATGTCGAGTCCCCACATGGAGAAGGGCCAGGGGGTGGTCAGGTTGTATAACTCTGATGATGGGGCATGGATTTGATTTGCATGCTCCTGACACTTGAAGCATTTTCTGACATGCTGGCAACAGTCTGTCTCCATGGTGAGCCAATAGTAGCCGAGTCGTAGAATCTTTTTTGCCATCATGTGCCCATTCATGTGTGGGCCACAGATTCCTTCATGTATTTCTTCCATGATCCTTGCAGCTTCTGTTTCATCGACGCATCGAAGAAGGATGTGATTATAGGATCGCTTGTAAAGAACTTCGCCACTGATGGTGAACTGGCCGGCCAAACGCTGAATGGTTCGGCGATCTGTTGCTGTTGCTGACTCTGGATACTCCTGGGTTTCGAGATATTGCTTGATGTCGGCATACCAGGGTTTGTCAGGGACAGCTTCGGCTTCTTCTATTTGTAGGCAAAAAGCAGGTTCTTCTTGAATTTCGACTGTGAGCTCCCATTCTGAAGCTCCTTTTGGGATCTCGAGCATTGATGCAAGTGTGGCGAGGGCATCTGCAAACTGGTTCTTGGCTCTGGGCATGTATGAGAAGGTGATTTCCTTGAATTCTTCGATCAGATTGTTCAGATACACATGATATGGTATCAACTTCTCATCCTTGGTCTTCCATTCGCCATTGGTCTGATTGATGATAAGCTGTGAGTCTCCAAATACTCGTAGCTTCTTGACGCCCAAGATTATGGCTTCCCTTAAGCCAGCGATGCATGCTTCATACTCTGCTATGTTGTTGGTACACTCAAATGCGATGCGCCTCGAGATAGGAATAGGGACATCATCTGGAGAGTAGAGGATTGCTCCAATACCTCTCCCTTTAGAATTTGCTGCGCCGTCGAAGAATAACGTCCATTCATCTTTCTTCTTCTTTTCATCCTCCTCAATGAGCAAGAGATCTTCATCAGGGAAGAACGTCTTGAGCGGCTGATAGTCCAGGAGAGAGTGAGCCGCAAGATGATCGGCGAGGGCCTGCCCCTTGATTGTCTTTTGAGTGACATAGGTGATGTCGAACTCAGACAGGAGTAGCTGCCATTTAGCTATCCTTCCAGTGAGTGCCGGTTTCTCGAACAGGTACTTGAGCGGATCCATGTGAGCGAGAAGGAGAATAGGGAATACAATCATGTATTGACGGAGTCGCTGAGTTGCCCAGACTAGGGCGAGGCAAGTCTTCTCGATCTGGGAATACCTGGTCTCGTAGTCGGTGAACTTTCGACTCAAATAGTATATTGCTTGTTCCTTCTTCCTGGTCTCGTCGTGCTGATCGAGGACACAGCCTATGGCTTCTGCTGCTACCGAGATGTATAACAATAGTGGTCATCCAGGAGTGGGCGGCACTAGGACTGGAGGATTCATGAGATACTTCTTGATGCGGTCGAAGGCGACTTGGCAATCATCATTCCATTCTTTTGGGACGTTTTTCCGAAGGAGCTTGAATATGGGCTCACAGATAGGTGTGAGCTGTGCGATGAAACGACTGATGTATTGAATTCTGCCGAGGAAGCCACGAATTTCTTTCTCTGTTCTAGGAGGGGGCATCTCGATGATTGCTCTGGTTTTGGTCTCGTCGACCCTGATGCCATCCTCGCTCACCATAAAGCCGAGGAGCTTACCTCCCATTGCACCGAAGACACATTTCTGAGGGTTGAGACGGAGCTTGTACTTTTCTAATCTGTTAAATAATTTCTTCAAATCTTCAAAGTGTCCTTCCATTGTGCGAGATTTGACGATCATGTCGTCCACATATACTTCGAGCTCCTTGTTCATCATGTCGTGGAATAATGCTGTCATTGCTCGCTGATATGTTGCTCCTGCGTTCTTCAGACCGAACGGCATCACCCTGTAACAGAAGGTTCCCCAGGGAGTGATGAACGACGTCTTCTCGCGATCTTCGACGGCCATCTTGATCTGATTGTAACCTGAGAACCCGTCCATGAATGAGAAGACCTTGTATCCAGCAGTGTTGTCGACCAGAGTGTCGATATGTGGCAAAGGGAAGTCATCTTTAGGACTGGCTTTGTTGAGATCTCGGAAGTCGATGCACATTCGAACCTTGCCGTCCTTCTTTGGTACTGGCACGATGTTGGCGAGCCATTCAGGGTAATTGGAGACTACCAAGAATCCCGCGTTGTATTGTTTGATGACTTCATCTCGGACTTTTAGGGCCCATTCTGGCTTCATTCTTTGGAGTTTCTGCTTCACTGGCTTCATATCTGCCTTGGTTGGCAGATGGTGTACAACGAGCTCTTCATCGAGCCCCGGCATGTCTTCATATGAGAACGCGAAGTTGGACAATCTTGGAGCTAGGAACTCTATCATTTTCTGTTTCATCTCAGGTGGCAACGATTTTCCAATGCGTACTTCCCTAGGGATCTCAGGTGTCCCCAAGTTTACTATCTCGAAATCATCGGCTACAACATTGGCTTTAGATTCGAACTTTTTGAGGAGATCCTCAAGTTCGGGAGCTGGATCATCATCTTCCTCGTCCCGAGCTTCGTCCAGACCCATGAGTTCGAAGTCTAATTCGATGTCGAAATCATATGATTCGACTTCAAACTCATGCGACTCATTAGACGAACTTGGCACACTATTGAACGCAGGAAAAGAAATATTTTTTGGTTTTTGAGATTTTTCTGAAATTGAGATGCTAGATGTTTTTGGTTTTTGAAAGTTTTTTATTTTTTTGGATTTTCGAAATTCACGGGACTTTGAACAAGCGGGCATTGCAGACCATGATTGATCCCAACTTGTTCCAAAGTTTCGGTCACTGCTTAAACAGGCGTTTTTTTTTGGAAGCCAGAGCCCTCAGATGGCTCTTTGGCTGATTTAAAAGTTAGGGGAACAGATGACCATTCAGGACCCCACACTTCCTCCCCTGAAGAGGTGGGGGTTGATGATTTGGGCGAAGAATCATGGTCTGGCCCAATGACCATGACTTCTCGCTGGTCGGGTTCGGGATCTGAGTCGCACTCAGTCCCTCCCTGATCACTTACTTCGCATTGCAGTTCGTCTGGTTCCACAGCTAGACATGAGTTTGGAATCTGGACATCAGACCAATCTAGGGCTGGCCATTTCCCTTTCTTGGTCCAATGGATGGGCTGCTTCTGCCCCTGGCTGATGATTGATGATGTTGATTCTGCAGGGATGGGCAAGTCGTGCCCTTTGCTAATTGGTGCTGAGATGGGCAAGTTGTGCCCCTTGCTGATTGAAGTGGGTAGGTTGTGTCCCTGGTTGAGAGAAGTGGGCAGGTTGTGCCCCTGGTTGGGAGCAGGTGTCAGAGTAACCTGGTCCTGAAGCTGCTGTGTTTGACTTCCTTCTTCGTCTTCATCCTTTTCTTCTTCTTCTGGAGGCTTAGATGGTTCGAGAATCTGATCCCATCGAATGGGGGGCCACGTGGCCCAAACTATGCTCATCGGGAGGCCTTTGTGTAGTGCAGTCGGTTGATTCCCTCCTGGATCTTTGCAAGGTTCTCCCGGCTTGACGAACTGGATGGGTGAGCACCGAAATTTCTTCCTTCTCTTGTCCATGAAGGTTGCCCTGTATCCGAGTCCCCATTTGCGTTGGTTATATACCAGCGGTACCTTTCTAGACTTGAAGTGATTCTTCATTCGGTATTTGAGGCTCAGACGCTCTGCCGGTGAGAAGACACGGTCCACCCTTATCGGTTCTGGATTGGCGATGGAGTTCACAGTCTCGAATTCGAAACTATGAAACGGGATGTCTTCTTCAGAGTGCTGGATATCGATGACCGGGATGTCTGGTTCAGTGGCAGCAGCATTGGAAGGAATGATGAGCTCCTTCTCTGCATGGATAGAGATCACTTGATTTCCACAGATATACTTCACTCGTTGATGCAGGGTTGATGGCACAGCTCCAACCTTGTGCAGCCACGGTCGTCCGAGCAACATATTGAAAGAGGCTGATATATCCAGAACTTGGAATGTGATGGTAGAAACTTCTGGACCTATCTGTACCTCTATGTCGACTTCCCCTTCCACTGATCAGCGGGTGTTGTCGAATGCTCTGACACATATGGTGCTGGGTCGAAATGAAGAGGGACTGATTCCCAGACGTTCCGCAGTCTTGAGCGGGCAGACATTTAAGCTTGAGCCATTATCGAGAAGGACTAGCGGGACACAGAGGTCCTTGTATCGTAAGGCTATGTTGAGGGATCGCCCATGATCGCGTCCTTCTGGTGGCAACTCATTGTCTGTGAAGGTGATGGCGCGCGGAGCCAGGAGTTGTCCAATCATCAAAGCTATCATTTCTGGTGCCGTATCGGAGGAGACATGAGCATCGTTCAAGGTTTTGGCGAACATCTCTCGGTGTATGCGAGATGTGCAGAGTAGCTCCCATACTGAGATTTGAGCAGGGATTGACTTGAGCTGAGTTGCCACATCGTACGCGGCTTCATTTTTATTGCCGAGGCCTGAGAGGACGCCTTTGGGATCTCCTCTGTTTTGATTATCTCTTCGGATGCAACGCCCGTTGGGATTCATGTTCCCCACTTCTGCGCATTCTGGATAGTGCCATGGAACCTCTTTGTAGTTTTCCTCCCTTTTGCCTTCTAGGACCACCGGTTCTTGCAACGGTGCTGTTGTGGGTACCAGATCTTCCTCGTATGGAGCTTTTGCCTTGAGGACTACATTGTTGCCTGTGCTGAAGGGGTAATATCGAGGCTTGTCTTCATAGACCACATAAGGTCGTGGTCCTGGCTTGACTGTTCCTGGGGCGGGAGGCTCCCATGGAATGAATACTGGTCCTCTTGATATGGCAGGAGGTTTCTTTGTTCGTCCGAGCTGCCGTAGCGTGATTGACACGCCTCTGGGATTTGCCCCTTGCAATATGACTGGCTCAACTGGAAGAGCTCCTTCCAAGACAACGGGCTCTTGCTGCTGACGAGTATAATCCTTCCATTGCGGATTGGATTGTTCTGGAGTTGCCCCTTGCAAGATGACAGGTTCGTATGTGGGCACGATGTATGACTGAGCTCCTTCCAGGACGACTGGTTCCCAGCTTGAATGGTTGTAAGGTGCCCCTTGAACAGCTGGTATATCATATGGAGGTGCTCCTTCAAGCACTACTGGCTCAGAGATTGAAGGAAGAAAGGGACTTGCCCCTTGCAAGACTGGAGGAGGATTTGTCGGCTCATAGGTGTAGGCGTGAATGGACTGAATAGGGGAGAAGAAGCGATCGATATGGTCCCCTTCTTCTATACTATTGACTGCAGGGCCACGAGACGAACTGGGGTCCGTTGGATGCTGAGGCAGAGGGTTCTGAAGGATGTTGGTAGAAGCTGCTGGAGAAGTTCCAGGGACCGAGATGACGATCTTGCGGTCATCAATTAGGTCTTGTATAGCATTTTTCAAAGTATAGCATCGATCAGTGGCGTGGCCACGTCCTTGGTGGTAGGCACAATACTCATTTTCTCGGTAGTTTGGAGGCAGAGGATAAGGAGGAGGCCTAGGTGTCATCAGAGTGAGTAACTGCTTTTGTACCAGCGTAGTCATGATTTGACTAAGTGGTTGACTGAGTGGAGTGAACTTCCTGGACTCCCTGTAATTCTGCCTGTTCTGGTATGAGTATTGGCCGTTTCCTCTGAACTGCTGCTGTTGTCGAGGTGGTTGTGGCTGAGGATTCGGTTGTAGCTGATACCGCTGAGGCTGATGCTGAACTAGATTCTGCTGATACTGTTGACGTCCCTGTGGGGGAGCACGTTGATTTCCTTGAGCAGTGGTGTTGATGTTGTTTACCTCTGTTGGGCGGGGAGGAGAACCACTGCGGTTTCCATTCCCGTGCCGGATAGGTCTTCCTTCCACTCTGTTCCTCTTGACTGGAGTGGCTTGATGAGGCCATGGGGAAATCGTCCCGGCACGGATTCCTGCTTCGACTTGCTCTCCAGCACGGATTAACTGCGAGAAGTTCGCGTATGGATGCGAGATAAGATACCCGGATATGCCTGGATATGTTGAATGAAAAATCATGGAGATTTGTTCTTCATCGTCGATGGGTGTCCGCATTCTGGCTGCCATAGCTCGCCAACGTCCCACATAAGCTGATAGTGTTTCATCACTTCTTTGTCTGAGTGCTGCGAGGTCGGCTCTTCTGGGTGCCATGTTGAGATTGTATGCGAATCTGTCGACGAAAGCCTGGGAAAGCTATTCCCATGTTCTGATGCGGTGGCAGTCCAATGAAGTGTACCAATCTAGGGCATCGCCTTTCAAAGATTTTTGGAACAAACGAATAAGGGCCCCTTCATTTCCTGTGATTGCACTCAGCTCCCCGCAGAAAGCCTTGAGATGTGCTGTGGGACAACCGCTGCCATCGTATCTCTTGAATTTCGGAACCTCAAAGTTTTGAGGTACCTGAGCATCTGGGAAAGGACACAAGTCTCTGAACTTGGTCGAAGGTAGGTCGATTCCTTGCTGTCGCTGAAGCTGATTTTGCAAGATCTGGAACTGCTCCCGCAACTCATCCAGTCCTGAATGATCTGTTCGAGCGACTGGTGCCTCCTGGAGTAAGGCACGTTCTTCTTCGGCATAGTGGTCGATGTCTTCGACCCTATGGGCTTGTTGAAAAGCAACCGCGGGTTGCTGAACTTGGTTTGATGATTGAACTGGATTTTGATGAACTTGTGCTTGAAATGATTGTAACTGAACTTGAGACTGTACGGAAGGTTGAACTGGAACTTGCTGGAAATTAACTGGATTTTGCTGAATTGAAGACTGCTGGAAATTAACTGGATTTTGCTGAATTGAAGATTGCTGAAAATTAACTGGAATCCCATCGGCGGGGATGTGCTGGAATTGAAAAGTGCTCCTGTTTGCAGGAGGCTGAGATGCTGGGAAGTGACCCCCTTGTTGGGTATTCGCCACTGTCCGCTGATTGATGTGGGCTTGACACTGACCCCCATTGTGGGCATTCGCCAGTGCTGTCCCTGTTGCTGGAAATTGAATTGAAATCCCATCGGCGGGGATGTGCTGAAATTGAAAAGGTGTCCCATCGGCGGGGACATGTTGAGATCTATTGAGATTGTTGTTTGCAAGATTGGCTGGAAGTTGACTAGATGTTCCTGCAACGGAAGTGCTCTGAGATGGCCTTGTCGTTGCAGGAAGATATTGAGAAGGATGCCCCATAGCGAAGGGCTGAGATGGCTGCTGTTGGTAGTCTTGGGCAGACTCCGATGGTTGTGCTTGATTTGAACTGGAGGCCGGGAGGACCCGGCATGGTTGCTGAGATTGCTGAACTGGGCCAAGCTGATTGTTGGCTGCTGCGGTGGCCTGTGCTTGCATGAATTGCAAGAGCATTTCTTGCATTGCTCTCACTCCTTGTGCCAATTCTTGTATGATTGGCGTATTGTCAACGGGCTGTTGCGCTGGAGGTTGCGCTTCGGTCATTTCGAGAGCAGGGAAGTGATGAGTTTCTTCTTCGTGGTCGGACATGTCTTGCTGAGCCCGAGTACGGATTATGCTGCGGAAGGGAAGCTGTCTCCGAACACGTTGAGCCCGAGGAGGCGCAATGGTGAGGACTGTACTCTTTTTGGGTTTTGGGATTTTCTATTTTTTTCTTGGTTTAGGGATTTTTCTATTTTTTGTTTGAGGATTCTGTTTTTCAGGTAGAATGCTATGCAGATGAGATTGTATGAGGATTAATGTCTTTCAAGTACGGGAAGGATTCTGTTTTTCAAGTCGGATCACAACTAGTGGGACTAGCTCATCCCCAGCAGAGTCGCCATTCTGTGGACCCTCGCCGATTTTTTCGCGCTCCCACACGACGTCGTTCTCCCTTTCCTTTCGGAAGAAGAAGAAGAAGAGGTGCGTGAGTGCGAAATCGCCGTTTGTGCCACTGGCTTGCCTCGTTCTCGAGGGCTTTGTTTGGTTGTCGTGTTGAGCTGAATATGTTTAAGTGAGTTTATATAAGACCAGAGTCGCCAGTAGCCAGTTACTTCGAATCTACAGTCGGCTAGACCCCGTAGAAATGTTAGAGAAGGGGATCTGAAGATCCTTTCCTCTAAAATGACTCCTGTTGATCTGCGGCCAGAGATTCAAGGTAAGGGATCACGGTTACAGGGTGGGAAGAGGTTAGGCACCCCACACACTGCCCGTACCGAAGTACGGTCTCTACTTCACAGAATCGATCGAATATTTGAAAGTCTAGTTTAATCCTCGTATATTCTCATGGATGACATGATGCATGAATGCGGGTCTGAACAGTAAGAGTTTCTGATGGGCAGGTTCCAACAACGGGCAAACCCAGAGCATACGCTCGAACTGACAGGTGCTTAATATAAAGACATATGCATGTGTGCTTGAATGATCAAGGTGTTTTATGGTGAAGCATGAATGCAGGTCTGAACAGTAAGAGTTTCTGATGGGCAGGTTCCAACAACGGGCAAGCCCAGAGCATACGCTCGAACTGACAGGTGCTTTATGCGAGATGCATGCGGTGTGTTTGAATAATCGAAGTGTTTGCAGTGAAGCAGGGGGGTTGGAAGAAAAGTAAATGTTGCACTTATGCTAGATGCAAATGAGATGATGCTGGAAAAGAGTAGCTGGGTGGACGGAGGTGTCGCAAGGGTTGGCTTCGAGTGGCTGGATCAAGACTTGGATGGCTTGGGAGGCTTGGACCAGTGGTCAGGCTGGGCTAGACCAGGGCTAGGCTCTCCTCACTCGGGCTCTCCTTGGTGAAGGAATGGGCTAAAGGATGAAGGAGGGTGACTCAGACGGACGGGCTCTCTCTGGCTGAGTGGTCTTGAAATGAGAAGGGGAGGGGGGTATTTATAGCAGCGAGCAGTGGCAGAAGTCGTAATTTTGTCCGGGCGGCCTGCCATGGGCCGCCCGTACGGCCGCTCCTCGGTTTCCAGCGAGTACGGCCGTTCCCTCGGGGCTGCTGTTGGACTCGCTGGTCGACTCAGTGAGTTGACTCAGTGGGTCGACTCGGTGGTTTGACTCGACGGGTTGACTCGACGGGTTGACTCGGTGTTTTGACTCGACGGGTTGACTCAGCGAGTTAACTCAGCGAGTTGACTCAGTGAGTTTGACTTTTTTTGGGATTTTTTTACTGGCCTTTTTTATGGGGGGTTTTTCTGGGTGGTGTTTAGGACTGGGTTGACTGGGTTCAGGCTTGAACTGGGCTATGGAATGGGGCTTACAAGGGTGAGTTTGGCTGAGTTTGGACTTGGGATTTGGGGGTATGGTCCTCCGTTCAACCAGCTATCTCTACCAACAGTGTAGCCAAAGGTGGGGTGTCTACACAACGATAGATTAGTAAACTATTGTTATTTTTTTATAATCATTTATGTGATAAAGAGTGGCAATTAAAAAGATTAATGAGTAGTAGAGAATGAGTACTCTATAGATGAGGATGTTAAGATGGATTTATGGGAAATCTTGGAAGGATTGAATTAAAAATGAGGTAATCTCAAGCAACCTCAAACTAGTTCATTTGGTGATAAAATGATGGCTAGCCAATTGAGATGGTTTGGTCATGTGTTATGGAAACTAGAGGCATTCTTGGTTACATGAAGAGCTTTAATTAGGGTTGAAGGGCCTAAAAAGATAGATGGTGGGAAGATGCAAAATGACTAGGATTGACGTAGTGAAAAGTGAATGATGGTATTAAAAAACAGCTATGTAACGACCGTTACCTAACGGTAATGGTAGATCTTATGTGTTACAGAGTTGTAATGCCCAATTAATTTTGGTAAAAAAAAAAAAAGAGGCATAAAACAAGCCTGTAACAACAGATATGGGCATGTAACGGGCCAATACAGGCCCGTAGCAGTCCAATACAAGCCGTGACAGTTGTTACAGATGCTATAATGGCTGATGTTACTACCACCATTATGGTTGTCAAATACCTTACTGTAAATCCTAGTCCAAATTGCCCGATTGTGGGCCGGTTGGAAAGGTAACTGAATAACCAATCAAACATGGCCAATTTTTCTTGCTTCTTAAGTGGCCGAAACACCAAATTGATACATGATTTATCTTGAATGTTTTTGTGAATGGATACGAACATTTTAAATTATATGTATTGTGAAATGATGGTTAGAAATCAAAATTTCTTTTTTCTTTTTGTTAGTCTATAGAATCAAATACCTCTTTTCTAATGTAATTCAAGAAAGGAAAGGTAGCAACAACATACATTTTTAAAGGAAATTTCTTGAAAAAAAAAAAAAAAAGATGAAAATTCTTTAAAACTATTACGATGTTGTATTTATTGGTGCATATTAATGGAAAGAGGATGATTACTGAATTTTTTTCTTTTTTTATTTTATTTATTTATTCAGAAAATCATTAAAAAAATCTAATGATTTATAGTACGATTTGCAATTCAATACGATTCAACCTCTATTATGATTTGCAATACAATGATAATTTTGGCAACATTGTGTATTAAGAACATATCATAAGTGGAGAACAATCAAGTGGATCAGGAGGAGAATCTGGAAGAAATCTTCGACATGATGCATTGACGAAATTTGGAATGTGTTGTGAGCATCAAGCCAAAACCAAGTGGATCAACATCAGCGTCATCTGACAATGGGACATGCAGTCAACAAATTTGTTGCCAATCCACAAGATCTCCTGCATCAGCAGCATGCATTTTTTGCACAAGCTCACCAACCCTAATATCAGCAACACGCATTTGCTGCACAGGTGCACCGATCCCACTATCAACAACTACTTATGCAGCAAATGCAAAATCGATATCTGGGGCACCACATGCAGCATCAGATGGAGCTTCAGAGCCATATCAATGAGTTAAGGCAGCAGGTGCAAGAACTTAGTAAACAACAGTGGGGGCCCACAATAGCAGAGCTAACAATAAGAGCCCGAGGAGTTTACCATTGCAAACACAAAAAAAAAAAAAAAAAAAAAAAACATTAAAAAAGCGATGATTGGGAAAGTGGTCAGAAATGATGTTGTTGAGTCATTGAAAAAATTTGCGAATGATGCATTCGCAAAAACTCTTAAGAAATACGTAACAATGCAAAAGTACTTTTTTTTAATTATTTTCTTTTCATTTGTAAACTTTTTTTTTTTTTTTTTACCGGGCTCGAAACAACAATGATTTAACAAGGATCACCACTATTGAAAAAAACCAAATGGAGGATGAGTAGAATTTTTTCTTCAAAAACTCTCTTCATGTTATTACACGCACATTAATCTCACGTGGTTAGTGTGTGTGCAACAACGTGGAGGGAGGGAATTTCTATAATGCCCCAAAATTTCGACTCTCGTAGACAACACGATGGGTCGAGCTTCCGAGTGTTAACTCATGTGTGCTAGGGTTACGTTTCCACACACTTACCTGTAATCTCATACATTCATGGCATACATAGCATAATGACGAAAATCTAAAGTTCTTATTCCATGTTATTCTACTCTATGTTTCAAACATAATGTTCTCAAATCATATCAAATATACAATATTCCACTTTCCGTTTACATGAGAGACTTAATTCAAATTACATGAAAATAAATCTATTCTATTAAAATGAATACAATAGACATAATTCATCCTCAAGCCAATACGGCTTCATCTTCCGTCATTGACTGCCATGAAACTTCATACTCTTCAACTTGTAAGTCGGGTTTGTCTAATAGATCGTCACATACAACAAGCTGATGGTGTTTTATAACACTGTCCTAGGAGAGAGTGAGTTGCTCGCAATAAACTCGATGAGGGTTACCCCCTAAGATTAGCACAATAATATCTAAACATAAGCATACCCAACCAAAACATACATGAGAAAATCTTATTTAATGCAATGCATGATATGCATGCTCTGGCTAAGGCACCCTGACTAAATGAAATGGGACTTATTCCAACTCTTCTCACCAGCTACTAGTCACCAGAGTCCACGATGAAGCAAGTAATTCCACAACTTCATGTCAACAAACTAAGCCAATGGAGGTAATGGCCACTCATCCCCCTACCACGAACTAGCGCCGCAACGTCCGCAGGGCTGACTCACCAAGTCGGGTCCAGTGAATATATGATTAGTTTTACCTTAGTTAAGTAGTTTAACATCCAGCCAATTTAATGATGTTAACAACTAATGATCACTCCTTACCCAGTCAGCTCAAGGAAGCTCAAGGTCACTATGGGGGGCTCGTCACCCAGCATAGGCCAATAGCTCAAGCTTAGTGTCCCATACCACCAACCCTGGCCCATGAAAATTCTCTTATTCATCAATCTCATTCCTCAAAGGGTCCACAGGTAACATATCAAACAAGGATCCCCTGGCACGTATCCAACAATGTACACGGTAGTGCCAAACTCAACATCATGGCATATACAACCAACAACACACACCCGATAATGCCAACTATCACAATAAGGCGTACTCATCCAAAATATCCACATGGTAATGTCAGCGTAATAAAGCCTCGCACGGGCTTCATCTCTTTACATCAAACGGTTACATTAGTATGGGGTTAAGGGGTGTTCATTAACATAACATCCATATACAATATCCCATAGTAAACAACACATCAATCATCATGAGCATGGGACAACGTAAATCAAGCATAGTCTCCACATAAGCATGTACATTCATCAAAATTTATTTTCCAACCATTTAAGCATAGTTCATACATTAAAATTCAGCGTACACAACAAAGAACACCACACAAATCATAATTACATGAAGAGATTTCAACAAGCACAATTCAAGAAATCACACAACAAAACTCTAGTTTCTAGGCATGGAATTGACAAACAAAGTGATATTATTGGAACTAAGCTTAGAAGAAACCCTCACCTTCGAGATTTGAGGGTTTGAGATGTTATTAGGGTTGTGAAGTCGAGCTTAGATCCAAACCCATGTTAAGCAATGGAATTTACATAGTTAGGATGTAGATGGGTATGGTTTTCATTGATTCGATCACTTAGGCTTAGACTTCCATCTAGGACTAGGGTTAGGTTAAATGTAGGAAATAAATTTAGGATTATACTGACCTTACCTCTCACCATGGCTACCAAACTCGAAATCTCAGTCAAGTCGACTCGGCATGACTCGATACTCTTTTTTCTTCCTTTCTCTTCTTTCCTTTCTTTTCTTTCTTCTTTCTCCTTTCTCCTTCTTCTTCCTTTCTGGCCTTAGACGAACCTTCAGCAACAACAAAGGTTAAGAGGCAGCAACCTCTTCACACAATCTCTCTCTCTCTCTCTCTCTCTCTCTCTCTCTCTCTCTCTCTCTCTTCCTTCTCACGGTCTCTCGCCTGGAAGGGGAAGAGACGGACGGATGGTTCTATACAAGGTTAGGGTGGTGGGGAGAGGAGCCTCAGATTCGAGAGTTGAAGTTGGAGTCGATTTGGGACTCTCCCTCTCCTCCTCGAGTTCTAATGTACCTGGACCGTTGAAGTGGTGGGTGGGGCCCACAAGATAGCTCAGTCAAAATCCCGAGTTCCCATGCTGAGCAAATCCCCGGATCTTATTGATTCATGGTTTGGACAGTGGATTGGAGCGGGCTATGCAAGTCACGGATGGAAACCAAACTTGGAAGAACCGGGTTTGGGATGGGTGCAACCAATATGGACGGTTTGGATTGATCATATGGGGCCCACATAGAGGACGGTGAGGACCGCCCAGGTGGCAGCGCCCATCCACTGTCTATAATAGTGAACAGAGAAGATGGAAGGAGGGCGCGTCGTGCGCACCCAGTACAAAACCCACGCGTCACCGCTGCCCTCCACATGTGGGGTCCACTGAGGTGGATCGAAGCCATTGGCTCCGTTCATCAGGTCAGCCACGAGATTTCAAGCGTTGACAAGAAAGAGGGACAGATCCGAGCTAAGGTGGGCCGTTTATTAGCGGATTTCTGATTGGGCCATTTGTAGGATGATCAAAGGGTTGAAATTCGACGTGTACAAGTAAAATGTGTCTAAAAGCTTATATATGAAGTTTTGCATGAAAGTGATTGTCAGAAACTAAAATACATAAAAGTGTCAGTTTAGCTAATGGCATTTTTGTAATTATCTTAACACTGCAAGATTTTCAAAATCTGATCTTTCTATGAAGTTTATGGGATCATTCTAAGCAACTTTTGTAAAGGGTCCCCTATCGGATCTACTACTGGATGGTCCATTGTTTTCAAAACACAATGAGCGCTTCCTATTTTAGCTAAAATAAAATCAATTAAAATTCTCAAAAAATTTGATAAATCCTTAAAATCTGGGGCGTTACAATTTTTGAAGAAAAAAATCCTACCGCATCCTCCATATGGTTTTTTTCAATAGTGTTTGCTCCTAGTTAAATCATTGTTGTTTCAAGTCCTATAGAAAAAACTGAAAAAAAAAATTTAATTTACAACTTAGAATAAAATAATTTTTAAAAAAATACATTTCCATTGTTACATACTTCTTGAGAGTTTTCGCAAATGTAGCATTCACAAATTTTTCAATTACTCAACACTTTCTCAATCATCACTCTTTTAATATAGTTTTTTTTTATTTTTGCAATGGTAAACTACTCGAGCTCTTGTTGTTGGCCCCGCTATTGTGGGCCTCACTATGGTTGTCTCAGTTCTTTCAACTGCTGCCTCAACTCATTGATATGGCTCTGAAGCTCCATCTGATGCTCCATGTGGTGCCCCAGATATTGATTTTGTATTTGCTGCATATAAATAGTTGTTGATAGTGGGATCGGTGCGCCTATGCAACAAATACTTGTTGATGATATTAGGGTTAGTGAGCCTGTGCAGAAAATGCATGCTGCTGATGAATTAGATCTTATGGATTGGCAATAAATTCGTTGATTGCATGTCCCATTTTCATTTAATACTGATCCACTTGCTTTTGGCTTGGATGCTCTCCATCCAACACATCTTCTAATTTTGTGGCCGTGTCATGTCAAAGATGTTGAGGTGTGGAGCCAATGCCCCCAAGAAGTGGTCGGGTGCCCGAGGGTCAAGTGGACAGGATGCTCGGTGCTCAAGGCAGGTGCCTGACCAAGTCTTGCCAGACTGCCCAATATTTGGCACATTTTCTCCAAACTCGCTGGACAATTTCTACATTGGGCCGGCACCTGACCAAGCCTGGTCGGGCGCCCGACCAGCCGCAACCTATTTCGTGGGCTTTCCTATTTTAGGTTCTATTTCCGTATTTTCTTATAAAAATAGGGGTAACCTGGCATTAGGGTATGCAATTAGGTTTTCTATACGTCCAAGGTGAGAAAGTGAGAAGGGGTTAGCAAAAAGAGCCATCTCTGTGCATGGGAGCATCGAAGAAGGTAAGTGTATTACTTGTAACTTCATTTTCTTCATAGTGGAAGTTTGCACCTGTGGTTTTTTACCCTTGTTGGGGTTTTTCCATGGAAAATATGTCTTGTGGATTGTTGGCTTGTTTGAATTCCTCTTCTAGTTGTTATTTCTTCCTATTTATCATTTGTGGGTGAGACCGGAGATTGAATCTTGGTTCACCGGCGTTGTTGGCATGCTGCGCAACAACTGGTATCAGAGCTAATGATTTAGTTCAAGTGGGAGCGATGACTGAAAGAATGAAAAATTAAAAGAGAAATTTTCGACTGTAAACCTCTATTTTGACCATTATTCCCAGCTAAACCTCCAACACTTTTCTTTCCAAAAGTAAACTTCACTTGTACGACGGACCATTTTCGGACCGAAATACCCCTGTTCTTAGGATTTATTCCTCTCCAAAGAAAAACTATTTTCTCCTCATTTTTCTCCTCTTCTATATTCAAAACTCATTTTCTTCTCTCATTTATAGCAAAAAAAGCATCATCTCTTTAGTTTTGAGATCGGTTTTCACTTCAGAACATTATTTTTCTAATTCTTCAACTCGTGTTTCATCGGAAATGAGGTTGTGGTGTGGACCAGGTAAGAACGAAGAATGTGAAACTTTTTCTCAACGAATGCGTTTTTTTTTTAATAATCAAGTCGGATCTTTGTTTATCGCAATGTGTTTTTGCAATAATCAATCTCGTTGAATTTCAATGAGCATATTGATATTTCAAAGATTCGTGATAGCTGTGCTCTTTGAATTTTACTACTGTGCTCTTTGAATTTTACACTGTGCTCGTTGAATTATATCTGTGCTCTTTGAATTTCACCGCGATCGCGTTGAAATTCAACGAGATCGCGGTCAATTCTATGGCTACAGTTAATATCCGTAGCCTTTAGTTGAAATTCAATGAGATCGCAGTGAATTTCACCGCGATCTCGTTGAAATTCAATGAGATCGCGGTCAATTTTTGCTTGCTGAAAACTCTATTGCTACAGTTAATATCCGTAGCGTTAGTTAAAATTTAACGAGATCTCGTTAAATTTTCACTGTGCTCGTTGAATTTCAACGAGATCTCGTTAAATTCTAACTAAAGGCTACGGATTTTAACCGTAACTAACGAGATCTCTTTCAAAATTCAAAGTGCACAGAGCACAATGCTAATTCAACGTGATTTCTTTCAAAATTCAAAGAACACAACACCAATTCAACGAGATCTCTTTCAAAATTCAAAGAGCACAATGTCAATTTAATGAGATCTCTTTTAAAATTAAAAGAGGACAACAATATGCCAATTCAAAGAGATTTCTTTCAAAATTCAAAGAGCACAGCACCAATTCAACGAGATTTCTTTCAAAATTCAAAGAGTACAATTTCAACGAGTACTCTTTCAAAATTCAAAGAATACTCTTTCAAACACATTCTCAAACTTTTCAATATTTTCCTTCGTTATGACATTTCAACAAACATGTTGTATTCAAATTCGAAATACAATGAAAGTTGGTTAAAATTCTCAAACATTGTCCACATACACTTTACAACAAACACGTTGTATACATATTAGACATTCACATTCCAAAAAAACAACATTCATAAAATAAAATAAAAAAAACATTTAAATCTGTGCTCTTTGAAATTCAATGAGATCGCGTTGGAATTGACCGTGATTGCGGTGAATTTCACTGATAGCAGTGAAATTGACCGCGATCGCGGTGAAAATGACCGATCTCGTTGAAATTCATCGGGATCGCGTTGAAATTGAATGCGATCTTCCATTTCAACATTTGAAGTTTACATTGGCATTTCTACAAACAGTTTGTATGCCAAGGTTAACGATCAATTTTAAAACGAAAATCACTCCCAAATATTCAAACGAACCCAACCTAAAATGAAAATCACCCCCAAACATTCCTAAAACATACCTTTCCGTAGCCTCTTCGACGGAGGAGCCATAAGAGAGATGAAGATGAAGATGAGATCTTCAACGAGAAAATTGTGTCTCGTTGATTTTCAACGAGATCAATTCAACGAGATCGTGGTGAAACTCTCAACGAACAGGGGCACTTTGGTCAGAAAAATAATGAAAGTTTACTTTTGGAAAGAAAAGTATTGGAGGTTTAGCTTGGAATATTGGTCAAAATAGACGTTTACAGTCGGAAATTTCTCAAATTAAAATTGATAAGTTTGATAGTTCAAACTTTGCCTTCTGGAAGATGCAGATGGAGGATTATCTGTATCAGAATGACCTCTATATTCCTCTAGAAGGAAAAGAGAAGAAACCAGAGAAGATGGTAGATGGTGAATGGGCTTTAGTAGATCGGAAGGCTTTAGGAATGATCCGACTATCTTTGTCTAAGAGCGTCGCCTTCAATATATCCAAAATAAAGACCACAAAAGAATTAATGCAAGCGTTGGCTACGATGTATGAGAAACCCTCGGCGTCCAACAAGGTTCATCTTATGAAATGGCTATTCAACATGAAGATGTTAGATGGTGGGGGCGTGGCTAAACATCTAAACGAGTTCAATACAGTCATGAGCCAATTGGAATCCGTTAGCATCACTTTTGATGACGAGGTCAGGGTGCTATTGATCTTGTCCAGTTTACCAGACAATTAGGATGGTTTAGTGATTTTCGTGAGCAATTCCTCAGGAACGACGAAGTTGAAATTCAATGATGTGGCCGATCTAATTCTCAGCAAAGAATCTAGAAGAAAGATATTGGAAATTTCAGGGGATTCCGGGAATGCTCTAAACGTTGAAGGAAGAGGAAGATCTTTAAACAAATGTGGCAATAAAAACTGGGCATTCTAAGTCGAGGAATAAGTCCAAGGGACCGAAAGACAAGGACGGGTGTTGGCATTGTAGGAAGAAGGGGCACATGAAGCGTGATTGCAGGGTGCTTACGAAACAAGAAGAAAGTTCTTAAGGTGGGAAGGATTCAGTGAATCTACTTGAGGAGAGTGACATAGAAGCGTTGATATTGTCTCTTGATGCACAAAATGAGTCTTGGGTTATAGACTCGGGTGCTTCGTTTCATGCTACTTCGTCAAAGGAAGTTCTTCGTGATTATATGTTAGGTGACTTCGGGAGAGTCTACCTGGGTGATGATGAGCCGTGCAATATTGTTGGCAAGGGAGACGTTCATATAAGTTCGAAAGACAGAACGGTCTTAAAATCGAAGGATGTTAGACATATACCGAGTTTGAGAAGGAACTTTATCTCAGTGGGGCAGTTGGCCGATACCGGATATGTGACGACATTCACTAGTGATTCCTGAAAGATCACAAAATGTGCCTTGGTGATATCTCGAGGCAAGAAGGAAGGTACTTTGTACGTGACTTTCGGATTGTATAGCTCACTCGCAGTCGCATCAACTGGAGTGAACAGGCAGTTATGGCACAGAGGTTGGGACATATGAGTGAGAAAGGGATGAAAGTGCTATTGTCAAAAGGGAAGCTACCAGGGTTGAAGTCTATCGACCTGAAATTCTGTGAGGACTACATGTATGGCAAGCAGAAGAGAGTAAGCTTCAAGAAAATAGGACGGGCTCCAAAGATGCATTTGTTGGAGGTTGTACACACTGATGTGTGGGGAACGGCACAGGTATCATCTCTTGGTGGATTATGTTATTTGTTTCTTTTATTGATGATGCTGGTAGAAAACTGTGGATCTATTTCTTAAAACACAAATCTGATTTATTCGATGTATTTAAGAAGTGGAAAGTAATGGTAGAAAATGAGATAGGTAAAACTATAAAGTGTCTCAGATCTGATAATGGGGGAGAGTATTGTGATAAGAGATTTGAGGAATATTGTGCAGCATATGGAATCAAACATCAGAAAACTGATTCCAGGGACACCACAGTAGAACGGTGTGGCTAAGCGCATTAACAGGACTATCCTTGAGCGCGTCAGGATTATGATGTTACATGCAGGGTTGCCTAAGACGTTTTGGGCAAATGCTATGAATACTGTCGTATATCTCATAAATAGAAGTCCCTCAGCACCACTGCATGGTGGGTTACCAGAAGAAACGAGGCTGAGAAAGAAGTGAACCTTGCACATCTCAAAGTGTTCGGTTGCACTTCATATGTTCACATTGATACCGAGCACAGAAACAAGCTGGATGCGAAATCCAGGAGCTGGATGTTTATAGGCTATGGGCAGCATGATTTTGGCTACCAATTTTGGGATACAGAGAACCGGAAAATCATCAGAAGCAAAGACGTAATCTTCAATGAGAAAGTGATGCATAAGGACAATTTGCAGCAAAAGCAGAATAAGGCCAATGAGAAGGAATTCGTAGAGTTGGAAGAGTTACCGGACACAGGTGTCACAGTGTCACAGGACGAGCATGCACAGGAGCATGATGAGGCAGAGCAGCAGAAATCGGTTGTGAGGAGGTCTACTCGGGAGAAGAGACCCAAGGTCCGATACTCACCCTCCTTACATTATCTATTGCTAACAGATAATGGTGAACCAGAGTGTTTTGAAGAGGCGTTACAGTCAGATACACAGGTTAAGTGGGAGCAAGCCATGGATGATGAGATGGACTCTCTTGAGTCCAATCGTACGTGGGAGCTAGTCACTCTACCTAAGGGTAAGAAAGCTCTTCATAATAAGTGGGTTTACAGACTGAAAGAGAAGCACGATGGTTCGAAACAGTACAAGGCTAGATTGGTTCTGAAAGGGTTCCAACAAAAGGCAAGTATCGATTTCACCGAAATATTTTCACCAGTGGTGAAGATGTCTACGATTCGTATGGTCTTGAGTATAGTGGCTATAGAGGATCTACATCTAAAGCAGCTAGATGTTAAGACAATCTTTCTTCATGGGGACCTTGAAGAAGAGATATATATGCATCAGCTGACAAGATATGTGGCACTAGGAAAGGAGAACAAGATGTGTAGAGTGAAAAAGAGTCTATATGGCCTGAAGCAGGCCCCAAGGCAGTGGTATAAGAAGTTCTACAGTTTCATGTCAGGAAACGGGTTCAGGAGATATCATGCAGACCACTGTTGCTACTTGAAGAAGTTTGATACATCGTGCATCATCCTTCTTCTGTACGTTGATGATACGCTTGTAGCCGGATCAAGCATGAAGGACATCTCAGATCTCAAAAGACAATTATCTAGAGAGTTTGCCATGAAGGATTTAGGAGCTGCAAAATAAATCCTAGGCATAAGGATAAAGCGTGACAGGGAAAACAAAAAGCTAGTTTTGTCACAGGCAGAGTACATAACTAAGGTACTTGATCGATTCAGTATGGGAGGTGACTAAGCTAGTTAACACTCCATTAGCCAACCACTTCAAGCTTACTAAGGAGCAAGGAGCTAAGACGCAGGAGGAACGGGACTACATGGCTAAAGTCTCATACGCGTCAGCTATAGGGAGCCTCATGTATGCTATGGTTAGCACGAGGCCAGATATTGCTCAAGCAGTGGGAGTTGTTAACAAGTTCATGAACAACCCCGGAAAAGAATATTGGGAAGTTATGAGTGAACCTCAAATACTTGGTAGGTACTGTGGATGTAGGGCTGTGTTATGGAGGATCAGAAATCGAGCTACAGGGCTACGTTGATTTGGACTTAGCAGGGGATATTGACAGCAGAAGGAGCACTACAGGGTATGTCTTTACTCTAGGTAATGTTACAGTCAGTTGGGTATATCAGTTACAGAAGATAGTGTCCATCAGTTCAACGGAAAGCAGAGTATGTTGCAGCTACAGAAGTGTGCAAGGAGATGGTGTGGATGCAAGGCTTTATGAAAGAGTTTGGAAAAAAGCAAACAGATTGCAAGCTGTACAGTGACAGTCAGATTACAATACACTTGGCTAAGAATTCAGCCTTTCATTCAAGGACCAAGCATATTGACATCAGATATCACTTCATACGTTCATTACTGAAGATGAATTGATTGCTTTGAAGAAGATCCATACAAGTGAGAACCCTGCAGATATGTTGACCAAGGCGATCACACGGGAGAAGCTAAAGCTCTGTTCAGCTTTGATTGGTCTTCAGGCTTGAAAACGGGGAGGTGGTGCACTCCAGATGGAGAAAACGAAGGACTACGGTAATGTGTCTCAAAGTGGGAGATTGTTGAGGTGTGGAGCTAATCCCACTAGAAAGTGTTCAGGTGCCCGACGGTCAAGTGGACCGAGCACCTGGTGCCCAGGGCGGACGCCCGACCAAGTCTGGTCGAAGACCCAATATTATGGCAAATTTCCCCCAAACTCACTGGACAATTTCTACATTGGGCGAGCTCCCGACCAAGCCTGACCGGTCGCCCAATCGGCCGTGACCTGTTTCGCGGGCTTTCCTATTTTGGATTCTATTTCCGTGTTTTTTATAAAAAAAAGTGGTGCAACTTAGGATTAGGGTATGCAATTAGGTTTTTTATACGTCCAATGTGAGAAAGTGAGAAAGGATTAGCAAAAAGGGTCATCTCTGTGCATGGGAGCATCGGAGAAGGTAAGTGTATTGCTTGTAACTTCGTTTTCTTCATAGTGAAAGTTTGCACCCGTGGTTTCTTATCCTTGCTGGGCTTTTTCCACATAAAATATGTATTGTGGATGTTGGTTTGTTTGAATTCCTCTTCTAGTTGTTATTTCTTCCTATTTATTGTTTGTGGTTGAGACCGGAGAACGGATCTTTGTTCACCGGCATTGTTGGCGTGCTGCGCAATAAAAGATTCCTTCCAAAATCACTTCCTGGTCCAATTGATTATTTTCCATATACGATATGTTCCTAATACACATTGTTGTCAAAATTGTTATCATATCGTAAATCATAATATGGGTTGAATCATATTGAATTGCAAATTGTACTATAAATCATAAGATTTTTATGATTTTTTGAAAAAATAAATAAATCGAAAAAATTAAAAACTCATTAATCATCATTTTTCCATTAATATGCGCCAATATAGTTTTAAAGAATTCTCAACTTTCCTTTTCTTGTCTTTTTTTTTTTTTGTCTTTCAATAAATTTTCTTTAAAAATGTATGTTCTTATTGTCTTTCTGAAATGTTGAATCACATTGGAAAGGCGATATTTGATTCTATAGACTAACAAAAAAATTTGATTTCTAACCATCATTTTGCAATACATATAACTTAACATGTTTGTATCCATTCATAAAAGCATTACAGATAAGTCATGCATCAATTTGGTATTTCAGGTACTTAAGGAGTAAGAAATCATAAATAAAAAATAAAAAATAAATAAAAACTTCATGATTTACCTTGAAGAGAATATATATCATTTGATCTCTTATAAAGAATAAAATAAAGTAATTCACCTGTTTTAATTAAATGATTATTAAAGCCTCCACCAAATTAAAAACATAAAATGAAAGACAAAAGCTTAGAATAGTACATAACAAGTATAATTTGAATAGTATATCAGGATTTGAATCATAAATCATAGGATTCAAATCATAAAATCATAGGATTCATATAAAAGAGGATTCAGGGGTGAGTTACAAATTGTTTTGCTTAAATTCGACTCATAAATTGTAACATTTTGACAACATGGCTAATACAAATAAAATGAAATGATAAAAGTAATATGAGTATAGAGAACTTAAGATTAAACATCACCATAACTCTTTAACATCATCTATCAACATCCGAACTCACTCACTACAAGACAAAAAAACCTTTAACCTCATATCAAAACCAAGACTAAAAAGTTAAAACGAAGGCTACAATAACCTTTTTATACTTCGATTGTCTTGAACCGAGGCTAAATCAAGTTTTTAACCTCAGTTGTTTCCAAACGAGACTAATGATGCATTTGGTAAAACCTACTTCATGACTTATCATTGAAAAATGTTCTTTCCAGTGATTTTAGTAATTCAAACCATTTGATAATTAAAACAATTAAGTACTTAATTACAAATATCACTTAAATTTTGTTTTTGTTTTTTTTTTTTCAGCAACCTCCACTTCAACTGAATGTGGTAAGTGATTTCAAAACTTATCAACATTTTAAAATAACAAAATTACCCTTCGAGACTTTAAAACCTTCCATTCTCTCCTATTCTCCTATTTGTTCCACCTTCTCCAGCAAGAACTCAAGCAAAAAAATTCCCCTAGTGTAAGAACTCAGCTTTGGGATTGAGAGTTTGATTTAGAGTGAGATTTTGATCTCTCTTTTTTTGGGTTTAAAAATCTCTCTCTTTTCTAGGGTTTTAGATCTTCACATCAGGTGGAAGATCGACGATTTGTATCATTGAACGTTAGACCCCAAGACTAGAAACTCAAAATGACTGGTTCCATAGGTAGAACATAACCCTTAAATAGTCTCAACTTGGGAATTTTTCATAAAAGACGCATCTTAATAAGGAAAAGTCCTAAGTACCTCCTACTTTTAAGCCAAAATAATACATAAACCCCTAACTATCTAACAAATATAAAATAACCTCTAGCTGGGGAGAAAAACGTGTATTCATGTGTAAAATGTATCTCCATGCTCCTAATAAGAAATCCACATAGATCTCCCCAATGTAGGGACTTCAATGGTGCACCAAATATACATGTAGGGGTCTTCCACACACCTACAATCCAAAGCCAGTCCCCGTGTAATGATCATCTAGCCATAGAGAACTTTATAAACAGCTAACATGTAATTAAATAGGTTCTAAGGATTTAGTTGATTCATTCTACCTTTAAATGAGATGCCAAGGGGGGTTAACGTTTTTGGTACCTTCAATTTTCATATGCTTCAAGTTAGAAAATTGATCACAATGACATTTTTTTTTCCTGAAGCCCATATAAGCTTTAAAGAGAATTTAATGCTTCTACATATGGGTGTATGCTGCAAGCCCGCCAACTTGTCAGTCTCTACAATTTGTATGATCGTTGATGGAAGGACATTCTCTAAGCTTTGTTGCCACATACAGTGGAGGGTGAGATGTTGCTCTCTTCAATCCATGAGTTTTAAAAATATATTTAACCTTTAGTTCTATGTAACAAGTGTACCCATGAATGGTTTAGGGTGAAAAGTAACGATGCGAAGGACAAGCTAAGTGACGATGTTGAGGATATCAGTTATCAGATAATGCGTTTGGTTTAGTAAGGTTAGATGGTTATTAGAACTACTCTTTTTTGTAGAGTTGGGTAAATGCATTGAGCTTGTGTACATCCCCGTCTATATGGATGGACTGAGAGGAGTTCCCAAGAGCATTGTCTTGGATGCTATTGCTCCTAGTAAGAGTTGTCTTTTGTAACGACCCAAGATTTTCGACTCTCATGTATAACACGACAGGCCGAATTTCAAGTAACCTATGGAATAACTCATTTATCAAATAATGAAATATAGCATTCAAGCACAATGGCGGAAACAATTGTCATCTTATTCTATCAAACTTACTACGTCATCATCAATGTTTAAATAAGGGAACCAACCAATATCCATACTAATTAATCAAAATACCACACCATGTCTTCTCTATAAGACTTATTACAATTCCATAAATGTATCAACTATTCAAAAGAAATATTTAATAAATAAAAACATTAACTAAGTTTCTCCAACATCGTTATCCGCCATGTGATCATACGAACCATCGAACTATTTTCCTTAAAAATCGGATTAAATACCTAGATCTTCACCTGCATCATCTAAATTATGTTTGGGATAGCGTTAAACGCTATCATAGTGGGGAATATTCCCTCCAAGACAATCAAGAATAATAATGAACAAATCTCAGATTAACGCAACACAATGATATTTTTATTCAAAATAAAATAATCAAAGAAAAGTCTTATTAATGCAATGCATGGAATGCATGCTCTGGCTAAGGCGCCCTGGCTAAAATCACAATATATAAAGTGGGAGACTCCCTGTTACGACTTCACGCTAGCCACTAGTCACCAGAGGTTTCTGGGACGCACAAGCCCTTAGTTTTGCTCGACCACATGAGAAACGGGACGCTCATAGCCCAAGTCTACACGTGACAGTGTATGGGAGAAGTAGGACGCTCTAGCCTATTCTCAATTCGATACACCCACATGGAGCCAAGTGAATGCATGACTTTAGTTTCACCTTTATTTAAGTAATTTCACATCAAGCCGTATTAAAAGAACTTAATGGTCACTATGGAGAGTTGTAAACAACCCAGCATAGGCCGACAGCTCAGGCTCAGTGTCCATGGCACCAACCCCAGCTCATGAGAATTTATATATCATTAGTGTCCACTCATTGTCCCGTTTTATGATTCCATCATGTTCCAAGAAGCCAATGTTGTACGTCATAGCCAAAGTCATTAAAATACTCATGTAATGTATATAGATCCAACCAAGTATCATGTACATGTAAGGATCTCTTGGTAAACAATTATTGCATTCTCTTAGTCAAGTCAAGACATATCTTTCCATCATGGACACCCCTCACGGGTTCCATCTCTCTACATCATGATTTTACCAACTTAGGGACAAAGAGTGCACATTAATGAAATATCCACATAATGATCTTACACACATATTGCATATAACAACATGAAAGCCAATATCGCTTGTAGAACATAAATCAAGAAAACTAATGCATAGGTACTGGAGGGATCACTTCCCAATCGAAGTCCTAAGTGAAATGATAATTTCTCTCAATAGATGTGGCAATTAGGATCATGGAATTTGAATCAATTTTTTAATGTGGTCCATCCGAGGGTCAGGAAAATTTTTGAATATAGTCCAGGCTAATGAGCGCATGTACGAATTGTGCGATATAGATGGGCTCACCAGACTTTTTCCTTCCAACTTATCAAAGATTCAATGAATATTACCCATTAGATTATACTAATTTTACTGTTTGATTACTTAATTTCTGAATTTTCAACAGACAACCACTAGAAATTCATTAAAGGGTGAATTTTGAACCAGGTCTAACCCAAGCAAAAAATATACATTGGACAATATAGATGGATGAACATGCTACATTTAGTCTTAATTTAAACCATTCATATGGTGCAACCCACCTAAGTCTTGGATTGGACTAATTTTTAGGATCTATGATGAAAATTATCAGTACACCTAATGGACGGAACTGATCTGATGCACATTCTCCCTGCTAGGAATGCTAGGAAGGCATGACTAAAATAGATCCACGGCGTTTATAGAGTTTTCGCGAGCCTGATTATCCAAAGGGTCCATTTATCAGGTGGGCCATATGTGTAAGATAATGAATCATACAAGGGGATCCCATGGATTGGGGATCGAAAGTGTTCATCTTATGATGGACCATATCTATAAAATCTCCCAAGAGATTTTTCCAGCATGCTTGGTGTATCCATGTTGGAGTAAATCAAATCAATGGTTTGTATCAGTGGAAGATGGGTCCACTTTTATACATTCAATGCCTTGATGATCATAAAATTCTTTGGACAGTATATTAGAATTGGAAAATGCACGCCTGGTGGTCATATGGGGAACCCCAACTACTTTGGGGCTAACAACTTCCTGTACATGAGATCCACACCATCCATGATCAGGTGCGCTGCCTAAGGGGTCATTTGGATGTAGAGTTGGACACGAACAACAATTTACCGAACGGTTTGCTCGGTTCAATTCGAAAAAAATGAACCTGACAACCGGTTCGAAAGTGGAGCAAATTTGATTGAACTTGATTTTGGTTGTTCGGAAATATTTTAAACCGTACACGAACAGACCTCTATTCAATTCGATTCCATTTTACCAATTCGAAGTTGTCCGATTTAAATTGGTTTGATTCGGTTCGAATGAGATATATAGTATAAATAGTTTTTTTTTTTTTTACCCCTCATTTTTCATTCGACCCCAGTTGGCCTTAGCAATTTTACCATGTTCGAAGAACAACCCTCCTTAGTCCATTCAGGTCATCCTTCTCCCTCTGTTGCTCATCCTTCCCATTTCCACCCTCCTCCTTTGTTGCTTGTCCTTCCCACTCCTACCCTTTCACCTCTGCCCGCTAAACCGATCGAGATTTCGACTATCCTCTGCTTGTCCTTCAGTCTTTTCGTACGTCCGATCATCCCTCTGCTCATCAGTCCTGCTCGCAGCTCGTTGCTCGCCCATCAATTCCATCATTCTTGTCATCCCACTGCTCTTCACTCGTCAGTCCCTTGCTCGCAGCTCGCCCATCTGATTCCACCATTCTAGGTCAGTCTACACGTTCAGCTCCAAAGGTTTAAACGAAACCCCCATGCTCAGTTTCTCTTTTCTATTTTTTAATTATTAATATTCTTAATATCTTATTTTTAAATGCTCGCAGCTACTACTCGTTTGATTCTGGTCATCCCTTTGCTGGTCAGTCTGCATGTCCAAAGTCATGATTGTGATTTGGTTGGTTAAAAATCTTATGATTTGTGATTTGTGATTTGTGATTTGTGAAAACATAATAAAACAAAAATCTTTTTACACGAAAAAAATAAATTAGTTCGAACTGGAAAAATTATCCAAAATGAAAAATGTTTGAACATGTTCGAACACTTGCTGGACTAGACTGAACCGAACATTAACAGGACCTCATTGTTCGAACACAGCCGAATCAGCAACCGAACCAAACCAACCTGACCCATGTTTGACTCAGATCGGTTCGTTGTCCAGCTCTATTTGGATGCCCTTAAAGTTTTAACCCTTTAAAATCGAAAAGAGTTTCATGTGTAAACTGTTTATATGTTATTCTGTTTGGCCTTCAAGTGCTAATTTGTTTACAGGTACATAGATTATGTGTTTAGCTAACTTGTAAAGTGCTTACAATTTATGTATTTTTAAGGTCATAGGAGAGAATAGCAGAAAACACATGATGAACAGATTAGATGTACCATATACATTATGGTGGGCGCATGCATTATGAGCATGTATCAACCATTGTACTCTATTATGCATAATGTTTTTTAGCTGAAACATAGGTTTTTTGGCAGGTTTTAAATGATAGATAAAAGTTATAATGTGTTTACAACTTATAAAGCCTTGACATACATGCAAATACAAGAATCCAAGTAACCCTTACAACTAAAAGATTTTTACAGCCATTCAAACGACCCTTAAGAGTGCAATGTGCTAGGTAGCTTGTCCGACCTGACAAGCTGGGCTTTAGGTTGGGGTTGTACCTACTAACTTGGCTTATGAGTGATCAATTTTCTGTTAGATCTTGGTCCCAAATAATTTAAGCCTACCTAGACCAATCCAACTATATATGTACATGTGTTATATGATACAAATATTCCATTCCAATCCATAGTTAGTTAATCTATTCATATTGAACGTAGACCGTTGATTTCATTTCTCTAAATTTTCTATTTATTGGTGCTTGTGTGACCCCCTAGATAAACCATTAGGAAAATTCTATTGGAAAATAGAGATTTTATCAATTTTCCCAGATAGAATGACTTGGGTTGGACCAACCAATTTTTAGGCCTAAGCTTGGGCTTGTTGTGCTAGGCCCACTCCAGGATGGGGCCGTGCCTTGGGTCTTAAGTGTTGGGCTGGGCCAAGGCCCAGCCTGACTCAGCCACTCCTAATGTCTGGCCTTTATCCTGAATGTCACATAGATTAAAAATAATGGTGGGCCTCACCATAGGAAAGAATGTAAAATCATGCCTAAAACTTACATGACCCACTTGGAATCTCACTTCATCTTTAGTGATTTGTGTTAGATGAATAGATTGGATGGCACATATAAACCATGGCAGGCCCCATACCCAACTAATGGTGGGCATCTCATCCTAACTCTTCTCTATAATGTGGCCTACCTAAGTTTTGGATCCAACTGATCTTCGAGTTCTGCTGACAATCAGGCGACAGACCTGATAGACGAGATGGATCTCGAGTAGGTTGTCTGCTCCCATTGGTTTGTAGTAGTCACGCACCTACATGCCTTCATCTCTCTCATAAGTAGGAGCGGATTAGGTGTCTCGCCTGCTAGCCCAGCTGGAAGACGCTTAGGCGTTTCAACAGCAAGTCTCAGGTTTCGAGTATTAAGGAGACACACTAACTCACTGGTGGGTGTATACATCGTGTGACTAACCAAGGGTAGCACTGTAGCAGGTGTTTCCCTGGATCTTATGGGGCATGGTCCCAAAAGTGAAGCAGATTCAAATCTCAAGTGGACCGCACCACAAGAAGCAGTGGTCATTAAACGCTCACCATTAAAAACTTCCTAAAACCCACCGTAATATTTATTTGTCATCCAACCTGCTAATAAGGTCACACAGACCTAGATGAAGGAAAGATACAAATATCAATTTGATCAAAAACTTTTGTGGCCCACAAAAGTTTTCTTATGGTAGAAATTCAATCTCTACTGTATGGTCCACTTGAGGTTTGGATCTACTTCATTTTTGGAAACATGCCTTAACATGAGGGGTAAGAACTGATGGATGGCGTGGGTATACAACAGATACATCCAGGTAGGCCCAACAGTCAGGGAAACACCTCATCCACTCCCCTCACAAGTAGCTGTAGATGAAAAGATGATGGTCCAACGAGCTGTATTCTGGGGATGGCCAGGGAGATGTGCTGTTAGATACAGCCCAGGCTTAGTCTGAGTAATAGACAAGCTTAAAAATTTTAGGCCTGGCCTGGCCAAATGGCTTAGTATTTCAATCCAAGCCCAGCTCAAAGTGGGCCAGACCCTAAAGTCCAACATGCTAGCCCAGACCATTGACAGCCATAGATCCAACCCGCTGTCGGTGGCATTAGGGTGTCGTCTGAATTGGGGGTATTTGGATTTCTTTTATATTTCAATTACAAAGTGCTGTAATACCCACGTATTGCAACTACTGGCATATGAGTCCTTTGTTTAAAATATTAAATTTCTTAGAAATAGTAATGTCTGTATTTGGTTAGCTTTGTTTTGTTTTTTGTCCTTTCATAAACGTCCAAATTGTAAGATCAATTGTGGCTCACATGTTTACATTGTTTTCATTAGTTGGTTCTATTCATGGTATATCTAACAATTTAGATGATGTCAGTAGCAACAAGATATCGAGAAGAGACAAAATGAAGATTTCTTCAATTCCTCTAACAGCCGAGAGGATTAGAATTCGAAAAATCATGAGTAGCCTAAAAAAAGTTTTATTCCAATTGAATATAATATGAATACATGTGTCACATATCTGATACACATAGTAAAGCCAGCTATTCACCATAAAGGCTTCGTGACCGAAGTTGAATTTTGACCAAACCACAGTCACAACTAGCGAAAAGATTCAACCAATCCACCATGGTGTGCTGCATGGTTCTAACGGCTAAAGGTATCAAGGCATGGAGTAGTGCACTAAGTTGGCCTAATATCATGGTGTATTATTCACAATTGTTTGGAGAAGCAAATAGCTATCACCACACATGGCGGCTCAAGAGAATCTCTCATCCACATAATGAGAGTAAGACGTGCGCGCAACCAATTGTCAACGCATGACAAATACCTACCAATGTCGCATCTTCTGATAGCCTGCTACTGTCTATAGGTCCACACAGTTGTCTCCACATCAATAGATAAGAACAATAATTACGAAGATCTCTTCTCATAATCGTTCTCAAGGCCTTCGCCAACCCAATAAATATCAAATCAAATTTACAACATAATGACGCATATCAATTTTATCCTTATTTTATCTTAGCATAAACAACCTATCAGATCCATGCTATATGTTGGACTAGTCTTAGATTAGGAAGTAGTATAATCTCGTCTGTCTACCTGCTACGTTGTACTCACTTAGACTAGGAGTAGTGTAATTCCTTTCCATCTACACCAAGCGTTGGTTGTATGGAAGACATTTACTTTTCGCTTTTGGTAGTGTAATTCCCCTCATCTATGCCATCGTCGCTAAACCAATTAAGAAGATTTAAATCTAAGGCATTGCCATCTACGCCACAGATACTAGATCATAGTGAAATTATATATGTAAGTTCGTTTTTATTTTAATAATGCAATTGAGTTCCTTTTACTCGTGCACTGTATGTATTAGATTATCTATGTTATCACAGTGAGAGAAAAAATATTTGTTTGAAAGGCAAAAGGCTTTGGCACGGCACCCCCCGCCCCCCCCAGTAAATCACTTGATTAAGCATATGAGTAGCTAAAGAGCTACTTCAGTTCTCGGTCATAGGCAACTGCTCATAATCTCTCTATCAATCTCAATACTCAAGGTCAAAGGCAGTCGGCTCAAATCGAGTTATAAAAAGCTTTGGCACGCCCAACAGGTTCACATGGTGTTGGCGCGTCTTGTGACCATGTCCACTTAATATTGGGATTGCCAGATGGATCCATTAGATATATAGTTCGAATGGATGAACCATGGACCTATATGATCCCACGTCCTTCGACCCTGAATTTGTACGAGTGGGACCCATTGTTCAAGATCTAGAACGACAATCATATTGGCCCCATGATGGATGGACCATGTCATAAAAGTCCAAGCTACAACAGTCCTAACCCTTTGTGATTAATTCGTCTAAAAATTGATGGTCAATGAAAAATGTACAAATAATAAACTCAATGAAAAGAACACAAAATTGGATGGATGGATTTTCATTCCTCCAAATTAGTGCCCATCGAATCAACAGTCTGGACCACCTAAAATTAGGCCCAGCTTGCACATGCTCAAGTCTCTAGAGCACGAGTGCCTATTTCCACAACCAAGTGTACAATTAGTGGTTGTGATTGCTCATCCAATTTGATTTTAGGACTGCAACGTAGCTAACGACCTTGTAGAAACACCTAACATCACATCTCCTTCATCTGAGATGGGTGCAGAAAAATTACATGATCCATGACTATTGCAGCGATTCAAAGCGGCTTCCACACGACTTTTCTCCTGAATGCAACAACACTAAACAAAATTAGATTGGGACTGTCCACCTAGTGGGCCCCACATTGGATTGTTCCCGGTGTCAAAAGTAGCTCCGATTGGATGATCATCGCCACCCGATAAATGGATATTTTGGAGCTTAAATGTCCTGATTGGCCTCTGTCATTTTTTAACGTCTATTGCTGGCTCCTGATCGAATGGTTAGGATCAATCGAAACAAAAAAGCAGGAATTGGACAGTGGGGAATTTACGTTAGTTTCATTACATCTCAGATATTAGAAGTATTGAAAACTCCAACACTTCAAATTGCTGACTTAGAACAAACCTCATATGGATGGAACGACTACATGAACGGTCCAATCAGCACACGTGTTGCCACATGTACGGTGTGGCTGCCATGCATGAACCGGGTTTAGAACTACAATTGGTTTGAAGTTTGAACAGGTCCTGGTTGTGTCTTGATCAGATGTGTCTTGAGCTAGTCTGCAAGTAGGCCTAGCAATGGGTGGGCGGGCCTGGTCTTGTTCAAACCATAGTCCAGCCCAGCTTAAAAATACATGGTCCTAATGTGTTGAACAAGTTAGGCTGTGTCGGCCCATCGTTCTGACCCTATGGCTACCCATGATCAGCCCTGGCCCACTCCTTGTCAGCCTCAAAACTCTTGACCAGACCCAACCCACTGGCCTTTATCATCGGCCCAAATCAAGCTCAGATGGGTTGGACCCAGGGTGCGGCCATCTAGCCTAGCTCATCGTACATCCTGCTTGTAGCAACCTAGCTCAGACTAGGATTGTTAATGGGCTGGGCTAGTTCGCCTGGCTTACGGGCTTAGCCCACCTTTAGGTCGGTCTTGGACTGGAGTACTGTGCCAGGAGCTAGGCCTGGGGTAAATTTTAACCTAATTTATTAATTGGGTTGTGCCTAAGAGGCAGTGGCCCTGCCCAATTAGGGCTTTTGGGACATATTTGTCATATGTCATCAATGGTAAGTGTAGACACCCCAGAGATGACCAATTGCAGCAAGATCTGAATCGTTAATGACTTCTAAAATTCTGAATCCATCAATCTTATAAAATTCCAAGCCAAGCCTATTTCTATACCAAAACAAGCCTAAAATTAAGCTCAAAGCCAAGTCTCAATTCCATACTTAAATTAAGCTTCAAACCAAGCCAAATCCTAAGCCAGGTCTAATCCTCAACCAAATCATAAGCCAAGCCAAGCCTAATCCAATACTAATGTGACACCTCAACCGTAGGTACTTGGGTGTACTTGACCTAGTTACCAAGTTGCAATGTGACTAAACAAAAAATTCCAAAATCACAAGTAATAATTCCAAAATCATAACATATAGACAAGAGCCAATACTTTAGTTCCAAATCAAAAGTTCCACATTAGGTACAAATGTTTATTCTTCACGGAAAAAGAAAACCTAAGTGTTGCCCTTCTAGGGCTTACTTAGGTCATAATTATATAACGCCACAAGCACCTTCTGCATCTCCTCAGGCGGGATAGCTATAAGGTTGCACCGTCGGTCATTCGAAAGAAGTCTCTTAAGTTTCGGGTTGAAATGTCAAGTCCTAACAGGGTGAGCTGTGAAGCCCCAAGTAATCATGTGGGCATAGCTCAAGTTCATACATAATATTTTAAGATAAACCATATATTAAATGGTAAGCATAGAATGTATTGCTATAAAATAGTTTTCAAGTGAACAATCATGGACCAGTCTCTTTCACCTCGGCCTGCCAACACCTATCTGGCCTACATAGGCTGATCCCTAACACGGTGGCAGTCCACCCATCGGGCATGAAAAAGGCCTCTAGTAGTGACTAACTCACCTATTATGCACAATCATCTAGCCTCTATCAATAGGTAACCCCTTCTGAGCTGGTCAAACCCCTTAATTCCTTGACGATGTAAGTCCAATATCAAGGGCTCTAGTGATACCATCTAGAGGGTTAGGGACTTGCACCTCCAGATCTCTTCTTATATCTCTACTCTAAGGAGATTCTTGGTCCTGAGGTGTCTTTGTTCCAACATAAGTGCTTCATATCAACACACTTAGGGCCCGTTTGGATACTACCAAATAAGTTACTTTTCAACTGAACTTAAGACGTTTAAGATACTTTTGGCACTTAAGTTTGTTTGGTAAGTATAATTGAAAAGTACCTTACTCTTAAAAATTACTTATCTTAATAAGTTTTTTTTTTTTTTTTTTGCTTTTTTTTTTACTTTTCTATTTATCTCTCTCATGTCATGCTTTTGCTCCTTTTTTTTTTCTTTTTTTTCCCGGTTAGTACACACCCACATTGTTAGTCACCCTCCAATGTTAATTAACCACCCTCCAATTTGGCTTTTCTACTTGTCTCTCTCAGGTCATGCCACATATCAAAGTTCTCTCTCTCATGGTTCGCTCAATTACTGCTCTCTCATACTGTCCATATCAAAGGAGGCCCCACATGATGGACTGTCCCATCAAAGGTAGGGCTCACACAGTAAGATGGGCCCTACATTAATTGGTGCAAGATCCAATCCACTAATCAGGTTGATCTGATCTTCTACATCTTTCCCAAACATGGTTCTAGTCCACTCACCATGTGGACCGACTATTGGAAACAAGTGAATGGGTTAGAAAACTTCAGCCAAGTCTTCTAGAACCATACATTTGTTTTGCAAACTGTGGCCCACCTGACCAGTGGATTAACCTGATTCTTGTGCCAGGGCATCCATATAGTGGTCCCATTCAGATGGATGGAATGTATCTCAGACCAATCATGCTATGCTAGCACATGCATGGCATGTACATGAGGATTAGAAAAGCTCATTGTGTTGGGAAAACTACCTCAACGCTTAACTTTTTCTTTTCATGTCAATATGTTGCTTATTATATGTAGATTTGAAATTTTCTTTCAAAAGGTTACTTATCAATGTCTTATCACCAAGTATACTTATTTACTTATTGGCTAATAAGTATATTGTTTACCAAACATACTTATCTGCTTAATAAGTAAAAACCAAGATAAGTAACTTATCTCATAAGTAGCTTATCTTAAGTAACTTACAATCCAAATGGGCCCTTAATGATAGCAGCAAGGTTCATGATTCATGGTACAGTTCACATATAATACATACTTAAAAGAAATGAAAAATGCCCAAAACCTACTTACCACAGTACACTTAGGGCCCGTTTGGATACCACCAAATAAGTTGCTTTTCTTGCTGATGGCAGCAGTTAAGTAACTTATTTAAGATAAGTACACTTAGGGCCCGTTTGGATACCACCAAATAATAAACAATGATCATTACTTATTTGTTGAAACTCAGTTAAGTATTTCAGCATTTCTATTTTTACATTTTACTTTTCTTCTTTTTCACCAACAAACTAAAACAAGAGGTGCTTGTCCATAACGATAAAAATGCTGATTTTGGTGGCAACCGCCCAGCCCATGTTGACCATTCAGCTTGCTAGGCCCACTGCGATATATTTGATCCACGCCGTCCATCTAGTTTGGATGTGAGTGGGGCTAGCATGTGAGGCAGATCTAAACCTCAGGTGGACCCCACATCAGGAAGCAACAGTGGTAATGATGACACCATTCAAACCTCCCTAGGCCTAGCGTGATGTGTTTTACTCATGCCATTCATCTGTTTTTCCACCTAGTTTTGAGTGGCCCACTAGGTCGTGGGGTCACATGATGTGCACATCAAATCCACATCGTCCACCCTTGTTGGTCCACCCCAAAAATGAAACAAAATCCAATCTCAAATAAACCACACCTCAGGAAACAATGGTCATTAACACCCACCATTAGTCAGCCCTAATGATGAGTGGCCCATATCCAAGGTGGGCCCTGCATGATGGACGGCCTACATTAGAGGTGGGCCCCACATTTGGGATGACCCACATTAAAGGTGGCTCCACATGATAGGCAGTGGATATTGATGGTGGGCTCACTTGATGGATGGCCAACATCAAAGGTGGGCCCTACATAAAGAATGGTGTAAATGGCCCACATCCAAGGTGGGCCCCACATGATGTACTACCAACATCAAAGGTGGGGCCCACACAATGAACAATCTACACCAAAGGTTAGCCCCAAATGATGGATAGTGGATGTGCAGCGATCCAAGCAGACTTAAGGAATGATGTTGGAAACAAACATGCATTTCTACCAAATGCATGTTTACCAAACATACTTATTTGCTAATTAAGTAGAAACCAAGATAAGTTACTTACCTGATAAGTAGCATATCTTAAGTAATTTACAATCCAAACGGGCCCAGATACTACCAAATAAGTTACTTTTTGACTGAACTTAAGACGTTAAGTTACTTTTGGCACTAAGTTCGTTTGGCAAGTATAATTGAAAAGTAACTTATCTCTTAAAAATTACTTATCTTAATAAGTATTTTTTTTTAGCTTTTTGACTTTTAACTTTTCTACTTATCTCTCTCATGTCATGCTTTTTTTTCCCTTTTTTTTTTTTTTTTTAGGTTAGTGCACACCCACACTGTTAGTCACCCTCCAATGTTAATTAACCACCCTACAATTTGGCTTTTCAACTTATCTCTCTCAGGTCACGCTACATATCGAAGTTCTCTCTCATGGCTCACTCAATTACTGCTCTCTCATACCATCCATATCAAAGGAGGCCCCACATGATGGAATGTCCCATCAAAGGTGGGGCTCACACAGTGGACGGCCCACATCAAAGATGGGCCCTACATAAATTGGTGCAAGATCCAATCCACCAATCACATTGTTAGAACTAGAAAAATGATACAGGGACATTTTCTATGTATTGTTACTCTGGGGTTCTGAATAATAGAAACATTCATAGACAATTACAAGCATTCATAAAAGTACACAAGAGAAGAGATATTGCAAGGCGAATTTTATTTTAGAGATTCTGAGATCTTATACATTCTAGCCGTGGTTTGGCACAAGCCCTTAATTACATCGAATGGATCGATCACCCTTGATTAAAAGGCAAAAGACTAGTCAGCAGAGACTATGGTCTTAGAGTTCATGGTCGTAGAGACATGTATTTGTATGGTCAAAGAGACCTGTATTTGTTGTGTTTTGTCATGGACTGATCCATCTTTGTACGAGTTAGATGTCTATGTCCTATATTTTGATCAGAGATTCGAGCTGAGACTGTCAGGGTTTTTTAACGAAGGGGTGCGACTCTGGGCCTACATTCGTCATTTGTGATGGGTGACCGCGGGAAGACCGATCTGCAGTTGTATGTACCTGAGCAGCTCAACCAGCGAATGCCGTTTGAACGGGTAGGGCATCAATTGTTCTTGACGTGTCAGTCTTTAACAAATTCTATGTGATAGTTTGGAACTCTCTTGATACAGTTTATTATGTTAACCATAGTCCCGTTTGCTTAGTCCGACCCTGAATCCGGGTCACATTATGATAGTACATGTGATGATGATACATTAGTATGATTCTGGACACTGACGGCCTCTTTTCGAGAAATTACTTCGTTCATCGCGTTAGATTGGATCAGACTTCGAAGGCTTGCATTCTACTCATTGGATGGCCCGGATAAGTTATTTGACTGTTTCATTTCATCCGGAATGCTCGAAATATCCAAAATAGGCCCAAACGGGGCTCGAAAAGGCCACAAAATGAAGGTTTAGAGGTGCTGAAATTGACGTTCAGAGTGCTGATTTTTCTGATTCACTGGCCTATTTTATTGATGCGTTGGGGCTAATGTGTCCAAAAATGACTTTGTTAATATGTGTATTTTTTCGATCCGCTGGCCTATTTGACGCGCTGGGGCCAGTGCGTCCAAAAATGACTTTGTTAAGATGTGTATTTTTATGATACGCTGGCCTATTTTTATGATGCGCTGGGGCCAGTGCGTCCAAAAATGACTTTGTTAAGATGTGTATTTTTTTATCCGCTGGCCTATTTTTATGATGCGCTGGGGTCAATGCATCCAAAAATGACTTTGTTTTTAAAATGATCAATTTTCCCGATGCGCTGCTAGTGCCCATTTTTAGATTATTTCTTTACCGGACCTGCTGTGGTCGGAAGTGGGATTTTCGGTGAAGGATTCCGTCGATCGGAACAGCATTTCGGTAACCGAAAAAGGTTTCCGGCAAGGGATTACGGCAGGTTCTCAAAATGCCCGAGGGACGAAACTCTCTCTCTCTCTCTCTCTCTCTCTCTCTCTCTCTCTCTCTGTGGATCCATTTTTAAATGAACTACAGTCACGGAGGGGTATTTATACCCGAAAATACCGAAAGTCGGCAAATAGGATGCTGCCACATGTAGCGCGTCGAGAAAATTGGTCGGCGCGTCTTAAAATGCCTTGGTTTAAATGCTAAATTTTGGACGCACTCGGGGTCAGTGCGTCCTGAAATTTCTGATTTATTGGACGCGCTGGGGGTCAGTGCGTCCTGAAATTCCTGAATTTTTTGATACACTGGACGTCAGTGCATGCTGAAATTTAGTTTCTGAAAACTGTCTGAATTTCTTGATTCGTTGGCTGTCAGTGCATCCTGAAATTCACTTTGGAAAACTGGTTGAATTTCTCAATGCGCTGGATGAATTTTTTGATGCGCTGAGGGTCAGTGCGTCTTGAAATTCATTTATAAAATGACTGAATTTCATGATGCGCTGACCATGAATTTAATGATGCGCCAACGTACTCATTTGGGATCATCTTGCAAAAATAATAGTTTGTGGGTCCCGCTTCGCGATGGATGTTGATGCACTGGTTGTGCTTGTTCATTATTGAACTTACCCTCCCAAATTTTGAGGGTTTTAATCATAATGGATGGTGGGGCCCACCCTTGGGTCAACTTTCCATTTTTGGTAAAGTCTAACGTGCGTTGTGATTTCTACCGTGACTTCTGATGTATTGGCCCTAAATCCAATAATGTGAGGGTTTGTACACTTGTAACTCCTATTTTGAAGGTCTTGACTTTTGGGACCCTAACAGATGCCCCTCCGATGTGATGGGATGAACATTGGCTGTTCATTGCATCGCATTGGATTTTTGGGGTCCCACTATAAATAGGAAAGTCTTGGTCATCTCATCATTTCACTTCATATTTTCAGCGACCAGAACTTTCTGTCAGCGCGTCGAACAATTGCGGCCAGTGCGTCAATTAATTAGCTCGCACGTCCAACAATACCAGGTCGGACCCTTTTTTCAATACGCTGGCCCCAGCGCATCCTGAAATAGGACTTTGAATTTCTGTACACGCTGTGGTCCTACGCTTATGTTTAACTAATGCGCCAGGGTGAGTGCGTCATAATTTTCCGGACTTTGAATTTTTGTTCGATTTTATGGACGCGTTGGGGCCAACGCATACCCCTGTGTTTGAGAAAACTCATTTTAATGACGCGCTGGGATGAGCGCGTAACTTGGTGAAATTGACTCAAATTAATGGATGCGCTGGGGCCAGCGCGCCATGTTTTGTAGAAATGGTCCATTTCCTGACACGCCAAGTCTAGTGCGTAGAGTTTATGGACTTGGAGAAATTGTCCGGTTTTTTTAACGCGCCAGGGCTAGCGCATAGAATAATTCAACTTATAAAATTGGTGGGTTTTGAGGAGGCGCTATGTCCAGCGCGTGCAATTTTTTGGACTTGTGATTTTGTCCAATTTTGGACAATTTTCAAACTTAAAATTTTTTCTCTTTGTGCGATGCGCTGGACCTTGGCGTGTATAATCTCTGGACTTTTATGAGTCTCGAGTCTTAGCTCACCTTAATTGATGTGCTAGAGTATATTAGACATGCTCAGGATTAAATGGAATCACGAGTTTTGAAGTATGCTTGGACTTTTAAGGTATGACTTGGATTGTCATGCTCGTATTCCGACCCAACAGGTCCTTACCCAGGATAGTTAGGACTTATTATTTTGGGGTGGATGAGGGTCTAACTCTCTCCCTTTTAATCTTTCACATTGATATGGTTATCTTTTTAAGGAGATGTAGGGCCCCATCTGCCTGAAATTTCTAAGCCGAACTGGATGATGTCCCTTTTTAAGTTATGTGGAGTTGATGCGTACCTGGATATACTCTTTTCTGGTACTTACACTTTGCCTGATGTTTTGGTGTGTTTGTGCAAATCTTCATGGCTGGTGGTTCTTCCTAGGCTGGTCTTTCGAAGGCCGATCCGTCAGGTTCCAAAGCAACCACTCGTAAACGTAAGAGACATTCGTCCAAGAAGGTGACATGGCCATCCGATCAGAACCCGCAGTGGTTCCATCCTCCAGAGAAGTTCAACTTCTACGAGCGCATTTTAACACTTCCGAAGAATGTACAGCGGAAGATACTCTGCGACAAGGCCTTACCTGACCCCTCCTGATGAGGGCACTCAAGAAGAATGGGATGCATGGTACGCTCCTCTCTGAGGCTTTCGGACCGATGACGTTGTTGGGTCCAAAGAGGGTGAGGCAAGCCCAATCGCGCCCGTGCAGTCTGTCAAGCGTGGCCGCCCGAAGACAGCTGGCAAGAGCGATAAACAAGTATATATGGAGAATCAAGCTAAATCAAAGTCGGACAGAATGAAGGTTGTCTGGTCGTCTGTCAAGTTAGCAGTATTGTCCCTTGTGATTCGTAATCCCTACACAGAGCAATTCATTCGATTCCCCAAGAGCTTCCAGAGATATCGCTCTTTACCGAGCATCGAGTTATCCGATGTGTGCCGTGCCAACTCTTTCCACAGCGTCGATTCCTGGACCTCCATCCCCGAGATGTTCCTTAACTGTGTTGTATCTAAGAACGGTACGCTGCAGTTTGTCCTTAGGGAGAAGGACATGATATTTTTGGAGCCAAACCACGATCCCCACCAACCATTTCCGACCCATTACTATGAGACACTGCGTCAGAGATTCCTCCCCTTGTCAGATGCAGAGATTTGGCAGACAGGTGGGTTCCGGACCCGAGGACATCTGAGTCCTCACCCTGGCTACGAAGCTTGGGCCAACCGAATAATCGAGCAGCACGAAGACACCTTGAAGCAAGTGGGTCTCCTGAGGGCTATCCAAGCGACATCAAGCTATTTTCATCGGGAGCCATGCGTCTACAAGGGATTTTTGAACCATTGGAGTTCTATTACGAGCTCCTTCCACCTGTCATACAGAGAAATGAGCATATCGCTCTGGGACCTGTATCGGATAGCCGGTCTTCCTATCTGCGGCAGAATTTATGATGAGTGGACACCCAGCGACAATGAATTGTCGAAGAAGAAGAAGGGTGCAGATGAAGGCTTTTATTCCGAAGCCTGCTATGAGTTATTTGCGGAGCTTTCGTAATTTCTGGGCTCCAAAGATAAAGTACCATTTGAAGATTGGCTGATTTATTTCAGCCATGGTCTAAAGTGAGTTTCTTCACTTGAGTTGCACTTTTGTATCATGCTCCATTCTTTTCTTTTACTGATGATTTCTCTTTCTTTTTCAGCTTGGATTACGCGCCCTATGACGAAGGCCATAGAGATAAATTGGTCTTAGAGGCCAAGATGAAGACAAAGTTTTCGTAGACAAACAAATTATCTCCTACATGTGAGTTAGCCGGATTTTTAGCCTATTGGCTATGCTGCGTGGCCCTTCCGAGCTCTAAGCAGGCAGACAGTGTGAGGGTCTCCTATTTTGCCATAGCGGGGAGTCTGGCTAACGGCCATCGTTATGCACTGGCTCTGATAGTGTTGTGTTCCATATATCGAGCTTTTGGCGGTGTCATCAGCAACAAGGGTTCCACCTTTTTTGGACTGAACTCCTCCTTCTGCGAGTGGCATTTCTTCTCGGGTTGGTTCGGGGTGTATTTCCCATGGGTTTACGGCATAGAACTTACAGATTTCATTCAGAGAAGGTCGGTCCCATTGCATGCTTTCCAAAAGTGGAGGATGAACAACGAAAACTTGGCGACTATCGAGGCAAAGATAGCTCGCCATGATGACGTCAACTTCTTCCTTTTCTCGGGTACCAACAGTGAAGACTCGGTTCTGCTGGATGATGACGAGAGCCTTGGCTCCTACGGGCGTTGTTTTCTGATATCGATCCACCTAGGCTCACTGCTTTTAAGGGAGGGCGCTAAGTTTTAGAGAGAGTCGTACTACCCAAACAGATTTTCCCGTCAATTTGACTACGAACAAGGGGTACCGAAGACACTTGAACCAGTGACGAGAGAACAGCGAGCCTATGGCACAGGAACAATCCATTGGAAGTGGATATGGCGGCAACTTTTGCTAACCAGGTCAGGTTGTTCCTTCGTCGTTCCAGGTATAGAGTATACTCCTGGTGCTACATACGGATGGATGAGGTGGTGGGCTCACCCATATTCCTTAATCCGGAACAATCGTCATATAGCTGACCCAGTCTTCGTCTCTCCTCCGATCGTCGACCCTACTCCTGCTGATGGCCTGGGCTACGTGTCAGAGCCGCTTCATCAATTGGCCACTCCGGGTGTGCAGAAGTTTGTGACCTCTCTGAACGTGATAATAGATCATGAGAAACCCGAGCATACACTTGAAGGGTGTATCGCTTATGGCCAGAGGGTCACACTGCAAGGGAATCCGGATTCCCCACTCGTTGGTCCCATGACAGAGGGATAGAGAGAGAGTTATAATATCGATGACGATGATGATGACAAGGCTGACGAGGCAGGTGATGTTGGTGAAGAGGAAGATGCTGGTGGGGATGATGGTGGTGACGAGGTTATTATAGAGGGTGGTGACAATGAGGCTAATAGAGAGGGTGATTATGAAACGAGGGTGGATGGAGCTACAGCAGGGACCCCGTCGACTGGTGGTCGGGGAGGTTGTAATCAGAGTCCAGCGAGTCGGACGAGTTTATCCAAACGCTCTGTTCCCGAAGATAGTGATTATGAACTGTCTCCTGAGCGTTCTAAGCCTCGAGTGAAGACTGCCCATCGCGCTCCCATCGTCAATGGGGGAAAGAAGATCAAGGATATGTGAAGGCTGTACAGGGCAGAAAAAGTACTGAGTCGACTCTCCAAAACCGTCGGCAGCATTCCGATCGATGATGCTAGTTAGAGGTGGGCACAAACCAAGCCAGCTCGAAAGCTCGGCTCGGATTGGTTTAAAAAATCTCGGCTTGGATTGGTTCGAATAGAAGTTTAAACCAAACCAAGCCTCCGAGTCAAGCTCGTTTGAAAAAACAAACCAAGCTCAAACTAGGGCAGTACGGGCTCGGCTCAGCTCGAAGCTCGATTTGATTCAGCTCGGTTTGATTCGACTCGTAGATTACAAGCACACGATTTCCTGTGGTGTGATCCACTTGAGCATTGGATATGATTCCATTTTGGGATCATGTCCTAAAATGATATGTAAAACAGATGGACAGCATGGATAATACATATACATGATGACATGGATAATACATAATACATATACATGAATGCACACTGTTTCCTTGCACTTGTAAAATTATGCTTGTGTACTTTTGTTTGGAAAATACTCTTGTATGTCTATTTTGAAGTTGCACTCTTTGGAGGATGTTAAACATCACATAGTAAGGTACGTTTGTACTTTTTTTCTAACTTTTTAAATTTTTTTTCTAATTAAATAAACAAGGAAAAAAAGAGCCGCTACCTATTTGAACTCGACCCGGCCCGATTCGAAATTTTCGACCAAACCGATCCCAGCTCGAACCGGATTTTTCTGGAGCAAACTAAACTCGAGTCGCATGGGTCAGCCCGAAACCCAAACCAAACCGATCCACAAACTGCGGTGGTACAAAAACAAGCCAAACCAAACTAGGGCTAACTCGGCTCGGCCCGGATCGTTGCCCACCTCTAATGCTAGTGGACCAAGGGAGGAAGGGGAGATGAGCTCTCAACCAGACCTAAGTGGAAATCGCCCCACAGAGGAGGGTGAAGATAATGAGCCGATATATGATAGATCTGTTCCTGAAGCAGATACAGAACCCATCCCTATGGATCTTGATGGCAGGGTACAAGTTGAAGATCCTCCCCTTGCTGACCCTGCCAGTACTAAGGCTGCAACCAACCCTAGCCCTACTACTGAGGCATGACCTGCTACTATTGCAGAAACGATATCTCCCTCGACACTTCCACACAATGAAGTCATTAGGGTTGAGGAGGCCAGTCCTTCCCCTCAGGAGGCTGTGGTTTCTGATGTTGTCCGTGTGCCCAAGCCTGTCACAGAAGCATCCCCCGTTGCTGAACCAATTCAAGCTGCCATTGCCCCTGAAATCGTCATTCTTTCTTCTCCCAAATTGCCTGAGCCATCAGCAGAAATTGTAACTGAATGTGTCCCAGCATCATCAACACCTGTCACTTCAACCAGTGCACCGGTCAATGAAGTTCCTAAAGTTGCTGGTATACTATTTGCCTTTATTATTTTGTTTGCTTCCTTTCTTCTGCGGCTTCTTTATGTTAACGTTTATCATTTTCTTTGCCAGTGGCTGCTCCTGCCGGCGTCCCAGTACCTGTAGCCTTGCCCGAGGTATTCACTTCATCTCTTCGAGGCTTGTCAAGGACCAAAGCGAATCTTCTGAAGAGTCTTCTGTTTGACATCGCTAACTCACTAAAGAATGGGGATGAATGGTCTATCTTGGACGAAGCACTGCAGGCACTAGAACTCAACGCTACGTGGCTCGGGATTGACACTTCTTTGATCATCGGCCACGTGACTCAGTTCAAGGAAGGGATGGCTCGAGTGAATGAAGCGAGGCACCTCAAGGTTGACCCTTCTGTTGAGGAAAAGCGCGGTCATTTGCGGTCCCTTCTTCCAAAACTCGAGTTACACGAGGCGGATGTGGCTGTAGTAAGGAAAGATTGGCAGGTTGCTAACGCTGAGTGCCAAGAAGCTACTGAACGTCTCGCAGAGATTGATAATGAGATGGCTCGGCTGCAAGCCGAACATTCAGTCGTCCATCTCAAATTTTCTAAGGCTCGTCTGAAGGTTCGTCTGCAGTCCTCCATCGAACAGCACGAAGCAAAATGTAATGCTGTGAGAGCCCAGGTTGCAGAGCTGAAGCAGTCTCTCCAGGACACTCCCTGACCCTGCCCAAGTTTTGGCTGAGGCTGAAATAATACAGAAGGTGATAGAAGAATCTGTAGTCAACTTGTTAGAACAATGTTTGAAAACTTTAGATGGTTGAGCTGTAACAATCTTTATTTGTAATTTGGAATATGTTGTAATAGATATTATAACAATATGTATACTATTGTAGTTCTGAATTTATGTTGTTTCTTTAGCCTACTTGCCATTTTATTTGAGTTTGAATGTAAATAGATTGGGCCATTTGGAAAGGAACGTCCCCCTGTTAGGACTCAAACCTATGCTCATGTGAACAAAGATGTGATCGAGTCTTGGCTTAGGGCTTATCCCAATTCTCGATGGTCTTGAATAAGGGCCAGGGTGCCATACTCTACGTGTCTTGGGTCTGAATGACTTTTCTGATACCTGTGCAAGCACAAAATAGATGATTAGTATTTTGACTTAATCATTGTGTGGTATCATTTCTTTTGGTATCTACTTTATTACACTTACCCTCTAATGGAGTGTTTACAAATCACAACGATAAGCCTATGTCAAGTATAATATCTTTTCAAAAATCGGTCGTTCACCAGCGAATTGATGCCCTGCCCTTTGCAATCTATTACCTGATAGGCTCCATTGGAATATACTTCATCGATGATGCAGATGGGATCCCATTTCGGGTCAAATTTACTTTTCGGTCCTTCGGTCAGTGCCGAACGTTTCATCACGAGATTACCCTTCTTGAATGATCTGCCCCTGACACGCTTATCGTACGCAGCTAAAATTTGCTTCTGATACATTGCGAGCCTTTGTTGGGCAACGAGACTCTTTTCATCTAAATCATCGAGTTCGGCCATTCTGATCTTGGCATTGTGCTCGGTTGTCAGGGAGTGTGACCCATAGTGACTCAACCTATATTTCCATCGGGATTACAACCTCTGTACCGTATACCAGTGAGTAGGGTGTAGCTCGAGTGGCTGTGCGGTGCGTAGTTCGATATGCCCATAATGCTTCAGGTAATCGTCTGTCCCAGTCCTTCTTATTCTCTGCCACTGTCTTTTTCAAAATCCTCACGATAATCTTATTGAACGCCTCGGCCAGTCCATTCGCAGGAGGATAATAAGGCGATGAATAGCAATGCTTAATCTTGAACTTCGCGCACAGCTTATCGATAGTAGCGTTCTTGAAGGGTGTTCCATTGTCTGTGGTTATTCTCTCAGGGATATCATGTCGGTACAATATGGTGTGACGAATGAAACCTTCAACATGTCTGGCTTTCACATTTCTCAGGGCAACTGCTTCAGCCCATTTGGAGAAATAATCAGTTGCGGCAAGGATATACTGATGCCTCTGGGAGGATTGTGGACTAATCGGTCCGATCACGTCCATACCCCAGGCTGCGAAAGGCCAAGACATTACTGACTGATGTAATTCTTCCGGTGGTTAATGTATGATATCCGCATGGATTTGACACTGATGACATTTCTTGACGTACTCTATCGCATCTTTCGTCATTGCGGGCCAATAGTAACCCATGTGTTGTACACGGTGATGTAAATTCTTGCCTCCCTGGTGAGCACCACATTTCCTCCATGAGCTTATTTCAATGTATCATGTGCTTCATCTCGGCTTAGACATCGTAATAGTACTCCTTCATATGACCGTTTGTATAGTACGTCATTCTCAAGTATAAATGAATTGGCGCGTCTTCTGGCCTGTGTGCGCATTTTGGGATCTTCTGGCAAAAATCCATACTTCAGATAATCGATGAATGATTTTCTCCAATCATCTTCCTCTGTAATCTCGAAGCAACAAATGGGATTGGCACTCAATTCTCTACTACGCAACGTGGTAGTTGGCAAAATTCTTCTTTCTTCGATTGTTACTTGAAGCGGGCTGCCCCCAAGGTTAGCCAAAACAGCGGCTAAACTAGCAAGTGCATCTGCTTGTACATTCTCCTGTCTCGGTATGTGTGAGATACTGCTGTTCCGAAACTGATCGAATATTGACTACGCTTGATGGCAATAGGGCAATAACTCGGGCTTGCGGACTTCCTATTCTATCGCCAGTTGTCCAATAACAAGCCTAGAGTCTCCATAGATACGAATTTCCTTGATCTGCATTTCCAGGGCCAATTGTAACCCGATAATAAGAGCCCGGTACTCTGCTTCATTGTTGGTGCATGCTGGGACTATCGTGAATCAGTAGGGTAACAAGTCTCCTTGCAGACTGATGAATATAACTCCTGCCCCTAACCGTATCGCTCTGGCTACACCATCGAAATGCATGTCCCAATGACGCTCTTCATTAATCGCCATCACCTGATTGTCTGGGAGGTCATATTCTACTTCTTCACCACTCAGCACTGGATGTGCGGCAAGGAAGTCTGCAATTGCCTGTCCTTTGATAGCCTGAGTAGGCATGTATGTCACATCAAATTCTGAGAAGAGAAGAGCCCACTTGGCCAACCGCCCAGACAACATGGGTCTGTTCATGAGAAACTTGATGGGATCTGCTTTAGATATCAATGTTATCTAGTGGGAAGGACAGTAATGTCTGAGTTTCTTGACAGCAAAGGTCAATGCCAGACAGATTTTTTCGATCGCCGAGTAGTTGAAATTGGCTCCCACTAGTGTGCGGCTCAAGTAATAGAGTGCGCTTTCCTTTCCTTCTTCGTTCTTCTGGGCCAAGAGGGCTCCCAGTGAATTTTTGCCAACGGCGATATAGAGGATTAGTGGCTCCCCTTTGATTGGTGCTGTAAGGACTGTAGATTTTTCGAGCAGATCTTTCAGAGAGTCAAATGCTTTCTGACAAGCATCGTCCCACTCAAACTGGAATCCTTTCTTGTTGAGGCGTAAAAATGGCTGACAACGGCTAGATAAGTTCAAGATGAATCTTCTTAAGTACGCGACTCGGCCCTGGAAGCTTTTCAGCTCTTTGAGATTCTTCGGAGGTGGCATTTCCCTGATTGCCTTAATTTTCATCGGGTTGATTTCTATGACTCGGTGTCTGATGACAAACCCACCGGAGGGGCATCTGTTGGGGTCCCAAAAGGTAGGGGCCCTTAAAATAAGCAAAATAACCGTATAGCTCCGGAGGAATCACGCAAAATACCCTCCGGTGTGCGCAAAACGGAGAATTACAAAATTTTCTTAGCCAATTTTTGCTGGAATCTCCAGCGGGCCCCGCGAATTAGCGTGATCAGAACCGTCCGGAATCGGACCCATAGCTTCTTTGTGATTTATGATGAACGGTGCAAGTGATTTCACGATCAAACGGGCCCCACAAACCCTCCAAAATTCAAAACCCAAATGGTGGAGTTCCTATTTACGTGTCCACGCACCTATAAATTCAGGTGCCCCACGCGCCCGAAAAATCACTAAAAATAGGAATTCATTTAAAGGCATTTTAGCATCCCACGCACCCGAAAAATACCTCACGCACCCTTAAAATTGACATATTTCAGGATTTTCATTTGAAGGTACTTCGGTGCCCCACGGACCCTAAAAATGGGTCCACGCACCCTTAAATTCGACCCATTTAATATCCGTTACTTTAAAGGTATTTTGGCATCCCACGCACCTGAAAAATTCCCCACGCATCCACAAATTCGACTTAAAATCAAGGACTTAATTTTTAGGTGCGTTGAGGCCCACGCACCCGTAAATTTAGTCCCACGCACCCAAAAAATCAGATATTTTCATAAATCATTTCTGGGTGCATCAGACGTCCGCACGCCCATTTTGGGGTGCGTGGACGGTATTTTAACAGTGCGTGGCACATGGCAGCCCCTCATTGGCAGAGAGCCGGCATCTTCGGCTATAAATACCCCTCCCAACGATTCATTTTCACGATTCAGAGAGAGAGAGAGAGAGAGAGAGAGCTGCCACCCTCTGGGAACCCAAAAATCCCCGCCGGAAACCCTCGCCGAAATACTTTTCCGATCGCCGAAAACCCTTTCCGGTCGCCGAAATTCCTTCCAATCACCAGCATTCTCCCCGCAGGTCTAAATCCAGAAAATCCCTAAGTGTGGCCACGCACCCAAAAATGGTCCCACGCACCCAAATAATTGCCCACGCGTCCATAAATTAAATCCCATGCGTGAATCGGACAAGTGCACCGGACTCCCACGCACTCGAAAAATGGCCCACGCGTCCATAAATTCAGGTCCCACGCGTCCATAAATTCATCAAAAATCAGATTTGCATGTTTGGCCCCACGCACCCAAATAATTGCCCACGCGTCCATAAATTAAATCCCATGCGTGAATCGGACAAGTGCACCGGACTCCCACGCACTCGAAAAATGGCCCACGCGTCCATAAATTCAGGTCCCACGCGTCCATAAATTCATCAAAAATCAGATTTGCATGTTTGGCCCCACGCACCCAAATAATTGCCCACGCGTCCATAAATTAAATCCCATGCGTGAATCGGACAAGTGCACCGGACTCCCACGCACTCGAAAAATGGCCCACGCGTCCATAAATTCAGGTCCCACGCGTCCATAAATTCATCAAAAATCAGATTTGCATGTTTGGCCCCACGCACCCCAAAAATGGTCCCACGCACCCTTAAATTCATCAAAATCCAATACCTTAATTTTTAGGTGCGTTGAGGCCCACGCACCCGTAAAATAAATCCCACGGACCCAAAAAATCATCCAATTGCAAAACACATTCATAGGTATACCGGACTTAATTTAAAGTGTTTTCAAGTTCCGTTTGAGCCTATTTTGGATATTTCGAGCGTTCTGGACGCAATGGATCGGTCAAATGGATATTTCAGGATCTCTAAATGAGCAAAATCACGCATCTTCGAGGCTCAACCTGATTTGACGCGTTGAATGAAATGACCTCTCGAAAAGACGCTGCCAGCATCCAGAACTATGCAAATATGTCATTATTTATATCTACCGTAAAGCTGTGATCCGATTCGGGTCGAAAGCTAAACAAACGGGACTATGATTACCATGATAAACCATATCAAAGAATTTCGATTTTCTACAAAATAATTACTATGAACTGCTGCAACACAACAGTCGATGCCCTACCCATTCAAACGGTATCCGTCGGTTGGGCTACGCAGGTACACACAACTGTAGAATGGACTTCCCGAGGTCACTTGTCCCTACATTGACAGGCGCGGGCCCAAAGTCGTCCATCTCAGTCATAAACCCTGATAGTCTCAGCCCGGATCTCCGGCCAAAACATGGGACAGACATCTAACTAATACAAAGATGGTTCAGTTCATAACAAAACAAATACAGGTCTCTCCGACCACAAACTCTAAGACCATAGTCCCACCTGACTAGTCTTCTACCTTTTAATCAAGGGTCATCGATCATTTGATGTAATTAAGGGCTCGTGCCAGATCACAGCCTGGAATGTACAAGATCTCAGGATCTCTGGAATAAAATTCGCCTTGCAATATCTCTTCTTGTGTACCTTTTGTGAATGCTTCTGATTGTCTGTGAATGTTTTCATTACTCAGAACCCCAGAGAAACAAAGCACCCCTCATTTTTAGAAAAATGTCCCCGTGTAGCATTTTCAATTCCAACAATAAGTAATTGATCTTAGAGTGTTTCTGTATTCAGATATAACCAAAGATTCTAGTAAAATGTCCCCAGTAGAGTCGCCAATTTGTTAGAACTAGAAAAATGATACAAGGACATTTTCTATGTATTGTTGCTCTAGGGTTCTGAATAATAGAAACATCCATAGACAATCACAAGCATTCACAAAAGTACACAAGAGAAGAGATATCGCAAGGTGAATTTTATTCCAGAGATTCTGAGATCTTGTACATTCCAGGCCGTGGTTTGGCACAAGCCCTTAATTACATCGAATGGATCGATCACCCTTGATTAAAAGGCAAATGACTAATCAGAAGCGACTATGGTCTTAGAGTTCATGGTCATAGAGACCTGTATTTGTATGGTCAAAGAGACCTGTATTTATTCTGTTTTGTCATGGACTGATCCATCTTTGTATGAGTCAGATGTCTATGTCCCATGTTTTAACCGGAGATCCGGGCTGAGACTGTCAGTTTTTTAACGAAAGGGTGCGACTCTGGGCCTGCGCCTGTCATTTGTGACGAGTGACCGCGGGAAGACCGATCTGCAGTTGTATGTACCTGAGTAGCTCAACCAACGGATGCCGTTTGAATGGGTAGGGCATTGACTGTTCTTGACGTGTCAGTCTTTAACAAATTCTATGTGATAGTTTAAAACTCTCTTGGTACAGTTTATTGTGTTAACCATAGTCCTATTTGTTTAGTCCGGCCCTGAATTCAGGTCACATTATGATAGTACATGTGATGATGATACATTGGTATGATTCTGGGCACTAGCGGCCTCCTTTCGAGAAATTACTTCGTTCATCGCGTTGGATTGGATCGGACTCTGAAGGCTTGCATTCTACTCATTGGATGGCCCGGATGAGTTATTTGACTGTTTCATTTCATCTGGAATGCTTGAAATACCCAAAATACACCCAAACGGGGCTCGAAAATGCCACAAAATGAAGGTTTAGAGGTGCTGAGATTGACGTTTAAAGTAATGATTTTTCTGATCCGTTGGCCTATTTTATTGATGCGCTGGGGCCAGTGCGTCCAAAAATGACTTTGTTAAGATGTGTATTTTTTCGATCCGCTGGCCTTTTTTATGATGCGCTAGGGCCAGTGCGTCCAAAAACGACTTTGTTAATATGTATATTTTTCTGATTCGCTGGCCTATTTTTATGATGCGTTGGGGCAAGTGCGTCCAAAAATGACTTTATTAATATGTGTATTTTTTTTATCCGCTGGCCTATTTTTATGATGCGCTGGGGCCAGTGCATCCAAAAATGACTTTATTAAGATGTGTATTTTTTTATCCACTGGCCTATTTTTATGACGCGCTGGAGCCAGTGCGTCTGTTGGGGCTCAAATTTACACCCATTGCAAAACAACATCCCATGGTCCATCGACAACGATTTGAATCAGTTTTGAGACCGAAAAAGCCTGAAAAATGCCAATGCAACCCTAATCACTCGGTAGCGACCAAAACCCGTAAACAGCATTTCGGAGCATAATTGGACATGCGAATCACTACCAAATGGTCCTGAACGTCCTAAAACCCCCAACCTGCAAGTTTTGAAGTCATGTGGTGCGTATCTTTACCTGCGCACCTCGAAATGCGTTTCATCCCTACCCGAAGCTCACCAAAAAAAGGGTCTGTAAGCCTACAACTACCATTTTAGAGCGGAACTGGACAACCGCACCACCGCCAAATGATCTGGAGCGCCCCAAAACCCTTTAATAGCAAGTTTAAAGTCCCTACGGTGCGTATTTCCATGTACTCGCTCCCTGGAATAACGTCCCTATTCGACGAGCCAACCCGGAGGCTCCAAATTAGTAAGGAAGTACCAAAATTTGCAACATCTGGACTTCCACACCCCATCCCGTTCATTCAGGAGGTCCATCCTAGCCTAGAAGTGGCTTGGCGACGGTGACTGCATGCCCAAAAAAGGTAGCTGTCCTTTGGAGGTCTCCCATCGGAGCCTGAAATCCTGAAATATTCTAAGTTCTGAAATCCTGAAATTTGGCTAAGTAGTGGAAAAAGAACCAACAAAGACATGCACCCGAATTTCCACCACATGCGCCCACACCCTATATTCGAAATGAATCGATTCGAACACTTTTTCAGAAAGCGCCGGAAAAAGTGCCGGAAAAGGACATGCGCCCGAACCCTGCACTTTGACATGCGCCCGGCTTTCCCAGCACATGCGCCAAAAAAATCCGCCGAGTCAGACCCGAACCCGATTCCACCCCTATAAATAGCAAGGTCACTTCATGACATCAGAGAAAAATCATCTTCTTCTGACTTTAGAGCGATACAAGAGGTACATGCACCCGCTTTGTTTTCCTTCGCCAGATGCCTTGGCCGGAATGGATTCCCTCGCTGGAAATGGATTTTCTCACCGGAATCCCAAGTGCAGAGGGAAATTCTGAAATTTTTTAAGTGTTGGACCACATGCGCTGGCTTTTCCTCGTCGGGAAAGGTGAAATGCACTAAGTGCTGGAGGCACATATGCCCATCCTTCCTGGGGCCGGAAATGTTGAAATTTTCTAAGTGCTGGAGGCACATGCTCCGGCTTTTTCTCGCCGGGAAATGCATAAATGCATTAAGTGCTGGCTAACATGCGCCCGGGACTTTGTTTCCACGATTTTTACAAGGCATAAGGCACATGCGCCCACCTCCCAACCACATGCACCCATACACCCATGGAAAATGACACATGCGCCCATGCACACCCCCCCAAGCGCCTGGACGCTGATGGGAGGGGTGGACCTTCCATCATGCGGCCCGCCTTCGTTCGGGATCGGATTTCGATCAAACTGCTTCTCCCGGATGCATCTCGATGAGATCTATCCATCCCCCGGATCAGATTCTCCAACGGTCAATGATAAATGGCCTGAATCAGTGTTTTGATAATTAAAAAAAAAAAACAACCAACACTTAGCCAATTTGGCAGCTCCCGAAATCCCTCCGAAAGAGCCGAAAATGGCCGAAACGAGAAGAATCGGACGAAATTGGACCGAGCCCGAGAGGAAAACTTTTCTTCTTTATGACATGATACACCATAATCATGCACCACGATGAGGTTATCCAAAGTCAGGAACCCCGATTACCCTAATTAAAAGGTCGGCAGGTCCGCTACTTAGTCATTTTCAGCCCTGGGAAGTGCCATGTCGGCTCAGAAATCGACCTACACTAAGCGAATCGAAACCACAAACAAAAGAGTTCTAACTAAGCTTAAAACATCCTGCTATAGATTGCCATTATGAAAAAGACAGTCGATGCCCTACCCATCGACAACAGGTCCGTTGGTTGAGCTGATGAGGCAGTTGCTGATTGCTTTCCTAAGGTCACTTGTTCATAGTAACAGGCGCGGGCTTTAGGTTATGCTGACCAAGATTTCGATATTCGTGTATTCCAACGGTCACTTGTTCACAGTAACAGGCACGGGCCCAGAGTTGCATCACTCAATTAAAAACTTCATTCGGGAACGTTGCGGAGTGCTCTCCTAAGGTCACCCGTCATAAAAATACGGGCACGGGCCTTGGGTTATGCCGACCAACATTTGAGGTTCGTGTATTCCAGCGGTTACCTGTTCACAGTAACAGGCGCCGGCCCAGAGTTGCACCACTCGAATCCTGACAGTCTCTCAACCCGAAAAATTCGAAAGAAAATGGGACATAGACATTCGGCTTGTTTAAAAAATGTGTCTCGGTCCATAACAAGAAAACAAAGGTCTATACGACCATGAACTCAAGATTATAATCCCCGGCGGATTAGTCTTTTGCCTTCCAATCAAGGGTGATCAACCGTTGATGTAATTAAAGGCTCGTGACCAGTGTCACAGCCTGGAATGTAAAAGTTCTCAGAATCTGTGGAATAAAATTCGCCTTGCGATATCTCTCTTGTGTACACTTTGTGATTGCTTATGATTGTCTATGAATGTCTCTATACTCAGAATTCCCCCAGAATAATGAAACACAGGAAAAAGGCTGCTGATGAGCACGATTTTTCTAGTTTTAACAGCGTCCAAAAATGACTTTGTTTTGAAAATGATCGATTTTCCTGATGCGCTGCTATACTTGCGCATTTTTATATTATTTCTTCGCCGGACCTGCTGTGGTCGGAAGTGGGATTTTCGGTGAAGGATTCAGTCAATCAGAAGGGAATTCCGGTGACCGAAAAAGGTTTCCAACAAGAGATTACGGCAGGGTTCTCAAAATTCCCAAGGGACGAAACTCTCTCTCTCTGGATCCGTTTTTAAATGAACAGTCATGGAGGGTATTTATACCCGAAAATATCGGAAGTCGGCCAATAGGATGCCGCCACATGTAGCGCGTCGAGAAAATTGGTCGGCGCGTCTTAAAGTGCCTTGGTTTAAATGCTGAATTTTAGGACGAACTAGCTATCTGTGCGTCCTGAAATTCCTGATTTATTGAACGTGGTGGGGGTCAATGCGTCCTGAAATTCCTGAATTTTTTTATACGCTGGATGTCAGTACATCCTGAAATTCAGTTTCTGAAAACTGTCTGAATTTCTCAATTCGCTGGCTGTCAGTGCGTCCTGAAATTCACTTTGGAAAACTAGTTGAATTTCTCGATGCGCTGGATGAATTTTTTGATGCACTGACGGTCAGTGCGTCTTGAATTCATTTATAAAATGACTGAATTTCATGATGCGCTGACCATGAATTTAATGATGCGCCGACGTACTCATTTGGGATCATCTTGCAAAAATAACAGTTTGTGGGGCCCGCTTCACGATGGATTTCACGCCCCAAACCCGAGGACCGGGCTCACTAAATTCCTGATCGCCGACCTTGGTGCCAACAGCCTCCGTAGTACCCCATTCTCGGCTCCTAGCTCTCATATGCCAGGTTCCGATCCTTGGATCCTACCAGGAGAATTTTCAGGGTAAATTTTTTTTTTGTAAAGGAGCATAATCAAAACCATAAAACATCATCAAATATCCACTATAAAGTTGTTGAGTACAGTGCTAAAAAGGGAAATACAAAATGTAGCAGAAGTCCAAAATATCAGGTACATGAACTGCGCTCAACGCTGCTGATATGCTCTAGTACTTGCAGAGTAAACAAAAGCACATAAGCTTCCTAAGAAGCTCAGTAGAGTGCGTGTGTGCTCGTTTGATGCATATGACAAGTGTACAGATATCAGAGTAAGCGAAAGTGATAAAGTGCTAAGTTACCAAATTCATGAATGCTATCAGCCATCCCAAGGCTATGCGATGCAAAGGCCTACATGGCCGAGTGTTACATGCTAGAGATGCCAACACGTCAATCCTCAACTAATCCACATATCAAAATGGTTCTCATCTAGGACATCACCAGGGTCTAGTATACTCTAATACTGGTCGCCGCACATCGCGCCCATAACCAAGCGAGTAGAAAAGACCTCACTATCCGCCTTGTTAGTGGCATGCCAATGCCCCCCCGGCTCGCCGATAGCGGACTCATTTCATGAGCTGGTCAGACTCGACCTAGCTTATAGCCCATTGCACCCAGGCGGATAAGGTCACACCCCTTTCCAACCGACCTCGACACAGTGGGAGACGCGGCCTACTGGTATTCGGCACTCGGGCACTCATGTTATCCACTTGGCCTCGACATTGGAGCATCGTACTATTACCGCAGGGTTTAGGGACTTTCACCCAAGGACATCTATAGCTGCCCACGTGCTAGAACATGTTTCCGGTGTCCATCACTGCCAACCACGATGTGACTATGGTGGCTACCACCCTGATGCTATTAGGGTGTGAAGGCGATCGTGACATACATAATGCGAAATACATGAGTCATCCAATCCAAGTCATGCACCAAACTTACGCATACTGCGCAATCATGTGGGGCGACCCTTCTCGCACGGGTCCCCTTAGTATAACAAGCCAACTAGCATATGCTATGATTAATCATGATCCATAACAGGCATACAAATGATGCGTATGGGCATATGAATGAGCATGGTATTCATTATACTAAGCATGTTATCAGTGTGAAGTATCAAGCTAAGTATACTAGCATGTTGTCAGACATATCATATAATGTTGGCCTTAAATGGCCCAATATATATACAGAGTGTGGGACCCAAACTGTGGGCCCCATTAGAAATGTAAAGGTCTTCGTGGCATAGCCCACTTGAGACCACATCAGCCCCATACTTGGGCCTACACATAAAAATAGGCCAACAAGATAGGTGTACGGCTTGGATAAAACATATATATCAAAGGAAGGACCATGGTGGCCCTCACCCACCGGTCGGATAGCAAATATACATCATCGGTCTTAAGAAGTTTCAGTGGTAGGTATTCAATCACCACAATTTCCTAAGTGAAGCCCATTCAAATCGGGCCCCACGCATCGGTCAAGACAGATAGCTTGATACACAATACATCCATCAAGGTGGAACCCAAAGATGGGCCCACAACCTCTAGTTGGATGAAAATAACCATCACAGTGGCCCCAAGAAAGTTTTCAATTGTGGGCATCAATTACCACTATTCCCTGCAGGTGTGGCCCACCTAACATCTGGATTTGCCTCGTTGTTGGAGCCATGTCCTAAAATGGCATGGAAAAATAGATGGGCAGCATGAATAAAACAAATACATCATGGTAGGATCCACAGGGTGGGCCACATGCTGAGCTGCGCGATACCCAGCTAGGTCTCAGGAAGTTTTAGAATCAAGCAGATATTTGTGTTTTCCCCTCCATCCATGACCATGTGATCTTATGAACAGGTTGGATGACAAATAAACATCACTTTAGGGCCTGGGAAGGTTTCAACGGTGGAAATCATTATTCCCACTGTTTCCCGTGGCATGGTTTGGATATGCTTAAATTTTGGGCTCAGCAACTAAAATGAGCTGGAAAAACATATGAACGGAATAGATAAAGCACATACATTCTAGGTGGGGCCCACGAGTGGGCCACCTGCTGGGCAACCCAACCAGCCCAGCGAGCACCCTTTTTATTTTTATTTTTATGTTTTTTTAATATTTTTTTCATCAAGTGGGGCCCACAGAAGCTTTCGATCAAGCTGATATTTTGTTTTCCCTTCTCTCATGCACGTGTGAACTTATGAACAGGTGGAATCTCAAATAAACATCATGGTGGGCCATAGGAAGGTTTCAACGGTAAGGTCACTGTCACTACTGTTTTCTTTGGTAGGGCCCTCCTGAGATTTGGATCTGTCTCATTCTTGAGATCATGCCCTAAAATGATCTCTCCAAATGGATGTACGGTGTGGATATAGCACACGCATCATGGTGGGACCCACAGAGTGGGCCACCAGCTGGGCACCACGAGCCCAGCGTCCGTGGACGGTGGTTACTCCTGGCGTCAGAGATGCTGCTGCCTCTCCTTCTTCTTTCCTTTTTTTTTTCTTTTTTTTTCTTAGTTTTCATCAAGTGGGGCCCACAAGAGAATGATCCACTCCGTCTATCAGGTTCCCCAGCTCATGAGGGACCCAATGAGCCCAATATTGAGTATGTTACGAGGCATACAAACATCAAGGTGAGCCAAACAAATTCACAGCAGTAGGCTTCCTTTTCCCCACTGTTTCATGTGGTGCGGTCCGCTTAAGATTTGGATCGCTTTCATATTTGGGCCTTAGCCCTAAAATGATCTGGGAAAACAGATAGATGGCGTGGATTGAATATAAACATCAAGGTGGGTCCCACGAGTGGGAACCCATTCAGCCACGTTGACGCTGGACGGTTCCAGCGTCCCTGACGCTGTGAACGTCCAGCGTCTGGACGGTTTCTTTCTTTCTTTTTCTTTTTTTTTTTTCTTTTTTTTGTCAAGTGGGGCCCACTTGGGATGATCCACTCTGCTCATCGGGTTCCCCCATCTCATGGGGGACACAATGAGTCCATATTGGGCAGCGGAAAGGGTCTACAAACATCACGGTGGGCCTAAGAAGTTTTGACAGTGGGCATCCTTGCCTCCACTGTTTTCTATGGTGTGGTCCACCTAAGATCTGGATCAGCTTCATTCTCTGCCCTAGGCCTAAAATGACGTGGCAAAATGGATGGACCGTGTGGATTAAACATCTAGATAATGGTGGGCCCGACGAGGTGGGCCACTTGCCTAGCAGCGTGACCCGCCTATGGGCCCCATCAAGGTGTGGATCAAGCTGACCTTTGTGGTTTCCCTCCATCTAGGTCTCATAAGGCCTTAGAGGATCCAAAACATCAAGGTGGGCCCTGAAATGCCCCAACAGTGGACGTCCAAGCACACTTTTTTTTTTTTTTTGTGGTGCGGTCCCACTGGCTGGATGGACGGTGGATGTTTAACCACCGTTGCTTCCAAGTATGGTTGCTGGAGCCTTGGATTTCCAATGCTGGTGGGGCCACGCCCTAAACGGAGCTGTCAATGGAAGAACGACATGGATTAGCACATACTCCAGGCAATGGATGGACGATGTTAATCTAACACATATAACAGGCGTGTCCCATGCTGCTGCATGTCTAGCAGCTGGACAACGTGGGTGACATACATACATACATCTGGTGGGTCTCACAACCCTAACCAACATATGTACGGCGTGGACGCAATGCACACCATAGCTGGATGGACAGCACGATACACAACAACTACATACAGTGGGTCCACCCAACTGGATGGACAACATGAAACGAAACCAATACGTTACAATAGGTCCCACAACAGTGGCCTACTCTCAAACAACAAGAATAAGATTAACAGGTTAATCGAACCATTGCACTCACCTTGAAAGATGAACGGTTGGATTGGGTCGGGTTGACAATCGGACGGTCCAGATGATGATCGGGGTCCTCCAAGCTTGGTTCCTCCCTTAATCTCATCTTTCTCTCTCTTCTCTCTCTCTCTCTCTCCTTTCTCTCTTTCTTGCAAATATGGAAAATGAGAAGGCCCACCCCCCTTACGTATGGATCTTGTATGGGTAGAGAGGGGGGTGCATGAGGTGATGATGATGATGATGATGGCTAGCATGGGAGGGGGCATGGGAGGCATGGTTAGTGTTGACTTTTTTGGTGAGAGAGGGATGAGGTGGGTATGATGTATGTATACTAGGGTGATGAGAGGGGTATGGGTGAGGGTGAGGGTGATTGATTTGACATTTGACATATTCTTGGGATTTGTGTAAGTGGGGCCCACGCCACACGTGCGTTGCGCGGCCCGCCTCGGATTGCGCAAATGACACAACTTTCACACCGGGTATCGCAATGGGACGTGCCGCGCGGCGTTGGAATCGCAGCACCTACACAGTCGCCAGGGTATGGGTCTTGGGTCGATGCGGTACTAAAATAGGGTCGCGATTAAAGCTCGCTAATCTGGTCCATCCGGGACGTACCGGTACCGGAAACTAAACGTTCGGAGAACAAATCAGGGTACGGGTCTTACAATGGATGTTAATGCACTGGCTATGCTTGTTCATTATTGAACTTACCCTCTCAAATTTGGAGGGTTTTGATCATAATGGATGGTGGGGCCCACCCTTGGGTCAACTTTCCATTTTTGGTAAAGTCTGACGTGCGTTGTGATTTCTACCGAGACTTCTGATGTATTGGCCCTAAATCCAGTAATGTGAGGGTTTGTACACTTGTAACTCCTATTTTGAAGGTCCTGACTTTTGGGACCCTAACACGCATCTTTCCCAAAAATGGTTCTAGTCCACTCACCATGTGGACCGACTATTGGAAGCACGTGAATGGGTTAGAAAACTTCAGCCAAGTCTGCCAGAGCCGTACATTTGTTTTGCAACTGTGGCCCACTTGACCAATGGATCAACCTGATTCTTGTGCTAGGGCATCCATATAGTGGTCCTGTTCTGATGGATGGAATGTATCTCGGACCAATCGTGCCATGCTAGGCATGAGCTTTATTGCACGCTCATGTGATTAGAAAAGCTCATTCTGTAAGGAAAACTGCCTCAACGCTTTGCTTTTTCTTTTCATGTCAATATGTTGCTTATTATATGTAGATTTGAAATTTTCTTTCCAAAGGTTACTTATCAATATGTTATTACCAAACATACTTATTTACTTATTGGCTGATAAGTATGTTGTTTACCAAACATACTTATCTGCTTAATAAGTAAAAACCAAGATAAGTAACTTATCTGATAAGTCGCTTATCTTAAGTAACTTACAATCCAAACGGGCCCTTAATGTGATTGGTGAAGTACTTTTTCTTCACATTAAATTGGGATCTTCTTAGTTCTTCTTGTCTAGCTTCCTCTCTTGTTAGTTTCCTCTTCTGCATTCCAGTTGTAGCAATAACTTAGTTTTAAAATATTTTCAGTCCATTATTAAAATTGATTTCTAGTTTCTTCTTAAATCTAACCATCAATTGTGGGTTGCAATCTACCAATCAACTTTTTTGATTCATAGTGCATTATGATTTATCCAATCCAACCACTCGTCTTTCTTAGATTAAGTTTAGTGGCTTTGATCATCTCAAAAGTAGAGGGTTGGATCTGGATTTGAATCGTAGCTATTCTTATTTGGTTGATTGGATCCCTGATCAACAATTAGATTTATTCTTCTTGGTTGTCTATGGGTCAAAGTCAAATCTTAAATACTAGTCTAGTTTAGCAAGGAATCTCAGAGACTATGATTTATGTAATGAGTGTTGGGTGTGTTGCACAAAACCTTAGGATGCCGCCCCCCAGACTCCATGAATTATGTGATAAGATAATGCCATAAACAAAATTAAATCATCAACGACACGACACAAGAGATTTTTACGTGAAAAACCCTCAAAGAAGTAAAAATCATGGGACCTCATCCATACAAACAATCCACTATTAAGAGAACCGTTTACAACCTCAATCATAAGCAAAACCCGCTTGGATCTAATCTTCTTCACCCAAGCAGGGATGGATAAACAGTAAAATGACTAGAAATTGAGAAATCTCACCGAGCACAAGGACGTTGAAGAGCTGAGACGTCGATTGCACAGTGAATCACCTTCACAAGCAAAACCTCCTCTTCCAGAAAGCTTCCTCTCTCTCTCTCTCTCTCTCTCTCTCTCTCTCTCTCTCTCTTTCTCTTCCTCTTCCTCTCTTCCTCTTTTTCTTTCTCTCTCTCACCTTGGACATGTAGTACTTCGAATTGGGATCCTAAATCCCGGATTAGAAGACCTCTTATAGCCTTTTGCAAGAGTTCTAACCCAATTAGGAAACTGTGTATAACAGTCCACGCACACCACTGGCCGGCCGACTAAAAGCCTCCGACCAGCCGGGTGCACCAAAAACGTTCCAGAGAGTTTTATGAGAAAAAATAGAGTAACCGACCTGTCTGCCAATCGGTCGGACGGGACCTCCAACCGGTCGGATGACCGGTCGGATGGGACAAAAACTGTCCAGTGAGTTTGGTCTATTCTAGCAGAATGTCCGGCCAGTCGCCCAAGGGGCACCGGTCGGAGACCAAAAGATGCACTGACCTCTCTCCTCTTAGCTGAGGAGGAAAACTCCAACAGTGAGTCCCACCATTGATGTATTTTTTATCTGGCCCACCCTTTTTAAGGTGTAGCATGCTATGTACAAGTGATGTTAACTATAATTTCTTCCATTATCTTTGTTGGTGGGAGCTGCTTTTTAAGTGAGTGTTGACTTGTTGGGGCCTATCCACAATCATCATGACTACAAATTTTTTGTCATTTCATAATATTTCTTATGGTTGCTTGATTGATGGGGCCCATTTCTTAAATTATGGATAAATCAGAGTTCTATCTCAAGAAGAGGCATCATGGACCCACATATTCTTTAGATATAGGGAAAATACGGGTTCAATCAAGGGATTGGATGGTGGGGCCCTTTTTAGAGAGATCTTAATTTTTTTATACTGGCCCCCCATCAATCTAATTATGAGATCCCTCAACTAACTGCTTCGTTTATATTTTCAAAAATGAAAAATAAATAAATAAACAAAACTTTAAATTTAAATAGAAAAACCCACATGTACAACATCTTATAGAAGAGTGGGGCCCACCCTTGCCATTCATTATGTCCACGTGTGAGGCCCATACAACTGCCATCGTGAGGTAGCTTGTGAGGTCCCATGCTGCTATCTATGTGGCGGTGTGTGGGGGCCACGTATGCTGGCCTCATGGTCAGCCCAAGGTCCATCTTAGTTTTACACTTTGTGAGGTCCACTTGGATTTGATTAAAAAAAAAAAAAAAAATCTATGAGATGCAGTCTTAGAGCCCTCACTTGATGAACGGTTTTGATCACAATGGTAAACACATGTAACTCTCATATTAAGAATAGGAAGTAATGGGAAGAGGTTTTATGGTGGATAGGGGTATAAACAATATAAGCATACATGCCATGGGGATGTGGGTCCCACAAGTATAGTCTTCTTAATCTAAGCGCATGGTTACGTTGTTTACAGTTTATGCTATCTTATAAAAATAATTTCTTAGTCTAAATAACGATGAGTAATTATTAAGAAATCACAAGCGTCCATAGAGAGGCGGTGCACCAATTATTGTACAAATGCGTTCATATGGAATATGGTATATTAATTAGGTGTATTCACAGATCGTGTGAGACATAGTAAATGATTCTAAATTCAACCATTATATCAAAATGAAGCTTTTATCACAAATCGAAAAAATAGTTTCATGGTTCAAATACAAGTGTATAATGTTATGGGCCATGCTCGAATGTATAGTTACAACATAGATGGACAAATTCGATGATTTTACTATGCTAAAATAATTTAAAAAATCATAATCTTGAAGATTTATTAGTGTCATGAAATAAGAAGCTAGTATAATATACTAAGGTCCACTGGAACATACTAAAATTAACGGTGTAAGAGATCTTGGCTTTAGATCTCAACTTTTCATCCTTGTTTGGCTTAAGATTTTTATATGGCATTGTTGATAATGCGTCAAGAAACATAATAAGCGATTGTCTATAGAAAGATCAAGTGATCTAATGATCGAATCTCAAGATCTTGATGATTCATTTATCATATGATGATTTTTAATGGTTGATTTGTGAATCCAACGGTTGATTTTCATTCTAGTAGTTTTGGATTGGTGATCCATTGTGTGGATTAGTGTTCCGATGGACAGATCATCACGGATCTTAAAGATTAACTGCTCAATAACCATTTTTTTATATAAAAAATTTATCCCCTAAAATTTAATCAGGTATATTACAACTAAGCTAAATTTAAGCCGAATTTAAGCCAAATTCAAGCCAAAGCTAATAGATGCATCAAGGGAGGCTGACATCCAAAAGTTAACTTTCCCCCCAAATTTCCCTTGGATTTCTTTTTAATTAAACCATGTACCACTCCCAAAGTAAATGAGGGGATGCCTAGCCAATAAAAATATTCCATGTGTTATTTTAACCCTTATCTAATATTTAATTACACCATTGTCATCCCTCCAAATATAAAAGGTGTATCCCCTCTCATTCTTTACAAACCAAATAAATGAAGAGAGAAGAGAGTTCACTTATACTCTTTTTCTCTTTAAGCCCTTAGCCTAACTCACCCACGCCCTTCTTCTCCTTAAGCCCTTGCCACCTAACCTAGCCCAACCTAGCCACCCAACCTAGCTACCCTACCTAGCCCAACCTAGCTACCCAAATTAGCCCAACCTTGCCGCTAGGGCTGTCAACGGGTCGGATACGGGCCGGATCAATGCTGATCCGTATCCGATCCGATTAAGGATATTTCCGACCCGAATCTGATTCGGATCACAAGTATATGATCTGAACCCGACCCGTTTAGATATTTCAAAATCCGTATCCGATCCGAATATGATCCGACCCGATATCTGAATATGATCCGATATCCAAATATGGACCATCCATTCATGGATTTTCGTGGTCAGATCAGGACCCTCAATTCCTGGATATCAATGGTCAGACCTAGACCATCCATTCATGGGTTTTGGAAAATGGCAACGGCCCGCGACCGGCGACCGGCGACCACCGACCACCGACCATCCAAATTTCAGAGGAAGAGAGAGGCAACAGCCCGCGACCGCCGACCGCTGACCGACCATCCAAATTTCAGAAGAGGAAGAGATAGGCAACGGCCCACGACCACCGACCGGCCATCCAAATTTCAGAGAAGGAAGAGAGAGAGAGAGAGAGAGAGAGAGAGAGAGAGAGAGAGAGCTCTGTTCACCTGGCAGATTAGCAAATGAAGTGGTGCGAGACGGCGAGACAGTGGGACGAATGGAGCAGAGAGGTGTGGTGGTGGTGCGTAGAGAGTAGAGGCAGACCGGGGTGAGGAGGCGAGGAGAGGAGGTGAGGAGGCGAGGAGAGGAGCAGTCGTCGGTCGAGCTCGAGCAGAGGTTCAGGTTAGGGTTTTTTCTCCCTTCTGTTTTTTTTTTCCCCTTTTGAAATTCGAAGGAAGTTGCTGGACACGAATTAGCTACTGGCAGGTTGAGTTGGGAGACTTGCAACTGAAATGACGTCATCATATTTTTTTAGCCCCACCATGATGTATCTGGTGTATCCACACCGTCTATACATTTGGAGAGATCATTTTAGGGCGTTATCCAAAGAACGAGTCTGATCCAAACCTCAAATGAACCAAAGTAGGGAGAGTGATGCCCACCGTTTTAAACCCAATGGTTCGGGCCTGGGTAGGTCTTGGCCTGAAATTTGAACTGTTTTGGGCCACTATATCAGGCTAGCCCTGTGTAAATTCTGATTTTCAGGCCCGCCCGGCCCATTGAAACCTACTTTTATTATTTTATACACTATCTCTAATCGGATAGGGTCCTTAACGGGCCGGATCACGGTCGATCCAAATCCGACCCAAATATTAAACGGATCATCTTTGGTATCCGTATCCGACCCGATTATCCAATTATTGATCTGAATCCGATTAAATCGGATCGGATACGGATCAAGATCCGTGCCGTTGACAGCCCTACTTGCCGCCCAATTTAGTTCAACCTTGCCACCCAATTTAGGGCAACCTATCTCAACCTAGCCCACTCACCCATCCAACCTTCTCTAGTCATCTTACCCAAACCACTCAAACTGAAATATCCATCCAAACCCACCAGCCAAAATCATTATCTAAAACCACTAATCCAAAACCATCTTCCAAACACTACCAACCAAAACCACTCATCCAAAACCATCAATCCAAAACCAATAACTAAAACCACTAATCCAAAATCATCTAAACCATTATGGGCACTCATCCAAACCATCCAATCTAGCCCATTTAGCTTAATAAAACCATCAAAACCCTCCAACCCAATCTAGCTAATCCAAGCCACTCATTCAAAGCCTACCTCATATCCAAGCTAATCATATCTATTCAAAGTCATCATCCAACCAATATAAGTCATCTCAACAATCTAGATCTTACAGAGTATGGTCGATGTTAAATATATCCGACCATCTCTTCTATGAAGAGCGTCGGGTCTCTTCTTCCCTCTCCTATATCTATCTTTTATCGGTCATTTCACGTTTTATATTTACTACTTTCTTTTACTTTGTTTACAATTTAATAACAACACTTCTCTCTCCAACCCCCTACTTCTTTAGTCTGTTCAAATGTATGCTCTGGGGCTTGCTGGTTTACCCGGATCCTGTCACATCAGAATCTCGAATAAGTTAGATCTTTTTTAGTTCTTTCTCATCTCTCTCAGGTAAACGGTGTCGGCAGATCGTATGTGTTTTGATCTCTCATTCACACTCCTGAGTTAGACATTGTACTATGCATAATCACCATTTGTATTAGCATCGCCTCCACTCTTAACCATCTTGCTCATCTAGTCAATTCGAGTGTATGCTCTGCGAATTTCTGGAATATCAGATCCTGCCCATAAAAAAACTTAGATTAATTGGATTTCGACTGCTTCTCGAGTCCGAGTAGAGAATTCTTTCTCGATTTATCGCTTGAAGTATGCATCACATTGCCACATTGCATTACACACACTTCATTAGATTACTCTACATAAGAACTAAGCAAATCCCTTATATTTCATCGAGTCTTGTGAAGTATAGAATGTACATTCGTACGGGCAGAGAAGGTGCCTAACACCTTCCTTCTCTGTCACCATGGTCCCCTAGAATTTTCGTTCACAGATCAAGAGTCATTTTAAGAAAGGGAATCCTTAGATCATTTATTTAAAGTTTTTGTAAGGTCTAGCCGACTGCAAAAATATGAGTAGTTGGCTAGTGACGATTCCAAGATAAATATAAAACACCTTAAGTCACGAATACACATGAAAGCCAGTAAAAGGCCCTCGTGAGCACGATCTGCCCACGATCAAGCATCCACGATGAGCCATGCTTACAAATAATTGGGACCTTGAAGAAAAGTGGATATGCATAAAGCTGTGTATGGTTATAAGCCAAAGCCAATATGTGCATCAGGAGGCTTATCATGGTGGCACCCATAGAGTTCATCTCGATTTTCGAACCTTAAAGGCGTTGTTGTCAAAGTCATATAGCCTCCTTACAACCTAAATTATTAAAGTAATTGATGCTAAAAATAGATAAATAAATTAAAAAAATTTCCATGAATTACATCATTTCAAATAGAAAATCTTTTGGAAAAGTAAATCTCAACTACACATCATTCTAGGATCTTATGATTAGTATAGTTTTGGCTATTTCCATGAGTAGGAATGCCCACCCCTAAACTGTTTCGTTTACCATGTACCTTGCAAGACACTTATTTTGCTGCCGTAATTTCCTATTTGTAACATGAGAAATAGAACAACTGAGTTATTCCGGCAATGTGATGCTCTGCACTCATCCACGCAATCGTTCCATAACTAGTGTGATACTTTATACTCATCCATGAAATCGTTCCATAAGTGTGTCAAATCAAACTGTGAAATTCGTGAGCCACACTATAATAGATGGTCACGAACCATAGGTTGCACTGAGCACATGACTAATTGCATGATTTGCATAGGTCTAATGGAAGACTAAATTGACAAATATTCAATGGTCCCAAATTCAACTAACAAATTCCCATTAATAAGAGGTTATGATCCATTAATCAGTCTGATTTTAGTCATATGTCCCATCTACAATGGTCCCACTCCTTCAGTTTGTGTTAAGTGCATCCACATAGACATTGTTGGAAATCCGGTCAGCGGAAGAACCGAAAAAGATCAAACAATCACCACACAACCACATAAACAATTAACACAAAGACAAATGCATTTTACGTGGAAAACCCTTGCGGGAAAAAACCACGGCACAAAATGACACCTCCATTATGAATCTCAGATGATTACAAAGCTAATATACCCACAAGTAGATCCCAAAGAAGAACAAAGCACTCTCAAACCTCATAATCTCTCCCCCAAGCCCTAAACTCGCATTAGGACTCCTTGGTATTGATTAGATTTGCTCTAATAAGGATTAAGAAGTGTTTATATAGGCCTCCAACCCAAATTAGAAACATGTTAAGCAAAACTACATAAACATGCATTGCATCGCACGTCCATCGACTGGTTGGACCTAGTGTAAAAACAGTCCAGAGAGTTTTCTCTAAAAAACTGTCTTGCTGCCTTAACTTAGACCTGTCTGGCGACCGGTCTGAGCCCTCAGGCCGGTTGGTCGATCGGTCTGAAAAACTCCAAAAACGTCCAGAGAGTTGATGTGCAAAACTGTCCACTGGCCGACCGGTCGGGCGACCGATCGTGGACTCTATTTTTGCACAACCTTTGAAGACTCTCCAACAAACTCCACTGAGGCTTCAAAACATCGAACCATCTTCTCTTCTCTTCAAAAACCAGCTCCTCATCAAACATAGTGTCGTCGCTTCTCATGCATCACTGCATCTTCATTAAGCCTTTGCCAATCCCAGAGAGGTTGCGCAGAACTTGAACTTCTCTGTTGGGACCACCTTGGTCAGCATATCCGCAGGATTCATGCTAGTGTGAATCTTGTCCAGATTTACATCTCCTTCCTCAAGCACCTGTTGAATAAAATAGTGGCGCACATCAATGTGTTTAGTACGAGAGTGATAAATAGAATTTTTAGCCAAATTGATAGCACTAGAGTTGTCACAATTAACTGGCACAACTTCCTACTGAAGCCCCAACTGATTTATCATCCCTTTCAACCAAACAACTTCCTTGAAAGCCTCTGTCACTGCCATATACTCAGCTTCAGTAGGGGAAAGAGCCACCACAGACTGAAGCTTAGACATCCAACTAATCGCTCTACTCACTAACACAAACGAGTACCCTGAAGTCGATCTTCTACTATCCACACTACCTGTGTAATCAGAATCAACGTAACTAACCAACTTGTCCTTGGACATTTCAAACCTCAAGATGTAGTCCTACGTACCCCGAATATATCGAAGTAGCCATTTCACGGCTTCCTAGTGTTGTTTGCCCGGGTTAGACATGAATCGGCTAACAACACCCATAGCTTGTGAAATATCTGGTCTTGTACAGACCATGACATACATTAAACTACCCACAGCACTTGAATAGGGCACATGAGACATAACATGCTTTTCTTCATTTGTTTTGGGACAATGTTAAGAAGAAAGCTTGAAATGAGCTGCGTGGGGAATGCTAACCGGTTTAGACTTATCCATCTCATACTTTTTCAACACCTTCTCAAGGTGTTCCTCCTGATATAACCACAACCTACTCATCTTCCTGTCTCTATGAATATATATGTTAAGAACCCTCTTTACAGCCCCTAGATCTTTCATCTCGAATATCCCTGAAAGCTGAGTCTTCAACACATCGATGTCAGACATGGTATAACTGGCAATAAGCATGTCATCAATGTACAAACCAGTATGAGAAACTTCTCATCATTCAGTGTCTTGAAATAGACATAATGATCGTACTCGCTCCTGAAAAAGTCATGATTCATCATGAAGGAATCAAATTTCTTGTACCACTGCCTAGGCGACTGTTTGAGACCGTACAACGATTTCCGAGACCTGCAAACCTTATTCTCGTCCCCTTACACTATATAATCTTCTAGGTTGCATCAGTGTAAATCTGCTCTTCCAATTCCCAATGCATGAAGGCAGTCTTTACATCCATCTGTTCCAGCTCGAGGTCGTATTAGGCAACTAGCGGTAACATGAACCTGATAGATACTTGCTTCACAACCGGCATAAAAATCTCACTGAAGTCCATGCCTTTACGCTGAACATACCCTTTTGCTACCAACCTTGGCTTGTATCTATCATGTTTCTTCTGAAAAATTCACTTGTACCGAATCGCTTTTTAGCCCACTTGAAAGCTCCACAAGCTCCCAAGTCTCATTCTTGTACAGTGAGTCCATCTCGTCTTGCATTGCCGTCTTCCACTTTTCAGCATCTATATCCTATAGTGCCTCTTCAAAGTTAGACGGATCCCCCTCATCTATAATGAGAGTGAATGCAATGTTCGAGTCATTCGTATACCTTCCCAGTAACCTGTGATCCCTAGGTGGATTTCTTCGCACAGGTGGTTGCTCCACCTGATCCTGTACCTCTGTCTGTGCCTCAGTATCAGCCCGTGTCTCATCTCTGTCATACTGTATGTCAACAATCGCTGATTTTTCTGGTTCCTTTGTTGCATCCTTACGGAATAAAGACCCTTCATCAAACTTGACATCACTGCTCAGGGTGATCTTCCATGTGACAGGGTTATATATGCGATAACCCTTCACACCATCACCATAGCCCACAAAGATTCATTTTCTGACCCTATGGTCTAGCTTATCTCTCTCAACTGACGGTATATGAGAGTAAGACTCACAACTAAAGACCCGCAGACTTGAGTAGTCTAACGTACGACTACTCCACACTTCCTCAGGGATTTTACATTCAATTGTCATAGATGGTGATTGATTTATCAAGTAGCAAGCCGTGTTAATGGCCTCAGTCCACAGCTCTTTGCCCAACCCAACATTACTAATCATGGATCGGGCTCTCTCCAAGAGAGTCCGATTCATCTGCTCAGCCACACCATTCTGCTATGGCGTGTGGCGCACTGTGTTGTGCCTCACGATCCCCTCCTCCTTACAATATGTATTAAATTCTCTGGAAGTGAACTCACCTCCATTATCGGTTCTCAAAACTTTCAGTTTCTGCCCTGACCGATTCTTCACCATCGTCTTTTCAATACCTGAAGGTCATGAAGACATCGGATTTATTTTTTAGAAAATAAACCCAAACCTTCTGTTATAATCATCGATAAGCGACACGAATCATGATGACCCCTTAACAGAAATAACGGGCGACGACCCCCCTACATCGGAATGGACATATTCAAGCACCCTTTTACATACACATTTCCCTCTTTTAAATGACAATCTAGACTGTTTCCCATATATGCAATGTTCACATATACTAAAGTTTACAGATTTAAAGGAAGGAATCAAAGATCGTTCAGAGAGTACCTTCATACCCCGCTCGCTCATGTGGCCTAAGCGTGCATGCCACATACGTGCAGACGTGAATCCGCTACAACCACTGCAGCTCCACCTACTGAAGTGCTCCCAATCAGCCTGTAAATGTTTCCATGCCTCTGTTCCTTCATAATTACAAGGGCCCCCTTTGAAACTTTGCAAAATCGGTCAAAACCAGTGAACTTGCACCCCAATACCTCAAGTGCACCAAGGGAAATCAGATTCTTTCTTAACCTAGGAACATGCCTCACTTCTGTCAAGGTCCGTTCGATCCCATCAAACATCTTAATGCACACAGTACCAATTTCTACAACCTTATAGGCGCAGTCATCGCCTAGAAATACCGAGCCTCTCTCATCTCTCTGTAGGAAGTAAAGACACTCCTGTCCGGGCACATGTGATCCGAAGCCCTGGAATCCATGATCCACTCATTGCTGAGAGATCCAACCTTCGACATTGTTAAGACCTCGCACACATCACTACCACCTTCTTCAGCTTCAACGGTATTAGCTTCCTTAGAGGAGTCTCCTGACTTCTCTTTCTTATACTTAGGACTCTTGCCGTCCTTCTTCATGTGTCTAACTTGGCCACATCCTCAACACTTCAATTTAACTTTGTCCTTGCCCTTCGACTTGGATCAAGAACGCGACGACCTCTTCACCTCGCTCTGAATTTCTTCCCCTCATAATCAGTGCATCAGAGGAAGAATTAGCATCACCACTCTTCTGTCTCATTGCCTTCGACTGAAGGGCTGAGACAACGGTCTCAATACTAATAGTGTCCCTACCCGCATACAACGATTCCTGAGAGACTCATATGAACTAAGAAGCGAATTCAGCAAGATCAAGGCTTGATACTCGTCCTTCATCTGTTCACCAAAATCAAGCAACTTGCAAATCAACTTGTTGAACGTGCTAATGTGGTTTTCGACATCTGTCCCCTCCGTCATCGTCAAGGTGAAGAGTTGCATTATTAAATACATGCGATTTTCTAGAGACTTCTTCGCATAGATGTTCTTTAGCTTGGTCCATGTCTCTACAACGGTCTTCTTCTTCTTCATAACGTTATAAATGACGTCATCAACAAGGCACAATTGAATTGAGGCCATAGCCTTCTCATCCATCTTGGTCCAGTCATCATCTTCCATATCGGTAGGTCGCTTTCCAAGGGCGTTCATGACCCCTTGCTGAGTTAGGACGACCATCATCTTCACCATCCACAACTCAAAGTTATTTTTACCCGAAAATTTCTAGACATCGAACTTCGTACTTGAAGTCATGAGATTGTCTCAAAAACTCCTTCTTCAACCTTCCAACGATATCTCTGATACCACTTGTTGGAAATCCGGTCAGTGGAAGTACCGGAGAAGATCAAACAATCACCACACAGCCACATAAGCAATCAACACAAAGACAAACGAATTTTATGTGGAAAACCCTTGCGGGAAAAAACCACGGCACAAAGCGACACCTCCACTATGAATCTCAGATGATTACAAAGCTAAACTACCCACAAGTAGATCACAAAGAAGAACAAAAGCACTCTCAAACCTCACAATCTCTCCCTCAAGCCCTAAACTCGTATTAGGACTCCTTGATATTGATTAGATTTACTCTAACAAGGATTATGAAGTATTTATAAAACATGTTACGCAAAATTGCAAAAACATACATTGTACCACATGTCCATCGATCGGTCGGCCAACCTGATCGGACTTAATGTAAAAACAGTTCAAAGAGTTTGCTCTAAAAAACTATCTCGCTGCCTCAACTTAAACCTATCTAGCGACCAGTGTAAAAACCTCCAAAAACATCTAGAGAGTTGATGTGCAAAATTGTCCACTAGCGGATCGGTCGAGGGACCGGCTGTGAACTCTAGTTTTACCCAACCTTTGAGGACACTCCAACAATCATTACCATTGTGCATAAGCACGACAAGCCACCTGCCAGCGTATCAAATATTATAGGACATGTACAAGGCAGCTACAAGCCAAGTCACGTGCCCACCTACCGGCTGGCATGGATTAGGTGCTATCCCGGCTTTACAGGTTAGTACGTGACATCTTCGTATTTAGTGGTATTAGTGGAAAGCATGCATGAGAGACACGTCACATCAGTGGCCCGCAACCTGCCCTGGATCAATGCCGACGTCCCACGTCTAGCCTGCACAGGCGTCAATTTTTTAGACCCACGTAATGAATGGCAAGCCGCGAGCTGGCCTGTACACGCGTGTGGGCTTAATAAATTCGATGCATCTGGGCCATCCATTAGTGGCAGAAGATGAGAATATCATACGGCATGCTGTCATGGACAAGGGTGGGAGAATTGCTAAGCCCCCACGGCAGGTCACATGCCGTCATGGACAAGGGTGTGAGATCCTATCCATCCATCAGAATGCTACCACATAGATGCTGTAGATGAAGAATCAGGCCCATCCATCCTTGAGGCGGGACACAGTTTATGAAACGAATGCTATCACTTGTTCTTTGACGTAATTTTATCACATGACCACCTATTTCTAACATTGTGGTCCAATATTTAAGCGCACCAACTTCATTTTTGGAAAATAGCATTAACATCATGAGACCCACCTAATGAATGGCTTGGATATTGCACCGGTTTGCCACAACGGCATCTGAGCTGGCTTGTACATGAGCTGATCTGTACACGCGTGTGGGCTAAGCAAAGTTTCCACGCGGATAGCGAATTTAATAAATTCGATGCATCTGGGCCGTCCATTAGTGGCAGGAGATGAGAATATCGTACGGCATGCTGTTTATGCCAGTATTCCTGGCGAGCAGTGCGGCACTCTTCTTTTATCCTCAAATGGGAGTCGCGCGTGTGGGCCTGACAAAGGGTGGGTGGCCCAGATAGCGCTGACAGCTGTCAGTATCTAACCGTACGGATTCGCTGCCTACCCGATCTCCTGGGCGGATATCATATAATATAGAGTAGTTATATGATGCTCAGGCTGCTTAGTACGCTTGGTACGCAGGCTTTCAGAACTTATATACGTGGCATATATTCACATAAATAAAACCGTCTAGATTGTTCATTCCTCTGTCTCCAAGTCACACGCCAGAGATCAGATTTTGTGAACAATCATGACCTTTGATTCGTGGACGAATTTCCATTCAAATTGACCGTTGGATATATTTCATTTTTAACCGTCAATAAATGTCCACAGATCCGATAGTAATATAATCTAATAAGATGAATTTTTGTTTCATGACGCCCCAAAAATGGGTTCCATAATTTGAGCGGTTTAAGTGACAGTGTATCGTACTCATCTTGGACCAGAGTATTAAAGTTTCTCTGTAGTGGGTAGTTGCTGTTTTTCCAGGGACTTCTACGTGGCAGCATGCCGTGTGGCGTGTGTACGTCATCGTTGACTAGTAGCGTGACATACGCTGTCGGAGTCATACGCGTGCAAAGTGGCCAATGTATACGTGGAATATTTTTAAGTATATCTGAACCCTCCAAAACCGGTTTCCCAATGTGGAATGTATATATATTTAATTTTTTGTCAGAACGTTATTATAAATTTTCAATTTTAGACATAAATGGACGGTTCCGATGCAATACGGTTATGTCCATTTTCAATCTATAAATGTCCATGAACCAGGGCCATTCATATAAACAGCGGTATCTGATTTTGGACCGTTTAGATTGATTCACAGGTTTACCACATGTGGAAGGGTTGACTGCGTGTGTAGAAGGGGCCGTGCTCTGGTAGGTATTCCCTCTCCTATCTTTTCGGATGTTATTACGGTGTGAGTTTGCAACCGCTTCTTAAACCCGGTTAGGTATGTAAATCAATCAAGACCGTCGACACAAAGGGTCTCATCATGGATGAAGCTTACGCCCTTTGAAAATTGTATTGGCTGTGATCTGAACCATTAGATCTGGCTACCAAAAAATAAAAATAAAAATAAAAATCAGATTTCATCCGTTCAATTCTGGCTGCAAAGAGTTTTCCTTCCTGACATCATTAGATGATGTCAGATGGTTGGGTGGTGTGGGTATTTTGGTTTTCAAGTCAGATTCCATTGAAAATGGTCCTGACTATATCGACGGCCTTGACTAAAGTAAATGCGTGCCACTTACCAGCGAGATTGGCCCACCGTGCAAAACTCGTGTAAAACAAACACCATGTTGAGTTGGCTCGAGACAACCCATGTTAAAAAGGTTCATGTTCTACCACTAATGGAGGGCCCAGATGCATCGGATTTATTAAATTCGTTATTGAAACTTTGTCAAGTCCACACATGTGTATAGCTCAGCTCGTGTATAAGCTAGCTCAGGTGCCGTGCGTGCAGTATCCAAGCTGGATCATGTAATTGTTATTTCTCATGAATGAATTTGGTAGGTGATGTAGGGAGCACCTGCCGGTCTACCTTGATACAGAGAGCATTAACTAGTCCACCAAAAGCTCTGAGGCTATTAGGGAAAGGGAAACAACAAAATATTCCTTTGTTCAAGCCCTCGCAAGCAAATTGACCAAGATCTCCCTTGAACTATCTTGTATCTCATAGGTCCTACCGTTAAACCCACCTCGTAGCCATTCTATATCATATAGACCCCACCTTATGGGCCACCCCACCCTAGTGTGGAGATGCACATGCATCAATAGGCTTAGCAGGTGGGCCACAATATTAGAAATAGGCTGGCGTGTAATAAAACTACATTAAAGAAAAAGTAACAATGATATGTTAGTTTATAAAATTGTGGACCACCTTAATGATAGATGGACTTGATTCTTAATTTAGGGCATTTTTGTGATAGCATTCCGATGAATAGGATCTCACACCCTTGTCTCATGAGGGCACGTGACCAACACCTAGGTCCATAGCTTAAGTGGTACACTGCGTGAAGATAGCCTTGTTTCAACACTGAGGTCATGGTTTTGATTCCCATAGCGGAGTGGCTAACATTGTGATGTAACTAATAGGGGTGGGTGGGTGTACTAACAATGGGGTACCATGTGAACTTACCCAAGAAAAAAATAAATAATAATAATAATAAATGAGGGCATGTGACCTGGCTTGTACACGAGCTGCCTTGTACACGCCTGTTGGGGCGTAGCAAAGCGCTATAACATTTGATACTCTGTCAGTTTTAGTTCTCATGTTACAAATGGGAAATTATGGTTTCTCTCAGTGCTATGTAAAATGACAATCTTGCTTGGTACATGATAAACAAAATAGTTAAGGGGTGGGCATTCTTGCTTATGGAAATGATCAAAACTAGACTCATCATAAGATTCTAACGGTCCAGCAAGTGGGACTGTCAAAATGCTGAAGATTTGGAGTGTACTTGTCTTGATATAGGTCTTCTCTAGAAACTGCTCAGATCATCAAAGACATGTATAATTAAGATTTTCTTTTCCATGAGATTTTTTATTTGAAATGATGTAATTCATGAAAATTGTTACATATTTATCTCTTGTTAGCATTAATTACTTTAAGGTTAGACTATATGACGTTGACAAATAGGCGGTAAATGGGTCAGTGGATCCAATGGGGTACCCAAGACCAACCCATTTAGACCCGACCTTTTTGTTAAATGGTATGAATTTGGGTCTAAGAACAAACCCAATTGTTAAACAAGTATAGATATGGTTGCCTTTATATTAGCCCCGACCTGAACCCATTTAGTAAATGGGTTGGCTTGGTCTATGTTGTAAGGGATCCATCCAAACCCAAATCTTGTACAGACCCGATTTTAAACCTAATAAAAATACTTACATACCAGATCTAGACCCAAACCCATACCCATTAGACCTGACCCATCTATGAATGGGTCTGGGTGGATCTCCCTCTACTAGTAAATGGGTATGATGGGGTTGACTTAGACTTGACTTAAACCTACCCATTTAGGTAAAAGAGTTTGGGTCTAAAATTTGGACCCAAGCCCATTTAGTAAATGGGTGGGTTTGATTTTGCCTAAACCCGCTCCAAACCTGATCATTTACAGCCCTATTGACAACCATACATTTGAGGTTTGAAACCAAGATGAATTCTATGGGTGCCACCATGACGCCAGCCATTCATTTTTCCATATCATTATGTGGTATGATTCAAAAAATGAGGAGATCCAAAGCTCAAGTGGACCATATAATAGGAAGAACATTTAAATAGTTATTGTTCAATCCCCACTTCTTTTTTTTGCATTGTGATCCACTTAAGCTTTGAATCCGTCTCATATTTGGGCTCATGTGCTAAAAGGGCCTAAACTATTGAATGGATGGCATGGATATAACACAAGTATTATAGTGGGGCTCATAGAATTTTGGCTTGAAATCAACTGACATGCCATTAAAAATTGATGCAATTTTCGAGTTGCTAACTCCTCCTTTACAAACACCTCTAGTATTGTTTAGTGTGTGTATTTAATGCTGATTTAAGAGAAATTTCACGAAAATACATCCAATCAAATAAGCCTTAGATTCCGTTAAAAGATAGCCACATTACACAGATTGGTCTGTTTTCAACATCACGTGGCTAAGGGTCCACTCAGGTTCACGTTTATTTCAGACAATTGCTGATGAGTACAATTGCACCATTCATGAATGAAAGACCCGCAAGCCACATTCTGCAGTGGTGGGATCCCTGACCGTGGGGCCTAGCTTGATGTGTGTGCCGTACATCCAAGCCGTCCATCCATTTGAAAAATCATTTCAACATGATAAATAAAAAGCAGGATCCAAATGTTATTTGGATCACACCACATGAAACAATGGTGATTAAATATCCACCATTAAAAAATTCTTAGGGGCCCGCCGGAATGTTTACTTCCATCCAACCCGTCGATAAGGTCACAAACACGTGGATGAAAGTACCACATAAATATAAGCTTGATCCGAAACTTTTGTCGCTGACAAGAAGTTTTTAATGGTCAATCACTTCTGTTTCCTTTTGTGTTGTCCACCTGAGATTTTTATTTATTTCATTTTTTGGATCATGACCTAAAATGATCTTTAAAAGAGGATGGACGGAATGGATGTAAGATACATACATCAATGTGAGCCCCACAGTCAGGGATCCACCCACCCCATTCAGTATTGAAAAGTGGACGAAATTTCCAAGAATTGCAGAGATTTGCTATCTCACACACATGCCTTCGTTTACACGCGGGACGGGAGTTCACTTTAGAATTGCGAGTGTACTCGAGCGAATGAAATTAGAATTCTGATACGAGGATAAGAGCTCGTAAACTACTCTTCTATTTTATAAAATCCATTTTGAAATTCCTCCCTCTCGCTCTCGCTATCTTTCAACTGGTAAGAGAAAACAAAAACCCTAACCCTAATTTCTATTTCTTCACTACTTTCCTCTCATCAAGTCTCTCATTTTGTACATTTTCTGTGCTGATCTGCAATTTTTAAGGGAAGATTGTCGTTTTTTATCCGATTCTTGAATTGATTAGTTTAATTTCTGTACGTTGATCTGTTCGTGAAAATCGAAATCCCGATTATCAAAGGGTTGATGCATTCTTCAAAGGATTTTCGAATTTTTTTTTTCTATTTTAATTGTGAGAATTCCTTTAGTGTCGTGGAATTGCTGGTTAATCGTTTAATTCTTCGATTTTGCGTTTTGGGGACACTAGAAATATGTCATTTTAATTGACAGAAATGGTTGATTTGGTAAATTGATTGCTTTATTTGGGTGATTTTTCTTTGTTAAATGTAATTATAGCCATAGTGACAAATCTCGTTTGCATCAATTTCTCGCATTGGGATTTTCTCGGTAGATTTTCAGTTTTGGATTTTTTTCTCGCAATATTATCTGGAAAATCTCTGAAAATAAAATATTAAAAAATATCTAGTATAAATTAATAAATAATTTAAAATTTCTAATATGTATAAAATGTATTTTTTAGCATCTAAATATTTTTTTTAATGTAATTCGCAATAGTTTCGCAATAAAACCACAATTTTTTTTTTTTTAAAACTGGCAATATTTTTTGAAAATCACGCAATATTATCACGATAATATCACTTGGTCAATTTTCCGCCAAAATATCGGTGATATTTGTCTCAATGATTATAGATGATTTATTTTGTGCTTCTTTAGAATTGTTAGATTGGTGGTTGGTTGGGTAGATTCGTTGATTTCTTGGGTTAGTCTTGTGTGTTTATATGAAACTAGTGTAAAATTTTCATGTTTTATTGGTGGTGATTCCCGTTGGTGCTGAGAAAGAGCTGTTAGGTTCTGTAGAATGTGGTCCATCATATGGTATGCTGAAGATTTGATCTAGTTTTATTGCTAACATTATGTGGGTCACTTGATCTACGGTTTATATTTTGTGAGAGTGGCCATGCTGCCCTATTGTTTGATTGTGGGACATGTGATAGATGGCAGATGGTGTGGATTTCGTTTCAAGTGCACTCAAATTATGGGCCTCGCATCAGGGGCACGATGGTCCTTGTAATAATGGGAAGATTAGGAACTAGGCCAGTTTCCTAGCATCCGTTTGGTTATGCTCTAGACAGACAATTCTCTCAACTAAAGATGGAAATATAATTTGGATAGGGATTTTTGCTACACGTATTGGAGTCATGAATTTCAGACTTGATGAGACAGCCAAGACTACAGAATGGGTTGGTCTTTTAGGGGGTGTTTCAAGGTATCCCGTAGTGGTATCGGTGGGCGTAACGGTGCCCACCGTTACTGATACGGATACGGGCCGTATCGGCCGATACGCCCCCCGTGTCGGATCCCGTATCGCGTAAGGGGCCGGACCGTTTCCGATACGTATCCGTTTTGGGATACCTTGGGGTGTTTGGATCTTGAGTTAGTTAAGATAAGCTACTTATGCCTTAAGTAGCTTATCTTGATTTCTTCTTATTAAACCGAGGTGATTAAGTAACTTTAATTAAAAATCTACTTACAATTGATCACTTTAGTAACTTTAAATAAAAAAGCAACTTACAATTGATCATAAACCAAACTTACTTATCTCAAATAAGTTATCTACTGCTGTAAGTAGAAAAAGTAACTTATTTGGTGGTATCCAAATGGGCCCTTAGTGTTTCCTTCTCTCTATACGCCGAAATGCATATATGGTATTGCTCTTGTACGCATTTATAGAAACTCCAAGGGTTGGGAGTTCACTTTTTGATAGAGAAACAAAGAGAGAGATCTTCATGCTACCAAATCATTGAGAGTGACACCTATTATATTTTCAGATTGTGAAGCTAGAGTGTCGAAGCTAGCCATTTCGGTAATTAGCATTCAAAACCTTGAATTTTCACACAATCCTAACCATATGATTGTTTTTTTTTTTTTAGTTTAAAGTTTTACTATTGTGCTTAATACATATTGGTAATATTGGAAATAGTTGATCATAGCAGTTTGAATTCTAGCAACCCACAACACCTATCCCTCATCATCGATGGCAGATGGCAACACGTCCTAGGGTAGCAGCTTTCATGTGGCTGGCGACTGAGGAAAAAAGTTTCTGATGGTGGACTTATTAAATAGGAGAGGCATCCAGTTTCCAAATGGATGTGTGCTCTACAAATAGGGGGAAGAATCAGCCAATCACATTTAATCCGCTGCAATTTTGCTAGGAAAGTTTGGGTTTTGGCTCTCTTTTGATTTGGGGTTGCTTGGGTCATGCAAGAATTGGTTAAAGATGTCTTAGAAAGCTGGGAAAAGGTCATTTCTCTCGCAAGGGGAGAATCCTTTGGTCAATGTACCATTTGCAGTGGCTTGGGAATTGTGGCTAGAGAGAAATGGGTACATTTTTTAAGATGAGGAACAATTGGCTCAAGAAGTAGTAGGAAAAGCCAAGGAGGACCTTTGCTTATGGGGCCTTAAGAGTATAATAAATCCAAAGGTTGGGAGGTAAACTCTATTGCTAGCGACTGGAAGGAAATTGTTTAACTCGACGATAAGCCAATAGGAAAAAAAATACTGAGTGGGTCTTTAGAAACAGGGACCACCAGAACAAGAGGTTGGTAAGAGGAGGATTAGTGGCTTGCTGTCGGATCCCCAAGGCAAGACGGGGGCAGCTTACTCGAGCCCTATTCAAGTAAAGTGCGCTCTACTCAGGTGGATGCTCTGGTGCTAAGAGTCTTTAAAAGTTTCAAAGTCTCAGTCTCACATCTTTTGTTAAGACTCGCTTTGGCAATGACCCATGGGGTTAGGCTGTTCTGGGGGCAATCGAGGATGTATTTTCGGACACTAGATCCTTATTCAGCAGGCTAACAATGTCGTTTGCCCTTTTGGAGTTGGGATCTAATGATCCTTTAGGATCTTTAGTTGTTATAGGGACATTCTGTCCTTTCTTGTTGTTTGGAAACTCTGTTTCCATTTTTAATTCAATGTAGGATCTTCATTATCTTCATCTAAGCATGATAATCTATCTGATATGTAATAAGGCATGTGTTTGGTACCATAACGTGATCATTTCATCCTGTACGCAAACTTTGGAGAAAATCATCATGGTTTTTGAATCAAGTGACAGGTTCAACATTGGATGGACTGCCCACAACGAGCATCTGTTAGACGTTTTTTTGTTTGATGGACTGCAATACACAACATAATGTATGCCTAAACATATAATGATCATTTGAAATTATGCAGATTTTCTTTTTGGCATGATCATGACATAATTATGAACATGAAAATAGGCACGATTCAGACTGTGTTAGACTTGTTATGAATTTTATGTCAAGATTTAGATATGTGTGTGATTCATGAATTGATCATTTGATAATTTTTGTTTATAATGGCAGTGGATTGACTTTAGTTTTGCATATTAAACTCATAAATAGTGATCTTTTACACAACAAAATTATGTATATTATATACTTTAGGGGCATAGTAATATATTGATTTCTGTGATTTTGTCGCAAGGTGTTCCATAACGGTAATGGTGGTCGTAACGGCCACCACCGTTACCGTTACGATACGGGCCGTAACAGCCGTTACGGAACCTGTATCGGCTGATACGGCCCCTTTTTATTTTCTGAAAAAAACAGTTACATGATCGTTACAGGACCATTACGGGGCCGTTACGGCCTGTTTTTTCTGTGACGGCCGTTACGACCCCGTAACGCGTAACGGCCACCACCGTTTCCTTTACGTATTGGCCGATACGGCCGTATCGTAACCATTTTGGGATACCTTGTTTTGTGGTGATATCTGTATATTTATGTACATGATAGCAGATATTAATATCTGTATATTGATATCTGTGATCTTGTGGTGATTCTCGTAATGTTCGGTTAATTAGACTAAAATATATGACAATATCTATCATAGAGGGAAATGATGGTTGCTAATGATGATTTTTTGGTTTACCTGAATGAGTTTTGCTCCTATCAGTGAAACACAAATACCTATGGTGGGCTTAACCCAAAGTTGCTTGATCTCACAAGCAAGTTTGTCACTACCAAGTTCAAGGGGCCTACATTAGAGACTATATTCTCAAGATTAGCTCAGGTGCTCTTGAGTTTTGTAAATTAAATGTTAATCTTGATGATGAATATATTGTATATGTCATATTATCCCGTCTTTGTCAGTCTTATTAAACTTTTCTTGTGAACTATAACACGAATGACTGACAGTGAATTGATGGGTTGTTGAACCAGTGGATCTTGGAAGAGAACATGCATAACAAAAGGATGCAGTTGAATTAGACCGTCTTTTTGAATTCAAAGTGGGTAAGAATTTCAAATCTAAACGCAATTCAAGAAAAAGAAAGGACCACACTAGAAGGCATTACTGAATAGGAAAGGACAAGATAATAAGAAGAATAAAAAATGACAAGAAAGACTCAGAAACTGTGTTTCTACTACAATAAACCGGGGCACTGCGGGGCTAAGTGCAACAAGTTAATAAAAAAGAAAGAGAACCCATGAATACACGAGTGATCATAAGTTTTGAATCCAAGGCTGTAGTTTCATCATATGACACTTTTTGGGTATACTTGGGTTTTACCATCCACAATTCAAATACCTTGTAGGGGTTTCAAGACATATGGGAGTGAAATGATGAGTATTGATTCCTTCTCCTGGGTAATGCTTGGTTGGTTATTGTGGGAGTTGGGACTTCGTTTTGCACTTTGCTAATGCACTTTGCTAACAGATGACCTTTCCATCTTCTAACCATTTTGTGTCTAGTATCAGACACTATTTCTGTTTTGATACTTGATTAGTTGGAATTCTCTTTTAGTTTTTGTGATGAGACCTTTAATATTTTGATGCATGATGATATTATTGGGAGCCGACCCCAATTAGGATAATGCTTAAAGGATGATGATGACATGATGATATTATTGGTGCTAGAAGTAGAATAAATGGCTCATGTCCTCCTAATCTTGTTGCTTCTATACTGCTGTAACTAGTTACACTATGATTGGCATAAAAAGGCAGTTTGGAAAGAAATTTTACATTATTATGGAATTCTTGTTTGGGCATGTTTGTCAAGGCGAACTAGAGAGATTGAGAGTCTACTTGGTATTCTCGATTAGTTTGCTCAGTCCGATCTGGTATCTTGTGTTAACTTCGCAAAAGGAAAGATGACTTGACCACCTTTTCCAAGGACATCTAGGTCAATAGGGGTTTTGGACCTAATTCATTCAAATACATTCGGTCCTGTCAAACCAATCACTGATGTTTGTAAGAGGTTCTTAATCATATTTGTTTATGAAAACAAATGATGTGGGTATCAATCTGATCAAGAATAAGTCACATTCAATATAAAAATATTGATATCTACTATCATATACATAAATATACAAATATCAACACAAAATCACATAAATCAATATATTACCATGCTCCTAAAGCATATAATATACACTATCTTGTTGTGTAAAAGATCACTATTTATCAGTTTAATATGCAAAAGTCAAGTCAATCCACTGTCATTATAAAAAATAACTATCAAATGATAAATTTATGAATCACATACATATCTAAATCTTGACATGAAATTCACAGCAAGTCTAACACAGTCTGAGACTTTGAATTGTGCTGATTTTCATGTTCATAATTAAGTCATGATCATGCCAAAAAGATAATCTACATAATTTCAGATGATCATTATGTGTTTGGGCATACATCTTATTGTGTATGGCAGTCCACCAAATAAAAACGTCTAGCAGATGCTCGTTGTGGGCAATCCATCCAATGTTGAACCAGTCACTGGATTCAAGAATCACAATGATTCTCTTCGAAGTTTGCATACAGGATAAAATGATCACATTATGGTACCAAACACAAGTGGACCACATAGTAAGGATTGAATTCCCACCATTAAAAACTTCTTGGGGGCCACAAAAGTTTTAGATGAAGCTAATACTTGTGTTTTCCCTTCATCCAGGTTCGTGTGATCAGCGTTTGCAGTATCGGTATCGCATTACGTTTCTCACCCTTGGGATACAGGCACATATCGCGTATCGCTAAGGATATATTGGTTGTATCACGTAATGTATCGCACTTTTTGGGAAACATGGGGAAGCATTGAGAAATTGATTGAACTTTTCAATGAAACTTCAGGGATTGTTAAAATGGACCTCAATACACTCATTTAAATCATAATGTGTAAAAAAAAAGTCCATATAATGGAGTTCCTTTGTAAAAGGATCTTAAGCTATGCGCCCAAACGCCCTACGATTTTTTTTTTTAATATATATTATGGAGGAGAAATTAGAAGAAAATTGAACAAAAAATCATTTTTTTCCCCAAAAAAATGGGGGACTCTTGTGCGACTGGACGATGTCGTCTAGGTATCTTCGATATTTTGCGTTATTGGCTGATATTTTGCCGATATCGATATATCGCACGATATTATCGATATCGGCCGATAATATCGTCGATACACATGAACAGTGTGAATTTTTAGCGTCTCCAAGGGGGTTTTGTATCGCCGACCAGCGATATTGATACTATCGGCCGATAGTATCGATATTGCAATCACTGCATGTGACCTTACCAACAAGTTGGATCGTAAATAAACATTACATTGGGGCCTTAGGAAGTTTTTAATGGTGAGCGTTTAATCACTAGTATTTTCTTGTGGTGTGGTCCACTTGAGATTGAGATTTAGATCTGTCTCATTTTTGGGGCTCATGCCCTAAAATTACCTAGGAAAATAGATGGGTGGCATGGATAAAAAATGGCCGATGGTCCACCACCAATGGCACAAATTAGATAGTTTGGATGATCACATTCGGTGTAGTTTCTTGTACACTTGGCTATGAACGGTCCCACAAGATGGACAATCCAAAAGAAAATCTAAAGGTGTCTGACCATGCCAATCATAGGCACTTGTGTTAGGAAAACTGTGGGGCCCACTGTGATGTTTGTGAGAAATCAATCCCGTTCATCCGTTTTGCTAGATCATGTTAAGAGATGGGCTAAAATGTGAGGCAGATCTGGAACTCATGTGGGTCACATGACAACAAACAATGAGGATCGAATGCCCACCATTGACCATGGGGCCCACCTATATGTATGCGCGGCATATCTATTCCGTCCATCCGTCTTTCCAGATTATTTTATGGCATAGGCCCAAAAATCAAGCAAATCCAAATTCTAGGTGGACCACACCACCAGAAATAGTGCTCATTGAATGAATGCCCACCATTAAAAACTTCTTAGAGTCCACCATAATGTTTATTTTCCATCCAATTCCAATATGTTGATAAGGTCACACAGACCTGGATGAGCAAAAAACACAAATATCCCTAATAGACCTAGAAGAAGGGAAAACACAAATCCCCCTAATAGACCTAAATGATGTGAAAACACAAAGACCAGCTGGATCAAAACTTTTATGGTCCACAATAAATTCTTAGCGGTCAATCAACAAAGTTTCTAGTGGTGTGGTCTATTTGAGATTTGGATATGCTTAAGTTTTGAGATAAATCCTAAAATGAGATGGAAAATCCAATGGATAGCTTGGATATACAACACATTCAACAAGGTGGGCCCCATATGGTAAGGGTAACTTACCAGGGTAACAACTAATGCGGTGTTGTCGAGTCTGGATGTGGAGGACGTAGCTTGCCAGTGAAAGCCTTTCGCATGAATTTCCTCTACAGGAAGATAAGTGGGGCCCACCGTCATTCTTGTGAGAAATCCACTTTGTCCATCCGTCTTGTCGGATCATTTTCGGACATGGGTAAAAAAATGAGGTAGATTCAAAATTCAAGTGGGCCATGAAAGGAAACAGTGAGGATTGAACATCCACCGTTGAAACATTTGTGGGGCCACAAAAGTTCTGTATCTGGGCCACAAGGATAATCTTTTTGTGCTTTCAGTTCATCCTAGGAGTGACCTTATGAATGGTATTGATGGCAAATAAACATCACAGTGGACCTTGTGGAGGTTTCAAGGGGAGGCATTTCCCTACCCACTTTTTCTAGTTGTGCGGCCCACTTGAGTTTTGGATGTGCCTCATTTTTAGGGCCATGTTCTAACATGATTCGGAAAAACTAATGGATGGGGTGGATTTCTCATAAGCATGATGGTGGGCCCCACCTACAAGAAAAGCCTTTTGCAAGTTATCCTCGTGCGGATGCGGTACCCTACGTACCAATGCGAGCTTGCGAGTAGCAAGTGGGTAGTGGTTGGTGTTGTGGGGCCCTGATCATGATGTATGTGTTTTATCTACGCTGTCCATTAATTTTAGCAGATCATTTTAGGGCATGAGCTAAAAAATGAGGTAGATACATTCAACTGGTGGAGCACACCACAGGAAAAAGTGGTGATTGAATGCCCACAATTAAAAACTTCATGAGGGCCACAAAATTTTCGATCAAGCTAATAATTTTTTAATGGTAAGCATTCAATCATCGGTTTCATTTGATGTGGTCCACTTGAGATGTGGATCTGCCTCATTTTTGGGATAATGCCCTAAAATGATCTGGCAAAATAGATGGACATTGTGGATAAAACACATTACATCATCGTGGGGTTCATAGAGCATTGCTACTCTCTAGTCGCAAATCCCTTATATACAGTAAAAGATGAATCGAGAGAGGGAGAGTTTTTTTTTCGTGAAAAGGATTTATTCCGGAAGAAGGGGGCTTTCAAAGCACTAAAATCGATCCAACCACCACCAGAAATCAACCGAAATTCCCAAAATATCGCCGAAACCTATGTATTTTAGGAAATCCCTCTTCTAATCGAAGAAAAAAGAGGAGTTTTTGAGGTTTTTTCATACGTATTGAAGACCGGCTATGGTTGTCGATCGATCCGTGATTGGCCCACCAGATCGTTATTCCAATCAGGTGCTGAAAATCTTTCTTTCATATATCTTTTAGAAAAATTCCGATAAAAGCTTTTCCCTTTTTTTTTTTCAATTTTTTTACGTATTTACATCGATATTGGCTATAGTGTGTCCGTGAGTACCTGTATGTTAAATGGTTGTAATTGACATTATCACCATGATGACGACATCCGAGCACCATATCAGAGGAGGAGGGTTGAGCCAGTCTCCTTATGGCTAGACAACCACTACATGGGGCCCAATTAGCCCAATTCACAGTTCCTAGCCCAATTCACATTCCTATCCACGTGCATGTTCGTGCATTGTTGAAGACCCCACACTGGGAAGATGCACGTGGGCTGCATATAGGAGCTTGATGGACACATCGGACCGTTGGATCGCACACGTTGGAACATCTTGATCGTGGATCCTTATAGGTCACGAAATAGTTTAGTTGCGTAGTTTGTTTACATGTTTCCCTATTTCTAGTATAGCTTATATTTATGTTGAGATTAGGAAGTTAGGAACAACTTTTAATTTATTAAGCATCTTTATGTTGAGAATTTTATCTAAGAGCGCCTTTTTGTAAAAGGTCTTTTCTGAGACTATAAAGGGTTGGATGTCCCCATCCTAGACACGATTCATGTTATAAATGAAAGAAATTTTCTCCTTTTGCTTTGAGATTGAGTAAAAATTTGATCTTATGATTGGATTGGTGGTGCGAAATCATGGGAGTGATTCTCTAGTTATCTTCTCTACTCTTCTCTCTTCTCAACAATGTATTATCTTAAACTCTTCCCTCTTTTCTTGTCTTGTCTTTTCTCTTTCTCTATTTTCCCTAATCTCTCTCTCTTCTTTGATGTTTCTTTTGTCTTCCAAGAACCCACATCCAACCAAACCTTAACCTATCCAAATCCCTACCCAACCAAATCCTAACCCTGCTTTGATTTTTTTTTTTTTTTTCTTTTTTTCCTTCTAAGAACAAGAATCTACAACCAACCAAACCCTAACCCATCCTCCCCAACCCAAACTACCCCAGACCTAAACCCGTGTCCATACGACTGTATGAACACATGTGTGGGGTTGTCCATACGGATGGTTCTCTTCCCCTTTGTCCCCTTGCTTTGTCACCTCCATTCCCCTCTATTCATTGTCCTTTATTTCAATCCTAAATCTAAAACCCTAAGTTAGAATTTGAATCCCAAACCCTAATTCTCAACCCCTTGCTATTGAAACCCTATATACCCAATTCTCAAAATCCAACCCTAAACCTAAACCTAGTTGAGCCAAAACCCTAAAACCAAGTGAATCCCTTTTGAATCAGATTTAACCGTGTGTTAGGATGGAAGTTCTATCTCCCATAGGTCCTGGTTAATCAGTAATTTGTGAGATTCTCATTGCAGTGCTGTCATAGGCTTGAATTTGGACATGTTATGAATCTGAAAATTTTGAAATTATTGTAAATTAGCTTTATTTTGTTTTTCCATTGCTCTAGTTAATCTGTCTTTTAATTTCATGGCATCATATTAGGTTAGATTATTCTGTCCTGCATCACACCGACAACTCGAGATAATGAAAATATCGTCGATATTCAGAAGAGAAATGAATTAATGGGTTTTCGGTGTCGCTGGTGTTGTGACACCGATATTATCAACAATTCGTTGACAACACAAACACTGGTCACATGTTCATGACCACGCAATTGGTTCATGACAATGCAATTGAGGCTGAGAGTCAATTAGGGAACAAGATAAAGTCTTTATTGCATGGATCTTCTACCTTGGTGCTGCTCCGCTTCAAATCACCCTTTGGAATTGCTCTCCAACTCTTGCTTCTTAGCTTTTTGTACCTGTTAACATTTAAAAAAAGGAGCAGAAGCTGCTTCCGCACTCAAATATGTTGCCGCTTCACTTTATGCTTTGTGCAACTATAGATGAAATGTCTCAAAACTGATACGGGTAGTGATTATTTGTCTAATGAGTTTTGAGATTTCCTTCATGAGAAGGGTATATTGGTGCAAAACACCGCATCTTATGGACCTCGGTGGAATGGTTTCCCACAACGAAGACATTGAGCCCTGTTTGATACAATGTGTAGCATGATGAAATGGTAATATATATCCTTGATAGGGTTCCATCTAAACTTGTGGAGAATGTCCTTTGAACTTTGAGGCACTGCCACATTTCGAGTTGTGATGCTATGGTGAAGGTTGTGGAACTTAGTTTTGAAAGTAAAAAAAAAACTTTTCGGAGTTTTAAAAAAAATAAAATAATTGAAAATATAAAAATATATAAAAAATTAGATTGACAAGATGTTATTTGTGCCTAATATTTATGTATTTATGAGTGTATCCTAAGCTTAATATTAGCCACACTCATTTATTTTCAAAAATAATTTTAATTTAAAATTAAAAGATATTTTTTAAATAAAAGCACCGAACATTGTAAGATAAATTTAGTGTAAATATTTAGTACATTGAATATGCTAGTAAATAATATATAAATTATATAAATATTAGAGATTTCTTTAATTATTATTTTAATTTTTAATTTGAAATTAATTAAAAATTGTGAAAAGTTTGAGATGATATTTGAGACGTCTTCTATGATTTATAAATTATATGAATTAATTTTGAATAGTTACATCACTTTTGTTAGACAATGTATAGTTTAGGTATGACCTTATGCAAAGAAACTTATTGTGTAATGCTTTTTTTGGTGATGTTTTGAGTTGTGTGTAATAATGTCTTTTTTAACATCCACCGAAGTTTCATTTAAAAATTCATCCAATTTCCAGGGTTTCCAAAAACACCGATACATTATGTGATACATGCGATATTTCCCATGCGATAACGATATGTTTTCGTATCCCAAGGGTGTGATACATGCATCAATACCGATACTTAAATCATTAGGTCCAATACACCATTGAATACATGTTAAACACAAAAAGAAAGATTCTTGGATATCTCTTTTTTTTTCTTTCCCTTATATATATATATATATATTTGCTTAAAAATTGTCTAATATAATGTTCCATAGGGTTTTGCCAATGCATAGCCGGCATAGCCGGCTATGCATTGCCTTTGCCAGTACTGGCAATGCGCAATGCCCCAATTTTGCCGGCATTGCCGGCAATGTCTTTTTTGCCCGGCATTGCCGGGGCATTGCCGGGCATAGCCGGGGCATAGCCAGGCTATGCCTGGGCATAGCCTGGCATTGCCGGGGGCATTGCCAGGACTTTATCTAAAAAAAATTTTTATTTTTTCCCGGCATAGCCGGCTATGTCCCAGGCATTGCCGGCAATGCCGGGCATAGCATTGCCATTGCCACCACCGGCAATGCCGGTGGCAATGGCAATACCCTGTGGAACCAGTATATACCCAACTATAACTATACACTGTGGGATTGCATACCCAACCCGATCCGACTATGCAGTGTTATATAACATAGCCAATGCATTGTTGACATTGCTGGCAATACACTACCATTGACACCCTTGGTAATACGTAATGCCTTTTTTTTACTGGCAAACAGCCCATTATGGGGCCAATACATTTTTTTTTTGAAGAAAAAAGAAAGAAAGAAAGGCCATAACGACCATTACAAGGGCAGAACTATTACAGGCTTGTATCGTATCTGTAATAGCGGTAGTCGTTATGGCCACCATTACCATTACCAAATACCTAGTGATATGCCCACTTATACCGATATTTAGACCCATAGTTCCGACGACAAAAAATTCTATTTTCATGGATTTCGATGATCAGACTTTTGTGAAATTACACTTTCTCTATGTTGAGCAACTCTGAGTTTCTTGTGAAATGACGTTGAACTGGTGAAGTCTTTGACACACAATCACACCCCTCACCAAGAAACGGAGAAAGCAAAAGTAAGAGCTAATCAATAGAATGATTTCATTTGTCAAGAACCAAGGGTGTAAATATCAGTTCCCTATATATTGCTGAGATTTTGCCTTTTCGAAAATTAGAGATGATGCAGTGCTCTTTAATGGCATGCCGTTGCTAAAAGCTGGTTGATTTGGTAGATTTTGTCTTAGTGGTGATGTTTCCTCTCTCTCTCTCTCTCTCTCTCTCTCTCTCTCTCTCTCTCTACTGTGATTATGTGGCTTTTGAATTTCAAGTTTATTGAATGCATTTTAATGGTGAGAATTTCTGTTCTGAAAGAGCTGGTTGCTTTAGCACTCAAGTTTGTGGGGGAATATGCTCTTTAATGGTGCGTTATTGCTCAAGTTTGGTTGATTGGGTAAATTTTGTCTTAATAGTGATGTTTCCTCTTTATGTTATTGAAGAGCTGTCTGGTTGACTTATACATTCTTCTTCTTCTTCTTGAGCTGGTTGCTTTAGTACTCGAATTTGACTTTGCACTTCTATAAAAGCATTAGCAAGAATGGCCTTGGTGCTGAAGAAGAGCTGATTGATTCAACATTCAGAGTTACAGAGGAATGGTTATTATTTTATTTTATCAAGGACATGTTATTTTTCTCCTGTTCCAATTGATTTCTATCTCATCTTCATGCTGTTTCAATTCTATAATGGTTACAAAAGCCCAGCTTGTTCATATGGTAGTAGCTTGTGTGATAAGGATTATAATTGAGCTTTGTTAATTCATTGATGTTTCTCTTTTCATAAGTTATGTGGATGATTTCTTGCTATAATTGGGTGTGCATTTCAGGAATTCCATGCTTTTGAGTTTGTGAGGAAAGATTGGATTTCGAGATTGTTTGGTTCTGCATCGAGGATTTGTAAATATGATTATTGTTGGGTTTTAGCCTTCTAGCTAGAAGCTTGAGATGGGACCTCAGCAAGAATTTGTTTAATTGGTCTCCTTGTAACAACTTCAACCTGGATGCTACTTTTTCTACTAGAACTTTTTTGACTTCAAGAAGAAAGTTTTGCCAGCATCATGACATCTTCAGTGCACGATCCGTCTTCTGATTCAGGTATTCTTCTCAAATGCTTTTTTCTGACTATTAGCATGCGTTATTTGTTGCAATGACAATATCAGCTAATACTATCGGTGTCGCAGTTCTTCTATAGTACCTGAGCCAAAGTTGGAAAATTCCCCAGTATCGGTCAATATATCGCAATGTATTGATGATATTTCAGTACATGCAATATATGATAAATTCTACAATATTGTTGACATGTAGTGCACGTATCGACGATATTGTAGTTGCATCAATCACCTTGTGAAAAAATCCAAAAAATAACAAAAAATTCACAAAATCCTGTTTTCTCTAAAGCTTATTGTTGTGATTACATTCCTAAGGGGATTTCGACCAATCATTTCATTTGTTTTGAGAGAAAATGGGATTTGGGTGCGGAAATCGAGATCGGAGAGTATGGTATCCGAAACCTGATTGGTGAGTTTTTGCTAATCTAAATTGTTTTTTTTTTTTTTTTTTTGTTTAAATGCTTAGAATCTATGGAATGAAGATAGTAATCTATGATTTTGCATGGTCAACCATGGATTTTGGCCTTTGAATTATTGATTTTAAGGAAAATGGGTGAGTTTGGAAAAAAGTTGGAAATTTTCTGATTTCACCCATTTAACTTGCAATTAGAGCATGGAAAAATCATCTAAGAGTGCTTAGAGGCTTATCTATAGATTGACGGAACTTTTTAAAATTAAAAAAATAATAATTAAAATATTAAAAATAAATAAAAAATAACTTGTTCTTAAGAAATTACATTGACTAGATGTTATTTATGCCTAATGTTTACTTATTTGTAAGTGTTTACTGATCTTAACGTTAGCCACACCGATCTGTTTATTTTCAACAATAAATTTAATTTTTAAATTATAAAAATATCTTAAAAATATTTTCTTTTTCAATAAATGCACCATACATTGTAGGACGACTTGCAACTAATTAATTCCTTGAATGTCTAATAAATGATATAAATATAGAAATATTAGTGATTTTTATATTTATTATTTAATTTTAGAAAATTACTAAAAATTGTGAAAATATTTGGGATGGTATTAGTATTACTTGTTGTTCCTAACCTTCTTTTTTGGCTTTTGAATGTATTAGTTGTGTTTTCATACATGTTCTCTTGGATTTATAAATGATATGAACTGATTTTGAATATACTTGCATCACTTTTGTTAGACAACGCATAGTTTAGGACCATATACAAAGGAAACTTGTTATGTTATGTATACTTGTTTTCTTGTGATCTTGTGAGTTCTAAGTGTGTAATAATGTCTTTTTAGCACCCCTTGGTGTTTCATTGAAAAATTTGACCAATTTCCCAATGTTTTTCTAAAATGGTGATACATGTGATATTTCCCATGCAAAACCTGATGATTTTCCGTATTCCAAGGGTGCGATCAATGTGTCAATACGATACTGATAACAATCTTAGCATGTAGAATGTCTAGTTCTTGAATGCAAGTACATTTTTTATGGTGTAATGCTGTTAATTAGAAGACGACTTTCTTATCGTTCTTCTTCCTTCTTCTCAGCAAGCAGAACATGAATATGTTGAAGGAAGAAGTAAAAGCATGATAACCAGATACATGGATTACAAGCCCATAGGACTGATTTTCAAAGATAAAATCCCACCTATCTGCTTCTTTTTTTCCCTTCAATGCCACCCAAATGGCCGGTCAAAGTTGTCATCGAGTACACGAATATTGAGCGAGGGAGGAAGAGAATCTTAAGACGATGTCTTTGTTCATCTTCTCCTTTTCCCATTGAGGAGGCCGATTTGTTGAGAAAGCATCCACTCCATTTTTTGATTAGTAGCACTTCACTTAACTGTTTAACAACAGAAACAATAACAAGGATCTTTATTACAAAAGGAGCAGAGCATGCCCAACACAGAGAATATCTACTCATTCCTTTTCCAAGACTTCCCTGTTGGTGTGTTTATGAATCTATGCTAATTGTCACATGGAGAAATATACTAGCTTTAAACTTACATATGTTATTATTCTTATTCTCATGAGCACATGCACGTGTTCCCTCAAGCATCTAGATGCTAAATTATTTTTATCCATTGAGTTTATATATATAGTATATACAATCCAAGTAGTTCTGTTCCAAATCAATCTCGGTGTTGAAATTGTATGGTTTTGAGTTGCTAGGCAAAAGCAAGGAGCAGGTGACATGGGCATCGCATCTAGGTGCTTTAATATTTGGGACTTAAGAGTGACATGTGAGGCCCTCAAATTCTCTTTGAATTTTGGGAAAGAAGTACATTTCATTGCAAGTCCGTTAAACCCTCGTTTACATTTTCTTTGTTTAAGTCAGGTTTGATGGGCCATATAGACTGTTTCTTGAGAATTGTTGAGTAGGGAGATGCCAAAGTGTTCAGCACGCCTATACAAACTAAGACATGAGATAGTATTTTCTCTGATTATGTGAAAACATCCGTGCCCTTTGTCAATGTTAAAATCTATATGCTTTACAGAAGTGAATCTTTTTTGTAAATAACAAAAATATATAAAATATCAGATATAAATTGAATGGAAAAACATTCCCAAAAAAGTTGGTTATGACATTCTGGTTCATGGATAAATTGTTTGCAATGATGTTTTTTAACGTGATCTGTAGTTTATGTACATTTTCATAAGGCACTCATCATTGGTTTCTTGGCTGGTTGCCTGTGGTTCCCAGATAACAGTGGACCTGATGAGCAGCAAAAGCAGTCGCAAGGCTCACAACCTCACATCCAACATCAGCCTCCTGCTACTGGAACTGTTCTTCCTGCCATGGCATCACCATCTACTGAGTTCATGATGCCTCATCCTTCAGTTGGATTGGGACATAACATGGTATAGTTGTAGAAGATTGAGTTCACATCTACTCTAATCTCAAAATTGATAATATTTTGTTTTCTCATTTCCTTTTTGAGAATTATGAAATTTCAATGAGTACTTGATCTTCTACGACTGTGTTTTCTAAGCCATTTGTAACTTTTATCTTCTTTCAAAGAGTTGGTACTCCATTTAAAAGTAAGGTTAAATCTTCATAAGGTATTTTTTGGAGAGAAGGTGAAACATCATTGTATTTCCACCCCCTGCCATTTGTTACAATGTTTTCATATCTATCCTCAGGCTAAATATGCCAACACTACAGTATTTGGAAGAAGCTGTTGAATGCTGTAATAAATGTACACGAAGGGTTTGGTCTCTCCCATGTTTTTATACTACTATAATATTCTAGTAACCAACAGCCTGCACTTCTCAATTAGTATTATTGTTTGTATTCCAAATCCTATGTTTGTTTTTGACTTCGTATCAGAAGTTGTAAATGAGTTTGAGAAAGGTACTAGGTATAGGGTGGGGAAGTGAGATACAGTTAGGTTTTTGGAATATTAATGGAGTCATAAACCTGTTCGTGTCCTGACTAAACCTCTGCAGGGCATGCAGTGTTAAAGTTAACTTGGAGGTGCTGTGTGAGGGGTTGGGAGTTGGTAGAATAATTTGGAATATAGTATTTAGTTGAAACCTTAAAGATGAGGGAACAATTCCACTTGCAATATCAGGTGATTAGATTAAGTCTACATTCGATAGAATATTATCAGCAAAAGATTATGGGTGTGTGGACGGAGGGGTATCGAGTACCCGGGTATGGTATGACCAGTGTTTTAAATAGCTACGCTATGTAGCGTGTAGCTTACGCTACGTAGCGTAGCTTAGCCTAAACGCTACGTAGCTCATGAAAATAGCTTTAGTTGCGTGTAGCCTACGCTACATGACTAATTCTATTTAAAACACTGGGTATGACAAGGTGTGAGGGTTTGGGACCTATTGGTAGAATAATTTGGAATATAGTTTTTACTTGAAACCTTAAAGATGAGTGAACCATTTCACTTGTAGTACTAGGTGGACTAGATTAAGTCTATATTTGATGGAGTATTATCGACAAAAGAGTATGCGTGTGTGGATGGAGGGGTATTGACAAAAGAGTATGCTTGTGTGGATGGAGGGGTATTGACAAAAGATTATGGGTTTGGTTTCACGAGGTGCGTTTCTTACTACATCATTTTCTCAAGCTACCAGTTTTCTTAGCGGGATCTCGTCTCTTAAAGCAAAGGTTCAAAGACACACCCGTTCCTCTTAAAAAATCTTGGCCTTTTCTTGGACAGCAGGGGTAGAGAGGATCATCACTCATGAGCATCTAAAGATTATAAACAGTGTTTACTTACATATCAACCTTTGGTATACGGATACATATAGGTTATTGCATGGGATATATCGTTTTCATCGGTTAATGTATCGCAATTTCTAGAAAACATGAGGAAACATTGGGAAATTGGTCGAATTTTTCAATGAAACTTCATGAATTGTTAAAAAAAGACAATACACACTTGTAAATCATAACATCACAAAAAAAAGTGCACATAATAGGTTTCCTTCGCATAGGGTCCCAAGTTATGCATTGTCTGATACAGAAGGAATTTTGAATATATATATATATATATATATATATATATATATATATATATATATATATATATATATATATATATTAGAGCATAAGATTGCCACCAATTTGGGAGAAATTAGAGAAATTTCGAATTTTCTCCAAATCAAACCACCTAGCCTCAAATCTCGAATTAAAGTGTATGTGATGATGATTTCATCAAACACTCCGACATACTTCATCAAACACTCCTACATACTATGAAATTGGACCCAATTGACCACCATTAGAAGTGGAAATAATTTTTTTTTTTATTATTTTAATTAAAGAATTATTATTTTTTTTTTCTGAAAAATCATAAAAACTTCATGAATCAGTTGATCGGTTCTCATACATGTTTGATTTCATGTTTGGAGTATACGATTGCAACCAATTTGGGAGAAATTGGAATTTTTTGAAAATTTCCTAATTTCCCCTAAATCGGACCACCTACCCTCAATTCTCGAAATTAAAGCTTCAAATCCTTGATGTTCCATGCAAAATATGAAGAATCAAGAATTTCTAAGCTTTTGACATTGATTTTGTATGATTTAAATAAAAAAAAGGATGGAAATCTAGAATCACTGACCAAATGAAAATCGATCCCAAATTTGCAAAAATCTTGATTCCAATTTGAAATCTCTGTTTTTCTCCCAAAAGATTGCAAAGGATTGACCAAAATTCACCCACAATGTATTTACATTAGAGAAGAAAAAAGGAAAATGACAAAAAAATGAAGTTTTGAGGGTTTTTTTGAAATAGTGGGTTGCGTTTCTTGTTGGTGTCATTAGATATCGTTGATACTAAGTAACTTTTGTAAAGAAAAAAAGCGACACAAGTGACACCATGTGATACATTGCGATACTTTGTGATATTTTGCCTGATTCCAAGGAATACTGATACTCGAGGTTAGTTTTGTATCGCTACCTTGCGATGCTGGTAATATCGGCCGATATTATTGATACTGCAATCATTGGTTAAAAAGTTTATCTAGAAAATATTTTCTCCCTGTACTATCGCTACCTTGCGATGCTGATAGTAGTCAGTGATTGTGCAAATGCATGGAAAAATAGATCCTTGGTTAAGGCGAAGAAAAATAGGAGAGCCTTTACAATCAATTTGATATTTATTGGGTTTCCCAGAGAAGTTACAGGGTTGATTTTACCGTTATGATTGTTATCAAAAAGTGATAATTGAATGAGAGGGCCATTTGGTGAAAAGGGTAGAATCTGTCAGAAAATGTTACCCTATTTACTATATGAAATGTTATCCTATCTACTATGATATTGTATTTGGAAAGAATTTTGATATTTGTTATTCATTGGGCTCTATGTGTAAAAGTGTCTTGGGAGATCGTTTTCTCATTTTCAAGCTATTTGGAGGTGGTAATCAATTGATGAGAGCATTAGATAGAGCTCAATCGAAATCACTGGCTCCATGGGGCTGTTACATTTTGAAATTTGATGGTTCCTGATGGACAACCTGGGGGCTGAATTTAGTTTATGCCTTTAGGGATGAAAGAGTTTTAAAACTTGCTTAGATTCTAAAGGAGCGAGGCAAAGGTTAAGGCAACTCTAGAAGGCTTAAAATAATTCAAAGGTCTGCTGTGAGGCTGTTCAATCGTGAAGAATGATTTGCCAAATTATCTCTTTGGGCATTGAGAAGGACAGCTTCATGGACGCTTGCATGCACTGTCAACGAAATCAGGATATTGGTTCTACTTCCTACCATTGATTAGGATTTTACTCTTGATCTTAGGTAGGCAGACGGTGTTGTTGATATTTAAGCTGAAGGTGCCAATTGGCTTACTTTCTGTATTGGGAAATCTCTCTCCCCCTCCCCGATTCTCTTTTCTTTACTTCCTAAAGATCAGTACTTAAAAGAGCTGATGTATTGTGTTTGTTTTTTAGTAATAAAGATTGTTTTTATAAGAACCTCCAGTTTCAATCAACTTAAGATTTGGGTTACATTTGTTACGGATGGAAAGCAGAGGTATTGACTTGTGTTCAAAGTATTTGAGTGTATCTAACTGTATCGAGAACATATTGATAGCTTCGCCAGGTTGTATGATACAAGTGTCTGTACAACGATACTGACATAATTGCAAAATATACTATTTGTACTGATTTGTATTGTATTGTACCAGTCCAATACAAATCCTATCGTATCCTCCACCATATAGAAACTAAAAACTATAAATTACCAGCCACATGAAGTGGGTGCCTAAGGATCTTGTACCATTGATGCTAATGATGTTATGCACCCATTTGTAAGATTGAGGGGTGCGCACTTGATGGTGTCTTTCATGATCCACATTGACTAGTACGTCGATCCCATCAATGGCGATATTTCCTACGTAGACCTACACTTATTGTTCACAGTATCCTTGATATTATTTGTATCTCTAGCTCGGCGATACTGATAACACTGGTAGTGTCAGAAATTCCAGGCATCGGCAATGTATCGCTAAGTATCACTAATGTATCACTAAGTATCACCAATGTATTGATATCGCCAGTGTTTTCAACTATGTAAATTCCAGGTGTCGCTTGTATTGCCAATGTACCTATATCGTCAATGTATCGCCAATATTTTCAATTATCACCAGTGTATTGATGATATTTCGATAATATCACCAATGTATAGATATCGCCAAAAATTTGTTTATTAAAAAAATTCCATTTTAATTTTTTTATGGGCGCATGGTTAGATGCAATGTTCAATTCGATGTTATCATTATTACAACATAGGTGATATTTAGACCACGATCTTTCATTTCCTTTCCGGTTGTTGACGATTTCTCGGCGAAATATCGTGTGTTGTCGATATTCTGAAATATCAATGGATGCTTGGATGGAAGGTTGGATGGTTGGATGGATAGATGGGATGGTTGGATGGATATATGGGATGGATAGGATGGTTGGATGGATAGATGAGATGAATGGGATGATTGGACTGGTTTCTTACGGCAACACATGCTTTCATACCCCCATTAAATGGAGACTTATTATGTATTTATTCTTTTTGCAAATTTTTTTGTTCCTAAATACGCAAATATGTGTATTATAGCATCTCCTGAAGTTCACCAAAAAATTCCATCTTTTCCCCATGTAATGTTTCTCCACATTTCTGGTTATCAGTGATATTGATATTGTTTTCGTATTCCCGGCCAGCGAAACTTATAGTGATACCAATACTTTAAACACTGCCTACACTCAACTCGTTGGATCTACTTCCTGTCCCACGTTTTCTGCACTCTAGAAAGCCTGAACAATCTATCATATTTCAATCTGTACTACTCTGTCACACAGTCCTCTCAGCATATAACATCTTCGTACTCGGCGTCTAGATCCTCATCCACAGTACCAAGTCCTCATATAGGATTCAACAATTCTTCCCTTCTCCTTGTTGTGTACTTCTCTCCCATCTTTATGAAAAAAAATGCTAGAATGCAACACCTCCTTCATTTGCACTCTCACCTTCTTCTGAACATTAGTACAGTCCTTTACCATGCAATAGCCCCATGCTAAATGCTCCTTCAACCAGAAGAATCCAGCACATGAACCTGTATTCTTCTTCTTAATTGGATTTTCATGTTGCCAAACGATGTCAAGATGCCTTCCTCTTGGCATTTTAGATTACCTCTAGAATGAGAGAAGACAATGAGAACATTAGAAATAGTAATTAGTATGGTTTTTTAATGTTTGTATTTTATAATTTTTTCAAATTACAAATATTTTGCTAATGAAAAAATTCCTTTTGAAAATAATAATGTTCAACTAAAAATAATTTTGTTAATAAACTAATTTCTCTATTATAATATTAATTATTTATTACTATTTTATAAAAAATTCAATTAAATGCTCCTTCAACCAGAAGAATCCAGCACATGAACCTGTATTCTTCTTCTTAATTGGATTTTCATGTTGCCAAACGATGTCAAGATGCCTTCCTCTTGGCATTTTAGATTACCTCTAGAATGAGAGAAGACAATGAGAACATTAGAAATAGTAATTAGTATGGTTTTTTAATGTTTGTATTTTATAATTTTTTCAAATTACAAATATTTTGCTAATGAAAAAATTCCTTTTGAAAATAATAATGTTCAACTAAAAATAATTTTGTTAATAAACTAATTTCTCTATTATAATATTAATTATTTATTACTATTTTATAAAAAATTCAATTAAATATTTTGCTAATGAAAATATTTCTTTTTAAAATAATAATGTTCAACTAAAAAATAATTTTGTTAATAAACTACTTTCTCTATTAAAATATTTTAAAGAGCGGCCAATGTATATATTATCCTCTAGTCATCAACAACATTTTTCCACACACTGCAATTTTGAAGGGTGAAAATGGAAGAATTTTTTATTCCCCAGTTTCTTTTGTTTCTCACATATCAGTGCATGAAACCTCTATAGAGTTCTACTAGATTTGTTGCGAATTGATTGAAAAAAAAAGACGAAGAAGAAGAAGAAGAATTTAAACAAACTTTTCTCACCTCTAGGGTTCAGGGCCGAACCTGCTCTTGGATCACAATTTCACCAAAAAATTCATGTTTTGATGCGAAAAAACTCTAGTGAAGGTGTTGAAACACACCAATAGACACAATCTAAAAAAAGAAGAACAATAAGAAGAAGAAGAAAAAGGGTGAAAAAAGATTTTTTCTATGTTTTTCTAGATTTTTATTTTTTTTAAAAATTTTGCATGAATATCGCCTTCTGTTGGTGTCAATCAATACTTGAAAAATATCGCAAGTATCATGTAGTACATTGTAAATATACACAATAAGTTGTACTAGTATATCATGATATTATTGTTTTGACAATATATCAGCCGATACAATAATATCTTTGATGTCAGGTATTCTTTTTAACATACATTGGAATTTTGTATGCATGATGTGCGGTAGCGAAATCCATTAAAAAAAGTGTGATATTGTAAGTATTGGCTGATACTTACAACGCATCGATCACTGTTTGTTCTATTTTATGACACAAATATCATGCATTAATTAAATTCTATGTTTCAGTGAGAAAGATAACTTTAATACACGTTAAATTAATTTTTAATTATCACATTTATTGAGTTTTGGAATTTTTTTCACATTTTCTTCATTGGAAAATTAAAAAACTTAAGAAACAAACATGAAAATATTGATTTATTGTTGATGGCATCAGTCAGGCTCAACTCAATGCTTTCAGCATGTATTTGAATGATGATATTGGCGTGATATTTATTAAACTCGTTTCATGGATGTGAGCCTCTGCCAGTGGCCGGTTTCAGAGCTCAGGTAAATGAAGGTAGATGTTCAGTTAGCAGTCAAAACTTCTGCCAGACTACCATTTAAAAGCTTAAAAGCTGACCTCTAAACATTGGGAGAAAGGCTTGGATGATTACAATTATGATGATGATGATTTGTGCTAAGAGGAATTATGAAAACCCACTACTGTTGTATGTTAAAAAGAAAATATTCCTGTCTAAGAATCTTCGCAGATGTTAAGTTCTTTTAATTGCTGTAATATATTTGAAATTCTTCACGAACCATTGTTTTGGTCAACTGCTATATAGTTGTTCCATGCAAACATTATTTATTTATTTTTATTTTTTGGAGAAATAGTTCCTTAGGACCTATCTCTCAAAAAAATAAAAAAATAAGAGTTCTTTAGGGCTGATTTTCCACGAGAAAGCGGTGTTTCTTGGGAAACATTGTTTCTAGGAAATTTCGAGAGAGGAAAAGCCATTTTCCTTGAATGTTTTTCAAAAAGATTTTCGTGGAAATTTATTCTCTATTTCCAACTTTGTTGTTTGTAAAAAAGGAAATTTTCATGAAAATTTTACTCGAAGACGGAAGGTGGCACCTGTGTGCTATTGAAGATGGATTGTGGCTCATGCGGGACATTTGTACAGGTTGCATTATCACATGTAGGACATTGGTACATCTGGGCTGCTTGAAGATGGACTAGCTCATGTTACATGTGTCATATTGCCACGTGTGGCGCATACGGGCACTTGAAGATGGATGGTAGGGATCATGCCACACATGTGGCACATGTGGGCTGTGGTAGAAGTGGAGTGCTTGAAGATGGGAGGGTGGTGCACAATAGCACATGTGGCGATCACTTGAAAATGATGGCAGAACATGTTGCACATGTGGTGCATTATGGAGTGTGACATATGGACGGACCATGGGACACTTACAAATGGGTGGTGGCACATGTTGCACATGGGGGGCACTTAAAGATGATGGCGGCATGTAGCACGTAAGTACATGTGGCATATTGACATGTGGGGTACTCAAATATGGGTGGTAGCACATGTTGCACTTGTGGCACATTGTGAATTGACAATGCTTTAAGATGGATGGTGCACATGTTGCACTTGTGGGACATTGGCATATGAGAAATGGACGGTTGCACACATGCACTAGAAGATGGTTGGCGGCACACGTGGCTATGGGGAACTTTGTGAAAAGGGTTATCTCATCTCCTTTTCTCCAATTTCATGGCAATTATGTTTTTTTAAGTATGAGCAAGGAAATGAAAATGGTACATTTTCTAGGAATTGGAGGGAAATGGAAATGGAAATGGCATTTCCAAGTAATCTACATAAACAAACGATATTTCCTCAAATCAAAACAGTCTCTTAGAAACTCATACTATCGGATTGGTTAGTTCGAAGATGGTTTTTATAGTTGGCATAAATTTGTGATGTAGGATGCCCTAATTATGATGCATGCTCAAGAACTCATATAATCCAGCGGAAATAAAAGACAATAATAATATAAAAATCTAGCAGTACTCGTCATGAACTAAGAAAATCACAAGAAAACATGCAATGGAACGGGCCATTCATCACAACCATGAAGTAGAGATTCAATTATCACTATGGTTGCATCCGGTGAGGGATGGAACCTCCCGATCTTGCATAGCTATAGCCCAATCAATGAAGAGGAATCTCTAATCCAGGAAATCAAGGGATTTTGGATTAGGGATTTGAAAATCTGAAAACTTTAGGGTTTATGTTCAAAATCAGATTTTGGGGATTGTGGTTAATGAAACAAATACGTTAGAGAAGATAGAATTACTTGAAAGAAGGATTAGAAGGGCATAAGAAGCAAGTAGAAGAAAGAGGGATCAAGGAAGAAGAAACATCACCGTGAGAGAGAGAGAGAGGAAGAGAGAAGCTCCAAGAGGCTTTTCAATAATCAATAATCAATAATTAACTCGAGTTTAGGGCTTTAGCCCACTTAAATAAGCAAATAAAGACATGAAAGTACTAAAATACCCCTAAAACTAAGCAAAAACACGTAACTAACAAAAGTGCGGGAAAGTTCGGGTGCCCGGTCAGGCGCCCGAGCTGCCGCCCAAAGTCGTCCGAAAACCTCTATAGAGGTTCGGGCGCTCGGCAGAGATGAAGTTCAGGGTGCCCGAAGGCTATGGTCGGGCGCCCGATGGGTGCCCGAATTCTTCAGATATTCGGCCTTCTTTCTCCTTTCTTCCTTCAAACGTGTCCTCCCTGAGTGGGGTCTTCTATGTGTCCAATCACATGTGAAGAGTCTTCAGCGGGTTTTCAGTTCCTTAATAGTCGCCTATCCACAAGGACGGTACTTGTGGTTGGCGCCTTCGTCGTTAGTACACCTTGAATGCTTTTGTGTCCTCATCAATTTGGATTATGGAAGTTGTATTCGATCTTAAAACGTATTCATTCTGATTCTAAACTGTGTACCGATTTTTATGTTCTACCAAAAAAAAAAAAATGCTGGAAATGGTGTTAATATTTGCTATCTATATATAATGAGAGAACCGGAGATTTCTATGATCAAAGATGTTGTTTGGACTACATCATTGGAAATATAACTTCATTTGCAGGCTCAAACAGCATATTCGTATCCACATCCCTATTATGCTGGCATGATTGCAGCCTATGGTGGACAAGCTCCGGTATGTCACTCATCTGCAATGCCAAGTTTTAATATTATTTTCTGTCATTTCCTTCAGTTCTAGATTTATACAGACTTGTGCCATTGATCATGAAATTGGTGCTTCGTTTTTAATATGAATTTGGTGTTTCTTCACTCATGACGGGTTTCAGATCCCCCCTCATTTGTTCGGGATGCAGCAAGCTGGGGTGCCATTGCCATCAGATGCAATTGAAGAGCCTGTGTATGTCAATGCAAAACAATATCACGGTATCTTGAGGCGTCGGCAATTGCGTGCAAAAGCTGAATCAGAAAATAAATCGATCAAGAACAGAAAGGTACATTTCCTGTACAAAATTCTCATGCTTTGTGAGTTCCTTATAAAGAGCAATGCTGTTTGCAGATGGTCCATCTTTAAGCGCCAAACACCTGTCTTCCACATGCCAACATGTAACACATCTAAGATCATCCACTTTGAGATCCAGTCATAGGAAATCATGCACTTTACCTGAAGACAGAACCATTCAAAGATCTCTATTGTTACAAAGATCATCCCTTACCATTTAAGAATAAAAGGCACCTTTTGGAAACCAAAAGTTGGTTTTTTCCCCTACTCAAACCAAACCTTTAGTTGTCAAACATTGATAAAAGAGAAAAACAGTTGACGCCTTGATTTCCTTAATCTTTGATCGATGAAGGGCAGTGATGCTGTCAGTGCTCAACAGAGTAGGTGCCAGAGGGCCCTCAATACCAATCTGTAGCCAGCTAATATGTCTGTGTACATTTTGCTTTCCTTGGAATCCATTTATACACCTGTTGCCTTTTTGCACTCGAAGGGATTTCAATTCCAACCTCTAGCCAGCACTAAAATGTGGGATAGGACTATGATGATGGCTTTTTGCATTTTTGTTAGAACAATCGGTTGGATATGAATTAAGGGTACAATGACAGAGGACCTGGACTATCTGCGACCACAGGATATGCAGTATACTCTGGTTTTCAGTTTGTGCAACTGATGCCCATGGTTCAGTGATCCAAACACCATAATGGTTGTGCCCCACTATACTCCAGTATGTTGTGCCCCACTATAATGGTTGGGACCCGAAGTCTCCTGACGACTACAATCCTAGCCTTCCAATATGCAGTTAACAAGAGGAATATAGCAATGGTCTACTTTTTAGAAGAAGAGGCCTGAGATTGTTGGCTGGGGTCTTTTAATCCAAATGCTGTTCGAGGTATGGCACATCCATAATGGGCTGCATCATACAAACAGTCTGGATCCCCGAAAGATGGGCCCACTTGGGTTAAGGATCTTATATTTTGTCACCGATTTTTATTTTTTTATTTTTTGAATGGCCCAAAAACTTCTATTAGCAAATGCAAAAGGGATAATGAAAGGCAAGAAAGGGATGATCGGTATCCCTCTCAAAAAAAAGGACAAAAAAAAGAAGAAAAATGAAAACAAACAGAAATAGATTTTGAGTACTTCACTAAGGATTAAAAACAAGCGACCCCAATTGTAGAGTTAATTAATCTGCCTCCTAAATTATAGAATCTCAATTCTTCAAGAGTTTGGACAAAGAGATCCATTTAGCTTTGGAGAAATGCGAGGAACAACTCACTACAATGAGGAGAGTATTTTGCTTTAGCACTTCAATTGATTATCCTTTTGTCTTTAAAGATTATTCAGTTTCTATTTTTCCATATACACAACATAGTCGCAGCTGGCATCATTTTCTAAATAATGATTCCATGGGCGTATGGCCCACCCGCCCACCCACAATAAGATCTCATATGACTTCATTTGGACTCCAAAGAGATTAAAGAAATGACTTTAAATGTGTTAGTGACTTTTGATGAAGGGTGGTTTCCCGATTCCTCACTCTCGCTGCACACAATGCACGCGTTCGGGATAGCAAGCCTCTTCTTCTTGTGATTGTCAATGGTGATGATCTTGTTAGCCATGGCAATCCAAACAAATGCTTGAACCATTGGATGTCAGTACAAAACCTATCAATTGCAATAGGTTTCCAAAGTGCACACGAAGTGTGCAATAAAAAGCTCTTGTACATGCCACAAATGTCAGCATGGCACAGGTGTGAGATCCAATCCATCCATCAGGTTGGTCTGACCTACGACATGTTTTCCCAAAAATAAATCTGCTCCACTCAGCATGTGGACCCCAAATAATGGAAACAGGTGGATGGGTTAGAAAACTTTAGCCAAGTTTTTCAGAGCTGTATATTTGTTGTGCAAATTGTGACCACCTGACCAGTCTATCAACCTAATTCTTGGGCTAGAGCATCAACATGGTGCTGCCGTTCTAACAGATGGGTTGGATCTCAGACCCATGTGCCATACTGGCACATGTGTGGCATGTACATGAGCTTTATTGCACACACATGTGGGCTTGCTCTGACTGCAAAATATACAATTTCGTCTATTGTTGTCTAGCACCCTCACACACAGCAATTGCTGACACCTCAGCATAGATCTCTCAGTAACTTGCAGTCTTGAAATATATGTATTTGTACAGCCCTATATGCACGAATCTCGACACTTACATGCTTTGAAGAGAGCTAGAGGATGCGGGGGCCGATTTCTTAATGCCAAGGGCGACAAAGATGAAAACAAGGAAGCACCTGCAGACAATAACGCACAGTCAATCACCAGTCCCGACCCAAATAAATTGTCTTCAGATTAGCAAAATGCATCGATGGAGCAGAAATCGGAATCAACTCCCCATGACGTCTTCAAATGATATCCCATCAGCTGGAGCCAGGACCTGTGCACGATTCTGGCCCATGCCGGCCTGGTGATAGCTGATTTCTCTGGTAGGCCATGCTCAACCTCCCCTTTAGGGATTCTTTTCAGGTTTGTTGTAGGTTTAGCCCTCTTGTTGAGATGACTTGTGGGAGATTTACACATCAGTGAACTGGGAATTGTATCAGAAGCTCATTTGAGGATGCATATGTAACATTATGCTTTCAGTAAAAATCTTGCAGGTGCAGGGAGTTTTCTTGCTTCCACTGTTCACAGAGGAAGAGCTGTGGTTTCTCATATGCTGTTCTACCAACTGGAGCAGCTTCCTGAGAAGGGAGTGACTGCCTACTGGAGCTCAACCAACCACCATCGGTCAGTACCGCTTTGGGGTCATGGGCTGCTGCTTAAATATTCCCCCTTTTTTTCCAGTTGTAGTTCATCGGGTGCATAAATGGACTTATGCAAAAGCTGGGGTGGTCCACTGATCAGATGGGCCACACATTGCCTGGTTTTACTGTGTGTGCATTTGGCTGCCACCTAATGCACCACCCTGGTGTGTCTAACACATTCTGCATGTAAAAGGTGTGCTTCTTAATCTTTGACAATCAAACATACTCCCAAGCAAGATACGAGTACCATTTTCATGTTCTGGTTGCGATTCAGGTGCAGGTCTAAAGATTTCTGCCCTGTTCTAATATCTAGCCTTTTAAAAGTGAAATTCTCTGATCCTTGATGTCAGGTCTTGGGCTTTCAGTCTGTGCAAGTATGACCGCTGGTTGAGCTGAAACTATTGGTCTGTTGGGCCACTGGATAGACCATAATCCGGAGATATCCCCTCAATAGCAGAGGTTTCTACTTCCATTGTGTGGACTGAAAACGCATCGTTAATAATAGTGATGGTTCACACAACTGGAAAAAAAAAAATGAGGCGTAAGAAAGGCTAGGATCATCAATGTGGAGATATCATATCGGGCCATGGACCATCCACGGTGGATTGTATCAGACCAACGGTCTAGAAATCTGGAATGGTGAACCATGAATCGCACTAGCAGACTGGAAACAGCTTTAGGTTTCACTGGATAAAGATTCGACGAAGCTGGATCAGACTATAGCTGGGTTGGATTGCGAGTTGGCCTTCAAAAAATCTGATTCGCGTTGAGTCAAACAGTCCAAAAGTGCAGAAACCATTCAGAGCCCAGGTTCAACTTGTAAGAACTATCGCCCAGTACTTGATCTGGTTTGGACCCAATAGGGTTGTAACTGTGCTGGGTGAACCTATTGAACTTTCATGCCTGGCCTGCTTGGGCATAACTAAGTGCTGGTCTATGGATTGAAAGTTCGAGTCCCTGCCACAGGCCTTATGATTGAGGGCTGCTGATTTAATCTGTTCCAGGGCTCTGCATGGCCATACTATTTGGAATCATGAAACCCAGGTATAAACATAAACTCTTAATGAAAGGTAGTCTAATCATCCTTCTTATAAAAAAAAAATGAAATGACAGTCGTCCATTTTCCATTTTTTTTGTTAGTCATGCCATGCACCCACTCTGTTAGCTGCCCAAAATTGTAATTGGGGCTCAGCTGGTGTCTTAATTAGGCTTGGCCAGAAGCTCATTGAGGTGCCAAATATAGGAGTCTTGTGATGGGCTTTGACGGAAGCGGATTGCATCCGACCCCACCTGGACAATAATCCGTCCTGACCAGGGGCTCTCGTTGGGCCCACCATGATGTATCTGTTTATCCACACCGGCTATTTATTTTATCAGATCATTTAAAGGCATGAGCCCGAAAATGAGGCAGATCCAACGCTCAAGTGGACTGGTTGCATTAAATACAAGAGTCATCTCTCGTGTGGTCCATTTGAGCGTTGGATCTAGCATAGGGTAATTGCGAAAGGCATAAACACTCTGCCGTGATAGATGATACAGGACACTTTGAAATTGCATAGGTGGCATACAAGTGCTCAAATTAAACCGTTGAAATTTTGGTACCTGGTATAGATGTATTATGAACCAAATGTTAAGCTTTTTTAATCATCTGACTATCGAATTGATGGACGTTTAGAAGACAGTTAAAAATGACCCCTATCCAATGACTTTATTTCCTCAAAGAAGTGTCTACAAATTGGTTAGGCAATCTGATCTTAGGACTGTGGCTTGGCCACAGTGGACCGCACAATCTAGTCTGTTTTATTTAAGTAGACATATAGCATGTGTACGATTTCTGAAGTGACATGTTGTATTTTTATTTGTGGAGAGTGAGAGGCCCACGCTGGAGTAATTAATGCCCCTCCGTTAGCGTCTCAAACGGCATTAGCCGTGCGGGAGCCAATTAGCTGTTACCTAGCTAACAGCTTAGTAGGTGTTACCCTAACAGTGTGAGGCCCACCTTGATGTATGTTTTATGGATCAACTTTGTCCATCTAATCATTCCAAACCTCAAGAAGATCCAAATCTCAGGTAAAACATACCGCTAGAGACGGTGATGAATGATCATTAAAAACATTTTATGAGCCACAAAAGTTTTGGATCAAGCTGATATTTGTATTTTCCCTTCATCCAGATCTTTTTGACATTATCAACGGGTTGGATGGAAACTAAACATTACTAAAACCTTACCCTTACCGGGCCCTTTGGAATTTTTAATGGTGAGGTACTAATCACCACTGTTTACTGTGTTATGGTCTGCCTGAGATTTGGATCTACTTAATTTTTGAAAGCCTGCCGTAAAATTTTCTTTAGAAAGGGATGAACGGCATGGATATACAATTCATCATCAAGGTGGGCCCACGGTAGGGTTAACACCCACTAAGCTCTTACTCCAGTCAGAGCCAAGTCATGCCCATTCTCCACACGAAAGAGAAAACTTCTCTCTCGTGGGTCAGTACTAAACTTTAGGCAGATCCAAGATACAAGCGGACCACACAATGAGGATTGAACTTTTACCATTGAAAACTTCATAGGGGCACAGAAGTTTCGGATCAAGCTGATATTTGTGTTTCCTCTTTATCTAGGTTTATGTAACTTTATGGATATGTTGGATGGTCAATAAACATCACAGTGGGCCCTAGAAAAGTTTCAACGGTGAGATTCCCGTTGCAAATCTACACTGTCCATCAGTTTCTCGGGATCATAACTGGATAGGTGTCCTAAAAATCAGGCAAATCAAAAGCTCAGGTGGGCCATAGCACACAAAACCGTGAGAACAAAAAATCTCCCTGGAGCCAACCATGATATTTATATGCCATCCAAACCGTTCAAAGGGTTATTACCAATCAGATAAACCGTAAACACAAATATCATCCTGATATAAAACTTAACTTCTGTCGCCCACACAAAAGCTTTTAGTGGTGAACATTCAATCCCTGCTATTTCATGTGCTATGGCCAAGCTGAATTTTTGGATTTTTGTCCTACTGTGATCTTGAGAAGCTGATGGACGAAGTGGATTTGTCCCGGTAATCTATGTGGCCCCACATAGCTTTCCGTAGCTTTCCATAGCAGGAACAGAAAATTCGTATGTATGATATCCGGGCGCAGATCTGCAAAATGGATGATTTCAAAGCTTTGCGGGCCATCATGATGTATGTGTTTTATCCACGCCGGGACAGATCAAAATCTCAGGTGGACCACACCGCAAGAAAGCAGTTGGGATTGACACTTACTGTTGGAAACTTTTTGGGGCCACAGAAGTTTGATATCAAGTTGATATTTGTTTTTTTAACTTAATCTAGGTCTATGTGACCTTATCAACAGGTTGGATAGCAAATAAACATTACAGTGGCCCTAAGAAGATTTAATGGTGTGCGTACAATCCCCACTGATCTCCTATGGTCCACCTGAGATTTATAACTATCTCATGCTCTACTCAAGTCGTCAGTGACCAAACCGCGCCCCAATCTTTTAAATCTTTCGTTATGCGAATAAGGATGAATAGGTCTTCTTACTCTTGCATCTTGTACGTTGAGAAATCCACTGCCTCCATCCGTTTATTTAGATCATGTTAGGGCTTGAGCCTAAAAATCAGACATATCCAAAACTCAAGTGGACCACATTATAGAAAAAAGTGGGCAGGAAAATGCCTACAGTTGAAACCCCCTGGGGTCCACCGTGATGTTTATATCCCATTCATACTGTTCGTAAGGTCATTTCCCACTGAGATGAACTGAAAACACAAAAATACTAGCCCCAGGATAAGGACCAAGACTTTTACGGCCCCAAGAACGTTTCAATGGTGGATGTTTAATCCTCACTGTTTCATGTCGTGCGGCCCACTTGAGCTTTGGATTTGCTTGATTTTTGGGCTCATGCCCTAACATGCTCTGAAAAATGGATGAACGGGGCGGATTTCTCACAAACATTATGGTGGCCCCACTGACTGGATGCACATAAAGTCGGTCCCCTAGTAACTAGGAGCACGACTTGGCTGATACACGGAACCTGCGATGTGGGTGGCTGAGACAGGAACCAGCGATGTGTGCGGGATCCTGACCATAGGGCCCACCTTGATGTATGCATTGTATATCCACACCGTCCAGATGTTTTGCCACCTTTGGGATTCATAACTCTTTAAAAAAAATATGAACATGAAAATCAACATAATTGTGTTAGACTTGCTGTGATTTTTATGTCAAGATGTATGTGTGTGATTCTAATGAAATTGTGTATTTTCACACACAATGCTCTCTCCCTCTGCTTCATATTATAATCTTATGCTTTAACTTACCCTCCCACTAAATGAATATATCAACATTAGGGCATTTGGGGCAGGGGCAGTAGCACATCTAGATCCATGATCTGGGGCTGCCGCAGCAGCAGATAATGCAGTGTCAGGATCTAGGGCTTCCGCAACAGCATGAGGTGATGCTGGGTTAGGATCTGGGGTTGCAGCAGTAGCAGGAGGTGATGCTGGGTCAGGATATGGGGTTGCAGCAGTAGCAGGAGGTGATGCTGGGTCGGGATCTGAGGCTGCAGCAGGGGGTCCAGGGTCAGGATCTGGGGCAGCAGCAGCAGAAGGTGGTGCAGGGTCAGGATCTGAGTTAGCAGCAATAACAGATGATGCAGGGTCTGGACCCGGGGCTGCAGCAGCAGATGATGAATTTTCAAACACAGCTTAATGAATTCAGGCATGTTCTTTAACAGCTGCAACAAGGCCCACAGCAGCAGATTAACCCACAATAGATTGACCCTCAACAGGAGACCCAACAATAAATGGCTGAATTGTTTGCACATTCCAGCATAATAGGTGCTATTAGAAAAGCAAGGATTGAGAAGAATGTTAGCAGCAATGCTGTTGAAGAATTGAAGTGATTCGTGAATGATGCTTTAATGAAAACATTGAAAAGGTTCGTAAAATGTTTTTTGAATCATCTTCTTTGTAGTTGTAATTTTTTATTTTTAATTTCATTTTTTTTTAATTAAAGGGCCCGTGTAAACAGTGATACAGTAATGAGCAACATCATTAACAAGGAACATGTTGAGCTTGCAATCGAATTCTTTCATTCACAAACTACGCCATTGCACGTTGCCGCTTACGCATTAGCCGCAAGTCTCTTGTGTGCGAACCCTACTCAAGAGTGCTTACACTTGCTTGCTGATGCCCTGGAGATTCTTGATCAAATTATCATGGAGATTAATGCACTCTACAACATTGAGTTAGTCCCTCCACGTTGCTGCTGGTCTCAGCTCCTTCTGCTGATTATTGCTTTTTTGGGTCTAATGGTGTTAATTTCTACCATATTCTTTATATTTATCAGCTGTTCATAAAAATAAGCTTCATTTTATGAAGTGGGGACGTGTTATTTTGTGAAGTCTTCAAATTACATTTAATAGATCTTGCAGCCTGCTTCAAATATATATTCTAGGGTTGAGGTATTATATTTTTTTTCTTTACAGATTCCATTTGGATGTACCCTGAGGCTTGAGGAACACTTGCAATACTGATTTAGGAGATCGGATAATAATCAACAAATACCCATTTTTTGGGTTCCGGAGAGAAACAACAACCATTTCATGCTCGCTTCAGGATGGATTGGAGGCCATACACACACTCTTGAAAGATGGCCCTACCGTATTTCTAATATCCTGGCCGACCATATCATCTTCGTTGGAAATAACAAAAATTAATAATGTTTTGTAGTATTCTTTAACAAGTACCTCACAGACCTTAGTTATATCTTCTTGAGGTCTTGACTTGAAAATGATGTGATTGAAATTTGGGACCTCATCTCTTTGTCATGAATCTTAAGGAAGCTATTGACCATTTGATTATTTTCATTTTATTAGACTATAACTATTGCAATTCAATTCAATTCAATTAATAATGCATACAAACGCGGCTTAGACCAATCATTTTACCGCTGCTTGAAATTCACCCCATCTTATCACATAGTGGGCCCCGCTTAATCACCAAACCAATCTCCAATTAGTGGGTGAAAATGAATACTATAATAGTTAAACCGTCATTTAGGATTAAATCAGGCAGACCCCTCGTGCGATGTAGAATGATTTTCATAAGCATTCAGGTTCTCATATTGGCAGACCTTCACCAATTCATTAGCAATATATAATGGAAATTAGTTGTGGAAGATTTCAAAACCCTAGTGAGGCTTGCTTTTTCATGTCTGATAGCCACCCCCATCAGTCTCTCCCTTCCATTGATTTGTTCATCTTTCTAAAATACTTTGAATGATGACTAGTGGCCCAGTGTAATAGTACTTGATAAGACTTGTTTATGTGAATTGCAACCTTAATTTGATCTTAGCGATCCGTCTAGTGGGCTACAATGGAGATTTTCTTAATCCGTGTACCTGATTTTATCGTTTCTTACGTCAATCGAGGTCCCCAATTATCATGGGTCTCCATTCGTGGCTCGGTGGTAGTAGACTCATACGAGTTTCAACACTGAGACCAGGGCTCGAGTGCCCATGTGGTGCTCAGTAGGTGTAAAAAAAAAGTCCCCCATTGTCATGTGACTTTTAGGTAGACAATTTGAAAAAGAGAAGTGATCAGATAGAGTGTCCGGGTCCAGTTCTGACCACCTTGTATGAAAATCAGTCTTGTTATGGTACAGTTTGAAATACGAGGGATAATCTATCAGACTGCATGAGACTTTCCAGAGTATATGCGTGTTTCATTTCTTAGAAGCGAAGCCAGTTGTTTGGTAATCCAAACCATTAGTCTATTACGTCCCACATGCATGAATCATGACCCAAAAGACTCCTGGACTCCATCAAAGAGCTTCTTTTAGATGAATGCGGACCGTTGCTTCTTAACTATCTGTTGAGATTTTGGGTACGTGACAGCCAGTGATCTTAATCACTGAACCATGGGACTGGATGCAGATTCGGTAGATCCATGACTGCAGGCCCACTGTAATGTATGTGTTTTATATCCACGCTGTCCATCCATTTTTTTAAACACCCACACACTCCACTCAAACCCATCAAATCAGTTTGTGAAAACATTCTGTTTGTAACTGAGCCGTGAGTTGGAACCGAGCTCATTTTTTAGGGGTAGATTGAAATCTCGAGTGGACTACACATGAAACAATGGTGACTGAACGCCCAACATTACAAATTTCTTGGGGCCACAAAAGATTTGGATCCCCTTGAATCTGGCGTTGACGTAAAACACATACATCATGGTGGACCCTACAGTCACGAATCCACTGAATCTGAGAACGGACCATGGAATGAAAGACCGCGTTCACCGTGAAAAGATGCAAGTCATGTGTCATATAATTCATTTACAAATATATACAAATATAGAGTGCGGCTCCGTTGATAGCAGATGTGAGGCCCAACTGACTAAAACTTAAATTGTTCATTATTAGCGTGTCAATGTATGTCACCTCCAGATCCTGAACATGAAGCTAATTCGTGAATCAGGAAGGCCAAACCACCCTTGATTTGTATAGTGGGCCCACCATATTGTGTGTACGAAACTTGTTAGCAAAAAATTAAAAAATTAAAAATAAAAATAAAAATTTAATTTTAATTATTTTGTCTTTGATGTATTTTGTCATATGTGACTGAGTGTTGTGGAGAAGGAAAGATTATGTTTTTATATTTGTGGGGTGCTAATATGGAATGTGCTAGCTAATATGGGATGAGGTAGTTAATATGTAATGTGCTATATTTGGTGTTTTTCTTCGTATAAAAGCTTCTTGTATTTTTATATTGACGTGATCTCATTATGAGCAACTTGTGGATGTCAGATTGCGCTCGTGTGCACTGGGCCACATACACTATCAATAGATTCAGAATATTCATCCCTGTGAGAGAGAAGGTGCTCGATCTCACCCGCCTTGGTTGCGCCAAGTTGGTATCAGAGCGAGGTTCTTCCTCGGTAATGACTTTTAGTGCAAGCAACGACAACAACTCTATTGATGGTGATTCTGAAAAACAACCCCTGACATCAAGAGAGTTCATGGAGTTTTGATGAGAGCACCTTTAAGCTATGCAAGGGCTACGAGCTTTGTTTGACCGCCCCAACCTCTTAACGACGTCCGCCCCCCGCGATAATTGTACCGCGCAACGACATTGTTCGCCGAGCATCACCTGTAGCCAACTGACGTCCTATTGTAGAAGAAGATATCAGATCCAACGATGATGAAGTTGAAGATTTGGTGTTCTGACATCCCGCAGCCATAACTGTGCGTGTTGGTCGCACTAACAGAGGATTTCAAGGTAAGGGTGAATTACCTAAGTTTAATGGAGCACTCAATATCGATGATTTTCTCGATTGGTTAGCCGAAGTTGAAAGATATTTCAACTACATTGGTGTTCCCTAGGGTTGTACATCAAGCCGAGTCGACTTGAGGTGGGCCAAGCTTGGCTTGACTCGTCTGTGCTCTCCTCGAGTTCAAGCTTGAGCTCGAGCTCACCCTCGAGCTTACCATTGGAGCTTGCCTTGTTTGCTAAAACTTTCGAGGCAAGCTAGTGGATCGAGTTGAGGTGAGCTTGCCTCGAGTCGAGTCGAGCTTGCTCCCACCTCAATTTATTATATTTTTTTACTACAAAATACAAATTAAAAGTCAACAACATTAAGTTCGAGAAGTCACACATATAGTAGGGGAGAATAGTACTTCTACAGGTGGGCCCCACCATTAAAATGACCTAGTTCTGATCGGTTTTTTCTTTGGCCAAGTCACACATGCATTGAATGCAGACCACTAGTAATATTTTATGAACCATAATTAACACAGTACATGCATAGCTCACCACGTGAATGGACTACCCTAATTATTGTGTGGACCATCTTCATGATGAGGCCCAGTTGATTCATGGATTAGATGCACCACCTCCCTCGTAAAATTGCAATCAATAGCTGCATATGGTGTTTGGTCTAACCATAGCCCCTGTTTTGTGTGTGTATGTATATATATATATATATATATATATATATATATATATATATATATATATATATATATATATATATATATATATGGTGTGTGGTCTCACCATAGCACCTGTGTTTGTGTAGCATGTAAAACACACAACTACTGTGTGCTCACCATGTTTTGTACTTGAAATTACTCAATCCATCAGATATGCTCAACAAGGAATGTTCTTACCTAAACAAAATAGTAGGATTAAGAAACCCCCCAATGTGTGAGGGTTTTATATGTCCTAAGCTTGGACCCCAATGTGTGTGGGGGGGAGGGGGGAGAGAGAACCAAGAAATAAGAAGATTATGATTTTTTTTTTTAACAAATATCTATATGAAACGAGTCGAGCTCGAGCTCGAGCTGAGTTGAGCTTGAATCGTGTCTAGTTTCGAGTCGAGTGACCCAATGGTCGAACTTGACTCGATTTCTGACTCGAGCTCCTAAATGAAGCTTGGCTTGACTTGTTCTATTGAGTCGAGTCGAGCCGAGGTGAGCTTTTTCGAGTCGAGTCGATCGAGTTTCTCGAGCTGACTCGGCTCATGACCAGCCGTAGTGTTCCCAATGATCTGGAAGTGAAACTTGTCGCATACATGTTAAAATCTAGTGATTCAGCATGGTGGGAGCAACTGCAGATTTCTCGCACCCGCCAAAACAAACTTCATTTCCGTTCATGGCCTCAGATGAAGCGCTTGTTGAAATCTTGATTCTTACCTAGTGATGGTGAACAAAATGAAGCTCAAGACCACAACACATCATTTACCATACGAAATAGGTTGGATTCGGAAAGGCAGTACGACGACGATTATGGAACAATGCCTTGTCTCCTTTTCGATTGGCAAGACCTACAGAGATCAAGTATGTTGTGATGTCATCGACATGGATGCTTGTCACATGATACTCGGACGACCGTGATAATATGATCGGGATGCCATACATCATGGCTGGAGCAACGTCATCACATTCATCAAGGATGGGAGGAAAATCATCCTTGCTCCCGCAACCCCCAGTGAAGGCTGCCAAATAACCAAGGGAGAGGGAAGTCTCTCATTATCTTACGCAGCAAGGCAACAGAGCTTCAAGGGAGAAAGCGAAACTTGATGTCAAGTTTCTTTCAAGAGGAGGCGACTGATGTAGTGAGATGAACACCTGATCGATGAAGGAAAGAGTCAAGAGAAGGACCCAAGAGTACTGGGCCTAAAAGGAGCGAAAATAGCAAGATTCATAAATTCATAGCTTCAACCGAACGGTCTCGCGACTGGTTTAATTTTAGATGAGAAACAGTCCGCTCACATTGGACTGTCTGGACCATCCACGACCGGTCGTGGGCCACTGAAGACCGATCGTGCGAAGCGTTGTTTTGCGTGAACTTTCTAGGTTTTAGTTTCGATTGTTGCTGATTCTTTCCTATTTTGACTCTCCTAGGTGTGTAACTAGGGTTTCCTAAGGTTTTCTAGGGTTTAGTTTTATTATTTAAAGGTGGCTTAAACTCGTTTTTAGAGGAGTTCATCTTTTGATTAATATAATTCTTTAAAATTTCTCATTGTTTGTTCGTGGATTCGAAGAGAATGTCTCTTGGATTCGAGATATCCCCTCGTAGATTCGAGGAAGATCAGTTGAGGAGTCCTGATGGTTCCGTAGATTAGAAATATTTATCCCCGTGAGAGAGATGGTGCTTGATCTCACTCGCCTCGGCTGCGCCAAGTTGGTATCAAAGCGAGGTTCTTCCTCAGTGATGGCTTACAACCCTATTGATGGTGATTACAGAGAACAACTTCTAATATCGAGAGAGTTCATGGAGTTTCGACGAGAGCACCTTCAAGCTATGCAAGGGTTACAAGCTCCGTTCGACTATCTCGCCGCAACTCTCACACCACCTCAACCTCCTAACGACATTCACCCCCATGCGATAATTGTACCATGCAATGACATATTCGCTAAGCATCGCCGATAGCTAATCGACGTCCTATTGTAGAAGAAAATATTATATCCAACGATGATGAAGTTGAAGATTTGGTGTTCCGACATCCCATCGCCATAGATGTGCGTGTTGATCACGCTGACAGAGGATTTCAAGGTAAGGGCGAATTACCCAGCTTTAATAGAGCACTCGGTATCGAGGATTTTCTCGATTGGTTAGCCGAAGTTGAAAGATACTTTGACTATATGGGCGTTCCCGATAATCTGCAAGTGAAACTTGTCGTGTATAGGTTAAAATCGGGTACTTCATCATGGTGGGAGCAACTGCAGATTTTCTGCACCCGCTAGAACAAACTTCCCATCCATTCATGGCCTCAGATGAAGTTCATCGCTTGTTAAAGTCTCGATTCTTACCTAGTGATTATAAGCAAGTGTTGTTTTATCAATATCAAAACTGTAAGCGGGGAAGTTGATTCGTCACTGATTACTTGTCTAAATTTTATCACCTTCTGACTCGCAACGAGTTGTCAAAGACGGAAGCCAAAAAAATTGCAAGGTTCATCGGCGGTTTAAGGTCTACAATCCAGGACCAAGTTCAGTTGCGGTTGGTCTGGCCTATGGAGGAAGCTTTTCAGATTGCTACTTGCATTGAGACACAGTTAGCGAAGCTCCTTGCATGTGCCAATCCTTCTCCTATTGTTCCCACAAATAACCTTGTTCGAGATCCATCCCTATCAAAGGGAAAGGAAGCTGCAGTTGATCGTGTTCAACTCCATGTTGGCCACCAAGCTACATAAGAAAGTGGTCTAGCAAGGCGATAATGTTCAGTCATTGTGCCCGGACCATGTAAAATTCTGAATCCTTACGGCCGATCGAGGCCCGATCATTATTTCAGATGTGGACAGCTAGGCCACCTCTCAAATGTATGCACTCAACGGCCCGCGGCTAATGTAGTTATCACCGCGAAAGACGTTCAAGTTGATCAAAAAAATACTGTTGATGCTGAGCAAATTGAAGAAGAGGAAGAAGGGACTGAGTGGCTTTAAGGAGATTAGGGTTTATCCTTGGTTGTACAAGGTAGCACATGCACATTTGAAAAGTATGCCCATCCCCAGCGCCACAACCTTTTCTGCACGAGGTGTACGGTAGATGGAAAAGTGTGTGATGTGATTATTGACAGTGGTAGCTACGAGAACATCGTCTCCCAAGCGATGTTGAACAAATTGAAGCTCAAGACCATACCACATCCTTCACCATACGAAATAGATTGGATTCGGAAAGGCAGCACAACGATGATTATGAAACAATGTCTTGTCTCATTTTCGATTGGCAAGACCTACAGAGATCAAGTATGTTGTGATGTCGTCGATATGGACACTTGTCACATGATACTCGGATGACCGTAGCAATATGATCAGGATGTCATACATTATGGTCGGGACAGTGTCATCACATTCATCAAGGATGGAAGGAAAATCATCATCGCTCTCGCAACCTTGAGTGAAGGCCGCCGAATAACCAAGGGATAGGGAAGTCTCTCCTTGTCTTACGCAGTAAGGCAGCGGAGCTTCAAGGGAGAAAGCGAAACTTGAGGTTGAGTTTCTTTCAAGAAGGGTGACTGATGTAGTGAGGCGATCACCTGATCGATGAAGGATAAGAGTCAAGAGAAGGACCCGAGAGTGGGCTCAAAAGAAGGAGCGAAAACAACAAGATTCACAAATTCATAGCTCTAGCCGACCGGTCGTCCGCCCTGAAGACCGGTCCCGTGACTGGTCTAATTTTAGAAGGGAAACAGTTCGCACACGCTGGACTGTTTGGACCATCCACGACTGATCGTGGGCCACTGAAGACCGATCGTGCGAGGCACTGTTTTGCGCGAACTTTCTAGATTTTATTTTCGATTTTTACTGATTCTTTCCTATTTTGATTATGACTATCTTAGGTGCATAATTGAGTTTCGTAAGGTTTTTTAGGGTTTAATTTTATTATTTAAAGGTGGTTTAAACTCATTTTTAGAGGAGTTCATCTTTTGATTCATATAATTCTTTGAGTTTTTTCATTGTTCGCTCATAGATTCGAGTTATTCTTCGTGGATTCGAAGAGAAGGTCTCGTGGATTCGAGATATCCCCTCTTAGATTCGAGAAAAATCGGTTGCAGAGTCCCGATAGTTCTGTAGATTCAGAATATTTATCCCTGTGAGAGAGACGGTGCTCGATCTCACTCGACCCGGCTGCGCAAAACACTTACTATGGCACACGAGTATAATTCCTAAATAGGAACGGATTTGATGTTTTGATAGATGCAAGGATCTTAAGTTCACATTTCTAGTTTACCTCGTCAGCTAAGTAAGGGTCCAATGTTTAGTTTTCAAATTCCACTTCTCTTACACATTATTTATTCAAGATAATGAGAGGAAAAATCGTAGAATCAAGTTTCTAATTTTTAGTTCTACACTAGGGCATTCAGTAGGGTTTCATTAACCTAGGCTTATTCTTTCATGTAATGTATACATAAGGTCTCCGTGAGAATCTAAAGCCTAGGCACTGTTACCACTCCGTCATGCTCCGAAATTCGGGTACCCGAATAGGGTATTCGGGACCCGAAATTCTAGACTCGTGAACTATACATTTTGGCTTTTAATGCATTAATATTTTAATTCATTTCCACGCATTAATTCACATTCCATCAACATACATTAAAATATATTCAAATCTATTACTACATTAATTTCTAATTATCAATTAAATTTCAAATGTAAAAGTACTATAAACTCAAGTTTGGGAGTAACCCATTATTACATTCAATACTTTAAGAAAGTATAACTAGTCCCTAACAAAAGCAAATAGCGAAATGAAGCCAAAGCATGCCCAATGCTCCAGGCACTAACAATAATAGGGGGCATCCTTATAATACTTCAAACATGTACCTAAAATGTTTAACATATCATGAGCTCAACGGCTCATGGGGTCACTTCGCACCCACGAGTTGAGAAGTTCCACGTTTATAAGATAATCCATCATGGAATCACGGATCATAAATTATAGAGAAATAAAGCAACTAAATGGAATATGAAATATTGTATACATTTTTAGTCTGGTAATCATAATCTTCGAAGTAAAAGTAAGGGCAAGATCCTTCATGATAATTGTAAACAAATTCACAGTTTCACTCCTTTTAGGGGATGACCTACTGTAGAGCACCGGTGCTGTACATTTTAAGGAATGACCTAGGGCAGAGTACTCGTGCACCTACTTTAGGAATTAACCCAAGGCAGAGCATCGTAGTCATTTTAGACCTCACAGGATAGAGGCACCGTACATCTAATATTTTAGGGAGTCCAAGCAGAGCACCTAAGTGACATCCATTTTGGGAATGACCTTGGGCAAGACACCAATACAACCATTTTAGGGAAGACCCAAGGCAAAGTGCCCATGAAATCCATTTCAAGAATGTGGCTGAGCAGGGCACCCGTGAATGTTTGTATAATGTCCCGAACTACCTTCACATATAAACAGGTAATCCAAAATCAATTCATCATACAAGGAATATTCAAAGATGAAGACACAGTCAGATGTGGAGCTTAACTAACATTAAATCTTAAAAGGTGCAATACGACATAACGCAACTTCAAGTTGAACAAGTCCATACGAGGCATAGATTTAGGTTCCACAAGCATGATTCCATTACACATGGCATCCGTACAAGACTCATACAATCACAACGTATTAGAATGATTCATGAATTTACATCCGGTATAGCATAATACATTTTAAGGGTTCCCAATTTCAGATTTGATAAATATACAGACACATGTGTAACACATACATAGATTTAATGCAACAATAACAAGTTACAATACATAGTTTAAACACAATACATGGCATCGATAATAGCCTATCCATATAAATTGGAAACTTCCAACGTAGGGAGGATCACCCACCTGATCATAGTAACGTTTGATGAGACCTTGAGTCCTCGATTTAGTTAATGCTCCAACGTTCCGACTCAGTGAATGACTCAATATAGCAACGTATTGTTAGATAAGAGACGTTTCTACCTTCCTGGAGATGTTCTAGAAAGGTTAGCTAGACAGGTCTCCAAAAACAGGTCTCCAAAACCAAGCCGAACACGGTAGATACGGTGGCTAGTTCAGTGGCTAGGTAAGGTGAGTTACACTTGGCACGACCAACCAAAAATCTCTCTCATTGTCTCTCCCTTTCTCTCTAATTCTCTCCATGCTTCTAATTCTCTCTCTTGGTTTGTAGGATTATGAAACACCCAAACCCTCTCCGGCTCTAGAGTTACAGTTGCACAAGGAAACGCGACGACGGGTGATAACAGATCGATAGTTTCTGACTTTCTTACGCTGACTCAACTTTTGGTTGGCCTTTGATGATCATACGAAGTTCAGGTGGGCCATGCGAGATGAACTCCGATCTAAACAAGGGTTTACATGTTCAGCACGTGATGGGTTCTTGGCTGTGAAGAGGATGGTGCAACAATGGCAGTTTGTTCCCGTGAGTCTTTAAATGAACGGTTGTGGAGGGTTTCTAGACGTCTCACAGATCTTGTGGGCCCCACAAAACGAAACTCTTAACGCCGTTTACTCGGTGGGTTCCGAGTTGAAGGAAACAACGGTCGCACACGGCTTTTCGAAGAAGAGAACTGCAAGATGGATCTTCGGCTATTCTGATTGGATGCTCGACACCGACAACTGTTGAAGAGATAGGAACTGTTGGATGTGGACACAAGGACGGTTGAGATGAGTTGGAAATGCCTCACGTGGATTGCCAAAACGACTTATATATCGTGTGCGGCTTTGCCGCTGGCGCAAACGAAACGAGTTCGTTTTGGAAATATTGCACGTTGCATGGAAAGGTCACGTGGGGTCCACTGCAACGATGAGAGTGAAATCTAATCCATCCATCAGTTTAGCAGGTTGATGCTGGATCAGCAGTTCAAAAATGGAGGAGAACGGAAGCTCAGGTTGGCCGCAAGACGGGAAACAGTGAGATTGAACGTCTGCCGTGGAACCTTACTGATTCCATACAAATAGACGGTCCAGATCGACGGTGGGGTCAACCATGATGGACAGCTGGAGACGGTTGGGTTGAGGCTGGACGTAGGTAGAAGAAGAAGAAGATGAGAGAAGGCTGCGTGGTTTGGTATATATGTATACATATAATATATTATTAATTAATCAAAATACACCCGGCAGAGACGTTAGTACCTTTGCTTATTGTTTTTAGTTAAAAATGTTTAAATATGTATATTCCGAACGAAATTTCACTCTCTATCCAATGAGCATATTGAGGTATGAACTTCAAAAGAAGCTAAAACTAAAATTTCAATGGCTTTCACTCATTCATAGACCCTTAGATAAATTATAAAGTTGATTGAGGTCCTTAGATCGTGATTCAACAGTAGTCTAAGCCTATAATAGTTAGGTGACCAACAAGATGAATAGATTGGATCTACGAGTAGATGCGTGAACAAGCGGATCTAAGGATCTCGTAATTTGTTTACTCAAATTGGGTGGTCCGAATAATGAGGTGAATGGTTGGATTTCAAGGTCTATTGGTGGGAAGGGTTTTCAACGGTGAATTAGGTGGGTAATGACTATACAATAATGCATTTGGTTTTTAGTCCGAGTGAATGTACAAGTAGAGGTGGGCATCGAGTCCGGTGGGACTGAGTTTGGGCTGAACCGATCCTAATCGTCCAAAGCAAAGGCCTGCGCCTAGTCGGATCGAACTTAGTACTGAGTCAGCCAGGCTTAAACTGATTTGAACCATTCATGGCTCGGTCTAATCTGATCCGTGTCCGACTCGGTCACAGGGACCAAGTCGGATCGAGTAATAACTGAGTCAGATCAGTAATAACAGAGTAGATGGCCTGGCAAATGGGTGTGATTTTATAAATATCCATCACATGTGCGAGGCCAGTGCACTTTTAAAGTTCACACCAGTGAGTGCATTTAGCATTTGTAAACTACTCTCACTGCTCTGACATCCACCATTTATCCCCTACCTTACCTACTCAACTGCTCTAACTATTTAAATGCATTACCATATGATAGCGCGCTCGAACCAATGATGTGAGGGAACCCTGACAGTAGGTTCTACCTCGGTATATTCATTGTATATCCACGCCGTCCATCAGCTTTAACATATTATTTTAGTGCTTAAACAGAAAAACGAAGGAGACAAAAGTTTTTTTTTGGACCACACCACAGGAGACAGTGGAAGACATGGTTATTCACCAATAAAAAACATTTTATCTGCCATAAAGTTTTGGATCAAGCGGTAGTTGTTTTTTTTTTTTTTTTTTTTTTTTGTTCCTTTAATCCAGGTTGTTTTGAGCTTATTAACGGGTTGGATTATCAAAAAAACATTATAGTGAACTTTAAACAATTTTTAATGGTGGCCATTGAACAACCACTGTTTCCTGTGGGGTGGTCAGGTCCACCTTAAATTTGCTATCTTTTTTATTTTTTGGAACACGTCTTAAAATAATCTATAAAAAATGATGGACGATGTCGATATACAATGCATTCATCAAGGTGAGCCTTATGGTCAAGGATCACACCAACATTGATGGTTGGGGGTCACAGACTCACAGTCAAGTCACTTGGCGTCGAGACCCAAACCCTCCATCATGCGTGTACAATCAACCCTCGTTAGGACGGTCAAATCCTTTTCATAGGAATTAAATCATATTCCAATAATATATAATGGATCGTACACATGCATCCATTTACCACAGACACATGATCCATACAAATCAATCTAAGCAGTTCGAATCGCCGGTCCCATGATGGACAAAGCATGATCAACAAAAAACAACGATTGAACAATCACAACCATTTGAATAGTGGCCTAAGAAACGAACGGTTTAGAAAGAAAAAAAAATCAGCTTTCCATATTAAACACGAAAAATCGTACTATTTGAATTATCTGGTCAGCATTGTTCCCAAGTGTGCCAAGAGGTCCACCATTCAAACGATCTTGATCGCATGCCATGTGTACAGGAGTTCGTATGCATGTGTATGACCTTCCATACTATTTTGAAATAGGGTAAAATTTTTCTTTTTCAAACAAAAAATGGTAAAAAATACAATAAGAAATGGAGAGAAGGAAATGGGCAATGTAGGAGGCTCTTCTGACCTAAATGATTGCCAAGTGGGCTACGATCTGATCGGAGGGTTGCAGAGTTTTGGAAGATGAATAGAGAGAGATAGAGTAGCAGAACGAAGAAATACGAGATATATATATATATTGTTGGGTCTCCTCGTTGGTAGACTCTGCAGAGTTTCAACAAGGGGTCTCGGGTTTGAAATCCATTAGTGGTGAAATATCCACGTGCTGACGGCACCAGTGGGTGCGTTGCATGACTGACTAGGGGGTGGGTTGCAGGACTAAAAAAAAAATGAAGGTAGATGTTTGGCCAGCAGCCAAAACTTTTGCCGGTCTGCCATTTAAAAGCTTAAAAGCTGACCCCGTGTCATTGGCACAAAGGCTTGGGTGATGACAGTTATGATGATGATGATTTGTGCTAAGAGGAATTATGAAAGATCCACTACCGTTGTAGGTTAAAAAGCAAATATTCCTGTTTAAGAATCTTTGCATATTTTAAGTTCTTTTAATTGATATAACAAATTTGAAATTCTTTACGAACCACTGCTTTGGTCAGCTGCTGTATAGTGATGTTATGCAAACTTTTTTAATTTTTATTTTTAAGCGAAATAGTTCCTTAGGGCTTATCTCTCAAAAAAAAATAATAATAATAATAAATAAATAAATAAAAAATAAAAATAAAGTTCTTTGAGGTTTATTTTTCCACAAAGGAAACGGTGGGATATTTGTACACGTTGCATTGTCACATGTAGGACATTGGTATATCTGGGCTGCTTGAAGATGGGTAGTAGCTCATGTTACACGTGCAGTGCATATGGATGCTTGAAGATGGATGTTAGGGAACATGTCACACATGTGGCACATGTGGCAGACATGAAGCGCTTAAAGATGAGGAGTCCAGATCCTCTGTTGAAATCGAGCAGAAAAATCCTGCTCGGCACTTCTCTGATTGGTCCAGCTCAGCCTATATGTGTCAGAGCTGAGCTGCTCTAACAGAGTCAAGATGAGCTGGACCAATTAGAGCAGGAAAGTTTCTCTGCTCATTTTCAACAAAGGATCCAGATTCGAAGATGAGAGGGCAGTACACATGTGGCACAATAGCACATGCATGTGGCAATAGCTTGAAAATGATGTCAGGACATGTTGTACATGTGGCACATTAGGAGTGTGACACATAGACCTTGGGACAATTATATATAGATGGGTACGTAGTGTCACATGTTGCACATGGGGGCAGTTAAAGATGATGGCAGCACTTGGTGCATTAGGACATGGGGCATATTGACACATGGGTACTAAAAGATGAGTTGTAGCACATGTGGCACATTGCAAATGTACAATGCTTTAAAATGGATGGTAGCACAAGTTGCATGTGTGGCACATGAGAGATGGGTGGTCGCACATGTGGGCACTTGAAGATGGTCGGTGGCATGCATAGCTATGGAGAACTTTGTGGAAAGGGTTGTTTCATCTCTTTCCCCAGTTTCATGGAAATTATTTTTCTTAAGTATGAATAAGGAAATGAAAATGATGCATCTTCCAGGAATTGGAGGGAAATGGAAACGGTGTTTCCAAGTAATTTACAAAAACAAACGATATTTCAGCATCCAAACAGGCCCTTAATATTATTTTCAGTCATTTCCTCCAGCTCTAGATCTATATACAGACTTGTGCCATTGATAATGAAACCAGTGCTTTGCTTTTAATATGAATTTGGCATTTCTTCACTCATGACTACTTTCAGATCTGCCCTCATTTGTTCAGGATGCAGCAAGCTGGGGTGCCATTGCCAACAGATGCAACTGAAGACCCTGTGTATGTCAATGCAAAGCAATATCACGGTATCTTGTGGCGTTGGCAGTTGCGTGCAAAAGCTGAATTAGAAAACAAATCGATAAAAAACAGAAAGGTATGTTTCCTGTAGCTTCTCTTACTTTCTGAGTTCCTTATAACGAGCAATTCTACTCCAAATGGTCCATTTTTAAGCGCCAAACACCTATCTTCCACATGCCAACATGTAACACATCTAAGACCATCCACTTTGAGATATAGTCATAGGTAGAGGTGGGCAAAAACCAAGCCAGCTCGAAAGCTCAGCTCGGATTGATTTGAGAAAGCTCAACTTGGATTGGTTCAAATGCAAGTTCAAATCAAAGCAAGCCTTGGAGTCGAGCTCGTTTGAAAAAACAAACCAAGCTCAAACTAAGGCAATACCGGCTTGGCTTGGCTCAAAGCTCAATTTGATTCAGCTCGGTTTGATTCGGCTTGATTCAGCTCGTAGATTGTAAGCACACTGTTTCCTGTGGTGTCATCCACTTGAGCTTTGGATATGATTCCATTTTGAGATCATGTCCTAAAATGATATGTAAAACAGATGGACAGCATGGATAATACATATACATGATGACATGGATGCATATACATATACATGAACGCACACTATTTCCTTGCACTTGTAAAATTACACTCATGTACTTTTGTAGACACCCCACCTTCGGCTACACTGCTGGTAGAGATCGCTGGATGAATGGAGGACCATACCCCCAAATCCCAAGTCCAAACTCAGCCAAACTCACCCTTGTAAGCCCCAATCCATATCCAACTCAAGCCTGAACCCAGTCAACCCACTCCTAAACATCAGCCTGAAAAACCCCCCATAAGAAAAGCCAATCAAAAAATCCTAAAAAAATCAAACTCACTGAGTCAACCCACTGAGTCAACCCGCTGAGTTAACTCGTTGAGTCAACCCGCCGAGTCAAATCACCGAGTCGACCCGCTGAGTCAACTCATCGAGTTAACCCACCGAGTCAAAACAGCAATCCCGAGAACGTCCGTACGGGCAGCCCTCAGGGGGCCGCCCAAAAGTATTTACGGGTTCTGTCACTGCCCGCTACTATAAATACCTCCCTCCCCTTCTCATTCAAGACAATCCGTCCAGTCCAGCGAGCCATCCGTCTGAGTCCTTCTCCACCCTTTTAGCCCATCTTTCCACCAAGGAGAGCCCGAGTGAGGAGAGTCTAGCCCTGGTCCAGCCCAGCCTGACCACTGGCCCAAGTCTCCCAAGCCATCCAAGTCTTGATCCAGCCACTCGAAGCCAATCCTTGCGACACCTCCGTCCATCTAGCTGTTCCTTACTGGCATTATCTCATTCGCATCTAGCATAAGTGCAACATTTACTTTTCTTCCAACCCCCCTGCTTCACTACAAGCACTTTGATTATTCAAACACATAGCATGCATCTCGCATAAAGCACCTGTCAGTTCGAGCGTATGCTCTGGGCTTGCCTGTTAGTGGAACCTGCCCATCAGAAACTCTTACTGCTCAGACCTGCATTCATGTACATATCACTACAAGCACTTTGAATATTCAAACACACAGCATGCATCATCTCGCATAAAGCACCTGTCAGTTCGAGCGTATGCTCTGGGCTTACCTGTTAGTGGAACCTACCCATCAGAAACTCTTACTGTTCAAACCTGCATTCATGCATCATGTCATCTATGAGAATATACGAGGATTAAAACAGACTTTAAGTGTTAGTTCGATTCTGTGAAGTAAAGACCGTACTTCGGTACGGGCAGTGTGTGGGGTGCTTAACCTCTTCCCACCCTGTAACTGTGATCCCTTACCTCGAATCTCTGGCCACAGATCGAAAGGAGTCATTTTAGAGGAAGGAATCTTCGAATCCCCTTCTTTAACGTTTCTACGGGGTCTAGCCGACTGTAGATTCGAAGTAACTGGCAAGTGGCGACTCTAGTCTTATATAAACTCATTTAAACACATCCTACCTTAACACGACTACCAAACAAAGCCCTCGAGAACGAGGCAAGCCAGTGGCACAAACGGCGATTCGCACTCACGCATCCTCTCCTTCTTTTCCCAAAAGGGGAAGGGACGAGAACGTCGTGTGAGAGCGCGGAACAGCGAGGGTCCACAACTTTTGTTTGGAAAATGCTCTTACATTTCTATTTTGAAGCTGCACTCCTTTGGAGGATATTAAACATCATATAGTAAAATACGTTTGTACTTTTTTTTTCTAACTTTTTAAGTTCTTTTCTATTTAAATAAACAAGCAAAAAAGAGCCACCACTTGTTTGAACTTGGCCCGGCCCAGTTCGAAATTTTCGACCAAATCAATCCTAGCTTGAACCAATTTTTTATGGAGCAAACCAAACTTAGGCTGCATGGGTCGGACCGCAACCCAAACCAAGCCAATCCACAAACTGAGGTGGCATAAAAACAAGCCAAACCAAACTAGGGCTAACTCGACTCGGCTCGGCCCGGATTGTTGCCCACCTCTAGTCATAGGAAACCATGCACTTTACTTAAGACAGAACCATTCAAAGATCTCCATGGTTGCAATAGATCATCCCTTATCACAACAAATTGTGAGATTGGGTTGCATTAAATGCAAGAGTCATCTCTGGTGTGATCTACTTGAGCGTTGGATTTGCCATGTTTTAGGGCTCGTTCCTTAAAATGATCTAAGAAAATGGATGGATGGCGTGGATAAATATATACATTACGGTGGCTCCACATAAGCCCCTGGTATGACGGACTATTAATGTTTGGGCAGCGGTCGGACGGAATCCGCTTCCGGCTTTGACATGAAGCCTTGCCCCAGGCAATAGTCCTAGTTTCTTGGGTAATTACGAATTGCTTAAATACTCTGCCGTGATAGATGATACACAGGCACTTTGAAATTGCGTAGGTGGCATACAAGTAATCAAATTTTGATCATCTTACTATCGAATTGATGGACTTTAGTAGACAGTTAAAAATGAATATTATCTAATGATTTTATTTCCTCAAGTGTCTACAAAATGGAGGTTAGGATTTGATCTTGGAACTGTGACTTTGCCATGGTGGACCACACAATCTAACCTGTTTTATTTGAGTTAATATATACCACGTGTACAAACGTGTACAATTTCTGAGTGCCTATGTATCAAGTGTCATACGCAGTCCGAGTGCTATGTAACGGATGGTATTTATTTTGGAACACAAGCTTTGAACTGCTGTTTGCAAGTTCAAGACCCAACGGCCTACGGTTTTCAAAACATGATGTTGTTGGCTGATTTTTTTGGCTTTCGAGGTTAGCTAACCCTGCATGCATTACATTTTTTTTTCACACACACACGCCTCACTCACCAACGCCTGGACTCACACGGTAGTAGGATTTCACCACATATGAGACTTGAACCAAATCGATTGTGTTGAAACTCCAGGTTGGGTGGTTAATTGATTAGATAGGTTGTATTTATACTCTAAAAAGTAAAAAAGAACTTGATTGATTGTTATGTTGATTAGAACTCTCTCATTAGTGACTCTTATTGGTGAATGAAACAAGATCATAAGGTACGCGGGACCATAATATATAGTCTCACATGCCTCACTTGTTGGGATAGGAGGGTTGGTAGCGGAAGCAAAGCCGAACACAAGTAGTAAATTGAATCAAATGAGCAACACAATGCAATCACAATGCATGCAACCAACCACACATAGACAATCCGAATTTAATATGGAAAAACCCCTCACGGGTAAAAAACCACGGCACAAAGCGACACCAATCCACTATAATATCAGAAGTTACAAGAGATGGAACTCAAAATCCCAAGATCACAAGCTCACGAGAGAAACTTAAGCTTTCCCAAGAAGAAAACTTTCTTCTCAAGCTCTTTCTCTCATCTAGAACCTCTCTCAATCTCCTTTTCCGTCTAGGATACCTTTAATCCCGTAATACACTCCTTAAATAGGAGAAAAACCGAAAATAAAAACTCATTGCGTAAAACCGAGTAAGAAACCCGTTACAACAAAGAGACTCGCTGTTTGATCTCCACCGTGACCGACCGATCGGCCGACCAGTCGGTGGCGTCTGTGCATGTTGTTTGAGGTGTCCGTTTCCAACAAACTCCACCACGACTCAAATTATCATACACCACCTTGCCACGCACAACCTCCATCTCTACTTCGTCATCATTATAATCATGTCGCTTCTCGTGCCTCATCGACTTTATCGTTGCATCTTCACACGTCTTGTCGTTCTTCCCATGTGGCCCTTTTTCTCTTGCTACATATGAGCAATCATGGATCCCGCTGCCGATCCCGCAGCTCCATCATGAATTTTGCTCCCAATCACCTTGTAAAGATTATCGCACCTCCGTACCTTTATCATCACGAATGCTCCCTTCACCACTTTACAATACCAATCACAGCCGATGAACATGCACCCTTTCGCCTCGAATACACCAAGAGATATCACATTCCTCTTCATCTCAAGGACATGCTTCACAATTTCAAGGATTCGTTCGACTCCATCGAACATCTTAATGCGCACTGAACCAATCTCTACTAAGTTGCGAGCATAGCCATCACATACAACAACCGATCTACCATCATACTCTCTGTATGTCATGAATGAACTCCGATCTGGACATACGTGACATGATACACCTGAATCCAAGAGCCGCTTTTCACCAAGAGACTCTATGCCGGATACAGTTAATACATCACCACCAGTCCTCTACGGTATTGGCTCCCTCCTTAGAAGAATCTCCAGATTTCTCCTAGTTTTTTCCGGGATTCGAACAAATCATTCTTCACATGCCCTTCTTTCCCACAATTCAGCATCTCACTTTGTACTTTCACTTGCCCTTTGATTTAGATATCGATGACGGAGATCCTCCACCCCGCTCAGAATTCCTCCCCCTCATAACCAGTGCCTCATCCGTATAGGGACCCACACCGCCGCTTTTCCTTCTCATCGCCTACGCCTAAAGGGCTGAGATAACGGTTTCCACGCTAATAGTCTCCCTACCTGCGCACAACGAGTTCTTGAGCGACTCATATGATTCTGGAAGAGAACTTAATAGGATAAACGCTTGATCCTCATCCTTCATCGGTTCATCTACATCCATCAACTTACAAATAAGCCTATTGAAATTGCTAATGTGGCTCTCAACATCGGCCCCCTCCGTCATCCTCAAATTATACAACTAAAGCTTCAAGTATATGCGATTTTCTAGAGATTTCTTCGCATAGATATTCTCCAACTTCGCCCATGTTTCAGCCGCAGTCTTCTCTTTCATGACGTTATACAGAACCTCATCTGCCAGGCATAATTGGATTGAGACATTGGCATTTTCATCGATCTTCTTTCACTCTTCTTTTTTCGTAACCTTCGGTCGCTTTCCAAGGAGCACATCTTGTAATCCTTACTGAACTAGAAGGCCTTTCATCTTCACATGCAAAGTTCAAAATTATTTTTCCCCGAATACTTCTCTATGTCAAACCCCATGCCCGATGCCATACTCTTGTCTCATATCCGAATTTTTGCTACACCCCAACGATTGCTCTGCTACCAGTTGTTTGGATAGAAGGGCCGGCAACGGAAGCAAAGCCAAACATAAGCAGCAAATTGAATCAAACAAGCAACACAATGAAATCAAAATGCATGCAACTAACCACACAGACAATCCGAATTTAACATGGAAAAACCCCTCACGGGTAAAAAATATAGCATAAAGCGACACTAATCCACTATAATATCAGAAGTTACAAGAGATGGAATCCAAAACCCAAGATCACAAGCCCACGAGAGAAACCCAAGCTTTCTCGAGAAGAAAACCCTCTACTCAAGCTCTTTTTCTCACCTAGAACCTCTCTCAATCCTTTTTCCCGTCTAGGATACCTTTAAGCCCGTAATACACTCCTCAAATAGGAGAAAAACCGAAAATAGAAACTCATTGCACAAAACGGCGCAAGAAACCCGTTACAACATAGAGACCTGTCGACCGGCCGGAGCTCACCATTGACCGGCCGACGGTCCCTGCCGACCAGTCGACAGAACCCAAAATCGGTCCAGCGACCTCATTGTCTGATCTCCACCATGACCGACCGATCGGTGGCGTCTGTGCATGTTGTTTGAGGCAGTCCGTTTCCAACATGACCTTGGCAATAGGGGGCTCAAATCCATCATGGCCATGAACTCATTCCACTTGACCCAATGGTAGTGGACCTTTTTTGCAATCCTAGCATGCCAAGTGGTCGGACCTGAACCCATCTCGCAATGCTAAGTTGATCAAACCTCTTCCCATCCGACCTTGGCAGTGGGAGTCAAATCAATCATGACCTATGTCACCCACTCGGCTGTTGATGACGCTAGGATTTAGTAACTTGGTCATCAATGATTCTTGAATACCCTGAAATATTTCAGGACCATCTCAATGGGTTTCGGCAATCCAAAGTTTGGTTCCAGTCATCTATGATAGGAACGATGATAAGTTAGCATGAATTAATCTTTTTACACACCCACGCTCAAACATAAACCCTCCTCACATCGACACTCAATCCTATGATCTCAGTGTTGAAACAGGAATGCCTGCCACTAAGCCATAAAGTCAGACCTGAAAATACATATACTTGGATGTGCTGATTAGTCACACCACAATGGGTACTCGAACACGGAACACATGACCCTGTTATGAAACTAACGTGTATGTAGAGATGTTCAAATAACTGTTTGTACATCCAACTAGTTGACCTGCAAGGTGACATCTTGACCGTCCAACAAGGTTGTCCTACCATGAAAATGGAATGCCTCAAAATATCAAGTTGATCCAACCATAGATGCTCGTGCCCCATGTGAATGTGGAGTTTTTTTTAGAGATACTAGTGTAAATTATATTTTGAGCCACTTGTTTTCTCATTTTCCATCTTATTGGATCAATCAAAGCTTTGATATGCAATTACAATGGGTTGGGTCAGAAATGCATGATGGGGCTGTTAACGACCCATTTCTTGTTGGAAGCAATTGTGTACTGAGTAAACTCTATGGGGCACACCATGTCCTATGTGTCTAACCAAACAGTCCATATGTTTTACCAGCTCGTTTTAGGTTATGAGCCCAAAATTGAAGCATATTCAATGCTCAAGTGGACCACATCATGGGAAACGGTGTGAATTGAACGCCCACCACTGAAAACATCCCGGGAGTCACAGAAGTTTTATATAAAACTGATATTTGTGTTTTCCCTTCATCTATGTCTGTGTGACTTTATGAACAGAAAAAAAAAAAAAAAAAAAAATCATTCTGGGCTGCAGGAATGTTTCAATGGTCGATGTCATTATCCCCACTGTTTCCTGTGGTGTGGTCTACTTGAGCTTTGGATATGCTTCCATTTTGGTCTCATGCCCTAAAATGAGCTGGTAAAATGTATGGACAACATAGATAAGACACATACATCCAGGGCCCCACAGTACTGCCATTCTTGTTGAGCCTGAATTATATCCGGCGCTCAAGATAATAGTTTTAAATGTCTTAGCCCAAATCCAACCTGAGCGTCGGAAAATATTTTCGGACCTAACATTGCATTTCCAGGGCCCATGGTGGGCCCTACAGTTGATTTCAGCAACTACCAGCAGCTACTAGCAGTAGCAGCTAAAGAAGTTAAATAAAATGCACGGAGGAGTAGAAATGGGCCTGGCCAGTTTTAGGTTGGGATTTGAATGGCCCAGCTTTTGATCTGCCTAAAATGGGCCAGGCAAGCCCGCTTTGAAATTGGGCCTTCAATTCGCCTTTGCAAATGATCATCGGAACCACTGATCAATCGGGCCCAAAATCAGACCCTGGCATGATCTACTGGCCTATATTGCTGGTCTGATAGCTCAGACCATATCCGGCCATGGATTGTCGACTCAGGCGAGTCCTACTGGACTCAAACTCATTGCGAGTTGCTGCGACTCGACTCAAATTCGTTCCAGTCTTTATTAAAAATGAATAGATCTTAACCATCGGTATGGATTCTATTGAAAAGTAAAGCCCAATCAAAATATTTAGTCAGCCCATAGCTGGGGCCATCATTGGATTTCTCATAGAAATCTCTCCATGCACCTATTTGCATTTAGACTCGTTGGTACGCACGAACTATATGTGGCCGTAAGATTCCGTGGCCGGACTTATCTTCAGCAAACGATCTTGTCCATCCATTTTTGCATGCAACGGAATTTGTGGTTTGAATCATTGTATCAGTATGATATTCTCAGGCCACCTTCTAATTAACGGTCTTGATTGGTGATGTGTCTCCTAACGTGTCCAAATGCAACTAAATGACCCACCAAATCGTTTTTTGTTGTTTGATCAAATGAGTTCAGAGCTCCAATTTTTCATGGACAAATAAGTGCCGTGGTACGTGTACAGCGGTGGTTTTAAGACTCGGATGAGTCAACTCGGACTCGGCCGGCAACCTCCAACTCGAGCCAACTTGGGGGAGTCCTGACTCGACTCAGGGCCGAGCCGTCGAGTCTTTTAACCATGTCTACAGTCCTCCTTAAATGTTGGGCTATCCAAGCCATCAAATTTGTGGGGCAGACGATCAACGAAGCATAGAGTGAGAATAGCGCTGACAGATTAATCTTAACCATCAGTTTAGTGACAATAAGATGAACCGTCAAAAGTAAAATAACGAATGGCTCAATTCAACTGGAAAAATCAAACAGTTCCTATCATTTTCTTACATTATGGTCATTTGATTGGATGGTCTGGATTTCCATTCAATTGGAAAAATCAAACGGTCATTTGATTGGATGGTCTGGCTTTCTTGCAATATTATTGTCATTTGATTGGATGGTCTAGATTTCCTTTCAACTATACCAGATGGGGACAACTTATGAGAGGATCACAGCCGAATTTGTTGGTCAAACCATGTTGACTATCGGTCCCACATAATGTAAGGCCTGGATCTTGCACACGTGCTCAATGTTGACACGTGTCTTGTAGTTCACCTATCCACAGTGCGCGTGGCGGAGAGATGCATCAATCTGAGCCGTCCGTCAATATGAACCATCTTTCCACAGTTCACCCCACTGTACGGATGTAGGGTAGGCTGCTGAGAAGGCTCCCCAGCGGACATCCTGAGTTGTTTGCCTCTTCTGCACCACAAAGTACCATATACAAGTGGAAGGCATATACATCAATCCCATCTGTCCAAATAATGGGCCAGCTTTGATGGGCTTATAGCTTAAAAATCAGATCAATCGATCAATCATAACCGCTTATCAATGGAGATGTGTTATTCATAGGAGACCCATTGATTGTTTTTCATTTTTAACCGTTGATTTATTGGCTACATATAGAACAGCTGAATGATCCTAGTGAGTGTGGTTCTTAGATAACCTCTATTCGGATGGTAGAGTTCTGTTTTAGGCTAGCGTTTGCTTGATCTATGGCTGAGAAGTCTATATCCCTTTTTATTTGTTAAATCATCTCATCTAATCAGTGGATAGAAAGACGAAATTCAAAATCTCACACTATTTTTACACAATAAACATGGAAACATTTGGATCATATATAAACATCTTCCAACACAAGCACGGAAATATACACATGCGCGCACGGCGCGCACCCACGCATCCTCTCTCTCTCTCTCTCTCTCTAACACACACACACACACAACACACACTCACATACACTCACACGCGCACCCATATAAGCACCTCTCTCTCTCTCTCTCTCTCTCTCTCTCACACACACACACACACACACACACACACGCACGCACGCACGCACGCACACTCTCTCTCTCTCTCTCTCACACACACACACACACACACACACACACACACGCACGCACCCATATAAGCACCTCTCTCTCTCTCTCTCTCTCTCTCTCTCTCACACACACACACACACACACACACACACGCACGCACACACTCTCTCTCTCTCTCTGTCTCACACACACACACACGCACGCACGCACACTCTCTCACACACACACACGCACCCATATAAGCACCTCTCTCTCTCTCTCTCTCTCTCTCTCTCTCTCAAAAGAATTAATGAATGAGAGTGATCATGTTAAGTTATAATTGTAAAAACATTACCTTAGTCCTCCCAATGAAATATAAAATGATCATAAACCCTACTCATTCCTCACTTTCTTTTAAATATATTACATAAAATAAAGAAATTTCAAGGGAATGTCGGCAGTGTTTACAGTAACTACTTCCATGATCTACACATATATTCCCAACCCATGGAATCTTTCTCATCCCTTCCCTTTGTTTTAAGCTTATGAGGTGCTCAATCCACTACAACATTTTGTAGGATCAACTCAACCTACGATCTATCATGTGGGGCCCACAGTAATGTTCTCCTGAAATCCAATGAATTCATCACATGCATGCGCCCTGTTGTATTATCCTTAATTTTCTTCCAAAAATAGGCCACTCATGTCCGTTTATCCCTATCGTTCACATCTTCTGAATGGATTAGATGGCATATATATATATATATATATATATATATATATATATATATATATATATATATATATAAAGCACAATATTGGGCCCCACACATCATCAGGAATGTTTTTAATAGTGGGACTCCCATCCTGACTGTTCCCTGAATGGGCCTTGATTTTTTTGTCGCCTCGATGAGCATTACTGGCTTTCAAATGATGTACAGATTGTATTCATGAAAACAACATGGTGGGCCCCACATGTCCATTTGTAGCTTATGCTTCTCCTACAAACTAATTTTTGTAACATGCATCGATGGATTGTATCTAAACCGTTCAAATTGTTAAGCCATTCTGGATGGACCACACAACCCAAGTGTTTCACTGGTGACCATCAAATGGCCGTTCAAATCAAACAAGCAAATATCCGTTCATCAGAGGTAAGGATACTCTGATCAATCTGATTTTTATGGATGTAAACTGTATGCAGTGGGGGCCCATGGTTTTGATCCATCACAAATAAGCCACGTGTACAATGGCTGTGTGCATGCTTCCGGATATTCATGCACTTCAAGAGTACCAATAAGTTTTCCATTGACAATTTAAATCTTTTCATTATTTTAATAGGACATCTAATCATGGCAAGTATTTCAAACATGTGTAATTATTAGTACAAAGATATTTAAGCTTTATATTAATCTTTGGGCCCACCAAACCTTTCACTCTATGTCTGCTTCCGGGCCCTTTATCTGGTGGGCCCAAAACATCCCAAAATCAACGCATATGTGCACGCTTATCGAGCTGTGGAGACATGTTTAAGAAAGAGTGGGTGAGGTGGGACGCAAATTTCCTACCAGTGTTGTAGGGAGCCCATGAAACAAAAAGCTTTGTGGGGCCCACCATGATGTTTGTGTGACATCCATTCCGTCCATCGGTTTCACCAGCTATGGTAGGACGTGATCCCAAAAAATCAGACAGACCCAAAACTCAAGCTGGCCACACCATAGGAAACAGTGAATAGGTTGGATGGCAGCTAAACCTTGTGGTGGTCCCAGGAAGGTTTTCAATGGTGGGTCCCCATCCCTGCTGTCTTCAGGTAGTATGGCCAGTTCATGAATGTTGGGTCTGCCTGATTTTTGGGATCACATCCTAACATAAGCTGGTGCAACTGATAGATGGTGTGAGATGAATGTTGGGTCTGTCCTGATCTCTGGGATCACATCCTAACATAAGCTAGTGCAACTGATGAATGGTGTGAGATGAATGTTGGGTCTGCCTGATTTTTGGGATCACATCTTAATATAAGCTGGTGCAAACTGATGGATGGAGTGGGCCCCACAGATTTTCGGGCTCCCTGCAAGAAGTTTTGTAGGAAATCCGTGTCATGGCACGCCGAGACACGTGGTCCTGAAAACGTGCTTCCTTCCCGGGCCCGGTGGGCCACACTCAGGGTCAATTTGTCAAGCCATCTGTCGTGCGACACGTGGGGTCCACCCACCACCAAGGCCAAATGTGTGGCCCACCTCAAAAGGTGGAAAAGGACCTCCACCTTAGTTAATTTTGCAAAATCACGCAATCACTCCAGGGCATGCCTGAGTGCACCTGACCATGGTGGTGGGACCTAGCCCTTGTGGTGTGCTTTTTATAAAGAGCTATTCAGATACATGCAGAGGTACCACAACTTCCTGCCGCATTCATTCTCTTCTGTTGCACAGGACATCACTACCACAAAAAATAGTGGACCCCACCATGAAGATCTCCCTCCTAAAAATTAGGCTGATCTGCTCAATTGGTGGGGTACACCTCTCTGTTGATCCAGACCATTGGTTGTCAATTAATCCAAAAGGATGTGGCCCACCTGATGAGTGGAAAAACCTGATTTTTGTCCCAAGTATTAATTATGGCAGTGCCTACTGTTTTCGTGGTACTGATGTCCTACACATAATTAAGTGGAAGAGAGAGAAAGAGAGAGAGAGAGAGAGAGAAGTTCATCATGGCCCCCAAGGAGACAGGCAGACACAAGTGAGTCTGTGTAGCCATTGACCCTAAAAAAAAAAGGCCCATCATAAGAAATTGATTGCACCAAGGAGAGGCCCAGCCAATGGTTCCATGCTTGGGATGCTTTGAAGATAAAAAGGCTCTATGTCAACCTTAGGAAATCTAAAAGTCATTTGCTTTTATTCCTCCATCCTTTTCACACATTCCCCCCCTTTACATAAAGCTGATGACAAGCTCTTTCTAGACCCTTGGGAGCGAAGGGATGAAGGTGGCCAACACTCTTATTTGTGACCACAAGTGATGGTTGGTGCTGGTCGCCTTGGGTTGTGGATCCGCTTTTAAGATAAATAGGGTTTTCAATTCTGGCTTCCATTGAGTCCACTGTGACAGTGAGTAATTGTTCATGTCAGCTCGCTTGTGTTGCATACTAGATTTTAAGATTTAAGGGTTTAGGGTTTAGGGTTTTAATGATTCAGCTTCAATTGTGATTAGAAGTAGCATTTGATGTGAGTCAATTTGTATTGCAGGTTGGTTTTTATGATTTAGTTGTTTAGGATTTAAGGTTTAGGATTTAGGGTTTTAATGATCCAACTTCACTAGTGAGTAAAAGTGGTGTTGATGCTAGCCAACTTGTAGTGCAACCGACTTGTATTGCAAGTTGGCTTTTATGATTTAGTTGTTTAGGGTGTAAGGTCAAGGGTTTGAGTTTAAGCTTCTAACTTTCATGGTTAGCCAAGGCGACGCTGGGCGCTCACTGACTTAAGTTGTAGCCTTGCACTTCAAGTCTAATGAGTGACCTATAGGGTTTAGGGTTCAAAGGCTCTACCTTCAGTGGTTTTTTTTTAAATATGGAATCTAACTTTAGTTTTTTCATTATTTTAATATGTAGCCTCAAAGTTAACAATTTAGATTGCTTTTATTGCACTTTCAAATTAAATTGTAATTATTGGACAAGTATAATGGAAATAATAAAATTTGAAATTAAATTGTAATTATTGTACAAGTATAATGGAAATACTAAAATTTGAAATTAAATTGTAATTATTGGACAAGTATAATGGAAATAATAAAATTTGTTATGGAGAGCTCACATGTACCCAATACCAGAATTATTAGTGGTGATACCCTACTATTGTGGGCCCACCTAGTGTACTCATGATATTCGCTTTACACAGCAGATGTGCACCTAGTAAAAAATAAGCCTGATAAAATTACGAAGTGATCATACCGTAGAAAACAATGTACAACTATCCAAAGTCTTTCCAAAGCCCCAAAAAATGGTTTAAAAATGAGTCATCCAAAGATTGAATCACTACGAATATCTTGGTGGTCGGTACTTTTGGTGTTCTTTCTTTCAAGCTTCTAGTTTTTTCCGTCCGCAATATGGTGAGTGTATGACGTCCAACCCATGCGATATACATTCATGGAACACCCTAAAAATAAGCCAATCAAATCATCAGATGGGCCCCACCACTTGAATTTGGAGCTCTTTGGTAGTCTTACATTGTTTTATATGTTATGGCCCACATGATGGAGTTTGTCCATTGGATGGAATATTGGATGCCGTGCACATGCTACAAAGGCCCCACAGCAGCCTAATGCCACCACTAATACCGAGTTCCATGTGAGCATACCACATTTACTGTTTACCAGAATTCTGTGGGCTACTTAGACCTCACAAATAATAGGCTGAAAGCTACATTGATGTAGACAGTTTAACCAAATGGACGACTTTTATTTTAAGGAGATAATATGATAGGACCCAAAGAATGGGAATATGGTAGAGCCATCTGCCCACAATACACATGGTGAGGCAATGTAAAGATTGGGTCAATCATCACAAGGTAAATAATGATCAGGTCCATCCATTTATTGAGCCCAAGCATGGATGGCTTACGAGATCAAAAGTCAGCTATTAGACAATCTGAACGATTTGATGGTCGCCATCGAATCGACGGTGGAAAAGGAAAGGGTAAAATTTGTGGTTGATTAAGCTAAAGAAAGTGACATTTGGATACCCTAATCATTTTTCTCTTTGAAACCTAAACGGTCCACGCCAGCACCTAATGTACGGATGGACCCAATTGACACATCACCATGCCACATGCACCGTTGAAAGATGGCTCTACCGTATTTCTAATATTCTGGCCCACCATATCATCTTGGTAGGAAACAACAAAAATTAATGATGTTTTGTAGTATTCTTCACAAGTACCTCTCAAACATTAGTCATATCTTCTTGAGATCTTGACTTGAAAATGACGTAATTGAAAATTGGGACCTTATCTCTATGGCATGAATGTTAAGGAAGCTAATGACCATTTGATTATTTTCATTTTATTAGACCATAACTATTGCAATTCAATTCAATAATGCATCCAAACGTGACTTGACCAATCATCGCACCGCTACTTGAAATTCTCCCCATCTTATCACATCGTGGGCCTCGCTTAATCACCAAACCAATCTTCAATTAGTGGGTGAAAACGGATACTTTAACGGTTAAACCGGCATTTGGGATTAAATCGGGCGGGCCCCACATACGAAGTAGAATGATTTTGATAAGCATTCATGTTCCCATATTGGCAGACCTTCACCAATTCATTAGCAATATATAATGAAAATTAGTTGTGGAAGATTTCAAAACCCTAGTGAGGCTTGCTTTTTCATGTCTCATAACCACCTTCATCAGTCTCACCCTTCCATTGATTTGTTTATCTTTTTAAAATACTTGAATGATGACTAGTGGCCCACTTATTAGTGTAATGGTGCTTGATAAAACATATTTATATGAAATGCAACCTTAATTTGTTCTTAGCGATCCGTTTGGTGGGCCACAGTGGAGATTTTCTTGATCTCTGTCGTTGATTTTATCGATTCTTAAGTCAATTGAGGTCCCCCATTTTCATGTGACTTTGAGGTAGACCATTTGAAAAAAGATGAGTGATCAGATACAGTGTGTGCGTCGAAAGTTTCAATACAGACATTTTTTTCCCACCAACATGTCATCTGTATGGAATATCCAGTCCGTGCGAAAGGTGGGCCATACCATGATGATCAACTTATATGAAAATCAGCTCCATCCACTATTGGGTGGGTCAAATCAGTGCATTGAGTCATGCAATTAGCTGTGCATTGATTTTGATGCTGTGGACACTCTTGATGAGTGGGATCAACCTGATTTTCATACCAGTTATCATGATGGTGCGGCCCACCTTTTGGACGGGTTGTATATTCTACATATATGATATGTAGTGGGAAAAAGATGGCTGTATCAGAACTTATGGTACATTTTGAAATACCAGTGATAATCTGGACTGCATATGTCTTTGCAGCATATGTGTGGGTTTCGTTTCTTAGAAGTGAAGCCTCGTGTTTGGTAATCGAGACCATTAGTCTATTACGTCCCTCCGTGCATGAATCATGGCCCAAAAGACTCTTAGTTTCGAAGATCCTGGCTACCAAATAGCTTCTTTCAGTCGAACGTGGACCGTTGCTGTATGTAGCTTCTCAACCATCTGGTGATATTTTGGGTACCTGATCCATCCACTGTGGGTGCGACAGCCAGTGATCATGATCACTGAACCATGGGGGATGGACGCGAATTCGGTGGATCCGTGATTGTGGGGCCTACCGTAATGTATCCACATTGTCCTATCCGTTTTTTCAACTTATTTCAGGGTATGAGATCATAAATGAATCGTATCCAAATCTCAGGAGGACCATACCACATGAAAGAGTGGTGATTGAACACTCACCATTAGAATTTCTTAGGGCCCACAAAAGTTTTGCACGGAGCTGATCTTTGTGTTTTCCCTTCAACAGGTTGGATGGCAAATAAACATTACGGTGGAACCTAGGAAATTTTTAATGGTGGGCGTCCAACCACTGTTATTTCCCGTGGTATCGTCAACTTGAGATTTGGATCTGCTTTGCTTCAGTTTTTAATGGTGGGCCTCCAACTACAGTTAGTTTTTAATGGTGGGCCTCCAACCACTGTTATTTCTTGTGTGTTGGGATAGATGTGATTGGCCCCACAGCAAAAGTGAGCGAGAAACTCAAACGAGGAACAATAACACAATGACAATCAACTAAGCAAATCAACACATACAAGAGGTAATCTAAATTTTACATAGAAAAACCCCTTCACGAGTAAAAATTCATGACACAAAGCGAATTCCACTATGAAATAACAAGTTACAACAGCATGAAGAAACAAAATACTGGATCTAAGCAACCCCAAGAGAAATTTCAAGCCCTCAAAGCAATTTATCTAACCCTAGAACTCTCTCTCTCTCTCTCTCTCTCTCTCTCTCTCTCTCTCAACCCCAACACATCTAAAATACTTAATTCACGTATTACACTCCTTAAATAAGAAGACATTCAGAATTAGAAATAAATCCCGAAAAAAATTATGCCACCGACTTTACAATCCACACATGGTCGAGCTCCTGGCCCGAACCCGTCGGGCACCCAACAGATAAGAAATCTGTCCAGAGAGTTCAAGCATTAATTTAGTCGAATATCGGGCGCTCGTCCAGTCATATCGACCAACAATGGTGGGGCCCCCTACAGTCCAAAAGCAAATCAGCAATTCAAGCTCCAGAAGCCTACCAAAGTGACTTCGGGTGCCTGACCCGAACACGTCGGGCGTCTGACAACCCCTGTCAATTACCAAGATTGAAGACAACTTCAATAATCTCCATCGTGGTTTCAATCTTCAATTGCTCCACTACTCCAAAGCTCCATTCTTCATCTCTAATTCGTCTCCTTCATAATTCCATCGTTCTCGTGCTTCCACCGACTTATTCATGCACCTTCACCACCCGCTCGCTCATGTAGCCCTTGCGCGCACACCACATACGAGCAACCATGGATCTCGCTGCCAATCTCATAGCTCTACCGTGAATAGTACTCCCAATCACCTTATAAAGATTGTCGCACCTTCATGCCTTTATCATCACGAGTGCCCCCATTTGTCACTTTACAATACCAACCACAATCGATGAACCTGCAGCCTTTAGCCTCGAGTGCACCAAGAGATATCACATTCTTCTTCATCTTGGGGACATGCTTCACATCTTCCAGGATCCGATCGATCCCATCGAACATCCTGATGCACACCGTACCAATACCCACTACCTTACGAGCATAACCATCGCCCAAAAACAATGATCCACCATCATACGCTCTGTATGTCATAAATGAACTCTAGTCAGGACATACGTGATATGATGCACCTGAATCCAAGAGCCGCTCTCCACTGGGAAGCTCTTTGTCGGATACAGTCAATACATCACAAACATCACACTCGTCCTCCGTGAATTTTGCGGTATTAGGCCCCTTAGAAGAATCTCCTGACTTTGGACAATCCATCTTCATGTGCCCTTCTTCCCTACAATTTCAACATCTCACCTTGCTCTTCCCCTTACCTTAGGATTTAGATTTCAATCAAGAAGATCTCTCATCCCGCTTTGAGTTCCTTCCCCTCATAATCAATACCTCGTTTATAGAAGAACCAACGTTGCCGCTTTTCTTTCTCATCGCATTCAGCTGAAGGGCTGAGATAATGGTCTCCACACCGATGGTCTCCCTACCCACACACAACGAGTCCTTAAACAACTCAAATGAGTATGGAAGATAATTCAACAGGATAAATGATTGATCTTCGTCCTTCATCGGTTCATCTACATCCATCAACTTGCAAATAAGCCTATTAAAATTACCGATGTAGCTCTCAACATCGGTCCCCTCCTTCATCCTCAATTATACAATTGAAGCTTAAAATATATGCGATTTTTTAGAGAATTCTTTACTTAGATATTCTCTAACTTCGCCCATGTTTCAACCACAGTTTTCTCTCCCATGATACTATACAAGACATCATCCGTTAGGCACAATTAGATTGAGATATTAGCTATTTCATCCACATTCCTCCACTCTTCTTCTTTTATAGCCTCAGGCCGATTTTCAAGGAGCGCATCTTCCAGCCCTTGTTGAACTAGAAGGCATTTCATCTTCACATTCCAAAGTTCAAAATTATTTTTTCTGGAGTATTATTCTGTATTGAATTTAATGCTAGAAGATGTCATTGAAAACACATTTCAAATTCTGATCTACTTCCTAACGTTCTCTCTGATACCACTTATTGGGATAGAAGCGATCGGCCCCACAACGAAAGCGAGCGAGAAAATCAAACGAGGAACAATCACACAATAACAATCAACTAAGCAAATCAATACACACAAGAGGCAATCCAAATCTTACGTGGAAAAACCCCTTCACGGGTAAAAAATCATGGCACAAAGTGAATTCCACTATGAAATAACAAGTTGCAAGAGTAAGAAGAAACAAAACATCGGATCTAAGCCACCTCGAGAGAAATTTCAAGCCCTCAAAGCTATTTCTCTCACCCTAGAACTCTCTCTCTTAACCCCAACACATTTGAAATACATAATTCACGTATTACACTCCTTAAATAAAAAGAAACCCGAAATTAGAAACAAATCCCGCACAAAAACTACGCAACCGACTTTGTAATCTGCACACGATCGGGCGCCCGACAGATAAAAAATCTATCCAGAGAGTTCCAGCATAAATCCAGTCGAATATTAGGCACCCGTCCAGTCATCAGGCTCCCGACCAACAGTGGTCGAGCCCCTATAGTCCAAAAACATATCAGCAACTCAGGTTCCAGAAGCCTACCCAGGTGACTTTGGGTGCCTGACCCGAACCCGTCGGGTGACCGACAACCCCTGTATGTTACCAAGATTGAAGACAACCTCAACACTATGGTGTGGTCAGCTTAAGATTTGGATATCCATTGCTTCAGTTTTTGTATTATGCCCTAACATAATATGAAAAAATGGATGGACCATATACATACATCAAGGTGGGCTCACAGTCATGAATCCACATGTTTGCGAGCAATTTAATCAAACACAAGGCCACACGTGTGATTGAGGGCATATATTCAAATTAGTGTGCAATTATGATGTACAGGTGTGCGAGAGTCGTACTCAACTCAATGTTTGATTGAATGGTAGTGACCATCGTACCGAAATGAATGTGTAGGACCGGATTTGAAAATTCAACTATCGAGTCAGCCACCGGTTATGATCAACGATCAAGTGATTTGTGAAGGGTAGGGGTTATTACTCTCTAATGGATTCTTTTTGCTTTACAACTTCGAGACTTTTCTTTTACTAGTAATTGCGATTTAATTTCTCAAAGGAATTAAGATGGATAAATAAATAAAAAGAAGGCTAAATAATATCGATTTTTATTAATACTTGAATATATAGTTCATTACAATCGACAAAGTATAAAAATATAAGAAGAAACAAACAAACGAGAGATAAATACTTGATTTATCTATAAGAATAAATGATCGAGGCAAATGGTCAGCAGGATGACGAAAGAGATGTGATCGCCTAAGTAAGAACTCGGTTAATTGGAATCCAACAACTTAGAGTCATGAACATTTAATCTAATCCTTTGGTACTATAATGGTAGCATTGGACAGTAGTGATCCATTCTAGGACTAGGTTATGTTATGCTATGCTACAAAGATAAATTTGTGTTTGGCGTGGAGCCTCGAACTCTTCATCATGTACGCTTTGTATAGGTTGTTGAGGTGGCAAAACCCCCGCTAGATTTCTTTGCTAATGCTGGATCATCTGCTTTTATAACATGCATTTCAAATAGGAAGGTTTCTGCTTCTACATAGATTGTCTCCTTTAGAAAACGACCACATTTATATTTGGGATCAATAAGGAGAACTTCTACTGGTGATCTTAGACCTCAAATCAATCATGGTCATGCATCTGAATGATCCAATCACCTTCTTGATGACTTTGAGCTTTTTCTCCCTTTTAATCGTGGCCTTCGAGGGGTCAGATCAACCATCAAGCTCTCACATTCTTTTAATTTTGATTGATGTATGGACAATGGTCTGATCTACTTACTGTTCACCCTCTCCTGATTTGGATCTGAGTGGTAATTAGATTTGCTCGAATATTAGTATGATCTTTCAATATTCAAAATCTTTGTAATCTTCGCAAAATTTCCAAACGTCTTTGGAAAAATCTTCTATTTTAAAATGACTGTGAGAGATGGCCTTACCGAGTATGTTATAACCAGATCTGTGATAGGATTCTTTCTCTTTCTGGGTCTTTATAGACATGTTGGGCACACTACCTCATTAATTGGCTCATTAATCATAACCACGTGACATCCATTGGTTCGCTCCCTTAAGAGGTTGTTTGGATGAGAGTAAATGAGAGGGATTGAGAGTAAATGAAAGTAAATGACTTTTTTAATGTGTTTGGATGGAAGTAAATGGAGGTAAATGTAATGAAATGGGAGTAAATGTGGCTACAAATGAAATCCTCCCTCAACCAAGAGATTTGAGAGTAATTGGAGGTAAATGCCTTTTTGAGCTCCTTAGAGAGTGGCATGAGTAAACAAAGGTGTTATTGCGCATACGTTCGCTGTGCACATGACACACTGACAATACTCTGAAACAAGACAATTATCAACTACATCACTAAAATCACACTAATAGAATTATCCAAACTGTCCAAACATTAGCCATCCAAATGGATGATAAAAAACATTGACAAGTCATTTGCTTGTGATCCTTATGTTTATGGCCCACCTAAGGCTCGAAATTTCCTCATTGTTGGCTAAAGTATATATTTCAGTGGGCTTATTATAATTATTATGTCAAATATCATATATGTAAACTGATTTCTTATATTAAAGCTTGTTTAGAATATCACATATGTTCCTTTGAATACATTGAAAAATTCAAATGCATTTCAATTCCACCCATTTACTCCCATCTAAACATAATATTTTGGATTTTAATGCATTTTATTTACTCCCATCAAAACACAACTTTGTAAGTCATTTACTCTCAATTCATTTACCTTTAATTCCATTTCTCATTTACCTCCATTTATAAGCTATAAACGGCCACTAAAAGCATATATAAGGGTTTGTGCCACCACATTAATAACGAAAGATGTATCGTCGAAGGAAGATCAACAAAGGATATCTTCGATCATGTGTAGAATTTCTGCGAGTACCAAATCCATAGTTTTGATACATGGCGGTTTTTTATTGGTTCACGTTAGGGTGCCAAAAATGGGTGTAAACACATTAAGTCCACGAACGAATAATGGACCGAGAGAACCTACGTGCATTGTAAAAGGATGCAAGTCATGTATCAAATAAATCATTTACAAATATATACATATAGACCATGGTTCCATTGATAACAAATGTGGGGCCCATGTGATGCCTGATTAATCTAACATGTCTATCAGACACGTCAATACTTGTTACCGTCAGATCCTAAACATGAGGCTGATCCGTGAATCAAGTAAGCCAAACCATGAGGTAAAAGTGTAAGTACACCTGTTTGTTAATAATGTGTGTATGTATGTTTTGAGTCGGTTAAGCCCCTCATTGGAAGAGATAGGAAGACCAAAGACTTGAAGACTTACAGCATCAAGGCCTTCAAGTCTTGAAGACACAGGTAAATTTGAAGTGCCTTGGTGATACTAGCCTTAGACCCCTTAAGTTCCAAAATAACCTACCTCTAAATGATACATTTCATATATAGGAAAACCTTAACTCTATCATCATTAGTTTTAGGCCTTAAAATGAATAAGATTATATAGGCTTTTAGAGGTTTAAAGTTGTTGTTAAACAGAAACCCAAAACAATTGAACTCTGGAACTGTCAATCCAATCAACAGTCCATCGATCTAAATTGATCAATCACCGATCGATCGACAACCCTAGGGTCGATCGATCGAAGACAGCTAAAAGTGTCCAGCAAGCTAAATAGGAAAATCTGGATTAAGTTTACTTGATCGAAGGTTCAATCAATTGATCGATAACTATTCAGTATAGATCCATTGAAATTTTTTCTTTATAAATCTAGCATCCAAATCTTTGTATAGATTATAGTTTTAGATGATTTAGAAGCCTTAGTGCAATCCAAGCTTTTCCAAAACTCTTAGGCTATTACTTAAAGAGATCTATGCCTTCTTCCTTGTGATTCATCACTCTAATGAGCATTCCAGGCTCTATTTGAGGAATAACATGGTATCTTGCATTTTCTAGAGTTTAAACATCAAACCTATAAGTAAATTATTTGTTTATCAACCTTTAGAATACTCATCTAGGTGAATCCCCAATTGGAACTAATTAAACTATTAGTTATAGAAGATTCAACTAACCCATCTCTCCATTTCCTTAGCACTCTCAATAGGTAGATCCAAGTAATGAATTGATCATTTGAAGCCGAAGAATATCAACATCAAAGTTTAAGAGAGCAAAAAAGAAGATGATTCAAGTATGGAGAAGCATTGATCAAGCATCTCAAGAAGGCGGATTAACAGGGCTTAATCAAATAAGTAAGGTTATTATTATATAAAGTCCATCAAGCTTGCAATCCAAACTCAAATAGGTCCTTGTGTAGGACCATTTTCAACAAGAGTATACACAGATCCATGTGTAGGACCGCCACCGACACGGGTGCGTACATGTAGGTCCTTATGTAAGACTGACACTAGACACGAGTGTGTATGTGTTAGTCACCATGGGAGCCTTCGGCGAGAGTAAATGTAGGCCCTTAGATTAGGACCGTAAAGGTTTTTGGTGAGCCTATAGAAAAACCTTTGTAAGTCTCTTAATGAGTTACCGACAAAGGTGAGTACGTGTGGGTTTGTGATGAACCTATGGAAAATCATTGTGAAGGTTTGTGGTGAACCTATTGAAAACCATTGAAATAACAAAATTCAGCATATTCGAGTTTGAGTACGTCAGCCGGTAGTGGAGTAGGATTAAGCAGAACTACTATATATCATTGTGTTTGTAATTGATTTGTGTATTTACTTCTATTCATGCTTATGAGTTTAATTGGTTGAATTATATGATTTCTTAAATAGATTGTATGTGAAGTTTTAATTCATAGTACACACTAGATATATCTATCTCACTACATAGACTAGTTGCACAATTAGTTGTATTCTTTGCAGTAGCATTTGAACACTTAATTGCATTAATTGGTAAACAAATTCTAAGATCTGCTAAAGACCTTCGCATGCGCAATTTCAAAAGGTTGAGAAGGGAAGACCACCCATGATTTATGTAAAGGGCCCACCATGTCGTGTAACCTAGGCTGTTTCAACCCTTCATCTCACTTGGGTGAAGATCTAGATCAAAACTCAGGCTTTTCTGAAAATTAGATGGGCCCTTATGCAAATCAAGGGTGAGTGTCTTCTCTCACATTATTTTCTATGTTGTGCCTCATAAGAGTGTCTGATTGGGCTTACTTTTTGCATATTTGAGTAATATAAGGTGAATCATTTGATAGGTGGATTAGATTTATATATACTTCAGGTGGACCCCAAATATGCATACTATCACCGTCATCTTATGGAATGGGCACCACTGGAGTTCTCCTCATAGATATATAGACTGTGATATTTATTACACATCCTCTTGTTTTCTATATTATGGCTATGAAAAACTTAGCAAAAGTTTTCTAACACATCCTCTTGTTTTCTATATTAACCCATCCTCTTGTTTTCTAAAAATATGGATTGGATCTTGCACTTATGTGACATACTAACACATGTGGTGTGTTCATGAGCTTTGTTACACATGTGTGTGCACCTAGCAAAGGTCATAACCCATAGCTGCTACTAATTTTAGAGGTTGGTTCCTCTACAGGTCACCATAGAATAAGCTTACTTTATAATTACAGGGTGGGGCCCGCCATGATATATGACATCCAAGCAATCCTGTTTGGTGACCTAACTAGGAAAGTTGGATGCCCCAAAATGGGCCGATCAAACTTGTTTATACCCATAATTTCACAATTAGCTCCAGCAAATAGGATGCCTCCACATGTCTCAAAGCAAAAAATAAGTACTCATGGAGTGGAGAAGAGAGATCATGAGAATCGAAAATACACCTCCATTAAATATGCATGTCATGCCAAGAATGCCATAGCACCCAAAGACATACGCACGATCGACTAAAACTCTAGAAAAATGATCATCCTCCCTATTGAAAATGAATGCCTCAAATCAATTTGCACAGGGGCCACCGACCGGTTGATCACGGTGGAGCCAAGGCAGCCACTCGCTGGAGCTAATTTTGGGCATCTGGCTAGCCGATTGGTCGGTAATTTCCTATTGGGACTTAGATTCTTGCGCGATTTTGCGCAAAGATTTTTAATTTCGATTTTCTCCTATTTAAGGAGTGTATTACGGGATTAGAGGTATCCTAGATTGAAAAAAGGGGATTGAGAGAGGTTTTAGGTGAGAGAAAGAGCTTTGTGCTTCTGATCTTGGGTTTTGGGTTCCATCTCTTGTAACTTCTAATATCATAGTGGATTAGTGTCGCTTTGTGCCGTAATTTTTTTACCCATGAAGGGTTTTTCCATGTTAAATTTGGATTGTCTATGTGTGGTTGGTTGCATATATTATGATTGCATTGTGTTGCTTATTTGATTCAATTTGCTTCTTGTGTTCTACTTTGCTTCCGCTGTCGACCCTCATATCCCAACAACTGGCATCAAAGCGATCATTGGGGTGTAGTAGAAATTTGGATCTGAGATAAGAGCATGGCATCGGGCATGAGGTTCAACATAGAGAAGTATTCGGTAAAAAATAATTTTGAACTTTGCAAGGTGAAGATGAAATGCCTTCTAATTCAGTAAGGACTGCAAGATGCGCTCCTTGGAAAGCGACCGGAGGCCACGAAAGAAGAAGAGTGGAAGAAGATCGATGAAAAGGTCAATGTCTCAATCCAATTGTGCCTGGCAGATGAGGTCCTATATAACGTCATGAAAGAGAAAACTACAGCTAAAACATGGGTGAAGTTAGAGAATATCTACACGAAGAAATTTCTAAAAAATCGTATATATTTGAAGCTTCAGTTGTATAATTTGAGGATGGCGGAAGGGGCCGATGTTGAGAGCTACATCAGCAATTTCAATAGGCTTATTTACAATTTGATAGATGTAGATGAACCGATGAAGAATAAGGATCAAGAGTTTATCTTGTTGAATTCTCTTCCAAAATCATATGAGTCGCTTAAGGACTCGTTGTGCGCGGATAGAGAGACTATTGGTGTGGAAACCGTTATCTCAGCCCTTTAGGCGAAAGCGATGAGAAGAAAAAGCAGCGGCGTGGGTCCCTCTACAAATGAGGCACTGGTTATGAGGGGAAGGAATTCTAAGCGGGGTGGAGGATCTTTATCATCGAGATTTAAATCAAAAGGCAAGTGAAAGTACAAGGTGAGATATTGGAATTGTGGGGAAGAATGGCATGCAAAAAGGGATTGTTCGAATCCCAAAAAAAGGCAAGACAAATTTGGAGATTCTTCTAGAGAGGGGACCAATACCGTAGAGGATGGTGGTGATGTTTGTGATGTATTGACTATATCCGGCATAGTTTCTTGGAGGAGAGTGGCTCTTGGATTCAGGTGTATCATGTCATGTATGTCCTGACAGAAGTTCATTCACGCCATACAATGAGTATGATAGTAGATCGGTTATTGTGGGTGATGGATATGCTCGCAATATGGTGGGGATTGGTTTGGTGCGCATTAGGATGTTCGACGAGGTCGAACGAATCCTTGAAAGTGTGAAGCATGTCCCTGAGATGAATAGGAATTTGATATCTCTTGGTGGACTTGAGGGGAAAGGGTGCAGATTCATCAGTTATGATCGGTATTGTAAAGTGGTGAAGGGAGCACTCGTAATGACAAAGGCACAGAGGTGCTATAATCTTTACAAGGTGATCAGGCTGTGGGATCGGCAGCGGGATCCACGGTTGCTCATGTGTGGCAAGAGAAAAAGGGCTATATAGGAAAAGCAATAAGGCGTGTGAAGATGCAAGGATAAGGTCGATGGGGCATGAGAACCAAAGGGACTATAATGATAACGAAGTAGATGTGGAAGTTGTGCGAGGCAAGGTGGTGCATGAAGATTTGAGTCGTGGTGGAGTTTGTTGGAAACGGATGCTTCAAATCAATTTGTACAGGGGCCACCGACCGGTCGGTCATGGTGGAGTCAAGGCAGCAACTCGCTGGAGCCAATTTTGGGCATCCGGCTGGCCGACCGACCGGTCGGCAGTTTCCTATTGGGACTTGAATTCTTGCGTGGTTTTGCACAAAGAGTTTCTAATTCCGATTTTCTCCTATTTAAAGAGTGTATTACGGGATTAGAGGTATCCTAGATTGGAAAGGGGATTGAGAGGGGTTTTAAGTGAGAGAAAGAGCTTGAAAAGAGGGTTTTCTTCTTGGGAAAGCTTGGATTTCTCTTGTGGACTTGTGATATTAGGTTTTGGGTTCCATCTCTTGCAACTTCTGATATCATAGTGGATTGGTGTCGCTTTGTGCTGTGGTTTTTTACCCGTGAGGGATTTTTTCATGTTAAATTCAGATTGTCTATGTGCGGTTGGTTGCATGCATAGTGATTGCATTATGTTGCTTGTTTGATTCAATTTACTGCCTATGTTCGGCTTTGCTTCCCCTACTGGCCCTCCTATCCCAACACTCCCAATGACACGTGGCAAGAAGATACAGACTATACATACACAAAGTGTTAGAGAACACACAAAACTCGACGTAATGCTAATTCGGTGATATCTAATAGCACATGGCTAGATTTAATTGGTCACCCATAGTTATAGACTATTAAACGGTGGACTAAAAAGAAAATTAATTTGAAAACGAAAATATAAGTTTACATGGCAATATAATAATTAGTTGACCTCATCCTAAAAATAAAAGCATATTAAGCTAAGATAGCTAATTGATCGAACCATCAATCTGAAAGCTAAATGAACATATGTAAGGCTACTGCCTAATCAAAGTCTATAAAAGCAGCAAAGAATGAAGAGCTTTGGGCCCTTGAATCTAATCAAACAAATTGCTTATTGAGTTCATCATTGTCTATCCAATCTTTCATCAAACATGAATATCTATCTTAACTTAGCCTAGTTTAACCTCTCCACTTCTGTCCAACACCATGTTGCAACAAGTCTAAATCGAGTAGTATAGATTAGTTAGTCTCTCCACTTATGTATAACGCATCATTATAGCAAGTTAGATTAATTTAGTTTCATCCACGACCTCATGATTGGATCTTAAATTTCTAAGCCCCTTAATGATTTTTTAGCCACAACCTACTGGTCAAACCATGACTGTCTCACAACCATTCAGGTTAAGAGTGTTGAGATTTTATCTTAAATAGATTTAATTAATTAAAAATAATAGAGAAGTAGAGTCTTGCACTTGCACTTTTTATAATAAATTAAAAATATTTTCAATTTCATTTTTTTTTAAAATTTCATTTGAAAATGTGAGAATACTTGAAAAATGTTAGTCCTAAATTGCTTAAAAAGAAAGAGCTAAAGAGGTTTAAGCTTTGAACTCTCTAGTATTCGAATGGAGATAGAAGAAGGCTACCTTACATGCTTCAATGTGAAGAACTGGAACCGACATACGAACATAGTCACAAGCCCTCGCACTTGTGTGACGTGGGTAATGGTTTGTGAGGTGGTGTGGTTATAAAAACGTTAATGGCTTACTTTACAGTGCATCAAGTCATTGGTGGTACTCCCACGTGACCTACCGCGAACCAACATGATCTGGTGCTACTAGGCTAAGCCATTGTACAATTGGCCATAACGAGTATGTCCATTACAAGATTAACCATTCAAAAGATTAACCAGAAGATAATGGTGGTTGTGGAAATCGGTTAAAAAAGAATGACTGTTGCACAAAATGACCAACAAATACCGACCATTTCGTAAATCGGTCAACAAATAATGGTTGGTGGATTCCAACTGTTGCACCAATTAACCAACAAAAAACAATCATGTTATTAATTAGCCGACAGATCTTGACTGCTACAATGGCAATGTTTCAGTTGGACGGATCTTACTGTTGCACATTTCGGCCATGACAATGATCAGTTCAGCCAAATATTATCATTGCATCTTTCAACCAAGAGAAACGATTACTTCTGTCTTTTGAGTTAAGTAACATTTTTTCATAAAAGACATGACCGTTAAGTCGTCTCTTCATAAATGGTATAACTGTTTCGAATTATTTCTAATACATCCTTTAAAAATCATTCTTTGCAAAAATGCACGACCTTTCATTCTCTATAAAACCTAGTATAAATTAAGGATAAATATATCTGTTATTGCTTGCTACAATCCGAAGATCGCACACCTAAGTGCAGGTAGCGAAGTAGTAAAATACTCGGTAAGACCGAGGTCGATCCACAGGGATTGGGGTTAAGAACACTTAGAGGAATTAGTTTAGGTGAGTGAGATGAAATCTAGTTTATCCACGAGAGTGGAGCAAGTTGTGTGTGGTGAAGGACAAAAATAGAAAAGGGGCTAAGGCATTAGGGATCCACCTTTGATTCATTCTGCAGGATTTGATTCATTGGTCCAACTATAACTCAACTGGAATTGAATAAAGATTCATTCCAATCGGAAGATGAAACAGTTAAATCATTTGCATATTTCATAAAAGATAGTGATCTGAACCGATTGATTTGACCATGAAGCACTCGTTAGTTGATCGCAGGGAATTCCAAGCATCCACTGTGCCCGGAGTCGACAATGGATCAAAGAATTGTACAGATCAACAACTTTGCCAACAAGTCAACCGATAAGATCACAAATCACACGATCAAATGCATACTTACAAGATAGGAGGCTTTGATTGACCGATCCAACCGTTAAGATCCCGTCTATCGATCGCAGGGAATCCAAAGCATCCAATGTGCCCGGAGTCTACAATGGATCAAGGGATTTTACAGATCGATGACTTTACCTGCACTAGCTCGATGACCGTAGGGAATCCAAAGCATCCAACGTGCCCGGAGTCGACGATGGATCAAGGGACTTTATCGATCATGAACTAGCTAATTGGTGTGCAAGGGATCCCAAGCATCCAACGTGCCCGGAGTCGACGATGGATCAAGGGGCTTGCACAACAATAGCGTCTGCCGAGGTGGATAATCGAACCAATCAACCAAAGAGAACTCCAACAATTACACCACACAATGTTGAACCAAAAGAACCAAAGCTTGCAAATTTCTTCAAAGGCTTCACCCCTAGCCTTAGCTAGAGGTTTAGCCAACCATGCTACAATGGAAGACTAAATTCTCTACAAAGGAAAAACTACACTACTCTACTTCTACAAAGAAAAAGAAGAAAAGAAAAGAAGACTTGGATTGTAGGATTTGAGGGATGATTGAAATGAGGAGGAGAGGCCTCCTTTTATAGCCTTATGAGGAGCTTCCAAGCCTCCTCCCAATCCTAGGTGGCACACAAAAAGTCTCTTTAGGTTTGGGAATGGAGTTAGGCTTGGAGTGCCCAAAGCAAACTTTGCTTTTAGGTTTGGGCTTGGAGTTAGGCTTGGATGGACATGTGGCAAGAAAAGTACTCCAAGCCTAAAGCAACTTTTCTTTTAGGTTTGGGCTTGGAGTGAGGTTTGGATGATGAGGTGGCATCCCAAGCCTTACACATGTGTGGGGAGAGACAGAGAGAGAGAGAGAGAGAGAGAGAGAGAGAGAGCTCCTCTCTTGCTGCCATGGTGGAGATGATGAGAAGGATCAAGGGGTCCACTGGATGGTGGAGAGCTGGCTGCTGGTGTGGTCCACCTTGGATTGAAGGGACGGCTGTGCTGATGAACAGCTGGTTGGACGTCCACTTGATGCTGGCCTTGATGGCCTTCATCATGCTGATTTGTACAGAGGCGGTGACGCTGGACGTTGATGGAGCTGCTGATGATGGATGGACGGTCCAAATGAAGATAGAAGCAGCTGTTGCTGCTTGTGGTGCTGAAGATGGAGGCTTCCACTGTTGATGCCATGGACACGTGATCAGCTGCCCCCTTTTACTTGCACGTGCACACTGTTGCACATTCAAACAGTGGAGTCCACTTGATGAACGGCTGTTGTAGCTGGTGGACGTGATGATGTCCAGCTCTACACGTGCTGGAGATGGGTGGTCCTCTTGAAGCTGATCGTTCAAAGATGAATGGACGATGTTGATGGTGATGCTCAACAGGTGGACTGCAGTGGACGGCTGATGTTGCTGGCGAAGTTGGACGTGCTGGCATGTGGTCCACTGCTTGGACGGAGTGAAGATGAAGATCTGCTGGATCCATGGCTGGTGGACAGGAGATGGACGGTCCACTTGATGGACGGCTCAGATGTTGTTGCATGTGCAAGGTGATCCACCTAATGGACGGCTGGATGTTGGTTCAGCTGCACTGATGGATGCTGCTGCTTGGACGGACGGTCTTGATGTTCTGATGCTTGATAGTGGAAGACAATACTGTGGCTGATTTGCAGCATGTGTGAGCTGCTGATGTGGGTGGCCATCTGAGATTGCTGTCTTCTCTTGACGGCTGATGGTGCTGTTGTGGACGCTGCTGGGGTCCATCTTGATGAATGGATGGCGTTGATGTGCAGCAGCTGAACATCCACTGGATTGGGGTTGCTGCACGTGCAACAGGTGGGGAGCTGATGGAGTTGGACGGTTGGGAATGAAGGTGGGTCCACCTGCTGTTGTAGCTTGGCACGTGAGGAAGGTGGGGACCATCTTGCTGGACTGATGGACCGCTGTGATGGACAGTTTTGGAGCTGGCACAGCTGGAGTGGACTGCAACTGCTGGACGTGATGGAGCTGTCTGATAGGTGGCCCACCTTCCAGCTAGACACGGGTGAAGGTTGGGTGGATGGATGCAGCACCATGGTCGATGGAGATGAGGGGTCCACAGTGCTAGATGATTAAGGCCATTGATGCTTCATGAAACTGTGGCCCGCCTTGCTGAATGCTACAGTTGGTCCAATCTTCGATCTTTACAGCCCGATTTCTTGCAGGACCGCTTCACACTTGATCTTGATCACTTTGAGGCTCTAAGACGTCCTAATTGGCTCAGATCTTGTCCAACTTCTCCTGATTACCTGAAGACAGAAAATTCACCTAATGAGGGATAATTAACCGAAAAAACAATGATAACGCCCTTAACAACTAGGGTTAATTATACAATATTAGGTACTTATCACACCCCCCAACCAGCATTTTGCTAGTCTCGAGCAAAACATGCGAAAATAATCCAAGGATTTTTCAAAATACTACAATCAATCTTATCCTTGATAGTTTTCACCAATCAAAACCATCTCGAGACTTCTCTTATTTCCTAATGAAACAAAGATAAAGAGAAAAGAAATTCAATGTATTTATGTGATCCTTCAAGTTATCTAAACAGTAGAGTTTCCAAGGCATATAGTTTTGAGAATATATAAACCTAGATTCTAGCTACTTTAGTAGACAACTCAATTGGGTTCAAAGCATTAATCATTCAATAGAAACATTCTAAACATTGAGTTCCATGGTGCACTGTGAAGTCTAGCCTTAACACAACTAGGAGTTCAGTCTTCTACTTTCATGCTAACACTGATGATTGAAGAGAATAGTCAAATCAACCAAGTCACTGATTCCGAACCTTGCTACTGTTCTTTTCAATATTTTCCAGCTTTGGATTTTTTTTTTTCAATCAATAACCGATAGCCGAAGACTCCAAAAGGCTCACTTCGTACTATGATAATGTTTTGTAATGGTAACGACAATGGATGAAAATCCTTACCCCAAATTACTATGAATATCCCCCTTTTTTTTTTTTTTTTTATATGAACCAAGTAGACAAGGATCTCCAGGCTTGGTTCCAATCATTCTCAACAATCATCAAGTCAACATTATAGTATCAAACTCAAATCCTGGTAGTGCAAGCTAGATGTGAACTTGTGAAAATTCATGACTCAATCAATGTTTATCATTTTCTAATAGAAGATTAATGGAAAGAACTCAATTTTGAAATTTACTGAAGCAACTAAACTCTAAGTTTTAACATTGTCATCACTAAATGCCTTTTTATTCTACTATTCAAATTATTTCAAAATCACATAAATCACATAAATCCCTAGATTTTTTTTTTTTTTTATAGCATAAGACTAGAAAATTTTAACAACATTCTCAATAAAATTCCGCAGGAATTCCCACCCCCCAACCTAAATTTGACATTATCCTCAATGTTGAAAAATATGCAATGTAACATAATATGAGAGCAACAACAAAAAGAGGAGTGAGTGAGAGAGTACCTGAGAGAATTATTAAAGAGCGAGTTTATTCATATCTAATCATAAGCAAAGACAAGAAATCCTAATCTAAACTAATCTATCCTAGGAAAGCAGGGAAATGGATCTCCATCAGACTAGGAGATCAATCAAGGAAATAGACTGGAGCAGGATCATCATGTATTTCAACAAATTTCGCATTAGGACCATCCATAGTCCTGCTCGGCAATGTACATGGGTGTTCTTAATCATTATGGGCCAATAGAAATTCTCACCACATGTACGAGAAAAGGAGACATTATCAAGAAAATATCTCCTTAATGCATTAACTGGGCAATGGTTTATCAAAAACGGATCTTCCCAGTAATGGTCCACTTCAGTCTGAAAAGACCAAAGCGATGGAGAGACTTCAAATGATTCTTTAAATGGCGATGTCTTCTCCATACAATCAGAATCTCCCGGTGCTTCCACAATAGATGGTATTAAGTGAGAATCAGTGGAAAACATCTTTTCATGCACCGGAGTAGGGTCTTGCAAGGCGTTCACTATTTCTTGAATCATGAGATCATTCGAATCTTCAAAGTGAGCCAAGCATTCTTCCAAAGAATTAGGACACTCAATGCAGGAAAACTCTTCATCAATAATGAAATTGGGCATGTCAACTTGGTGGATTGTATCAAAATCACTTTGTTGGGGAATTTCCATGGCATGATCATTAATTAGAGGCTCAGAAGAGATCAACCTCTGGGGAAACGGGACCACGGGCTCATAAGCACACTCTGAGTCTTCATCTTGTTGAGCATCACCAATCATATTATCACCCTCAGATTTTTCAGATTCCTCAGGTTCGTCAACCTTTATTAGAATATCTTCATTGTATCTAAAGGTAATAATATCTCCGTCACGCTCAACAAGTATATCGGAAGAATTGAAATCAATCACCTCGAGTTGTTTAATTAGGTTAGACGGAGGTTGGGTTAGGGAAGTCTCTTCCTCCGTCTCAGTGAGGTGTGATTCCATGTGCTTAGTCAATGTTTCCGTCTCATTGATGATTTGCGAGGTGCTTTCTATTTGCAACGTATCCTCGAGGGTCTTTTTCGGTGGAGACACATAAATAGGGGGCCCTTGGGGATAGTTAACATTCATTGTTGGTCCATCTCTCCAATTGGAATTTTGATAGTTCCGCCAATTAGGTTCGTTCGCATTGTATAATGGCACACTATATGGTTGTTGATAAGCATAGCCATACAAACAATCACGCATCGACTTAACTGGTGGATCATAATGTATATTGTTCTCATCCCAATACTCACGTAATGTTGTAACCGGTGGAACATGATATACATTGTTCTCACTCCGATACTCACGCAACGTTTTAACCGGTGGAACATCGTATACGTTGTTCTCACTCCAATACTCACGGAGCGTTTTAACCGGTGGAACATCGTATACGTTGTTCTCACTCCAATACTCACGGAGCGTTTTACCGGATGAAACTTTACGTGTATTGTTCTCATGTAGATAATCACGCATGGAGCGTTCCTTACCATTGTGCTTTGATTGCCTTTCATCTTCTAGAAGAGTTTTAGCGTATTTCTGTGTCCACTCATCAGATATGGGCATGATAACACTCTAATGAAAATAAAAGAAAATCTAGAAAGAATAGTAAAAAAAAAGAAGGATATTACCCGAGAAGAAGAATGTACAGCTATGGATAATCCCTAAAAATAAAACAAACAAGTTAGTAAACTATTGACAATATATATACATAAACCAATTCCAAAAATATTCTTAAACTGATGCCAATCCCCGGCAACGGCGCCAAAAACTTGCTACAATCCGAAGATCGCACTCCCAAGTGCAGGTAGCGAAGTAGTAAAATACTCGGTAAGACCGAGGTCGATCCACAGGGATTGGGGTTAAGAACACTTAGAGGAATTAGTTTAGGTGAGTGAGATGAAATCTGGTTTATCCACGAGAGTGGAGCAAGTTATGTGTGGTGAAGGACAAAAATAGAAAAGGGGCTAAGGCATTAGGGATCCACCTTTGATTCATTCTGCAGGATTTGATTCATTGGTCCAACTATAACTCAACTGGAATTGAATAAAGATTCATTCCAATCGGAAGATGAAACAGTTAAATCATTTGCATATTTCATAAAAGATAGTGATCTGAACCGATTGATTTGACCATGAAGCACTCGTTAGTTGATCGCAGGGAATTCCAAGCATCCACTGTGCCCGGAGTCGACAGTGGATCAAAGAATTGTACAGATCAACAACTTTGCCAACAAGTCAACCGATAAGATCACAAATCACACGATCAAATGCATACTTACAAGATAGGAGGCTTTGATTGACCGATCCAACTGTTAAGATCTCGTCTATCGATCGCAGGGAATCCAAAGCATCCAATGTGCCCGGAGTCTACAATGGATCAAGGGATTTTACAGATCGATGACTTTACCTGCACTAGCTCGATGACCGTAGGGAATCCAAAGCATCCAACGTGCCCGGAGTCGACGATGGATCAAGGGACTTTATCGATCATGAACTAGCTAATTGGTGTGCAAGGGATCCCAAGCATCCAACGTGCCCGGAGTCGACGATGGATCAAGGGGCTTGCACAACAATAGCGTCTGCCGAGGTGGATAATCGAACCAATCAACCAAAGAGAACTCCAAAAATTACACCACACAATGTTGAACCAAAAGAACCAAAGCTTGCAAATTTCTTCAAAGGCTTCACCCCTAGCCTTAGCTAGAGGTTTAGCCAACCATGCTACAATGGAAGACTAAATTCTCTACAAAGGAAAAACTACACTACTCTACTTCTACAAAGAAAAAGAAGAAAAGAAAAGAAGACTTGGATTGTAGGATTTGAGGGATGATTGAAATGAGGAGGAGAGGCCTCCTTTTATAGCCTTATGAGGAGCTTCCAAGCCTCCTCCCAATCCTAGGTGGCACACAAAAAGTCTCTTTAGGTTTGGGAATGGAGTTAGGCTTGGAGTGCCCAAAGCAAACTTTGCTTTTAGGTTTGGGCTTGGAGCTAGGCTTGGATGGACATGTGGCAAGAAAAGTACTCCAAGCCTAAAGCAACTTTTCTTTTAGGTTTGGGCTTGGAGTGAGGTTTGGATGATGAGGTGGCATCCCAAGCCTTACACATGTGTGGGGAGAGAGAGAGAGAGAGAGAGAGAGAGAGAGCTCCTCTCTTGCTGCCATGGTGGAGATGATGAGAAGGATCAAGGGGTCCACTGGATGGTGGAGAGCTGGCTGCTGGTGTGGTCCACCTTGGATTGAAGGGACGGCTGTGCTGATGAACAGCTGGTTGGACGTCCACTTGATGCTGGCCTTGATGGCCTTCATCATGCTGATTTGTACAGGGGCGGTGACGCTGGACGTTGATGGAGCTGCTGATGATGGATGGACGGTCCAAATGAAGATAGAAGCAGCTGTTGCTGCTTGTGGTGCTGAAGATGGAGGCTTCCACTGTTGATGCCATGGACACGTGATCAGCTGCCCCCTTTTACTTGCACGTGCACACTGTTGCACATTCAAACAGTGGAGTCCACTTGATGAACGGCTGTTGTAGCTGGTGGACGTGATGATGTCCAGCTCTACACGTGCTGGAGATGGGTGGTCCTCTTGAAGCTGATCGTTCAAAGATGAATGGACGATGTTGATGGTGATGCTCAACAGGTGGACTGCAGTGGACGGCTGATGTTGCTGGCGAAGTTGGACGTGCTGGCATGTGGTCCACTGCTTGGACGGAGTGAAGATGAAGATCTGCTGGATCCATGGCCGGTGGACAGGAGATGGACGGTCCACTTGATGGACGGCTCAGATGTTGCTGCCTGTGCAAGGTGATCCACCTAATGGACGGCTGGATGTTGGTTCAGCTGCACTGATGGATGCTGCTGCTTGGACGGACGGTCTTGATGTTCTGATGCTTGATAGTGGAAGACAATACTGTGGCTGATTTGCAGCATGTGTGAGCTGCTGATGTGGGTGGCCATCTGAGATTGCTGTCTTCTCTTGACGGCTGATGGTGCTGTTGTGGACGCTGCTGGGGTCCATCTTGATGAATGGATGGCGTTGATGTGCAGCAGCTGAACATCCACTGGATTGGGGTTGCTGCACGTGCAACAGGTGGGGAGCTGATGGAGTTGGACGGTTGGGAATGAAGGTGGGTCCACCTGCTGTTGTAGCTTGGCACGTGAGGAAGGTGGGGACCATCTTGCTGGACTGATGGACCGCTGTGATGGACAGTTTTGGAGCTGGCACAGCTGGAGTGGACTGCAACTGCTGGACGTGATGGAGCTGTCTGATAGGTGGCCCACCTTCCAGCTAGACACGGGTGAAGGTTGGGTGGATGGATGCAGCACCATGGTCGATGGAGATGAGGGGTCCACAGTGCTAGATGATTAGGGCCATTGATGCTTCATGAAACTGTGGCCCGCCTTGCTGAATGCTACAGTTGGTCCAATCTTCGATCTTTACAGCCCGATTTCTTGCAGGACCGCTTCACACTTGATCTTGATCACTTTGAGGCTCTAAGACGTCCTAATTGGCTCAGATCTTGTCCAACTTCTCCTGATTACCTGAAGACAGAAAATTCACCTAATGAGGGATAATTAACCGGAAAAACAATGATAACGCCCTTAACAACTAGGGTTAATTATACAATATTAGGTACTTATCATTGCTCTTTCAAAGACAGAAATCCTCTATTAAGATCTTAATCATTCTCTCTTTACAAGCACGTGAAGTGGGTTTTGTATTTTTTTAATACATAGAATCTGTCAAAATTACAAGCTACATATACAATTTCAACTGTAGTATCTTTATGATTGCTACACACGGAACAATCAAGGCTTGTCATATTCTAAAAGCAGTTCGCTTAAAAATCGACAATAATCTCATACTAATAAGAGGGGGAGAATAATGCTTTAATAAAAGCGTATCTAATATGTGCTTCAAGCCTAGTTTAGTTTTATTTTATTTTGGTTTTTACTTTGTAAATAACTTTAAAGCATTATTCCATGTAGATCAAAACCAATATTGCTTCTATCAAGTTGATGAACCAAGATCTAGTCAAATTTGACTGATTCAATAATATAAATTTGAAAAGACAAATTCAAATTCTTGTTGACAACGCTGAGGCTATTTTGTGTATTAGATCTGAATCTATCGGTAATTCCTCCACCAATAAATTCAGATTCTAAAGAATGAATTGTTGAAAGAAGAAAAAGAGAAGATGATGAACTAAACCGTTGATGACATATTATTAATGTTCACTCTAACTGTCTATATGATCCATATACAGACACAACTTTGACAAATGATATTTGAAAAACACTCAAATTCAAATACAAGACTGAAAAATAAGATATAAAAAAATTCCTCATAGCCAGGTATTTTGATTTTCTAATGATAGATAACAATAACAAATCGATCTTATCTCAAGTGCATGAACTGTAAATGATTGTCAATAAAATTAAGACTTTAAAGATTGACTTCCTTAAACCTTTATAAGTTGTTGAAATAATTGTCAAATTGCCTCCATCATAAAAAAAAATCATAGGAAGACAATTTGGTATAAGGAAAAAAATATTCTCCTTATAACAGATTCAGAAGTATCTTCGGATTGAAGAAAAATCTCTTTTAAGAGATGAAAATAATGACACTGCTTCTAATGGTGCATCTAAGATTAAAACAACTCTTTAAAACCTAATAAGAACTAGGAGAAGTTCAAGAAGTCCCAAAAGAAGAAAATGAAAAGTTCGAAAGTTTGTGCTATATTTGTGGAAAAAATAAGGACTTTGCCCGTGCTTGTAAACCTTAAAACAAGGTTGATGTGGTAGATGAAGACATAGTTGTCATGATAACTAAAGTCACAATGTTTCAAGGGAAGATACCTAGATGGTGGTATGACACTTGAGCCACAATCCATTCATAATATGACAAATTAACCTTTAAAACATATGAAGACATCACCAATGAATAGGAGGTTCAAATAAAAAATGATGGTCGATCCAAAATCATCAGCAAATGAACTATAGAAATCTTCTTTACCTCTGGCAAGAAGATCACCTTAACAAATGTATCGCATGTTCCTGATATGAGAAGACGCCTAATCGCTAGAGATTTCTTGAGTAAACTCAATATGTGGGTTATGTTTGAATTGGGCAAATTAATTTTGTCCAAAAATGAAGACTTTATTAAAAAATGATACTCTTGTAATGAAATGATTATATTGTCAATTAATAAAAAAATTCTTCTTCTTATATAATTAATTTTATTTCTTTGTGGCATGTCTTAGAACATATAGGCTATAGTATCGTTAAATTAATAATGAAGAATTGTTTAATTTCATATGAGGCAAATGAAAAATGTAAAGTGTGCATAAGATCCAAGATAACTAGAAAGTTATTTCCAAACGTTGAGAGATGCTCTCAAGTTTTGGGCCTAGTGCACACTAATATATATGAATTAAGCAATATTATTGTCAGAAGTGAAAAAAATATTTTATTACATTTTTAGATGATTGTTCTACATTTGTGTGTGTACCTATTAAAATTTAAAGATGAGATCGTATATGTATTTAAATGTTATAAAGCTGAAGTAAAAAATTAGTTAGATAAGAAAATTGAAGTTCTCTGTAGTGACCGAGGAGGAGAATACTTCTCTAATGATTTTTCTAACTTATATGAAGAGCATAGTATAAGACACCAGTGTACAACACCATACACAACTCGGTAAAATAGTGTGGTCAAAAGGAAGAACTACCTTAGTAAAAATAATTTATATTATGCTTGTACGTCTAAAATTGAAATTTAATATATTGGGAGAAACATTATTAATAGCATGTCATATCTTTAAAAGAATTTTCTCTAAAAAAATTAAAATCTTTCCATATGAAATATAGAAAGATAGAAAACTAAACTTATGATATCTCAAAGTGTGAATGTGTCTAATAGATTATAAAACTCCTGATCCTAAAATAACCAAGCTATAACTTAGAGCTATCAAGTTTGCATTTGAGGGTTATACATAAAATAGTAAAGCTTATAAACTTTAAATCTGGAGTTTAATGTGATTACAAAATCTGTAGATATCGAATTCTTTGAAACTCTTTATCAGTGAAATATAAAAATACCGAGATCCAAACTTTTAGTAATACTCATATAAAGTAATATCAATCTGAGATACTTCTAAATGAATCTCATAAAAGTCAAAGGATTAGAAAAGAGAAAAATCTGAATTCTGACTAGATAGATGCTCAACGCATCTTCTTTCACCTTATTGAAGGTGATAGAGAAATGGCTATAAGAAAAGTTCTTATACTACTCAACTCGAGAGGATGATTGTAAGACCTTTAGTAAAGTAATATGTTCTAAAAACTCTACTTTTAAAAAGAGGTCATCAACGATGAAATAAACTCTATTAAATCAAACCAAACGTGAAAACTAGTTGATCTACCTCAAGGTTCCAAATCTATTAGTTGTAAGTGGGTATTTAGAAGAAAATATCACATTAATGATACGATTCAAACATTTAAGGCTACATTAGTGGCCAAATAATTTTGTCAAAAAATTAGTTGATTACTTTGATACATATATACTAGTGGCATGAATAACTTCTATTAAAATCTTAATTGTTTTAATATCCATACATCATCTTCATGTCCATCAGATGGATGTAAATACTGCATTCTTGAATGATGACTTCTATGAAGAGGTAAATGGAACAACCAAAAGAGCTAATTCTTCCAAGAAATGAAAATAAAGTTTGTAGACTTGTTAATCTTTAAATGGATTAAAATAAGCACTAAAGTAGTGGCATGAAAAATTTAATTCCAAAGTACTCTCTCATGATTTCATACATAATGTGGTTGATAAATGCATATATTTCAAAATATGTAGTGATCGCATCATCATAATATGTTTATATGTTAATGACATATTAATAATAAGTATAACATGAAGAGTGTAACTAAAATGAAGAGGTTTCTCTCTTCCACATTCAAATGAAGGATCTTGAAAAAGTTGATATGATCTTAAGTATCAAAGTTAAACAACATAGTGGAGGTGATGCATTATACCAGTTATATTATATTTAAAAGGTACTAAACAAGTTTAACCTCTTAATAACCAATGAAACAAATACACCATTTAATTCAAGTATTAACTAATAGAAAATATTGAAAGAGTAGTTACACAACTGAAATATGCGAGTGTAATAAGAAGTTTTATGTATGTAATATAATATACGAGACCTGATATAGTATTCATAGTGAATAAACTGAGCAAGTTTACAAGTAATCCTAGTATAGAACACTGAAAGGCCATAGACAGAACTTTGAGTTACATTAAGGGAATCAAATGACTTGAACTATTTTACTTGGAGTCTTCAATCATATTGAAAAGATATACTGATGCAAGTTAAATATTGAGTACAGGGTACAATAATTCCACAATAAGATGGGTATTCACCTTAGGAGGTGTAACGGTCTCTTGAAGATCCAAAAAATAAACATGCATAATGCACTTAATGATGAAATATGAGTTTATAGCTTTAGCTACAACAAACAAAGAGGTTGAGTGGCTAAGAAATCTTCTAATAAAAATCTCATTGTATTCAAAGTCTATGCCAACTGTATTACTTCATTGTGATAGTGAAGTCACTTTAGCATGAGTAACACATATAATGAAAAGTCCAGACATATTAATTTGAGACATGATTATGTGGGCAGTTGATTTAAGATGGAATCATTTTTATTACTTACGTAAAGTCAAGAATAACTTCGTTAATCCTTTCACAAAATCTCTAACAAGAGAAGTGATAAGGACTGTATATAAAGGGATGAGGTTGAAACTCTTTGATCAAAATATCCACCATTGATAGAATTCCAACGTATCATTGGTAAATTACTAATTCTTGGGGTTTATTAGGTAAAAAAAAGTCACTAATACATAGTAAGTTTCGACATTGAAATTAATAAGAACCTTATCCATGATGAATGATACATGCCATTACAGGTAAGGATGCGGATTAGGTGCGACCTCGGACTCACCCAACATTATGCGACCCCTATGTGGCGAGATATGATTCAAGGATCTCTTGTGTCCCCGCGCACATGCCGTAAACGCCATAATGGCGAGTCAGTGAGTCTCCCTTTCTCTCGTCTACTCCTTGTCTCCCTCATTTTCTCCCTCTGTCTCCCTCATTCTCCCTCTTGTCTGTCTTCCTCGTTCTTTCTCTCACCCATTCACCCCTCCCAATCAGAAAAGAAGAATAAAAGAAGACGAGATTTCAAGAATTTTTCTTCTTTTTACAGGTAATTTCTACATATTCATCTCAGTACTGAAATCTCTTTCCCTCTCACGTTGATTTCGAAGCCCTAGGTTTCTGACTAGAGTGGTTGTTGTGGTTGGGCGGTAGAGTTTCTGATTGGGGGTTTCAAGTCCCTGGCATGGCGATGATGTAGGACCTCTGACTAGCACTAGAGCAGAATACATGTGCTAGGTTGCTAGAGGCATTGCTCTCAACTAGAGTTGTGGCTGGAGCTACCACGAATTTCCTATCAATGGGCTAATGAAATTGTCGCTACTGATGAAAGAAAGAAACACCATTCCAAAGCCCCTTTTCAGATTTTTATGGCACCTCTTAAAATCGAAGAAATCTGAAGCTCCTCTAAGCAGGTTTGATCTCTTCCTCTCTATCTCTCTCTGTCGCTCTTTCAGATTTCATCCATGCTAACTGTTTGATGAAATGGCTCAATAAGGAAGGTTTTTGTGATTAAACAGTTTGAATGCCTCAACAAGGAAGGCAGATTGGTGGTATTTTCTTTTAAACTCTTGTTTAAAAAAATGATTCTTCTAAGTTTTATAGTGGGTTTTGCCTCCAGAAAGCAGTTGAATTCATCCAGAGCCCCTCCTTATTTAGTGTATTTTCTCTCTAGTGCTTGAAACTATTAGGCTGCTGGAAAATCTTTTCCCAGTTGACTGTTGGCATACATTGGTTATGTACACTTCCTCTTGGCTAAAGCTAATTACATTAATCAATGAGTCTTGTGTCCGAGGTACTATACATTTTATTTTTATTGATTGTGAAATAGATCTTTTATCAAATTCATATTGAAATGAATTCATATAAGGACGATTGTTCAAAAAAATGGATCTGGTGACTTTTCTTTTGTTTTTCTTCTGATGAGACCCACCTATATGGATAATGCCTCAAAATACTCGAAGAATTTAGATGCCAGTCACTGACCTTTTTTTAGTTGAATCGATGCAATCCCTAACCCTTTTTTTAGTTGAATGGATGGTTTCCATATTCCTTTCTTAAATATGTATTCGCAGGCAGCTGATCAGAAGGCTATAATTGTCTCATCATGGAGACTTTCAGAATATTATGTGCTTTAGGTTGCATTTGGATGCTTTATTGAATTGACTTGTAATAATGCGGAGATGGGTGCCTTGAAATTATGATAGTCATTATAGGTGTGAATAATTTCATTTGATGGAAATCTTTTGCTTCACCAACCCCCAATGGTCTGACAAGGCTATACAAATGTGATTAAATGTTTTACATTATCTTATTCAAACTGGTAATTTTGAAAGCCTTTGCTTAATCTGCTTATGACATTGTACTTGAAATAGATTGCTTGAAGAATACAAAATGTTCCTTTCATGTATGATTTAAAAATTAAAATGGTTCCGTAATTTTGCTTCTATTCCAGCTGTAGGGATCTCATTGAATCTAGGAACTTAGAATACAAAGCATGGGCATGTGTTCAAAGTCATAAATCTTCTTTGACCAACTTCGAGTTGCGTGTTTAAGCAGATAATGAATCTGAAGCAATATCTCAACAAAGACTAGCTACTATTTAAGCAGTCGGGAGTTATTGCTTTTCTTTTTGTACATCTAGTGGAAGTTATACTTTTTAGGTTGCTTGATGGTCTCTTTGTGCATCTGGTGGAGGCTATATTTTCTGCTTTCTATTTCGTCTGCATTGCTCGCACATTTTTGGACTTGATGGAAATGGTAGCTACATTACTATTTGGAATGAAGAATGGGTGTTTTGTGATGTAAATTGTTTTAAAAGTTTCTGGGATGTAGAATATGAGATATTATGTTGAGGATGGAGATGTTAATGTATTGCTATGCGTTTTGTGTTACTGCAATTTGGCCACATTGCTGTGCATTTTGTGTTACTACAATTTAGCTGCGAGTGATGCATGGGGCAGGAGTAAGATGGAGAGATTGGGCTTGGTACTGAAAAGCAGGCGGGCGCCCGTTTGGAAGTCAATTGAGCTACAGTTTGGTTGGTGGTTGCTGGTTAGGGTCAACTAGTCGTTGCCCTGCTTCTTGTGTTTTAGTACATCAGATAGTTTTAAGTGTGGTTTTTTATGAATATTTGTATTTATTTCTTGACATGTAGAACCACATAAAAAATAAATATTTATTCTAAATGTGAGAGATTTAACTTTGTCAACCAAGGAGTTGTATGATAGGTGAGACCTGTGTATTTTTGTCGCTCTCACCCAAAAGTTTGTACAACCATTTTTTCATATCAACAAAGTTACAAGTGATGTCTCCCACCTTCTGTGGGAAAACATCTCCTATCGTGATCTCATGAAAATTGTAAATTTGTCCCCAAAGTATGATTTATATTTAAAAAATTGCACTGATTAGACACTCCTTAATACCCTTTTAAAGAAATTGGTCATTTATTTTACTTCTATTGTTTGTTTGTTTCTTTTTTTTCTTTTCTTTTCTTTTTGTCCTCAAGGAAGATTTTGATGGATGCCGATTAGATGGTTCGGATGGTACTGTCATTGTGATTTTTTATGTTGGACTTGGACTCTGCATGGTTAGGATGGCACTGTCATTGTGGATGCATAGTTTTCTCGGATGTTGGACATGGATTCTGCATCATTCATTGTCACATGAATTGGAATTAAAATTCATAAATGTTTATGCATGGAATTCTACATTTATGCACACATACTTAACCCCTACAAGGGGCCCAATGCTTGTATGCGTGTATTCTTTTATGCCGGGTACACTTGCTTGCGACGGTGATGTATCAGAAAAACTCAATTATTCATCTTTCATATATACAGTGGAGGCAATGCACAATAGAAGTATAAAATTGCTAGTAATACATAGGTGGATGACGCACAGAACCAAGGCCATTTGTTTTAATTTCCACTCTAACATGTATCTTTACCAAATACAATTGTTTACAAAGAATAAAAGACCTAGAATCATTTGTTGACTCTGAAAAAAAAAATACACAACAAACCAAATTCATACATTCATCCCAAAAGGTCACTCGATGAAGCATTAGCATTTTACATACTACCAACCATTGTGTTCATGAAACACCACCACCACCACCAAGTCACCACAAATAAATAACAACATATAGCACCACGACTTGCCAGCATAAGGCTAAGCTTTGTAAAGAAAAGGTCGTTCCTCACAATGCGTGTGCCCATTCATGCGTCCACAACTAGAAAATGACGGCTCAAGGTTACATCTTTGTCTTCTTCAAGCCCCTTTTTATTTGCTGGCCAACCTTGCTTTCAGCTCCTCTGCCACCACATCAATGAACTGGTATGCAAATACTGATATCATATAACCCTACATGGAAAAAAAAAAATTAGGCAACAACCAATCACCCTCCATGTGGTATTGCTATGCCCACCTCCATATGTTGGAGCAATTGCTCCTTGTAATAGTCATAAGCCATTCAAATGCCCAAAAATGGGTCCATGATATCAGAAGCATTCAAATGCCAACATACAGTTCAAAAATTTCAAGAATAGAGAAGTTTCAATTGGAACTTCTGAAAAATTAATGAGATTTGACCAAAATAAGCTTAGAAACTTAGTATAATATAGTGTCTTAGATGGCTGTTAAAGACTACTATTCAGCTTAGAATTTTTTAAAATTTCAATGAGCATTGTGAAAATATGAGTGGAAACTTATAACTAAGATGAGATAAGTAAAACACGAGAATCACAACTTGAAATGGAGTATTCAAATACCGACCTTTGGGTCTCAGTGGTCTTTTAGTGACTCTTATACCTCCTGAAAAGTTCCAATAAAACTGTCAAACAAAATGATGAACACAGATATCTCATCTTGAAATGAAGCATTCCAAGTAAAGCATTACAAAGAAGTGTAAACATAAAATGCTCTGAAGAAACTAGAGAATTTTTTTTTTTTTTTTTAAGAAAAAAGAATAGAATAGAAAATATCATGATAAAACAAATCTTATTGATGAACATTCTCAATTTAGTGTGAGCTGTGAGCATGGGTTTGATAGCATGTAACCTTTGTTGGATCATGATAAAACAAATCTTGTCAGGTCTAGTCCTAGATCATATTCAATACATAAACCATGAAATAAAATATCTAACAACATGTAATTTGGGTTTGATCATGAAACATTTGAGCCTATTAAGGAGAGGAAGGAGCAGTGGGTCCAGAATAAATGGGCAGATGAGCCACCACCTATTAAGGAGAGGAAGAAGCGGTGAGTTCAAATGATTTCTAGCATCCTGCATCACTACTTTCATAGGAATAGTGACTTTCACAGAATGTGCACAAAGAACATGTTGACGTTGAGGGTGGGTAGACTGTTCATTCCACTGTATATATGAAGAATGTTTATAGGTTGCAGGTTAATCCATAGTTGCATTACCTTCTTAAAATATATGGGAATCTTTCCAATATGCAATAAGCAGTAGCCAAGGTCTTACAACAATCTTCCTCAATGATTAGGAAGAAACGTCAATCATTTCTCACAAGAGTTAAATAAACATCAATTTCTACTCTTGTACACCTTGAATATAGTCTTAAAATATTAAAAGTAAACAACATTTACACCGTTCCTTACATTTGAAGTGAAAATGAAAGAATAAATGGTCTAGCTCCATAAATTGCCTCAAAGAAAGAAGTTTACCCTTCCTGGCTCTAGTCCTAAATGAGAGTTACCATGGTTTGACTAGCACCAAAACAAGCCATTTAAAAAACAATTGTCACATTACATGAAATCTTTTATATTATTGCAAAAATGACTCTGTATAGATTTTATTCTAAAATCTAATCATTCAAGCAATGTTTTAAAAGAACACATCCTTCATCATTTAAATTTTTTTCTTACATCTCGAATCTGAAAATTTTTCTATTAAAAAAAAATTTCCAACAATACAAATTTTTCTTACACCTCGAATTTGAAAATCCCTAATTAGGGATTAGGAAATTGAAAATCCTAAATTACATTTGTCATTGCACAAACCTAATTAGGATTGAAAATTTTTACTTAGGGAATTAAAAAAATCACTAATTACATTCACCATGGTCCAATCCTAATTAAAGCTTTAGGAATTGATTTCAATACTGAAATGAGTTGATTAAAAAATTATCTATTAGAGGAGAGGAGAAATCCTTGAAAAATAACTTTTTTTCTTCTTTTCGTATCAGAGAGAGAGAGAGAGAGAGAGAGAGAGAGAGAGAGGGGGCTTGCAATGAATCTCAGGGACGAAGGGGCGATGAGAAATCCTTGAAAAAAAAACCTTTTTTTTTCTTCTCCTTCTTTTCCTGTCTAAGAGAAAGAAAGGGAGAGTGAGCTTGTAAGGAATCTGAGGGACAAAGGGGCTAGGATCAAGCCACTGGTAGTAATTGATGGAGAAGAGTGAGCGAGAGCCGGACCCAGGAGCAGATGAGAGAGGGCTCTTCAAATGGACAAGAGGGGGGGGGGGGGGGGGGGGGGGGGGGGGAGCATTCGGCGACTCGCGGGGTAGTAATTGATGGAGAAGAGAGAGCGAGAGCCGGACCAAGGAGCAGATGAGAGAGGGCTCTTCAAATGGACAAGAGGGGGGGGGGGGGGGGGGGGGAGCATTCGGCAACTCGCGGGCTCGCAGTGACGGCGTCAATGTCACGTGCATGGAGATATGAGGGCTCCTCAAATCAGATTTCGCCACGTAGGGGTCGCACCATGTTGGGTGAGTTCGGGGTCGCACCTAATCCGCTCCCTACAGGTAAAGGGTTGATTCATAGAATTCTTAATAAAGTCCAGTCTAAACGACGAGTATCTAAAATGTAATTGGGACATTGGAAGGACTTCACCTACGTGAGTGTCGAGGTGGTGTCACCTCTTATGAGAGTTAGAATTTCTCTTGAGATTGCTTATAAAACAGGATAAGCGCATGGCCATTAAACATACTAAGTGAGTTTAAAATATGAATCTCATATAGGTAGACGTGATTATGTGTGTGATTTCTTAGGTTCTGTCATCAAGGAACAACTAGTTTAAAGCTTATACTACCAGGAATTTTGATTGGACTTTGAGACGCGTACACTAAAGGAAGGTTTAAATTAAAATATACATTTATCTATGCATAAGAACAGTATCTCTTTTCTGATAAAAATTTATATTATATTTATTTAACTAAGTCAGAGATTGTTGAGATTTTATCTCAAACGGGTTTGGTTAATTAAAAATAATAGAAATGTTGGTGATTAAAAAATGTTTTAAATTTCTTTTTTCCCTCTAAATTTTCATTTAAAAATGTAAAAATTCTTTAAAATCTTTATTCACACATTGCTTAAAGAGAAAGAGTTAGAATGGTTTATAAGCTTTGAGTTCTCTAGTATTCTTACTTGGAGAATGGAGAGAGAAGAAGGATAGCTTGCAATTCCAGTGTGAAGCACTAGAACATGTGAAGCATTGGAACACACGCACGCACATGCATGGGTTGTGAGGTAGTGTAGCTATAGAAGTGCTAGTTGTGCACTTTGCACATGCGCATCGTGTCACAAGTGACGCTCCCCCGCGACTTGCCATGAACTTACATAAAATGGACAACAGACACTAACTGTTTCACAAATCAGTCAACAGATAACGACCGTTACGCAGAACAGCAGGTGAATTCTGATCGTGGCACCAATCAGTCGGTAAAAACGGTCATGCTATCAACCGACCGACAGATCTCAACCGGTATAATCTTTTGGCCATGAAAAACAATCAATTTGATTGAATATTACCATTACGTCTTTCGATAGAGAGAAATGGTTACTTCCACTTTTTGGTTAAGTCGTGTCTTTTTATAAAAGACACGATCGTTAATTAAGTGGCATCTCTTCATAAATAGCATAACCCTTTTAAACAGCTTCAAATGCATCTTTAAGAAAAGCCTCTTTGTAAAAACATACACTTTCATTCTTTATAAAACCTAGTATTAATCGAGGATAAAATATATCTAGCATTGCTTTTTCAGAAACAGAAATTCTCTGTCAGGATCTCAATCATTTTCTCTCTATAAGCACATGAAGTGTGTTCTCTATTTCTCAATACACAGAGCCTACTAGAATTGCAAACTGCAAATCAAATTTCGACTGTGGTATCTTCATGATTTCTACACGTAAAACCATTAAGGTTTGTCGTATACTAGAAGCATTTCACCAAAATTCCGACAACGATCTAGTACCGACTAAAGAGGGTGAATAACAAGTTAAGGAAAGAGTATCTAATAGGTGCTTCAAGCCTGGTCTGATTTTTTATTTTCTTTTCACACACACACACACACACACACCTCACACATACGCGTACTCACACTATGATGGGTGCTCGAACCTATGACCTCATGTTGAAACTCTTGTGAGTCTTCCATTGGGCCATAGGGTCATAGGTAAGAATGGTGATTTTCTGTTTTATTTAATTTCGGTTTCCGCCGTTATTGTTTTCTCAAGACAGAGGAATATCAATCATCTAAGGTCGTTTCTCTCGCTTGAGCTATTATCAATTATTTCTTTTACTTTATTTACTTTTCTACGGATTGTACTGTAATATCTTTTATTTTAATAAAAATCAACATTTAACCTTTTTTTTTCTTCCTTAAATATTTACTTCATTAGTGAATGCAACAAAATTATCATCGTTATGATAAAAGTCCTTCTTTGCAAGGCAAAAAGAGCTCATCTAAAGGATTAACCCTCCTCTTTAGAAATTACATGATTCCTTATCAATCGGTCAAGTCAATCTTCACTAATTTAGTCCTAATCTAGTTATTTTGGTGCATGGTATCCTTAAACATATGATTTAACTTAAATCATATTCGACTCTAGCACGGCTGGCACATGTATACTTACACACATAATCAAAATTGGATTATTCACTACACGTGTGGCTGATTATCAACTTAAAGCCTAACACAACTATCAATTATCAAGTGGGCCATCTCGTGAATTTGGAGGTTTTTAGTGGTTGTCCCATTTTATTTTTTTTTTTCCAATGGTAAATTGGATAGATATCATTTACTTAGAATCCCATCGTCTCGGCAGGTCTAGCAAGCGCAGGGGTTTAGATGAGCGCAATGTGCCCCACAGAGATATTAGTAAATACATAGGTGAATAAACCTAGGCCATGCTCGAGTTGTCAAAGATATCTTAGACGGTTTAATGCTATGTTAACAAAATAACGTAGCAGCCGTCCACAGCCGAGAGCAAATGTCCTCTGATCTGATAAATCAGGACCGCCCAATGCAGCTTATGTTTGCACCATGACCAATCCATGCAAGGGCCCAGGAGATGAACGGTGCAAATCACGTTGATGCTATGTTGGTGGGCCCAATCGTTGGTGGAATCTCAAGGTTATTTTAGTCATTTTAAAATTTTCAAAATTTTGGTTATTTTAGTAAATTCGTGGAAAAATAGGGACGAGCATTTCGGTTGCTTTCGGCGTCTAAATCTCGACGCCATCCAACCGTCAAAATCTAGCGTGAAAGACCAGGAATCTCGACGCCTTTGTGCACGCCTATAAATACAAGCGAGATGTGGGGCCCACCTGTCTGTTTGGTTGAAGCAATATCTTCACATCGTCATAAAGCTTCAGGACCATCTGAACACCTCATTCCCTTCTTCCAAAAAACAGCCAACCTACGTACAACATCTCATGCTGTGGGCCCCACCATGGATGGGCCACTTCCGACGAAGGGAGGGTATAGAAATGTCTGCTGGTCCTACCAAGTGTGGTAGGAAAAAAAGCTACTTTTCTTTATGGTTAGGAGGATTGTCCACTCGTCCTTTTTTTCTTTTTTACCGTTTTTCTTGAGATGGCCCACACGTTGCAGGGCCCACTAATGAATGGTTGTGATTGGCGAGCGGTCCCATGGATTTTGGAAATTAGTGCCGGTGGTTTAGCGCCACCAAAGACCACAGTGACAGATTAGCGGTCCCCCTTCCGGGCGCGGATTGGGTAGAGCTACGGACGGTCATGTGAGAGGCTCTGTGGGGCCCACCGTGATCTACATGTTTTATCCAGGCCGTCGATCGATTTTGACAGATTATTTTAGGGCACTAGAACAAAATGGAGGCAGATCAAAGGTTCAAGTGGACCACACCATATGAAGCAGTGGGGATTTAAAGCATACCGTTGAAAATTTCTTGGGGTCTACGGAAGTTTTGGATCAAGCTGATATTTATGTTTTCCCTTTGTACAGGTCTATGTGACCTTATTTATAGGTTGGATGGAAAATAAACATCACGGTGGGCCCTAAGATGTTTTCAACGGTAAGAATTCAATCCCCACTGCTTCATATGGTGTGGTCCGTTTGAGCATTGGATCCGCCTCCTTTTTGGGCTTATGACCTAAAATGATATGTTAAAATAGATGGATGGCGTGGATAAAACATTTAAATCACGGCGGGCCCCACAGAGCCCCTGGCATGACCGTGTCCTGGTGGGGGTAGTACCCAATCCGCGCCCCCGTCCCTTACATAGTGGGGCCCACCTATCTTCCCAACGAGTATCTTAATACCCTGCGGGGTAGGTAACACGGTCAATCCTACTCGAGATACACTTGCCACAGTGAGAAAATGTGCAAGATCTGGGCCATCCATAAGGTGAGGTACTCCCGTGGATGATCTCCATCACCAAAAGTACAGGGCGTTCCACTCATTAAGTGGGCCATGCGTGTATCCGAAGATTAATCGATTCAAAAGACATGCGTGGATCTTCTAATCGATCTGATTTTGGTGCTATGCCCCAACTAAAGTGGGTCCCACTGTTTGGACGATTTAAGTTAAGACACGTGCATGGCACATGTACTATTATGTCTGCATGAGCATGGAAAATCACACTCCTTCAGGTTATAAAGAAAGCCATGCACTTCCATCCAAACCGTCCAGATCGTGTGTCCCACCTTCAATGCATGGTAATCTGAGAGTCACACCAAGCCAATGCCTATTCACGACATGTCCAATGAAAAGAGTCAAGGGTTGGAATTATCCAATCAATCTGATTTTGAAACCATCTTCCATATACAGTGGGTCCCACGACCTGAACGGTTTCGATTTGTCCCACAGGCTCTTCATATGCAGCACACATGTGATGGGCCCCACCGCGAAGATGACCAAAGACAAAAAGCAGGCCAATGCAGTCATCATCCAGCCCACGCGTCTGCATTTAACGTGGACCTTTGGCGAGTTTTTCTAAAGCGTTCAATCTTTTAGTACAAAGGTGGCCCTTCTGATGAGTGGACCAGCGTTCTTTTCATATATGACCGTTTTAATACTGGGGTCCACCCTATGCACGGCTCAGATGTTTAATACACCTGCCAGCCTGTCACCACTGCTGCGTGTAAAGCACCTGTGTGGAAAAACTGTGCGTGTGGGGATCTGATACAGCATCAAGCATTTCTTTGCCTCCAACGTGGCATATTTTTCTGATATCTGATCTGTGAAAATTTTGGACCGCACTATTTTTGTCATTGTTGATAGAAGTCATGTCTATCTATTTATTTGGTGGGCCACACCGGTAGATTGAGCCATCCATCGGCTATCCATAGCTTTTGATTTGATAGCACACCGAATGAGTAGATCTCCTTATTTTCATACCATGTGATCATCGCATTTTGTCCCACATTGTTAATGGGTCAGATATCCGACACGTGGCACATTGGCGGAAAAAAAATTGGCTGTATATGAAAGTTCACGTACAGCAGCTGGATCTGGTCGTCCCTCTTTCCGTCAAGGTATGCTATATTTGCAGCACATGCATGCAGATCCACCAAACACGATCATAAGACATACTGTGAGAGATCGGCGACGTTTGCCAGGTAGGCCCCTCGATAAGATTATTTAATCTAAAATTGTAGTCCATATTCCCAATCTTATGGGCCACACACTTAGGTTGATTATGGACCGTTGGTTATGATTTTTCTCTAATAGCCTATTTTTTTGGTCCATTTTTGTGCTAAGGAAGGTCCAATACGACCTACCAGGTTACTTAAAACGTGTGAAAAATTTTCACGTGCGAGGAGCTTGTATTTTGCGCGTGTGGATGTGCAGATGCAAATACCATTCCTGTTTTGGGACGCGTGGCTGCATCTTTCGTGATCTTTGAAAATTTAGAACTGCTGGCTAGCTCGACTTCCCGGGTGGGCCTCCCCTTCATGTTTATTATCCTACACGCACTCTCTCCACACGCATCACACGTATCAAATTGGCAAGCGTGCGCCACATTTGAGTGGTGTATACGTTTCTCACACATCATGAAGATGAACTTACACAAATATATCGGGAAAATAGACTTGTCGGAAGGTTGCACGTGTGTGTTGAATATGGACCGTTGCGGAGATTTTTAAACCGTCCTATATTTTCAGACCACCTGATCGTTGGAATTCCTGATTTTCGTCTGTGGTCATGTTCTAGTGAGGTCCCCACATGATGCAGCGGCTCAGATGTTTTAAACAGTAGTCAGGTTGGCACGTGCTCTGCGTGCAGAGGTGCGTGTAAGGATGGGAAACAGAGGGAGAGAAAGGAAAGAAGCTTTGGACCCTCGGAAGCGTGCAAATCCCTTGAAAAAAGGGAGAGAAAAAAAAGAGAAGAAAAAGGAATGCAGGGTGTGGGAGACTGATCGAATCAGGAGCTGCCGCTGCTGTCGATTTTTTCAACGCACGAGATTTCGTCACGCACGAGGCAGAGATCTTGCCTCCCAATTCGGTGAAAGCAGTTATGGAGAGAGAGAGCGAGCTGCGTTTAAAGCCTGTTACGTGGAGCCCGGGTAACCCTGGGGCCCACCGAGATGTCTGTGTGACATCCTGTCCGTCCATCAGTTTCTCGATTATTTCAGGATATGAGCCAGAAATGAGGCAGATGTGAAATTCAAGAAGGCCACACCGAGGACTTAATGCCTGTTGTTGAAATCTTATGGGGCCCACGGAAATTTAGAATCAGGATGATGTTTGTGTTTTCCTTACATCATGGTGGGGATCGCGAACGGGTTGGATGGCGTATGAAGATCATGGTGGGCCATAAGAAGATTTCAATGGTCGGCGTCTCCGTCCCCATTGTTGTAGGGCTGAAAGTTGGGCGGGTTCAACCTGGTCAACCCGACATTGGGCTGGGCTTAAGAAAGAAATAATGGACCTGATTTTGAGCTTGGGGCAAATACCAACCCGATAAAGCTTGGGTTCAAGTTGCTTGAACCGGTCTGTATACAAGTTACTTATAATTTTATTATATTTTAATTAAGTAAATTAATTAGTTTATATTACTTTAGTATGTGAACTTATTATACTTAAAATTTAATATGTTTGAGTTTATATCTTATATTTTAGCCTGCATGTACAGAAAAAAATAAAATCATTTAGAATAAATAATTAATAAAATCATAGCTACAAAAAATAAGATGTGTATTAAAACATGATATACTAATCGTAATAACAAAAATATTAGCATGTATCAACACGGTTAACTCGATCAACCCAACTGATGATCTCGCTTGGGTTAAGAATTTCCAACCCTGGGTTGGGTTGGGTTGGGTTGGGTTGGGTTGGAGGTATAGGAACCTTGATCAACAAAACCTGAATATGCCTTAGTTTTCATTCACGTCCTAGAATGATCTAGGAAACCAATTAGATGGAATGGATGCCACACCAACATTGTGGTGGGCCCCACAAAGCTTTTGGTTGCATGGCAACAAGGGGTTACGCGAAACCCACATTATGTTCATGTCCGCTTGTGGCCCACCTATCGTAGGACTGGAATCCTCTATAAGACCCATGTTGTCGTTTGCAACAAAATGATTTTTTCCTGGCTGGGGAATTGTGATAATGGCATCTCGGCATTTTCATTAGCTATTTGACGTTAGGTGTATCATTTAGATTGGACGTTTAGCATCTCACATAGCTGAGGATGGTATCATGAAATTGTCCATAAGAGTCAATGGCGTCAGATAGCTATATAGCTAGTGAAGCCTTTGATAATCTTATTGTCAATGAGGCGTGGGATAGCCCATTTTCAATAAAAAAAAATAGCTCATAAGCTTTTGGCTCCATGTGTATTGTTTAGATATTCTGAATGATAGGGATGTTAGATGCTCAGTCTTTTCAATTCATAAAAGGTGTGCAAGATATGCATGATGTATATTTAGAATCATTCATGTGATGTTAATGAGACTGCATTTTATGTGGTGTGGCACAGGCCTTTAGATACATTCCTAAATAAAATCTTTAATTAAAACCTAAAATCCAATTAAGCTATCCTATTAAATGACACAATATTGTAGCATTAGCATTAGTATCTTATCCTTCATCTTTAGAGTAGTTGGATCGTTGATCAAGGTAGGGAGGAGGCTTGTAAAGGCTTTAGTGTGCACATACTTTGATTAGTCTAGCAAAATTGTAGGTCTAATTAGGTCTGTTCAAAAAATCGATCAAACCAATAAAATTGATTGAACCGGACAATTTCGATCAATTTTCCACTCTATTTCGAGTCAATTCGGTTTTTTATATTAAAAATCGAGAATGTTGGTTTAGTTGTTAGTTTGTGATAATTATAAACCGAACCGAACCGACCATATATATATATTACCCTTATCGTATGGCCTACCTTGATAATATGTTATATATCCATGCTATTCATTTGTTTTCTCAGCCCATTTTAGGATGTGTTCCCAAAAAACCCATTGATAAGGTCAAACAAACCTGGATGAAGGGGGAAAGTCAAATTTCACTTTTAGCTTGATTCAAAACTTTTTATAATTTGTATCTTATAATTATAAAATGTTTTAATAGTCATTCACCAGTTTTTACATTGGTGTGGTTCATTGGAGATTTGGATCTTCTTAATTTTTTAAAAATTGTCATGAAATTGACAAAATTAAACTGACCAGAATTTATTCAGTTCGGTTCGGTTAGTGAGGCTTTAACAGTTCGATTCGATTGTTAAATATTAAAAGCCGACTAAGTTTCTATTAGGTATCGCCCCTCAAAACCGAACCGACCGAACCATGCATAGCCCTAGGTCTCACAATACTAGAAATGAGATGAGACAGACCCTCAGCGCCAGACACATATATTGCAGTAGGTCTACTCTACACCCAGGTGCTAAGGATCTGGTTAGAAGGGAGATTGGAATTCCATGTGGATTGTGCCATTGGTCCTTGAACAGTTTAAATGATAGCTACACGCCTTGGTGTGGATGCTGCAATAGATTTGCACCATGCATAGAGCTCGATCCTTAGGATCATGCGGGGTAGGCCTATGTCATAACATAGGGCCTTATTTATGAGGATTGATAGAGGGCAACACAACTTTTACCAGGTTTTCAACACGGGGTCTCTCAATGGAGCAAAATGTCCAGGCAAGTGAAACTTAACTTACAAGTGTCTTCACGTGAAGTTCCCTGTCTTCTTATGTTGCAAAGAGGTTGGCAAGTGTTCCAAAGAGGATCCCAAAAGTGAGCACAATGAAGCATTTATAGGAATATGGGGCCTGATTTTCCCAGCTTGTAAAGATGGTTGATTTATTGGGACCTCTACACCCGCCTTAACATTTATAACACAAGGACCTTTATCCACAGCACACGAATGCTTTTAGATAGTGAGCTCTTTAATTGCAATGAGGTGACATCATCTTGTGGCGTAGGTTAGAGTAGGATGAATTTGAGTGGCGCAATGAGTCAATCAAACACATGAGAGCTCATTTTGACTAAGTACCAAAAATTAGGTGTCATTCATTGTACATGTAAAATCCACTCTATCCATCAAATTTTATTCTCAATTTTAAGATCCGGGCGAAAAAGCAGCGAGATCCATAAGCCTAAGTAAACCAAACCACAAAGAGCTAGCGATGGGGAGAAATGCTAACCATAGTTTCATGTGTGGGGCCGCCATGGTGTATATCTTTTAGTAAACCCATTAATTAGGTGTAAATCAAGATGATGAAGCGAAAAATATAAAAATCAACCTTATCCAAATATCAGGCAAGCCACAGTGAATTTAGAGGTTTTATGAGCAGTTTTACATTGTTACCATTGGTGTGGTCCTTCTAACTTTTAAGAGTCTATCTTTTGCACATAAGATTCAAATAATAGTTCTCTCCCGACCAACTAATTAGTGGATTATGTATAAAACATGGTGGCCCCACACACTTTCAGTGTTTTACACAGCTTTATAGATAAGTGTTGTAACACCATTCCATTCCCCTATGGCACAAGCTTGTGGGGTGGGAATGGGCCTGGCTACCTGGCCCAACCCAAGTGACCTGACCTAAAGGGTAAGGGTAAGGGCTATTAAACTTGGCCTAAGGGCTAGGCTAGGACTTAAAACTTAGGCCCGATGTGAGGGCAGGCTGGGGTTAGGGCCAATGATGAATAGCTCAACCCATTTTTCAAGTGTACAAGTGTATACTATGTAATGCATAGGTATTAGGAACTTAGCCTATTAGAATATGTAGAGTAGTGTATATTAATAATACGAAGAACTTTGGCACTCGTGGTGTGATGAATGACACACATGTACTTATAAACTATTTTAATTGTGGACCCCACCTTATATAGTGAACAATATATTGATGCAGGTATTCAAGTTTGTGCCTAGGTTGATGAATAATTTTATCTAACAAAATTGTGTTATAGAAAGCTTTGCTATGTTAAAAAAACATGGTGGTTCATAAACACAAACTCAGCAATTAACTTATTTTTAATTTATAAGGTCTGACCTTGGCCTGGCTTAAATCAGTCAGCTGGCCCTAGCTGAACCCTAGCCAGGTGGGGCCCGCTAGGTTGACGGCTAGTTTGGGAGCCTATTTAGCCCATGAAACCCTATGTTGGGCTAGGGATAGGGATCAAGGGTTCTAGTGCGGCTAGAGGGCCACCTTGGCCCGGACCTAGCCCAATACTTGCCCCTATTACATGTGTGGCCAAAAGAAGCTGGTTGGTATTCTAAATTGGTGGGCCGTGTAAAAAGACATTGACCAAGGACTCTCCATTCCAAGTTATAAAAAAAAAAAAAAAAAGAATGATGCACGGGAGCATGTGATGGATCATATGCTACACACGAAATATCATTTATTCATATTAAACTGTCCAAATAATGAGCATCAGTTTATATGCATCATGAACAGAAGATTAAGATTATTTTGTCCTCCGACCATCAGATTAGGTTAAAGATCAAAATACATCAATGGTCTTATTTCAACGTGTCCACGAATAAGAGGATAGGAGAGTTAACCGGTCTGATTTTCTACTGTGACTTAGGCTACAATTTACTCAGTTTGATTTGAATTAATATATGAGACGGGTATCATTTCTAAGTGCCTGCATATCATACCTCAGCTAGAGTATCAAATAACTACCCTTCCACAGTCAAAATAAATTGGCCTGCCAGACAGAATGAATAGCATGCTTTTCCCGCAGGACTCGGACTACCCGACACCACCCAGCTAGGTGGTACAAAAGCTGTAGGGCCCGCTTTGATACAAGCGTTTTAAGTTTTAACCTCATTGTTCATCCATTTTGCCAGCTCATTCGAAGGCATGAACAAACAAACAACCAAAAAAAAAAAAAAAAACAGATCCAAAGCTCGAGTAGACCACATCATAGGACGCCTATGGTTAAGCTGATATTTGCATTTTCCAACTTAAGTTTGTATGACTTTATGAACAGGTTGGATGGCAAATAAATAGTGTAATAGGCTCCAAAGAAGTTTTCATTGATCATCATTCAATCAGTAGTGTAGTGTAGTCAATTTGAACCTTGAATCTGACTAATTATTGGGTTCATTGCATGTAAAATGGATGAACAGCTTGGATAAAGCACACGTCATGATGGTGCATGTAGAGCTTTTCCACCACCTAGCTTGGTGGTCTTGGGGTAGCCACATAATCTGCTTCCCTTGCTGCCTTAATTGGGTGGTGACGCCAACAACGCCACGAGCTAGATGGAGGCATAGCTTTGTGAACCCTACCATGACATAGTTATTTTATCTTTGTCGTCCATATTTTTGTCGGAGACACATCCAAATCTCATGTAGATCACAGCATAGAGAATGGTGGGGATTGAATTCCTATGGTTGAAAACTTCTTAGGAGGCACAAAAGTGTTGGATTAAGCTGATATTTGTGATTTACCTTCAAAAAGTTTTCAATGGTAAGCATTCAATCCCATTGCTTGCTGTAGTGTAGTCTTGAGCTTTGGATCTAATTCATTTTTTAACTCACTCCCTAATAAAATGAATGGATGACTTAAATAAAGCACATACATCATAATAGGGCCCTTAGCTGGGTAGTGCTAGAGTCACTGCCTAATCGGCATCGCCTAATGACTCAATTGTGTGGGACCCCAACACCAACAAGCTCCAACAAGCTCGGTGGTGAAAAGGTTTTGTGAGCCCCACAATGGTGTATGTGTTTTATCCTTGTTGTCCAGCCATTTTACTGGCGCACGAGCCAAAAAGAAAAGATACCGCTGATGCTCAAGTGGACCACACCACTAAAAAAGCGCGGACTGAAGACTTTCATTGAAAACTTCTAGATAGCTACAGTAGTTTTGGATCAAACTGATATTTGTGTTTTCCATTCATCTTTAATTTATGAGCAGGTTGGATGGCAAATAAGCATATTAATAAGGCACAGGAAGTTTTCAAAAATAAGCCCTCAATTCCAACTGTTTTGGTGTAGTCCACGTGAGCTTTGGATTTGCCTAATTTTATGGACTCATTGCTGGAAAATGGATGAACGGCTTGCATAAAACACATACGCTATGGTGGGGCCATGGTCGTTGTTGGGACCATCACCTAATCCGCTTCCTTTTCCTGCACGATGGAGCCCACTTGATGAGTGAAGCAAAAGTGCAGTCGCGCGAGTGCACTTTACAGCGTACTTGCTGCTGCCACGCACCCGAAACTGTGAGAGTTCAGCCCCTCATCCGTGCAGGCCTGGCTTCCATGGTCAGGCCAGTCTGCTCTTCCGCTGACCACACATGATATGACCATTGACATGGACCACTGGTCATTTCTGTTAGCCGTCCATTTCTGTGCATGTGGCTCACCAGATGAATGGACCACCTGGATTATTTGTCCGATTAATGTACACTGTGGACCCACTTGATGACTAGTTTGAACCTCTAAAAGTTGGCATGTGCAGGCTGGTGCAGTGTCCCTCCCATGACTTCAGTAGTAGTTTACCATTTTTTTTAAAAGGTGGTGAATCATCCAACTTGCATGTGTCCCTCATTTACTGCTATCCAGACCATCAAAATTGTGGGGACAGCCCATAGATGGAGGATTGCTCGAAGAAATGCTGATTGAGCAATACAAATCATTCAATCCATGTCTCTGGAATAGATGGTTAAAAGAAAATCATCCAGTGGTCCAAATTCTAAGAAAGGCTCAGTGGTTTGAATGGCCTGGATTTCCGTAACAGTATACATAGAGTACGTTGGAAGAGACACCACCACTTTGAAAGGTGATAAATCGCCATCTTTCTAATTGCCCCTCGTAGCTAAAAGTGGACGTGGATTAGCTACTGAGGTTGAGTAGCCAGGCTCGCTACTGAAGTGACGTCACCATGTTGTGGGACCATCATGATGTTTTTATTGTATCCACACCGTCCATCCATTTGGAGAAATCATTTTAGGACAGGATCCAGAGAATGAGTCATATCCAAAGCTGTAGTGGACCCCACCACAGAAAATATTGGAGATTAAACGCCTACCATTAAAAACTTCTATGGGCCATGGAAGTTTTCGATCAAGCTGATATTTTTGTTTTCCTTTCTTTCATGACTGCGTTGACTTGTGAACAGGTTGGATCTCAAATAAACGTCATGGTGGAGCCTAGGAAGGTTTCAACAGTGGGCATCACTCTCCCTGCTGTTTTATGTGGTGGGGTCCACTCAAGCTTTGGATCTTTCTCATTTTTTGGATGATTTCCTAATATGATCTCTCTAATTGGATGGACCGTATGGATACACTACATATATTTATGGTGGGGCCCACAAAACATGGTGACATCACTTCAATAGCGCGTCTGGCTACTCAACCCCTCAGTAGCTAATCCGCGTACGCCAAAAGTCTTAGGTGATCCGCGTACGCCAAAAGTCTTAGGTGAGACCTCGGACTCACCAAAGAGGGTGCGACCCTCACCGTGGGGCTCATCTTGATGTATATATTTTATATCCATTTCTTGGGGGTTTTTTCCATGTAAAATTCAAATTGTCTTCTCTTGGATTGTCAAGTTGTTTGATTATTGTCATTGTGGTTTGCCTTGTGTGATTCACTTTCAATGTGTAGACACCCCACCTTCGGCTACACTGTTGGTAGAGATATCTGGATGAATGGAGGACCATACCCCCAAATCTCATGTCCGAACTCAGCCAAACTCACCCTTGTAAGCCCCAATCATAGCCCAACTCACTCCTAAACATCAGCCTGAAAAACCCCCCATAAGAAAAACCAGTCAAAAAATTCTTAAAAAGTCAAACTCACTGAGTCAACCCGCCGAGTCAACCCGCCGAGTCAAATCACCGAGTCAACCCACTGAGCCAAATCACCAAGTCAACCCGCTGAGTCGACCCACCAAGTCAACCCACTGAGTCCCAAGCAGCAGCCCCGAGACATGTCCGTACTGCTCGCGGGATCCTGAGAGCGTCCGTACGGGCGGCCCCCTGGGTGTCGCCCAAACTTATTTACGGGAACTGCCACTGCCCGCTGCTATAAATACCCCCCGCCCCTTCTCATTTCAGCAATCCCATCCAGTCCAGAGCGACCCATCCGTTCCGAATTTCCCTCCATCCCTCTTTAGCCCATCTTTCCACCAAGGAGAGCCCGAGTGAGGAGAGCCTATCCCTGGTCCAGCCCAACCTGACCACTGGTCCAAGTCTCCCAAGCCATCCAAGTCTTGATCCAGCCACTCGAAGCCAATCCTTGCGACACCTCCGTCCATCCAGCTACTCTTTTACCAGCATCATCTCATTTGCATCTAGCATAAGTGCAACATTTACTTTTCTTCCAACCCCCCTGCTTCACTACAAGCACTTTGATTGTTCAAACACACGACATGCATCCCGCATAAAGCACCTGTCAGTTAGAGCATATGCTCTGGGCTTGCCTGTTAATGGAAACCTGCTCATCTGAAACTCTTACTGTTCAGACCTGCATTCATACATTAGTCACTACAAACACTTTGATTATTCAAACACATAGCATGCATCTCGCATAAAGCACCTATCAGTTCGAGCGTATGCTCTGGGCTTGCCTGTTAATGGAAACCTGCCCATCAGAAACTCTTACTGTTCAGACTTGTATTCATACATTAGTCACTACGAGCACTTTGATTATTCAAACACATAGCATGCATTCTGCATAAAGCACCTGTCAGTTCGAGCGTCTGCTCTGGGCTTGCCTGTTAATGGAAACCTGCCCATCAGAAACTCTTACTGTTCAGACCTGTATTCATACATTAGTCACTACGAGCACTTTGATTATTCAAACACACAACATGCATCTCGCATAAAGCACCTGTCAGTTCGAGTGTATGCTCTGGGCTTGCCTGTTAATGGAAACCTGCCCATCAGAAACTCTTACTGTTCAGACCTGCATTCATGCATTATGTCATCTATGAGAATATACGAGGATTAAAACAGACTTTTAAGTGTTAGTTCGATTCTGTGAAGTAGAGACCGTACTTCGGTACGGGCAGTGTGTGGGGTGCTTAACCTCTTCTCACCCTGTAACCGTGATCCCTTACCTCGAATCTCTGGCCGCAGATCAAAAGGAGTCATTTTAGAGAAAGGAATCTTCGGATCCCCTTCTCTAACGTTTCTACGGGGTCTAGCCGACTGGAGATTCGAAAGTAACTGGCTAGTGGCGACTCTGGTCTTATATAAACTCATATAAACACATCCAGCCTAACACGACAACCAAACAAAGCCCTCGAGAACGAGGCAAGACAGTGGCACAAACGGCGATTCGCACGCACGCACCTCTTCTTCTTTTTCCGCAAGGAAAGGGAGAACGTCGTCGGGAGCGCGGAACGGCGAGGATCCACAGAATGACGACTCTGCTGGGGAGATGCTAGTCCCACTAGTCGTGATCCAACTTGAAAAACAGAATCTCTCCTGTACTTGAAAGTCATTAGTTCTCATACAATCTCATTTACATAACATTCTACCCAAAAATTAAAAAAAAATAGACAATCCCAAAACCCAAAAAAAAGTAGAGCATACTTCCCCACCGTTACTCCTCCAAACCAAATCACCCTGCCACGTCTAATACAAAACCTACATGGCTCTCCAATTCCCTGCCCTCGAAATACTTGAGGCTTGCTCTCCACAGTTAAGCCCAATAGAATTCATGCCAATTCCTGGCATGCAAGAGCTACAACAAAGCATGAAGGCGATGTAGGAAATGATCCTCCGATTCACACAAGCCCAGGTTTCAACAGTCAACACCCAGGCTGTTTTATTGCAACAACAACAACCACCATCTCCCCCAACCTCTAGTTCATCCTAGCCATAACCGCTAGGGTTCGCTCAAGACTTTCGATACCCTCCTAACAGGGGCCTTCAATCAGAACAACCCTCGACCTCAGGGCATTTCTTCCAGTATCCTCCTGCAAACAGGAGCCATTTTCAGGCTTCCTTGCAGCCTCCCTTCTCTGCTTCAGTCCAACAAAGTCCTTACAATGGGAGTAATTATCAGGCCCAACCTCCTTCAAGCAGGAATCATAGGAGCATCAATGACACCAATTATTATGAAAGGGGGCCATCTCAGTTCTGGCAAGGGGTCAGATCTCCCTCATTTGGTCCCTCTAAAATCGAACAACTCCAAGAGCAGATGCAAGAGATGAAGAGAAAGTTGCAGAAGCAGCAAGGGGTGGATCTTCCATCCACTAAGTTCAGGGACCTCTGTCCCTTTCCAGATGCAATTGTACCTCAAGGCTTTCAGGTACCAAAATTTAAAAGATATGATGGGACGGGGTGTCCTATAGACCACTTGCGAGCTTTCTATGGAGAGCTTGATGCTGTGGCGGGCAATGATGGAGAACTCATCTGCTTGTTTCAAAAATCTCTGAAGGGTGATGCCTTAGACTGGTACACATCATTGGATTGTCATCGCGTCAGGACTTGGGAGCAACTCTCCCAGGCTTTCGTCGACAGGTTCGCATACAATCTTAACATGGCACCCAGGAGAGCGGACCTCGTAGCTTTCAGGCAAAGAAGTGACGAAACATTGTCAGCTTACGTTGGACGGTGGCGGGCCATGGCTGCTAGAATGAAAACTCCCATTGAAGACGGGGAGCAAATCTTCATGATCGTCCACTCGGCAAATCCAAGTATCTCTAGATACCTTGTTTCACATCCATATGTGAACTTCACCCAACTCATCTACGCCGGGGAACAAGTTGAAGCCGGAATAAGGGCTGGGATGATCTCTCCTTGGTGGCCTTATCAAGCCTCTCTTATACAACCGACGGTGGAAGAAGAGCCTACTGAATACGAGAATGATAACGGAAGTGTCCTCATCCCCCATCCAATAGAAGAAGATGACCTTGTCGCCTCTACCGAAGGTGCACTATTCCTCCCTCAGCACGGACAACCGCAGCAACAACAACAGTCAAGATGGAACTCACAGTTCCCTAATCAAGGTTGGCAAGGGGCACCCCTATCCAGTCCAGTTTCAGAACACCTCATCCTGCAAGGGGCATCTCTAGTCGATCCAGTCTCCGCAATGCAAGGGGCACCTCCTGCCTATCCAGCTTTCATCAGCCAAGAAGAGCCTCCTCTCCAGTTTATCCATGCCATCAACTCTAGTTCAGAGTTCGAACCTCTCATCCTGCAAGGGGCACCCTCAACTATTTCAATCCCAGAGCCCATCATCATACAAGGGGCACCTCCAGTCGACTCATTCCTCGCGCCAGCCAACCAAGGACATAATCTGCCCATTCCAGTCAACCAAGGGGACAACCTCCCAGTTGTGGCATCACTCAGCCAAGGGCACAACTTGCCCATTTCTCAAGCAAACAACCAGGGGCACAACTTACCCACAACAGCTGTCTATTGGGATTCTACTTCAGCCATCATCCTCCAAGAAGAAGACCCTTTCTTGGACAGCATGCCACATGCCCTAGTAGAATTGGGGCCTAGCTTCAATTATGTGGCCACTATCGAGGAGGTCGAATGAGAGATTGATGTCCAGGTCCTGATCGGTCCAAAAACATCAACCATCACTCTTCAGGTCTTGGACATCTCAGCTTCATTCCATCTCCTTTCCAATTGGACCTGGTTTAACAAAATCGGTGTCATCTCTTCAAATCTTCACCAAAGGGTCAAGCACATCTTCAGAGATAGGGCGATCACCATCATTACCGATCCCAATTTTTCATGGTAGAAGCATCCAGCCTTCGAGAGCCTACCATCCCAGCCATGGACGTACAACGCTCTGATGGGGAGGTCTCATACCATCACAATGTAAATTACTTCCCCCGCGCATGTCCCATCGGATCGAACTACGTCTTCGTTCCTGCCGAGCATCAAACCTTCTACTATCAGCTCAAATATTAAGACTCGACCCGAGTCTGGGGAGTTCAAGAGAATGTGGATAGAGAAAGACTGCGATATCGGCCTACTCGGATTAGGTAACCAAAGCACAGAAATATCAGAAGAAGACGGGGTCATCAAGAAGGCAATCTCTGCATCTGCACACCAATCCAGTTTATCAATGCACGAATTATCTATCCTGATGATAGGTTGAATTCCACCTATCAAGCGAGCAGATTGAGTCTGATAGAGTTGCCCAAAAAAGACTCAAGTAAGGGGCAGGAATTTCCCCCGATCGACTGGACTACCATTCTAGTCCCACCTCAACCAGATGAACCCGAAGAGCTGTAATACACTGGGGATGAGCCAGGAGAAATCGCATCCGACATGGACTCAGAGTTCAGCCTCAGATCTACCATGACGTTTGGGCATAACGATGAGGGTTGGCCTACTAATCCTTCTGGCCCTGCCTCCTGAGGGGAAGGAGTGCAGGGCAGTAACAGGTTTATAAGTCCCCATGACGGCCAATAAAAGTCGACAGTGCTCGGCTCCCCGAACCGAATCAGGCAACACCTGGTTCACATCGCCGTCTTGCTCGGGTCCTTTACAAAAAAAAATTCAAAAAAAAAATCAGAAGATTCAAAAACCCAAAACACCAAATATTTCAAAATTAAAAAAAAAAAATCAAATTTTCACAAAATTCAAAAGTTCAAAAAAATCCAGAAATTCACAAAATTTCAAAAAATCAGAAATCTTTCAACAATCCCAAGCAATAAAGTGCGAAGTCTGTCTGTCAAAGCACTTGAGTATGAAGTTGACTCATGTGATTTCAATCTAGAGTTGGACTTCAAACTCAAGGGTTTGGATAGAGCCAATGATGAGGAAAATGATGAGTTGACTCCCAAACTAAGAGGGTCTTCTCGAAAGTTTGAACCAAAAGCCGATGTCATCTCAAAAAGCTTCAAAATTATAAACCTAGGATCTCCTGAGACCCATAAGGAAGTGTGCATTGAGAATCCTTGTCCCCAAAAAATAAGCAGAGAATGATCGAATTTTTGAAGTCATGACTTCCCAATCTTGCATCCTATGAAGACTTATCCAAACTCGATCAAAAACTCATCAAGCCTATCAAGAAGATGCTGCCAAGACTATGCTTGCATTCCATGCTGGAGTGTGCGACTTGACGAATGATCGAAGAAACCTCACGGCTTGATGAAGACAGATTGTTGCCAACATGTCAAAAAGCATTTCAAGTGTCAGCAACATGCACTCGGATCCATATATGTGCTTCGAAACTCTACAACCTGATAACATTCCAGCTATTCCCTGTACGAAGTATCTACATCAACAAAAAGATCGACTCGGCATCATCTAGCGGTCATACGCATATACTTGTGGCAGTCGATTGCAGCACAAAGTGGATGGAGGTAATATTCAGATCTCGCACGATAATTCTCATGAAGAATGATATCATCAATTGTTAAGGGTTCCCACATGCTATCAACATTGGCAATGGGACGCCCTTCGAAATCTAAGGATGAAAGATTTCCTTAAGAAACTTAAAATCAGAAGACAGACCTACGAGTTCAACTCAAAATCCCGTCAATGTGAGTACTGGTGAAGAATGAAGCCGAAGAAAGAAAAATCATATTGGGTTTACAACAAGCACCACCGCATTTATCAGACTTAAGGGGGACGAGGCCTAAGGATCAGAAAGTTCTTCCAAGAAGCGCCCTCAGGCTCACCAACATAAGAGGGGTGGATCTTCGTGAGCTAATCAACACCGATAACGTGAAAATCTTTCACAGGTAAGTCAATCCAACCTTATCAAGAGTTACATTAGTAGAGCTGAAGTCAAGAGGTCAAGGCTTAGACCTTTGAGAGTCCATTTTCCATTCACCAATAAGTGTTTCAAATAAGGGGATTAAAAAGGAAAAAGAGAGAGAAAAAAAAAAGAATACAAAAAAAAGAGGAAGAGAAAAAAGAATACAAAAAAGAAAAAAAAAAAAAAAAAAAAAGGGAAGCCAAAACAAGGCACCCGAGAAAAATCAACCCAAAAGGAAACACAGTCATCCATCCATTCATCTCAGAAGGGTCTATGGCTAAGACCGACAGCTCTATCATGGTAACTCAGGATAAGGGCTGAAAGACTGTCATCGGCCGGCAACGACGGATTCCCGACCTCTAGCCACCGCAGTAATCCAAAGATCCAGAAAAAAGAAAAAAAAATGTGTGCTTAAACAAAGAGGGCGGAGTGAAAATCTGAAAGGATGCTCCGAGTAAAAACAGTGGGCACACAGCGGACTTGATGATAACCCGAAAGGGCGCTGAGGGTAAAAACAGCATAGCTGCCAAGGGGCAGGCAAGATCAAATACCCGGGACGTGGTGAAAACCCGAAAGGGCGCCACGGGCAAAAATGACGGGCAAGCCGAACGCAGTGAAAACCCAAAAGGACGTTGCGGGTAATAATGACTAAGAAAAGAAAAGAAAAGAAAAAGCAGGTGCATGAGAGATCCAAGCGACATGAAGATTCAATGGAAGCAAGGATGGAGGCTATAAGTCAAGAATTCTTTCAAGATCTGCCCAAATTCTAGGGGCAGGATACCATTGCGCATTATCTTAAGGGGACCAGGACCCTTGGTGAATAATGAAGAAAGTCGAATATGACATCAGGCTGAGTCAAATATTCTGATTCCTGCATCTAAAAGCACAAATCCAAATCACGCATAGACAGACAAGCACTTGGCACAAATTTTCATTTCATGCATGATTTGCATACATATATTTAAAAAAAACAAAATCATTTTTCCTTATTCATATATATGCAAAAAAAAAAAAAAAATCTTACAGGGCTTTCACAATAAACAACGTCCAGTCAACTAATGGGGTACCTTCCGTGAGTGCCTTTCTCCTGTTCATCAGCCCCAAAAGGTAAGTATCTCTCCCCCTACTTCTACACTTCAACACTTTTGCTAAAGTGCTTTCTCTCCTCACAGGTACCAGAAGGAAGTCCAAGATCAGCCCATCAATGTCTATCAAGGCCCTATCTCTACCATAAAAAATCCCAACATCCAAGGCCCCATTTAAATATGAAAATCCAGCCATGCCACCATTAATGGGGGCATTCAAAGCCTCTCCAACCACCACATTCAAGCCTTCATCTACTCCCATTTTCAATGCCCCATCCACCCCATCTATCAAAGGCATTTCTCCTCCATTAAGCTCCATTGAAAATCTGAAGTGGGGGACCCATCATGGTCAACCCCCACAACCCTTAAATCTCCACCATCCATTGCTTGGGAAAAGACAAAGTGAGAAGAAGACAAAGTGAAGACAAAAGGGAGAGCTATGGCTTCAAATTGAACCGTCGGATACAGAGAATATGAGACAGGAGCAGTGGGTAGAATGGAATGTTCGAACCAGAGTCAACCCAGACAGCACATGAAGAGAAGTTTGGGCGGCCCCCTGAGGCCCGCCCGTACGGACGGATTCTCTCTCTCTCCGCGGGATTGGCCTCACGGTCACTGGTAGGTGAGACTGACAGTCCACGTCAGCAGATGGTACCCTGAGGGCCGCCCAAGGCTCCAATCAACTCTAAATTTCGTTTGAGACTGATCTGAATCATCTGGAAGGTACCCCACCTACCCAATCATGAAGTATTGCGACCAACATGGGTTTGATCAAGTCAAAGAAAAGAAAATTTGATCAAGAGGGGCCCACAAGCAATATGAGCCACTCAAAGACTAGATCATCATGATCCAAACCATGAAAAAGCTCGCATGGGTCATCAAATAGCAAGATCAAGGATTTGATCATCAAAAGGAGGGCCAGAATCCAAGATCTAATCATCAAGTGGGCCCACATGGTTGAAAAGAGTAATCTAAGCCGTTCAAATTATCATCTGCACCATGGAAAGCCTTCTTAGCCTCACAAAACATCAATGATAGGTGCTCCAAAGTCAAGCTGAAGTTTGGAAAGGGCCCACATGGCCCACTCAAGTAATCCAGACCATTCGAATCACAATCAGCCCTATCAAAAGCTAAACAAAGCAAGGTAAGTATGCCCAACCATAAAAGTTTTGGTCCGAAGACCTTAAACTACGTCGGGATCGACATCCCGAGAGATTTTCAATAAAAACCGGTGTCGGTCTTGTTTGCTCACATTAAGATCAGACGGCTCTGGACATTTTTCAAAAATAAAAAATGTGTTTGCCCTATTTTGTACATATTTTGGTCCGAAGACCTTAAACTACGTCGGGATCAAGATCCCGAGGGATTTTTAATAAAAATGGGCATCGATCACAACCATCAAAATCAGAATCGATGACTCAGAACACATTTCAAAATCACAAAAATATATCACCAGTCTCGCTCCATAGTTTTGTGGTCCGAAGAACTTAAACTACGTCGGGATCGACATCTCGAGAGATTTTCAATAAAAATCGGTGTCGATCTTGTTTGCTCACATCAAGATCAGACAACTCCGGACATTTTTTCAAAAATAAAAAAAACGTGTTTGCCCTGTTTTGTACAGTTTTGTGGTCCGAAGACCTTAAACTACGTCGGGATCGATATCCCGAGAGATTTTCAATAAAAACCGGCATCGGTCTTCATCAAGGTCCGATGACTCCGGACATTTTCTAAAAAAATAAAAAAAAATGTGTGATTTTTAGCATCACTTGTACATATTTTTGGTCCGAAGACCTTAAACTACGTCGAGAACAAAATTTCGAGAGATTTCCAATAAAAATCAGTGTTAATCTTGATCGCTCAAATTGAGATTTAACAGCCTGGAACATTTCAAAAAATCACAAAAAGAATGTATTTTCATCATGTACATATTTTTTTGTCCGAAGACCTAAAACTACACTGGGATTAATTTCTCGGGGGACTATTTCCTGCTTTCAACTAAAAACCGGCATCGGCCTCAACCGCTGGGATCAAGGTTCGATAACCCGGATCATTTTCAAAAATACCAAAAAGATTTCAAGCTTTCCATAAAAACCAGCATCAACCTCGATTACTCGAGTTGAAGTCTAGAACTTTTTCAAAACACAAAAAAGGAAGTTTACCATTAATTTTAACTGCACAAATTTATCTCCAGCGGTCCGAAGACCTAAAACTACACTGGGATTAACTTCTCGGGGGCTTTCTGTCCCAACCTGTTCCAGACATGGCTAACAGTTGATCGTACGGGTGTCCGGAATCTTCTAAACAGGTAAGGGCTGAGGCGGGCAAAATCCCGTAATCCTGTTCGTGTTGAACGCACCGTGATAGACAACCTTGATTTGGAAGTCACTGTTGAATCTGACGGATGTTCCCTGTTCCTAAAACTCATGAAGGGGATTAAGGCTGTTGGGAGGTGGAGCGCACCCTCACGAAATTGTGAGCAACGTAAGGCCCCAAACTGGATTGACTAAGGGAAATGTGAGGATGTGGCTCATTTTGTGGCCGAAGGAGTCCGTGGGACAATACGTGGTGCATGTGCATTGCACATGAGGAACAGGCAACTTTGTGGGTGTGTTGACTGAAAACCCTCAAAATCTCCTCATCCGAAGATGTAAAACTACGGCACTTAACTGTGTGAGACTCGTCTTGCTCGCTGACGTAAAATGGATCGGGTGCCTTACCAGCAGTAGAAGTTGGAAATGGATGAAAATTCCATACATCTTCCCAGCATTTCAGAAAAATCCAACAGAATACCAAAACATTGCAAAATATTTTCAAAAATCACAAAATATTTCCCTTGCTTTCAAACCAAATATTTTCAAAACCACAAAAAAATATTTCCTTTGTTTTCAATAACCGATCTCTATCCTGACCGCTCGGGTAAAGATTCAGACCAAATATTTGCAAAAATCACAAAAATTGTCACTATCCCTAGCACTACAATTCAGGAGTCTCGAACTCCGCTCACTTCACAATTTGGGATGACGGATCCGATGGCCCGTAAATTAGAATCTTCACCAAAACTGATGACCAAGCACCGTCTCAATCGCATTTATGCCCAGAAGAACATCTTGAAGTCGGATAACATCCTCGTACATTCTCATTAGCAAAGAAACAACATCTTGGGACGATGGACCTGATCGACCACGGGTTGGGATCTTGACCAACCCGCTGACCAAACACCCGTATAAAAGAAGAAAGAAATCCCCAGGGGAGTACAACCCTGCAAGCAATAAGCTCAAAATTCTCTGCATCTCCAGCAAAAGCAAAATCATCAAACTAAAAGAGAGTGAGCCAAGCCATGCATTCATCATCAAATATGCATCTCCATGCCTCAGCATCCATCACATCAATCATCATGTTTACCTGCTTTCAAAATAAAAGTCGGTTAGCCAAAGACCCCATAGACATCCCTAGTGGAGGCGCATGCAAACCAGATTTCCATTTCAAAAAAGACAAAAAAAAAATTATTTCTATTTGCAAATAAAAACCCCACGGAGTATCACTCCCCAAAGTGGGTATCTTTTCAAAAATCCAAAAATATTTTTCCAGTAGAGCGTTTTGTCTCCAAACACCAAGAGATCTTCCATATCTCTGGGTAGGAGCCGACACAAAAATCAAATAAAATCCGATGTCTCGCGGTCTCCCCGGAGACCATCGGATCCAATGCACTCAAAGTACGGCCAAACTGAACTCCAGTGCTAGTGCGGTCATACCACATGCCAAGATACGAAAAGATGAAAGCCAAAAGACTCGGTCAAAGAAATCATTTAAACAGGTGGAAACAATGAATTGTAACCCAAGTATCAAAATCAGTAGATTGGGTGGAAAGAGTTCACCCACACATACCTAGGCGTGGATGCCTGAAATACCTTGAATGATTCCAAGTCGACGTAGTAGAATCCCGTAAGACTACGACGCAGGGCATCTAACCACTTTGACAGTCAAGCGAAACAATACTCCTGGAGTGATCCGGGAAAACATCAAACATCACAATCAATCTCAGGGTCAGCAACCTCGTAAGACTACGACGTAGAGGCTCTGCTGTACCTTTCCGATGTTAGTACCGATCGGGAATGGAAGGGTTGCGATTGGGTACCCAGGTTGCAGCAAACTGCAGGGACAATCGCAACGTTTTCTCCAAACTCCCGCGGTATGTGCGAGTTATCAATCTCCAAACAATCAACTGACTCAGATACAAAGGACAACAAAGATTCCAGACCACAATCTAAGAAAGAATGGATTGCAAACCAAGCATCAAAACCAGCAGATCGGGTGGAAAAAGTCCACCCGCACATACCTAGGGGTGGATGCCTGAAGTACCTTGATTGAGTCCAAGTCGGCGTAGTAGAATCCCGTAAGACTACATGACGCAGGGCATCTAACCACTTTGACAGTCAAGCGAAACAAGTACTCCTGGAGTGATCCGAGAAAACATCAAACATCATAATCAATCTCAGGGTCGGCAACCTCGTTAGACTACGACGCAGAGGCTCTGCTGTACCCTTCTGATGTTAGTACCGATCGAAAATGGAAGGGTTGCGATTGGGTACCCAGGTTGCAACAAACTGCAGGGACAATCGCAACGTTTTCTCCAAACTTCCGCTGTACGTGCGAGTGATCGATTTTCAGACGATCAATTGGCACATATGCAAAGGCAAGCAAAGATTTCAGACCATGATCTATGAATGACCGGGTCAGAAGTGGGGTGTCCACTCGCTTTGGCATTCGGTTGCACTCAACCTCTGCCAAAGAGGGGCATCTGTAGACACCCCACCTTCAGCTACACTGTTGGTAGAGATAGCTGGATGAATAGAGGACCATACCCCCAAATCCCATGTCCAAACTCAGCCAAACTCACCCCTAAACATTAGCCTGAAAAACCCCCCATAAGAAAAATCAGTCAAAAAATCCTTAAAAAGTCAAACTCACTGAGTCAACCCGCCGAGTCAAACCACCGAGTCAAAACACCGAGTCAAATCACCGATACAACCCCACTGAGTCAAATCACCGAGTCAACCCGCTGAGTCAACCCACCGAGTCAACCCACTGAGTCCCAAGTAGCATTCCGGAGACATGTCCGTACTGCTCGAGGGATCCCGAGAGCGTCCATACGGGCGGCCCCCTGGGTGTCGCCCAAACTTATTTACGGGAACTGCCACTGCACGCTGCTATAAATACCCCCCGCCCCTTCTCATTTCAGCAATCCCATCCAGTCCAGAGTGACCCATCCGTTCCGAATTTCCCTCCATCCCTCTTTAGCCCATCTTTCCACCAAGGAGAGCCCGAGTGAGGAGAGCCTAGCCCTGGTCCAGCCCAACCTGACCACTGGTCCAAGTCTCCCAAGCCATCCAAGTCTTGATCCAGCCACTCGAAGTCAATCCTTGCGACACCTCCGTCCATCCAGCTACTCTTTTACCAGCATCATCTCATTTGCATCTAGCATAAGTGCAACATTTACTTTTCTTCCAACCCCCCTGCTTCACTACAAGCACTTTGATTATTCAAACACATGACATGCATCCCGCATAAAGCATGCATCTCGCATAGCATCTGCATTCATACATTTGTCACTACGAGCACTTTGATTATTCAAACACATAGCATGCATCTCGCATAAAGCACCTGTCAGTTTGAGCGTATGCTCTGGGCTTGCCTGTTAATGGAAACCTGCTCATCAAAAAACTTACTGTTCAGACCTGCATTCATGCATCATGTCATCTATAAGAATATACGATGATTAAAACAGACTTTCAAGTGTTAGTTCGATTCTGTGAAGTAGAGACCGTACTTCGGTACGGGTAGTGTGTGGGGTGCTTAACCTCTTCCCACCCTGTAACCGTGATCCCTTACCTCGAATCTCTGGTCGCAGATCGAAATGAGTCATTTTAGAGAAAGGAATCTTTGGATCCCCTTCTCTAACGTTTCTACGGGGTCTAGCCGACTGTAGATTCGAAGTAACTGGCTAGTGGCGACTCTGGTCTTATATAAACACATCCAGCCTAACATGACAACCAAACAAAGCCCTCGAGAACGAGGCAAGACAGTGGCACAAACGACGATTCGCACGCACGTACCTCTTCTTCTTTTTTCGAAAGGAAAGGGAGAACGTCGTCGGGAGCGCGGAACGGCGAGGGTCCACATAATGTCAGGCTTATTCCCAACAAGTGGTATCGGAGAGAGGTTAGGAGGCAGGAAGAATCTGAGACAATACATCAATAGGGTCTAGTATGAGATTCGACATAGAGAAGTATTTGGAAAAAAATAATTTTAAACTTTAAACGTTCAAGATGAAAGGCCTCCTAGTTCAGCAAGGATTGGAAGAAGCACTTCTTGGAGAGCGACTGAAATCCATGAAAGAAGAAAAGTGGAAGAAGATGGATCAGAAAGCCATGATCTCAATCCAATTGTACATACAGATGAGGTCCTATATAACATCATGAGGGAGAAGATTGCGGCTGATACATGAGCAAAGTTAGAGAACATATATGCGAATAAGTCTCTTGAAAATCATTTTATCTAATGATGCAATTGTTCAATCTGAGGATGATGGAGGGGACTGATGTTAAGAGTCACATTAGCAACTTTAATAGACTCGTTTATAAGTTGTTGGATGTAGATGAACAAATAAAGGATGAATATTAAGCATGCATCTTATTAAATTCTCTTTCAGATTCATGTGAGTCGTTCAAGGACTCGTTGTGCGCAGATAGAGAGTTCACTAGCTTAGAGACCGTTATCTCAACCCTTCAGGAGAAGGCGATGAGAAGGAAAAGTGGTAGCGTGGGGTTCTTCTACGGATGAGTCACCGGCTATAAGAGGAAGAAATTCTGAGCGGGATGAGGGATCGTCACGATCTAGATCTAAATCCAAAGGCAAAGGGAAGAGCAAGGTGATGTGCTAGAATTATGGGAACGAAGAGCACGTGAAGAGGGATTGTTTGAATTCTAAGAAAAGGCAAGCAAAATCTGAAGATTCTTCTATAGGAGCTAATACTACGAAATCCAAGGAGGATGAGTGTGATGTTTATGATGTATTGACTGTATCTGGTAAGGGGTCTCTCGGTGAAGAGTGACTCTTGGATTCAGGGTGCATCATGTCATGTATATCCTGATCGGAGTTTATTCGCGACATACAGAGCGTATGATGGTGGATCGGTAGTTTTGGGCGATGGTTACGCCCACAAGGTGGTGGGTATTGGTATGGTACACATTAAGATGTTTAATGTGATCAAATGAGTCCTGGAAAGTGTGAGGCATGCCCTCTAGGATAAAGAAGAATGTGATATCTCTTGGTGAATTCGAGGCGATGGGGTGCAGGTTCATCGATCGTGATCAGTACTGTAAAGTGACAAAGGGGGCACTTATGATGATGAAGGCACTAAGGTGTGACCATCTTTACAAGTTGATCGGGAGCACTTCTCACGATGAAGCTGCGGGATCGGCAGTGAGATCTACGATTGCTCGTATGTGGCGTGCACACAAGAGCCACATGAGCGAGCAGGTTATGAATGTGCAGGAATAGAGTAAGTGAAGGCACGAGAAGCGATGGAACTATGAAAGAGACGAAGTAGAGATAAAGAATGGAGCTTTGGAGCAGTTAAATATTGAAGCTACAGTAAAGATTATTGGGGATGTCTTCAATCTCGGACACCGGGGGGTATTTGGTGCTTGACGATTTTGGGTCGGGCACCCAAGGTCACCCGGATACGGCTTCTGGAATCTGGAACTACTTAATCTATTTTTTTAAAGGTTGTAGGGGGTTCCATGACTGTTGGTCGGGCACCCGATGACTTTGTAAGGCACCCGATGGATACTGTCGGGCATCCGAAATTCCCTAGATTTATTGATAGAACTCTGGATAAATTTTTTATCTGTCCGAGCACCCAACAGTGCGTAAACTATAAAGTTGGTTGCGTGGTTTTGTACGGGAATTATTTCTAATTCCATTTATTTCCTATTAAAATGGGTGTAATGCGGGATTTGGGTAACATAGGGAGTTCTAGACGTGTTTGTGTGGGTCGAGAGAGTTCTAGGGTGAGAAAATTAGCTTGAGAGGAAGGGCTACATTGTTATTTCTCTATGGAAGCTTGGATTTCTCTGTGGGGCTTTAAGATTCGAAAACGTTTTCTTTTGTAATCTCTTATAAATTCTTATTCATAGTGGATTGTTCACTTTGTGACATGGTTTTTTACCTATGAGGGGTTTTTCCACGTAAAATTCGGATTGCCTTCTCTTGGATTGTCGATTTGCTTGATTGTTGCCATTGTGGTTTTCCTTGTGTGATTCGCTTTCGCTGCCGGGCTTATTCCTAACAAGAGGGAGGTTGGTAAATATTTTTATATAAGGGGGTGGACCTGACTTATATATATATATATATATATATATATATATATATATATATATATATATATATATATATATATATATATATATATATATATAGAGAGAGAGAGAGAGAGAGAGAGAGAGAGAGAGAGAGGAAAAGAGAATGTAGGATTTGAGAAGGCTTGGAATTTTTCCTCGCCATGTGAGTGATCTTTTATTTTTAATTTTCTTCACTTTGTTTCAAGTTTTTTTTTTCTTAAATTCTAATTTTTAAGTTTCGCTTCTTTCTTATCCTTTAAATTCTGAAATTTAAGATCCTATGTAACTTAAATTCTAATTTTCAAGTTTTTTTAAGATCTTTAAAATTCTTATCACTTTGTACATCTGATTTAGCCTTTAGCCCCTTTTTATTATAAGTTTAAATTAATCTTGATCTTCTCTTTTTCTTTTTTACTTAACCATTCTTGTTTTATATATAACATTTTTCTTTGGATTTAACCATTTTTCGTTTGGAGGCTTTCATTTACTATTTTAACTTTGATTTTCAATGTTTAGATTCATTCATTTCATTGTTAATTTTTCTTAGTGTTAGCCCTTTTGTTAGTTATATTAAATTTTGACATTTTAACATGATTTTTAATTTATATTTAGAATTTTGATGCATTGTATGTTTTCTTGGACTATAACTGTATTCTTACATGTAAATTATTCTCTTATATATTAATTTCTTTGTTGAAATTTTAATTGGGTAATATTATGTCAAGGTATTTATTTATGGTATTTATATATTTTTTTATACATACACTCTACACATACACCCCACACCCACCCCTGTATTTATACCATAGTGGGATTTCACCACCTATGGTATTTAAATACATCACAATCATCGAGTGCATGAATTTGATTTGCGTTGTTGCATTATAATCATAGAGTACTTGGAAATTGGTTTGTTTGCATTATCATGGATATATGAAAAAAAATTATTAATTAAAAGTTGAAATTGTGAACAATTGGAATTAGATTTGATTGGGCGACGAATCAGTGAGCATGTAAGCATTGCTCATCATTGCCTCATTGCTGGATCATATAGGCAAGCATATCAGGATTGCAAAAGGTTCCTATTGTCAGAGCTATGAGAGATCTTGTTGTTTCATTTATTTTGATCGATGAGCATGTAAGGATTGTCCATCGGCGTACATATAAGGATTGTATGCCTCACTAGACTGGATAAGTGAGTGTGCTAGGATTGCAAAAGGTTTTATTGTTAGAGTAGTGCGAGATTTTTAAAAAGTGGATAAATTGAATTTAAGTACATGCCTCGTTAGACCTGATAGGTAAGTATGTCGGGATTGTAAAAAAAAGTTCTTATTGTTAAAGTCACACGAATTCATGAAAAATTGGTTTAATTGAATCTAAATGTGGTAAAATATACAATTGCATATATTATTGCATTCCTACTATTATGATATCGTGGTCCATTCATTGCACGTTTAGATTTCTTAAAAATCTTATGCAATCTAGATGGAGAGATTCATGAGACATTAAATTTTAGATTTTATAAGAATAAGTTCAATTTTGATTGCGCTTATGCATGAAATCCATCAAGCCTTTTACTATCATGAGCATCCATCATTGACCCAATATCCATGCAAATCAAGTAGTAGATAACGCTATATATAAACTTTCGAATCATTATTAAGTGAAATCAAAACCTTTATAATGGTGAGATAAAAGTTTAACGATTAAAAATAATTACAAGACCTTTTAGAACCTTTTGAGTGTTGGGCCCAATGAAAAAATCACCTAATGTCACACTCCAAAATTCAGTGCTTGGGTACATTGGACCTTAACATTATGCCTAAGGGCGTGACTCAGAATATTTAAGATTAACAACTATAATTTAAATAAATTAATACAAACATCCAATATAAATCTAGAATAAGAAAAATATGATAATATCCATTTCATAAATTAAAATATATCTAAATAAGGTTTAAATTATATATGCAATATCAAATTTATTACAATAATATTTAAACTTATAATTAAATTAATTAAATAAATGTAGCTCCATACTTATTTTTTCTTAAGGAGATCCTTATCATGAAAATTCTTTGTAAATTTCAAAGTAAAAACATATGCATCTTAAGAATAAAATTGAAAACATTAAAAAACTATATGTAAGGTTCAAAATGTACAAATCAACAAACGATATTATGTAGATGTGATAACTACAATAATTAATACAAATGATATAATTGAAAATCAAGGCTAGTTTATCCTACTTGGCCAAAACTCTCCCAAATATCCTACTTGACCCGACCTCGATCAATGGGAGATCGGGTCGTACATTAGCTGGCTAGACTACTATTTTACTTGGCCTGCATATATTATTCGTTGCACTCTAATGTGCTTATCTACCTGACCTCAACCAATGGAGGTTTTAAATAGTATTAATTAGCTTAAAGAACTTTCAACTCAAGGGTCTTGATCGCTCAATTTATTTATGCTTTATGAACTTTCTGAAATTGCGTCGGGTAGCCTAACACGACACGGGTAGCCTAACACGACACCCTTCGCATACTCGTGAGGAAGCTTGAGGAGCAACTAGAATTATGGCTGAACCTATAGGAGGGGGGTATAAGGACCTTTTTAAAAAAAAAATCTTTTCGCCTACTTTAACAAATCAGCAAATTAAAATACATAAGCGATTAACACTTCGGCTTCCAAGCCTAAGTGGGTCCAATTAAAAAACTAGCAAGAGATAAGAGCAATAAGCAACCTAGTCTAAGTGACTCATGTGGACTATAGAGGATGGATCAAGAAATGCTCAAGTCAACATGAGGTAGTGAAAGTACATCTTGTGAGTGTGGATGTGCCTATCAAGTGCCTAGCATACATTCCTAACTAAACATTCATAATTAATCAATTAAACATAATGCATAAAGAGAAATGTGCTCAAGAATCAATCACAAACACAACGATGTATAGTGGTTCGACTACTTGTCTACTCCACTCCCGGTTCAAGTACTCAACCCCTTTGAGCACACCGACATTTACTAGGGAGTTTAAATCTGGTTCCTCCAAACCAAGGTGTTTTAACTCGGATCCACCCAACCGGGGAGTTTATAGGTTCCTCCCAACCTACACGTTTGCACCCGTGTTGGTGGCTCCCCCTTGGAGACTTTGTTTTAGGCCCGACTAACGTGCCAAGGAACGGCTGACGTCCCTAGATTTTAGGCCCAACTAATAGGCCAAGGATCGGCTAACGACCCCGGGGCGAGTTTGTCAAACAAACTCTACACTCACTCCCACAGGGAATTGAGTGGATGGACTCTTAACAAGACAACCTACTTGTCGGATTGAGCCCCTTGTTCGGCGCTGCTTCGGGTTGCTTCTTCTCGCTCTCCCGTGCTTGAATCAGCTCCCCTTGTGCTCCCCCGATCTTTGACGCCGCCGCTTTGCCAAGGCTTCAGCTCCAACGATCAACCGCCTTGCATATGATCTTCTTTGAGATGACCAAGGTGATGGGAGGATGGTTGAATCTCCTACATGGGATATGTAGCTTGTTCTAACTAGGAGATTCACCTAGAGGGTCTTCTAGAGGTATTGGACAAGAGATATAACTATGTGGTATAGTGTCTCACCTCTAGAATTGAGAGAGGAATCAAGTCATCTCTATGTTTGCATTTGAATGCCCTCACTTGTGATTTACACACAAGGGATATGACTTGAATCTCCTCCTCTTTGAGGCCTCATATGATGTACAAAAGGTATGGCAAATAGGCTCTCAAAACCCTCTCTCAATGCCCAAGAACCGAGCTCAATATTTATAAAGTTCGAGCTCCAACGGTAAAAAAACGGGCAGATTTGCCCATCTCCGATTGATCGGAAAAAGGTCCGATTGATCGGAGACCTGTCCGATTGATCGGAGACATGTCCGATTGATCGAAAATCAGTTCAGTGGATTCTCTGGAAGATATTCCGATTGATCGAAACATGGTCCGATTGATCGGACTGACCCCTTCCGATGGATCGAAAGTATGTCCGATTGATCGGAAATATGTCCAGTGGATTTTCAAGGTTGCTGGAAAAATTTTCGATTGATCGGAGCTTCTGTCCGATGGATCAGAGTCCTATCGGAGCCAATGTCCGATTGATCGGAGATCAATCGGAAACTGCTGTTTTGAGCTGTTTTGTTTACAGCAGCTTCCACCTCTTTAATTAGTCTAATTTATCATGTTTTTCATGGAGTTCTAAGACTAATGATGATGACTAAAGGTATACCTAGGTGGTGCAAGTCATCTAAGAGGTTATGGAATAGGTTTTGGTCAAGGCAAGGCACACCAAGGCATCACATTTATCTGTTTCTTCTTTCTTGATGCAGTCAGGCCACTTGAGTCTTCGGTCTTCGTCTTCATTAAGCTCAACCGACACTAGACCTACTGACCTAAGTAATTGACAAACAAGGTGCACTAGTATGCCACAGAAAAGTGTACTAACACTTTCAAGGAGACTCAATCATTCCACTTATATTTCTAATTTTCTAGATCGGTTTACAATTCTCATGAACATGAAGTATGATTTTTATTAAAATTAACATTCTTATATCTCACGATTAACACATTTTTTGTCGTAAAAAAAAATTAAATTCTCTGTCATGATCTTTCAAATCATTTAATCAGTTTAAATATCTTGTTATAAGGGAATTGTGTATATCAAAGATTTTGAAATAAAAGAGATAGAAATGAAAACAACATAAAACTAAATATTCTCGGGCTATTTTTTGTAAACAACTGTACAATTTAAATTGCACCAATTTGTATATGTATGTACAGTTAAATTTTTCCTTGATTTTTGTATTCTTTCAAATAGTTTGGTTCGAGTATAACTTTTACACCAATCATTTGTTAGATTTATATAGAGTTTACGTGTTATATAATGAGCCAATTTATACTCTTTTATACACTAATTCATAGTTAGATTAAACCCAACACAATGGCTAATCAATGGGTAATTTATACATTACATGCATACTAAAATAATGATAATTATTATACAATAGTTCTATACTAAATAAAGGTGTAGATGCACATTTACGCAATGGTCTAAATTTGAAAATTTTATTGACCATTAAATAGCCCATAAGTAGACAAGTTTTTTGATAAATTAACTGTTTAGAAATGGACGAATTTAAGGGTTGATCAATAGTCCATTTTGAGGTAAGTTTATGGACTACTCATTGGTCCAACATTGGATTATTTTATGATCCATCAAATGGTACCATTTTTTATAGTCAATGGGTGCAAATTTTAGACAGATTTAAGTATTTTATTTTGGCATCAAAACTAAATAGATTTGGACAATAAAAATTATGAACATGTAGCATATTTTGAGTACATAAAATCAGTGGGTAGAGAACATAAATTAGTGGACAAATTTCAACATAAAACAGTGGACAAATCTCATGATTGGTCAGGTTACATGATTTAGATGCATTCATTTATGGGCAGATGTATATTTACATTAAAAATAAATGACAAATTTGCATGTTGTTAGTATTAAAAAAAGTGGGCAAAATTACATATGTTGTTAGCTCTAAAATGATGGACAGATTATATGTACTGTTAATACATAAATAGTGGACAAAATCCATGTTAAGGCTGAACGATTTTAAATATGTTGATGGACTTTAGAAACAGAACATGTTTGGACATTATCTAAATGATCTAGATTGATCAGATTTGAACATCAATCAATATGTTATTTTGGCAATTTGAACATCCAATCAATGTCAGGATTGGGCAGCCTTGGACGTTTAATAAAAGGTCCATTTGGATAGTTCCAATGTCCAATCAGGTGCTATAAATTGATAAATTTCGACATCCTTCCAGCGATTTAAGGTTTGATGGATTTAACATTTAAATATGGTCAAATTGGACATCTAATATATGGTCCAAATTGGTGCAGTTTGAACACCAAATTTTTTGCCCAAAATGGTAAAGTTTTAACGTCTAATTAATGGTCCTAAAGTGGATAAATTGAATGTCCAAATAGTGGACTGAATAGTGTAAATTAACATGATCAAATAATGATATATTTAGACAAGTTTAGATACTCATTGCTGTTATTTTTTCAGCTTATGAAATTGTCAATTTTGGTCACGATCAATGACGCAACTATCCATACCTTGGAGTATAGCTCGGTTAAAATCATCTCATCTTTGAGTCCTAGAATAATAGTTTAAAACTCAGATTGTAGCAACAATACTGAAAGAAAATACAACCAAATAAATAATAAGACAAATAAGACAAATAAAAAGACATAATAAAAATCCATTCACGTTGGAAAGGGTCTACTCTCTCTCTCTCTCTCTCTCTCTCTCTCTCTCTCTTGAATGTAAGGTGATGTAGAGAGGGGGCTTTGGTCCTTAATTTATAAATGGATAATAGAATAGTTTAAGGGGAGCAAGTTAAAGGTGCTTGATATAAAGGGTAATAAAAAGGGAGCATAAGTAATTAGAAAGAAAATGGAGAAGAGTGAGAGATAAAGAAATGGGGCATGTGAGAGATGTACCACTGTGAGCACCCCCCAAAGTACATGGAGCGCAGTGCCATCGTCATGCAGCCCACCTCGGCTCTGGTTCAAAATTAGCCACAATTGGTTCCTAATGGTGGAAAAATGAATTTGTCCATAATTGCTCTATTTCCTTAGTTATATAATACCTTTTCTAATGTTGTCAGAATGGTATGTTTGCATGTTTTGAGCATTTTGGAGTCACCACTAATTAAAATAAGGCTTCAGAATCCACGGTCGACTAGAGTTTGTAGAATCACCTAAAGAGGGAGAAATCTGAAGAATTATTACCCAAGTGATTCCTGATTTGATTTGCGTCATACATTTTGGGTAAGTGATTCATTTACGAAAAAAGAAGGGGTTAGGCGCCCTTTTCCACCCATGTAATGCCCGATCTCTACTTTACTAGGTTGTACAACTTTTTAAGGGGATTCAGGAGACTTCTAATAACTTATATAATTAAATAGTACTATATTGGCCTATAGGGCTTAAATAGATAATAAATTTAAAGAACCAAAGTAAGGTAAATATTTGAGTAAGTAAAATTAAATTAAAGACGAATGTGATTTTAAATTTTTAATTGTTCCATTAAACCATATTTTCTAATATAAAAGATCCATAAAAGAGGCAACTATAGAGCATACTAGTCGTGGCATCAGAACAAAGCCTACTAATAGAGGTGCATGTAAGTAAAAAGAAAAAATAAAAGTAAGACAAGAGTGCAAGTGGGTGCAGGTGTGTAGGGGATGTGCAGAGTGGAACGAGGTTTAATTCGAAATGTTAGAGGTGTTGGGATTGGACGCCTAAAATCTCCATGTAAAAGGCCACCGACCGGTTGGTCACGATGGAGCCAAGACAATAAAGTTGGTGGAACATTTTTTGGGCATCCGGCTGGCAGGGGTCTTTGGCCGGTCGACAGGTTTCATTTTTTAGTTGGGTTTCTTGCGCAGTTTTTCGCAAGGAGTTTCTAATATCGATTTTCTTTTATTTAAGGGGATGTAATCTGGGATTATGGTTGTTGCCAATGGGCCAAGAGATTGAGAGAGTTCTAGGGCAAGAGAAAGAGCTAGAAGGAAGCTTGGAGTTCTCTAGGATGAGGGAAAGGGCTGTGTTTGTCCTTCTCATGAGAGAATTAACTTTGTTAGCTTGGGATTTCTCTTGTGGGCTGTGATTCAGGTTTTGTTTCTTCTATCTCTTGTAACTTCTGAGTTCATAGTGGATTGGTGTTGCTTTGTGCCGTTGTTTTTTACCCATGAGGGGTTTTTCCACGTAAAATTCGGATTGCCTCTTATCTGTGTCGATTTGCTTGTGTGATTGCCATTGAGATTTGTCCCTTGCTTTGATTGCTTCCGCTGCGGGGCTCTTAACCCTAACAAGTGGTATCAGAGCTAAAGTTGGGAAGGAGGCAGAGAGAATCTGAGGCGAGGCATCAATGACGTCTTTTAGCATGAGATTCGATGTGGAGAAGGATTCCGTGAAAGAAAAATATGAAAAACGATCGGTATCTATGAAAGAAGTAAGTGGAAGAAGGTGGATCGGTACGCCAATATCTCAATCAGGTTCCTCGACTGCGATCGGGTTTGATCGGGATCACTATTCATGGTGGAGTTGTGGGATTAACAGTGGGATCCACGGCTGCTCGTGTGTGGTGTGCCCGCAAGGGCCACATGAGCGAGCGGGTGGTGAAGGTGCAAGGATAAAGTCGATGAGGCATGAGAAGCGGTAGAGCTATGATGATGATGGAGTAGAGATTGAAGATTGTGCGTGGCAAGGTGTTGTATAAAGATTTGAGTCGTGGTGGAGTTTGTTGGGATTAGACGCCTCGAATCTCCATGTAACAGAGGCCACCGACAGGTCGAACGATCAGTCGGTCATGATGGAGCCAAGACAGCAAAGTTGCTCGAACATTTTTTGGGCATCCGGCCAGCCGGTAGGGGGTTTCCGGCTGACCGGCCAATAGGTTTCCTTTTTGAGTTGGGTTTCTTACGCGATTTTATGCAAAGAGTTTCTAATCTCGATTTTCTCCTATTTAAGAGGATGTAATTCGGGATTAAGGTTGCTGCCAATGGGCCAAGGGATTGAGAGAGTTCTAGGGCAAGAGAAAGAGCTAGGAGGAAACTTGGAGTTTTCTGAGATGAAGGAAAGGGTTGTGTTTGTCCTTCTCATATGAGAATTAGCTTTGTTAGCTTGGGATTTTTCTTGTGGGCTGTGATCTGGGTTTTGTTTCTTCTATCTCTTGTAACTTCTAAGATCATAGTGGATTGGTGTCGCTTTGTGCTGTGGTTTTTTACCCGTGAGGGGTTTTTCCACGTAAAATTCGGATTGCCTCTTGTGTTTGTCAATTTGCTTGTGTGATTGCCATTGAGGTTTGTCCTTCACCTGCTTTGATTGCTTCCACTGCGGGGCTCCTAACCCTAACAAGAAGGAATGTGGAAAATCAGACACTATTTTTATCAATAAAAGGGGGACGTCGGGCGCCTCGAGTTCTGACCCCACTCATTGATTTTTGCTTAATTTTGGTTTTTGACTTCTCAATTGAAGAAGACAAAGGCAGAACAGAGGCAATGAGCAATTCCAGAAAGCTCTGCCTTTTCCTGTTGTTGCAGAAGCTAAATTAACTTTCAATTACTTGATTGTACCTCTGGCTCTCTTACTCTATTTTTTACTTCTCCTCCCTTTTTTTTCACAGTGGGTTCCCCTTTAAGTAGCCATTGAGGGTGAGCCTAATGATAGATTTTAACTCATATTTGATATAGAGGGATCGACGAAGGACTGCCAACTTGTATCAACAATCGATTAATGATCACCAGATGTTGCGATTGGAGTGGACCAGTGCTGCATAATTCGAAATTGGCAACCGCGTGGTCGGCTATGCATAGAATCATCCATATGGTGGCCAGTTATGTGTAGAACTGGTCATAGGGTAGTCGGTTCTCACATGCCCAGTTTTATAAAGGTTTTGAAAAACCTAGGGCTGTAAAAAGTGGTATTTGAAATTGTTTTCTATTCTGCTGGTGACAGATGAGACATGTACAACATTGAGTCCACCTTCTTGTGTGTTATGGCGATAGTTGATTTGTCCCGATGAGTGTGTCTGGGGTGTGTCTTTAGTCATATAGGAGTTCCATTCAAGCCTTGATAGAAGTTAACAATCAAGGTCTCACTCTAGTTATAGTTGGATGTCTAAAAGTACACATATGGGGTACTGTAGACACCTCCACCCAGTGCTAAAAAGTTTATTTGAGTATGGTAGGATCCTTGAAACCTATTCCAAACCCAAGCCTAACTCTAAGCCTAAGCCTAGTTCGAGGTCTAAATCTAACCCATGCTCATTTAGCTTTAGGACCATAATAAAGCTGAGAAGACTAAATTAGAGGGGAACCAAGACCTAACCTAGGCTCCTGGCCGAAATCGAGGCTTATCCACGCGGCAATGATGTGTTACATGCCACATGGAATCCCGTAATATTTTATCGCGGGTTAGGTGAGGAGGGGAAAAAGTGACATGTGCCTCGGGAGTCCCGCACAGGATAAAATTACCCATTTGCCCATAGTTTTCTATAAAATTATGCCTCATGTTATCCAATCCAACCCATCTAATAGCCAATCACAACCCTTAGAGCCTTATTTAGCTCCTAAACTTTTCAAAATTTATAGAAATGTCAATCTTAACACCTATAAATATCCCTCCCCTCTAACTTCTACCGTCACTCATCATTCACTAATCTTCATTTAAAAAGAGGAGGAGAGGGAGAGTGGGTTTAGCTTGTCCATCTACTAAGAGGATAAAATAGTGGAAGAGAGGAAGCCCAATCAACCTTAGGTTAGCTTAGTTCAGCGTAAACTTTAGCCACCAGAGTCATTCAAAAAGCCGATCCATCTCTCATTGGATTTCGCCTAAAGATCAAAGTGACTTCTAGTGGATCCCAGGTATCCTTGACCAATGAAGGAGAAAGCCTCTTGCTCGCTTATAGATCGTTATTGATGAGATCGGATTGCCTTGTTTTGATTTGTTTGGTTGAGCTTTGATTGTAAACCCACCCAGTTTACCTCTCCAACTGATCCTTGCGATAACTCTTCACCCACTCACATGACTCTGATTAGTTTCATTCATATTTGCATCAATATTGTGCATCATCATCTTGATGCGGACATCAGTGGTGCACCTTTTAGAGTGTACTAGAGGAGGCGATGTCACAGATCAAGTGTTGGAGCAGACGAGCTGATGTGGATGGACGCTGGGCCCATTGGATCCATTTTCTGACACGTTACAAGTATGCGATCTATTGGATCGTGCAGGAACATCATGACCGCTGGACCGTGGAGTGGATTTATTTTTAAGCATTTTTCTATTTATTTCCTTGTTTCTAGGCGTTTTAACGTCGTTATTAGTTTAAGTGTCTATATATATATATATTATTTTCAGGCACTTTAGTGCACCTTTTATTTTCGTAGCTTATATATACTGTGAGAAACCCTATTTCGAGTTATTGAATAAATACAAATTTCGGCCATTTTTCTTCCTCTTGTTTTAAGAAATTAAGGTTTCAGGATTGTCCCTCGGGTGTTGAGGATTCCACCCCGGTTTTCATATTTTCTCGTATCTATTTCTTCAAGGTGCAGGAAATGTACGATTTTTCTATTTTTATCATATGTTTTATCCTTCATCTCGAACCTATTCCCTCCCTATCACATTCGTTTTTTCTCAAATATACCCCTTTTGTTTCGATCGAAAAAGATGGATACCTAACCTTGGGAATCAGATCCAAACTTGACTGTGGATTGGTCTATGCTAGACTTGGGTTATTCTCATATTCCTAGATCCTCCCTATTTTACAGTTTACGTGATTCTTATGCTGAGGGGCATAATCCGAACGGACGGATCTCATCTCCATGTTGATATTTGTTAGTTTCTTTTGAGCGAAAATAGTTAGTTGTTAATTTTCTTACTTGAATATCTTTCAACTGAATATACATGCATCTAGGGTTAGGTCATCGCATGCCCCTGCATCACATTTGCACTCTCAATCACCTTACTCATCTTATCAGTTTGACTGTATGCTCTATAACTTGTTGGAATATCGAATCCTGCTCATAAAAAGCTTGGGTTGATTGAACTTCGACCGCTTCTCCAAGTAGGCGAGTCTGGGTGGAGAAGTCCTTCCCGGTCCATCGCTTGAAGCAAGCAGGTACTGCATTTCCACACTACATTCTACACACCAAATCACATCATTTATGCTTAAGAACTAATCCAATCCCTTGTATTTTGTCATGTCCTGTGAAGTAAAGATCGTACATTCATATGAGTAGAGAGCGCCCAACACCTTCTCTCTTTGTCACTATAGTCCCATATCATAATCCCATGTCACATATTAAGATATTTTTTATTCTTTGACTTAAGGTTTCTACAGGGTCTAGCCGACTGAAAATTTGAGTAACCAGCTACTAACAATTCCGAGTCAAATATACAATGTCCTCAATCATATATACCAAAAAGCCAAAAAAGACCACGTGAGTGCGATCCGCTTGCAATCCAATGTCCACAAGTACACACGTGTAGGGTGTACGTGTAAGAGATGTACACATGTGCAAATGGTACTCATGTGAGGTGTTTGTAGTTTTTTATGTGAATGTGGAACATGTGGTTGTACGCATGAGATGTACATGTGATGCATGCATGTGATGTAAGTGTGTGGAATGTGTGAGATGTTAGAATGTTCAATGCATGGATAAACGAATGGATAAATTTATAGATAATCATCTAGGTGAATGGATGGATGGAATATACTGTGAACCACTTGAGCTATGGACTTGAGTGTTCCTAGGATCATTATACTTGATGAATATTTGATCCCAAAATATAAGCCATAAGTAAATTCCTATGAAATTAGTGAGTTTATTATTGGATCATGGAAGTCCTAATTGGACCTTGATAGATGTGAGTCAACTACACCCACTTTTGTTGGCCATATAGTAACCTCGTAAAGTGAGCCAAAACACATAATCAAGACCTTGAACTCTATAAATTAACGTCTTCAGCTCTATGGACTAATAAAAGCTAGTCCACCTTCAAGTTGATCATAGTCCAAGTATGATGGGCCTCCTAATTTAGAGGCTTGAACTAGATCCATTAATGTAAATGTTTAACATGTCCAAAGCTAGGAGCTTATTCCTGTAGCATTCTCACATTCCCATATAGGGTAGGGTGAATGCATATGACTTGTTATCATGCCCGATGGTGGAGACTTTCCATCTTGACTCATCATCAGCTTTCTCACTGAGGAATCATTCTCATTTAACATATTTTATGTACACTTGAAGTGCTCCCACTATTAACTATGACATCATAATATGTCCATCTAAGACCCATGGCCATTATGATTTATGGTCAAGATCGTCACTATCATCCATGTCGTTCAAGGGATAAGATTTACACTGGTTTTCTAGGGAATAACTTCAACACGATGCCTAATAAATCCAAGCAGACTCACCTAAGGCGCACTTGAGTCAGGTGAGTATTAAAACCATGGCTTAGATATGGGACTGGGCTCCACGGGCATGGTCGATGAAAGATCTAGTTGGCCCATCGATCCCACTAAATAAACTAAACAAGAATGATTATCATTTAAATCCCATAATAAAAAATGATTTATGTTCAACATACCTTAAGATCAATCATTAAAAATATTGAACAAGAAAACCGACATTTCTCATGAAAAAGTTAGGAATTTTAGGAGGACGGGTCTCACATGATTGATGATCTATCTGTGGATGTCAACTTTTAGTCTTCATCTTATCATTCCATTTGTTGCTCTCAATGAAAGGATTCTGATAGTCCAAACTTATTAAAAATTTAATTTAAAATAGGAAAATTATTTTCTATTAGAAAATTTATAGGAAAAAAATGAGTTAATTGATTCAAGGTTAAGCTGAGCCTGGCTAGGTGTGAGTAGACCTAGCCCAGGCTCCTTATATTGACATCTTAGATTGAACACACATCAATTAAGGTATTTATGTCGGAGCACCAATGATGTATATATTATTAATGATGCAACCAATGTCTTTTTACTAGCGATTTCTCATAGCCCATCCTCTTTACTTTTCTTTTTACTATCCGCTCGAGCAACTACTCCTTCACATGCATGCTAAATATAAAATTCTTTTAATGCATACTCAAAATTTTATCTCGCTAAATATAAAATTGTCCATGTCAATAATGCTACTTCTACACCATTAGTTTTATAATGTGCGCCCAATGGACCCTATGCACAGGGTTGCAAGGAGAGTTTAATTATTGAGTACCAAATCATTTGCTCTCTCAATTTCTCATCCTCACATAATTTCTAGTAAAAAATTGTGTTATCATTTTAATTTGTTTCTTAAAATTTGGTTCATTTTTTATAAAATTCTAAACCTTTTTATTTAAGGTTGGGCTTATTATAAATTCAATGGGTTTGTGTGGTACTCCTGAGTTTGTGAGTTGAAATATGCACATTCTTTTCTCAAAGAAAATGAGTCTTGTTTGATCTTGGAAGTAGAGTTGTTGTTAAGGACTTACTTGATACTCCTACAACATGTAATGCTTGAAATGCAAACACTTAGAAATTATACACATGGCATTCAATAACTCATATTACCTTAAAAAATAGTTCAATTGCAATATGATCTTAGCACCTCTTTTAAGTATTTCTTTCTTTCCTTCCTCTCTCTCTCTCTCTCTCTCTCTCTCTCTCTTTTAAATCTCTTCAAACAAATAATAAACCATTTAAACCTAAGATGACCTAAAAATATCTATGATTGTATAATCATATCCACACAAGTAAGGGCATGGAAGATAGAAGTGGACATAACTTGAGTGGCTATGATCATCCGTTCGTATGATATCAGGCCCACAAGAAATCCATGACGAAACCCTTGGATCTAATGGTATATTGTGATTTGTGTGGCCCACTTGGTTTATGTACGTAACTTTGCATTGTAAAATGGTACTAAGCCTTCACGTGGTATTTAGACCGGTTCATTTTTTGTCTGAGATGGGGGGAAACATGCAAATCCCTGAAAATGCGCTTAATTTGCCAAACTAAGCGTACGTGTGAGGCCCACCTTTTGTAGTCATTCTTTATGATTTTTTTTTTCCTTTTTTGGGAGGAATCATCCCACATGGTGGCCTTTTGGTGGGCCATGAAGATACTCAGAATATCCTCCGTTGGACGATCAACCTTTCCACATGGTGATCTTTAAGGTGGAATAGAGAGATACCCAATAAATGTTCTCTATAGGATGATTAATGGTGTGGTTGGGATCCCATAAATGTGGACCATTTATTATAGTTCTTCATTTTATTAGATGGCTGGTTTCATTTTATTGGGAAAATATTGATTAGGTCATGATCATCAAGGATTGTCCTACTTGTCCGAGTCAACTCGGACTTTGTAATTCGGCTCAATGAGTTGAATTGGATGAGTCACCATGACCCGGGCGAGTCATGAACTCAGGACTGGACGAATCAATCTGAGTCACCTCAGATTTGGGTCATTGTCGACTCAGGCGATTCCTGACTTGACTCAGGGCCGAAAGAGTCGATCCAAGTCGACAGTCTTCTAACCATGTACGGAATATCAGGGCTCGAATGACCGTCTGGGCAATCGCGTGCTCCAAACGCAAGCTTCCCCATAAAAGCCATATGGTATCCGTGTGAGATCTGAACCGTCCATCAACTGTGCTCCACTATGAGTGTTCTCTCATCCAAGTTATATCCATCCATTCGTTCGGTGGGCCACGTGCACACAAAAACAATTATAATGATAACTAACGGTCCACATTCAAATGGCTCAACTGATAGTGGGCCAACGTGATGTCAAGAGAGATCTTTTGGACGATGGCTTGGCTTGATGAATGGTCCAGATCGAGCATGTGCATGCCACGTAGGCACTTAGCAAGCGCGTATGTTCATGGTGTGTGCAGATGGGCTGCAGAAATTCATTCCACTTGTTGTAACAAAGAGATTCAGTTATCTGTCGGACCTCCACATGTGGGCCCACCACATGGTGATTGGGTACAATAATAGGGTGGCCCACTTTGCATGGAGAGCAGTGCAAGCATCCCATCGAGGAAACGGCTCTCATCACCCATCCGTTTATAAAATTGTCGTTTGCCTCAACGGATCGTCCAATGAGCGATGTCTTGGCAATGTGGGATTCAGATTCCCTAGTGACCCCTCCAGTACCGAGCTCAGTACTGGAAAGTGGGCCCCACTATAGTATATGCGTTTTATCCACACCATCCATTCATTTTGCAAGCATATGTTATTATATAAGAAAAAAAGAAAGAAAGAAAAAAGGCAGATCCCAAGCTCAAGTGGACCATGCCATGGGATAGTGATGCCCACCGTTGAAACCTTTCTAAGCTCACATCCATCCAATCAGTTCAAGGAAAAAAATAAAAATCATCTTGATATAAATTTTCAACAGGAGGCATTTAATCTCTTCAGTTTTTTTTTTAATTTTTTTATAGGTGTGGTCTATTTCAGCTTTGAATATACTTCATTTTTTTTGAATTATGCGTTAAAATGTGCTAAAAAATGGATGAACAAGCATATAAAGCGTAAACATCATGGTGGGCCATTGGCCATGGAGAATCCGAATCCTCACAATGTATGGCAGAGATATAGGAATGTTTGTGGATTGCCTCCTAACATACCATGTTTTATCCATCTCATTAATTTATTTATTTTTTGATAATTTTAGTACATGATCGCAAAAATGAAGTAGATTCGGACCACGACATGAGAAAACATTGGTGATTGAAAAAAGATCATTAAAAATATCTGACGCCTGCTGAAATATTTATTTACCATCCAACCCGTTGATTAGGTAAAAATCTTTCATAAACCTGGAAAATTTTAACGGTGGGCATTCAATCATCAATTTTTCCTTACGATCCTGCACATGTTAACATAGTCCCAAGATTTGAACCGTTCATATTATCGCTGCTTCTACTAAAAAGCAACTATCTCGAAACCAAGATTCAATGGTGATCCTGACCTTTGATTTTTAAAATTAAAATAGAACCATTGAAAATTTTATTTTCATTGTTTTAAATTAATCTAAAGATGGTGCTGTTCAGAATCATCGCTCCGTGCAATTTCATTTGGATGGCCTACATAGTGTAGACTCCAAAACATGGACGGTTCATATCCTCGGATCACTCAGGACGTGGGCCCCATTGGCGGCGACAGACGCTGGTATCTGAGTGGCGAAGGTACCGGAAAAGAAAACGAAAAATGCAAGAGAGATTCGCATGGGGAGATTGACTTTGTGAATCGCAGCACATCTACCAAACTGACTCACGTGTGCAACATCGGATCAGACAGTGACGCGGATAAGACCGTTAATCATCAAGCTCCCCCAACAAACGAACGAGGAAAATGGACGGTCGGATTTCAACGTTAAAGGAAAAACCAGCTGATGACTGGACCGGATCTGACCACTCCATGATACATGATCTGGATATCTCACGTCCGCGATTCACCTCCATTCATTTATCAAAATTAAAAAAAAAAAAAAAAAAAAAACCAGGAGCATGTCATTTTCTGATGACCCATGCATGAGTGCGTAAAGCCCATCATGCCATGACCATTCTTACCATACATCGATGCATGTATTTTTACATCCATGCATGTATTTTGGCATCCATCTGAGAGAGAGAGAGAGAGAGAGAGAGCAAGCTGCTGCTGCAGTAGTACTCATATCTGACACTTTAAAAAGAAAGAAAAAAAGAAAAGAAGAGAAAAAAAAGAACACTTCAATTCTCACATATCTCATTTGCTATCTGAGTTTCTCTCTCTCATTGGGATTTTTGGTAGCCTCAAAGCCTTATTTCTTGTTGTTGATTTTTCAGAGAGAGAGAGAGAGAGAGGGGAGAGATTGGAAATGGGTTTTAAAGATATGGGCTTGGGGTTATTTAACTCATTGCAGTTTCTTCTTCAGAGCTGGGTTTTGGTTTTGGATTAGAAAGAAAAAAGGGAAAAAAGGGAGGGTGTTTCTGGCAAATTTAAAAAGGATAAGGGGGAAAAGAAGACTGTGATGTGGGAGAGAGGAGGCTCTCTTGGAGGAGAGAGCCTGCCCAAGTAATTTCAAGACTAAGAGAAATTCCACTGCTGACGCTAAGGAAAGGGCCCTTTTTTTCTCTTTTTTTTTTTTCATTTTTTTTATCTCCCCTTTTCCTGTTCTGGGCTTCGTTCTCTCTGTCTTTTGTTTTGGGGACTTATTGTTGGGTTTTGTGTGTTTTCTAGTCCTTCTTTGCCTGGGTTTTCTGTTTTTGGGTTCCTTTTACTTGATATTTGGGGGCATTTGGGAGGTTGGTTTTTCTGGGTTTTTTTTTAATTTTTTTTTATATAGAGATTTTGGGTGGATTTGGGAGGTGGGTTTGTCTGGTTTTCTGGTTTTGGGGTCGTTTTGTTGGGTAAATAGGTTCTTTTCTTCTGTTTTCATTTTCTTTTAGGACTGTTTGGGTGGATTTGGGAGGTGGGTTTGTCTGGGTATTTTCTACTTTGTGTCTGTTTCTTTGTGGTTTCTGGGTTTTCTGGTTCCTTTTGTTTGGATAGCTAGGTCCTCTTCTTTGAATTTTCTAGTGCCCACCTGGTTATATGGTTGTCTAGGCTTTGTTTTGGGGTTTTTGTAAGTTATTGTTTGGGTGTGTTTGGCTGAGTTTTCTCTAGTGTTTCTGTATATTTATCTTTTTCAATCTGGGTTTTCTAGGTCTTTGATTTTCGGAGCATTTGGGAGGTGGGATCTTTTGGGTCTTTGGTTTTGCTCAATTTCTAGTGTCTTTTCAAGGATTTTCCAGGCCCTTCTGTTGGGTTTTCTGGAACTTCTGTTTTGGTGGTTTTTCTTGGGTTTTGAAGTGAAATTGGAGGTGGGTTTTGTGATTTTTCTAGAAAGCTAGCTTGTTTTGGGAATTTGCTTGGAACATTTGGAGAAATGGCGCTTGCGATGCACAAGGATTCGTCGGCAGGCAGCAGCAGCAGCAGCAGCAGCAGCTAAGCAGTTGGATGCAAGCAAGTATGTGAGGTATACGCCCGAGCAGGTTGAGGCGTTGGAGAGGGTGTATATGGAGTGCCCGAAGCCGAGCTCGATGCGTAGGCAGCAGCTTATAAGAGAATGCCCTATACTGTCGAATATCGAGCCGAAGCAGATCAAGGTCTGGTTTCAGAATCGAAGGTAAGGAAGGAGATGGAGCTGATAGAAAGAAAAAAAGTTGCTTCTTTTTTGGATTTTGTGGGGGTTCAAGTTGCAATTTTAGGGGTGGAAATGTCAATTATCTTATTCTGTTTGCCTTTGTTGTCTTTATATGGATGATTTATGATTTAGTTATCTTCCATGGTTTTTTGTGAGAGAAATGAAAGCAAATGAGACTTGGAATTTGGATTTTGGAAACATTTTTCTTAAAAATGGTTTGTGACGGTGTAAGTGGTACTTTTAGAGGGTGGAAATATCAATTTATTTTTTATGATTTTGTTTGGGTCCTGAAATTAAGGGGAATGACAGTAGGGAGTATTTGATTTTGAGTATTTTTTTCATTGGTTTTTTTTTCTTTTCAAAATGGTGTCCCTTTGGGATTTGGGTTCTTTTGTCATTATGGGAGGTAATGAGGCTTTTGAGTCAAGATGGGGTTTTATTTTAAGGTTTTATACTCTCATTTCCTGCTTTGTTTTTGTAGAAAATGATGGGAAAATGACAAATGAAAGGTAATAAGACTTGGAAATTGGATTTTGGACACATTTTTCTTGAAAATGGTTTGTGGGGTGTAAGTGGTACTTTTAGAGGGTGGAAATATCTATTTATTTTTTATGATTTTTTTGGGTCCTGAAATTAAGGGGTCAAGAGTGGGGAGTATTGGATTTTGGATATTTTCTTCATTGTTTTTTTTTTTTTTTTTTTTCCATAATGGTGTCCTTTTGGGATTTGGGTTCTTTTTTCACTGTGGGTGGAAATGAGGCTTTGAGTCAAGATGGGGTTTTTTGAGGGTTTTATACTGTCATTTCCTGGGTTTTTGTAGAAAATGTAGGGAAAAAAGACAGTTGAGTTTGGGAGATATTTTGTAGGGTGTTTCTTTTTTCTTTTTCAAATATCACTTTTCTTAATTTTATTTTCTTTTTCTTATGATAAAATTTGATTTTGTGGTTTTATGTATAATGTAATATCGGGTAGGATTTGGATTACTTAGTTTGGTTGTTTTTTCTAGGAAAATGAAGAGAAATGAGGTTTCAAAGTTTTTTGGACATTTTTCTTTTTCAGTTTTACAATGGTGGTGTTGTTTTTCTTGTGTCTGTGGGTTTCCTTTCTTGTACTGTTAAGTTTTTTGTTAATGATGGAAAGAAATGTTGCACCTTCTATTTCAAAAACTGTCATTAATTCTTTTTTTCTTTTTCTCCTTTGGGCTAGACTACTAGGTGCATTTCCACCATTTGTCATGTAGTGGTGATTCAACTGCCACTACTCAGTGACATGTGTCCCATTCCATGCCATCCAAATCATGGGTCCATTGTTGAAGCAGCAAATCTCATTGATCGGACTGACTATCATAACCATCTGATATCAGCCATTGGATTTTGGCTGTTTACCATTTTATATTTTAACCGCTTCTTTGATGCCCATCCATTGGATGGTTAGGATAGATTAATGTGTAGTTTCCACATTTGGGCCAATGATGAGGATTGGCTGGACAGTTGATGGGTTACCAGCATTTGAGAAATGGCGGGAGAGACGCCACATTTGGGACAATGATGTGGATTGGCTGGACAATTTGTGTGTCACCAGCTTTTGAAAAATGGTGGGGAAGCAGGTCTCTTGGTTGGCGTTTGAGAATGGATACATGTGCAATCCTGGTGCTTGCAAATCAATCAGTTTCTGGGTTATGCCCTTCAAAATTTTCTCAAGATTTCATGAATTTTTTTTCTAGATGCCGCGAGAAGCAGAGGAAAGAAGCTTCACGTCTCCAGACAGTAAACAGGAAGCTCACTGCCATGAACAAGCTGTTGATGGAGGAGAACGACCGCCTACAGAAGCAGGTCTCGCAGCTGGTGTATGAGAATGGATACATGCGGCAGCAACTGCAGAATGTAAGCCGTCCTTCACAGTAATTCTTATACCGCTTCTTTGAAGTTCAATGGAGTTGTACCCGCACCTTGTGGTGAACATGCATGGTGATTGGGACTATTGATCTGGTGGACCAATAGACAGCTGTGACCATTGCATCTATGGGCCATTGGCTGCAAGACCATGGTTGGGTCGTGGGGCGGGGCCCATTCACATTGTGGGAGGGTGTGCCTCATCAAATTAACTTTTGTAATTGGCACCCACAAGTGCCACTTGTACAATAGAGATGTTTTGGATACTCAGCTAGCTTACTAATTTGGTTGGTCAGATGGCCTTTATCTTGTGTTGGGGCCCATTCATATTGTGGGCGGGAGTGTTTCATCCAATCAACTTTTCTAATTGACACCCTCAACTGCCGCTTGTGAAATAGAAATGTTTTGGATACCCAGCGAGTTTATTGATCTGCACTGTGAATCCTGAGGGTGCATCCTCTTTGGGTATTTTTATAGGAATTATATGATCCTTGACCTGAGGCTTTGCCTCCTACGCACAAGTTGGGTCCATGGTTCAGAGATCCTGTCCATCGGGTATGTTGGGCCCCACTTTGGATGGACAATCCTGAGCTTTTGGTTCCAACAAATGCTTCTGCAAAGGGAAATGCACCAATTGCCGGTGTTCAGTGGCTGGGATCTTCCAATCTGGGAGAGTTTTGGCACATGGTCCTTCCACTGTGGGAGTGGGACAACATGCTGGGGCTGTCAATGGGTCTGGTCGGCCTGTGGTAACTAACCTGATCCAACCTCTTCCACGCTTAAGCTGGTTTCCAGCTGAGTTTTATTGGGTTTCATGTCAGGCTCAGTTCAGAACATACGCCCAACCTGACTGGGCATGCAATGATGATATTGGGTCACACAATGCGCATGGCGCCTGTGCAACACTTCAGTCAATTCTGACCATTTAGCATTGCTGTTCCTTTTATTCTTTGATAGATCTGACCATCAGTCACAGACTGTCCAGAATTTCTTCATCCTCTATTTTTTTCTATACATGAGCTGAGTATTCTTATCAGGGAATGCAGTGCTTTCCCGCACTTATAACAATTGGAATTCCTTGTTTGACAATGAAAGCTAAAAAACACTTAAGTGCAATGTGGTAGTGGAGATCTCTTGCAATTATTAATATTATTTTTAATTTCTTTGTTGCCATTTTATGGCATTGAACATGAGAAGTTACCTTTTGGAAGTATACTAATGGTGCTATTTTTTGTGCAGGCATCTGTGGCGACCACGGACACAAGCTGCGAGTCCGTGGTCACTAGCGGTCAGCACCAACAAAACCCAACACCACAGCATCCGCAAAGGGATGCTAACAACCCAGCTGGGTACTAAACCATTTTGGCTCCACATCATTTTTTTAATCACGTTCATTAGTTAGGTTGCTATTTCCTGTTTCTTACCAACAAACTTGCTTGTTTTGGGCATCTTTAATTGCAGGCTCCTTGCGATTGCAGAGGAGACCCTGGCAGAGTTCCTCTCCAAGGCTACTGGAACTGCTGTCGACTGGGTCCAGATGCTTGGGATGAAGGTAAGATGTGGCACACCTATATGCCTTCAACCATGAAGAATGCCGCTTGCGAGGATGCATCTGGCATGCCTAACACAAGCACCACATCAGTTGTAAATATATCACATGTGTAGGAGATCCTGCTTGTTCATCTGGTGGGACAATGGTGAATGCATACTTGCCTAAAATCAGGTAAGTTCACTCATCAGGTTGGGACACACATGTCCAATGTGTACCACTGGTTAATGTTTCTAACCATCCATTTTCATGTACATGCGTGCCCCACCCATTGACTGGCCTGATTTAATATGCGAATGTGCCTTCACCACAGCGGCCTGCGTGATGATGGTGCCGATCTTGTCACATGACATTTGCCAGGTGCTGGAGCATGTTCATCAACTTGGATCATGGAGCTCAATAATAACTTTATTGGTCTTTTGCAGCCTGGTCCGGATTCTATTGGAATCGTTGCTGTTTCCCACAACTGTAGTGGGGTTGCAGCACGAGCCTGCGGTCTTGTGAGTTTAGAACCCACAAAGGTAAGCTTGCTTTACGGTCTTTGGTGGCTGGCATTATTAGATCGAGGTTGGTATGGTGTAAAGATGCTTTGGACATCATTTATGCAGGTCGCAGAAATCCTCAAAGATCGTCCATCGTGGTTCCGTGATTGCCGTTGCCTCGAGATAGTTACTGTGCTCCCTGCTGGGAATGGAGGGACTATCGAGCTTATTTACATGCAGGTATGTACTGTGTAATCTTACCTCGCATGTAGTCACTGTCTGTTTTATTGATCCACTCTTGGAGAAATGCTTAGGTTTATTTTCTTTCTTTCTGAAATAGACATATGCACCTACTACATTGGCATCTGCACGCGACTTTTGGACGCTGAGATACACCACGGGTTTAGAAGATGGCAGTCTTGTGGTATGCTATGCTAGTCTTGGTTTTTTTTTTTTTTTCTTCTTCTTTTTGTCTCTTTTACCATGTAGTTCTGAACCTCAATGACTTGGCCAATCAGTGACGTGAGTTAACTCAGCCTGATGTTTGGAATGTGGAGCATATTAGTACAAATTGTTCTTGTCTGCTGAGGCACAAGAAATGTTGTTTATTGAATTATGAATTCTTAAAGACTACTTTATGATTTTTACTGTAATTCTCACTGGCATCAATAGAATATTGCCATAACCATGAAACATTTGTTTGTAGATCTGTGAGAGGTCACTGACTCCATCAACTGGTGGCCCAGCTGGCCCGCCTGCTCCAAACTTTGTACGAGCTGAAATGCTCCCCAGTGGTTATCTGATCCGCCCATGTGAGGGTGGTGGCTCGATCATTCACATCGTTGATCACGTCGATTTAGATGTATGCATTTTCTGAGCTGCTTGTTCCATAATTCCTCTACAATGTACCAACAGCAGTCTTTCATTCTGGTTTCCTTGGTTTTGATGTAGGCATGGAGTGTCCCTGAGGTGCTCCGCCCACTGTATGAATCGTCGAAGATACTGGCACAGAAAATGACAATTGCGGTAAGCGATTCAAAGCCGAATGCATTTTTTAATTATCACTACTATAATTTACATATGTGGCTCACTCTTTCCTTTGAAGGCATTGCGCCACATAAGGCAAATTGCTCAAGAGACCAGCGGGGAAATTGTATATGGTGGGGGCCGTCAGCCTGCAGTGCTACGAACATTTAGTCAGAGATTAAGCAGGTAATTACATATTTTTAGACTAAATATGCAATGATCATCGATGGCCCAGTACCAAGGTTCTAAATTGGTGTATCGGATGCTGTATCATTCACCGCTGATATGGCTCTGTGCTGCCCAATCAGGCTACTTCAGGCCGATACAGGTGTATTGATTATGGGGACAACCGATTGCATACGATTGCATACCAGTTTCAGATGATGCTGTAAACCTTGCCTGGTACCCTTATATTCATGGTGCTAGGGAGCTGGCATACCTCCCTATTTTTCTGAATATATTTTTGTATGGTTTTGATTTCTGAGTCCTTTGGGCATGGAATGGAGGTCATTTTGGTTTTGGGGCTCTTTTTGAGTCCTAAGATACTTGCTATATATTTATCATTTTTTCTTCGGTGATAGCCTACACCAATTAGTTGGGATAAGGCTTATATGATGATGATGATTTTTTCTTCAGTGATACCTCTCAAAGGAGATGTCTTTTGTCCCAACTTAATTGCACCCAAAGCCTGCAAAAGATGCATGAATTGCTCTACCCAATGACCCGTGCATATTTGGCCCACTTTTTGGTGATCAAAATCTTTTCATAGTTGGCTTTTATCACTTGTGGTAGATTTTCTAGAAAAATGTTCCTTTGAATGATCCTAACCATCCAATTGGGCGAGGTTGTATGTGTACCATTGCCTGCAACTATCCATTTTGATCAGATGGCTAGGATCACCATATCTAGGTTTGTTCATCTTTTTTATCTTTTGATATTGAAGCTAGGGTAAATTAATTACAGGTGTTTCAATGATGCTGTAAATGGTTTTGCGGATGATGGGTGGTCGTTGATGGGCAATGATGGTATGGAGGATGTCACTATCGCCATTAACTCCACGCCAAACAAGCTTTTTGGTTCTCATGTTAACTCAACAATGCTCCCTACAATGGGAGGTGGCGTGCTATGTGCAAAGGCATCCATGCTGCTCCAGGTCTGTGTTTTTTATTCTTTTCTTTTCTTGTCTTTGGAGGAAGAAGATGACATTTCTTTTTCTCTGTCTTTTTTCCTTCATCAAGTCTTTTTGTGGTTCAGTTTTTTAAAAAAAGAAAGAAGCCTTTTTGTGGTTTCCTGATGGTGATAGATTTCGAACTATGTAATGTGGACATTCGATCCCAAGTCGAGTCAACCTGAATGAGTCAGATCCGACACAGACGAGTCGGGCGTCCCCCCCACCAAAAGCTCTACCAACCCCTCCAAGATGCCTGTGTTCTATCCACTCTATCCATATGTTGTGGCAGCTCATGTTAGGATGTAAGCTCAAAAACAGGCAGATTCACATCTCAAGTGGGCCACACCACAAGGAACAATGGGATTGAATGCTCACTCTTGAAACTTTCTTAGGGCAGAAGAGTTGGATCAGGCTCATTCATGGTTTCCCTTCATTCTGGTGTGAATGACCATATGAACAGGTTAGATCACATATAAACACCGCTGTGGGCCCCAATAAGGTTTCAATGGTCAGCGTTTCCATCCCCATCTGTTCTTACGGTGTGTCCAAAAATGAGGTTGTGAAACTGATGGACGGATTAGACGTCACACTAGCTTCATGATGGGCCCCAAAGTGCTTGCATCAAGGTATTCAGTAACAGTAATGGTGACTATTACCACCACTGTAATTACCATTACCATAATGACAATTAACAGTGTTGTTCCCTCAAGAGAGGTGTTTCCTCTTCTTTAGGCAATTAATGGCAGTGTCGTTCCCTTTTTTTAGGCAGAGAGAGAGAGAGAGGATGGGTCAACCTGATCAGATTTGGCTGTATTGAGAGAGAGAGAGAGAGAGAGAGAGAGAGCAGATTTGGCTGTATTACTCGAGTCTCACCCTACTTGGACGATTTGGCCCATGTCAGCTCCCAATTCGCTGACCTGTGGTCGAATATGAGTCAACTTGGATGAGTCTTAAAACCACGGTGGATGCTGTGTCGTGCTAGTTTGGGAGAGAAGCATATGGAACGCCACAGAGAATGAAAAACAATGCTAAAATATAGAACCAAAAAAAAAAGAAAAAAAAATAAAAATCCACGCCCATGTTTCTATGATTTATAAGTGGGCCTGACGAAGGACTTAATGAGATTGTTGTAGATTCAAAGATGCTAATAATATCCTCTTGGTGTGTAGAATGTGCCACCTGCTTTGCTTGTCCGCTTTCTGAGGGAGCACCGTTCTGAGTGGTCCGACTGTGGCATTGATGCTTATTCTGCTGCCTCGCTGAAGGCCAGTCCTTATGCGGTCCCTGGTGCAAGAGCAGGTGGCTTCCCCGGCAGTCAGGTCATTTTACCTCTTGCTCATACCGTTGAACACGAAGAGGTAAACCATGTTCTTTATTCAAGTTGAAATGCATTTCTTTGCTGCATTTTCTTTATTGAATTCTAAGAGGCTTACTCTCCTTGAAATGTAGATGTTGGAGGTTATCAGGCTTGAAGGCCATGGGTTCGCCCAAGATGATGCTATTTTATCAAGAGACATGTACTTGTTACAGGTGGGGTTATTCTTTCTTTCTTTTCTTTGGAGCCCTGCTATTGTACTTGCTAGGGCTGATGTGGCATGTTTGTGCAAGATCTGAGCTGTTCATCAGGGGGGTCGCTAAATATATATGCGCCATGGCTTGAAATCGATCCCGTCCGTTAGTGAGATGGACAACATATGTTCGTGGGGTGCAGATAGTTTAGTTTTGCATGTTTTGTACGTGCCTCACCTGTTGATCACTGGACGGAATTTTTATCGGCAGCACATCATGTGGGACCCACTCTCTGGGCTGCCAGGATCTCACATGTGCCATGGGAGTAATCTTTGTTTTTTTTTTTTTTTTTTTTTTTAAAATTGTGTGCATGACTTCACTGTGGCATTTTAATGGTGGCAGCTATGCAGTGGAATTGATGAAAATGCAGCAGGTGCATGTGCCCAGCTTGTCTTTGCGCCGATTGATGAATACTTCGCCGATGATTCCCCACTACTGCCGTCGGGTTTCCGTGTCATACCATTAGACCCAAAAACAGTTGGGTGGATTTTCAAGCCTATTATCTTTGCCACTTTCCTTGCATTTTCTGCCCTTGCTTCAAGCATATACTACAACTATTAAGACATGTTGCAGGATGGGCCGGCGGCGACTCGAACACTCGACCTTGCATCTGCGCTTGAAGGACCAGGTGGGGCACGCCCAGTTGGTGAAGCCGCGACAAACGCATATAATTTAAGATCTGTGCTGACAATTGCATTCCAGTTTACATATGAGAACCACCTCCGTGACAATGTGGCGGCGATGGCCCGCCAGTATGTTCGAAGCGTTGTGGGGTCGGTACAGAGGGTGGCAATGGCAATCGCACCTTCACGACTTGGCTCACATGTGGGGCCAAAGCCGCCACCTGGGACCCCTGAGGCCCTCACCCTGGCGCGGTGGATTTGCCGGAGCTACAGGTTTGTTTGCAACTGTTTTGTGTTCCCATTTTCCATCTGTCTATTTCTATTATCTCTATTCCTCTAAAACAATCTCTAAGTACTGCTTTTGGTCTGTTTATTGGATGAGAAATGCGAATGAGATCCACATGAAGACGATTGAGAGCTGGCCATTTATTAGGCCTCTCTGTGATCATACCCATTCCCCCAAAAAACAGGCTGGCTTGTTCATTCATCGCGCCATACATGTATGTGAAAAATGGACAGTTAAAAAACATGTGCGTCCATATTTAATTTACACATCATGATGTGCCATTGATGGACCCCATATGTTCAATTGCCATTGCAGACATGCAATCCTCAGGGATGGCCCCACCTGTCGAACGGGATTTTATATGCTGTTGGGTGAAAACAGTCCAAAATGAATGCCGCGGGTTGTGCATGATATATTGTGACTGTTTGCACCCAATGGTGGCGAAACTGTTTCCCCCTGGTATTTCTCATCTGAAGCTGATTCCCTAACATTCAAGCATGTAACTGACAAAAGAGAATAGAACTAACTACTTATCTGCCGCTGTCTTGTTTTGCAGGTTCCATACTGGAGTGGAGCTCCTCAGGGCTGACTCTCAAGAAGGCGATTCTGTTTTGAAACTGCTGTGGCACCATTCTGATGCTATCATGTGCTGTTCATTGAAATCTAATGTAATATCATGTTCTTCTTATCTCATTTTTGTTCTTAGCAAATTTCTCATACGACTCTGCCCATGCTTTCCATAAAGACTTAAATTTTTTCACTATATTAGCCAAGTGGATTTTGATTTTTCACTATTTTATCTCGAGATAAAGACTGCATGCGCCAAAGGATCTCCCACTGTCCATTCATGTGCAGGAATCCCTATGAAGGTTAGATGGGAATCTATAGGGATCCTACTTTGATTTTGGTGGTCTTGCCATGCAATCTCCTACATTCCAATGGAAACTCAAGGTTTCCTCATAGTCTAAGTTATAGATAGTTTCCTCATAGTCCAAGTCATAGATTTATGTCCTTCATTCTTGTTTTATACTATCTTGTGGGGTATTTTGTGCTTGTGAGCTGATCTTTCCCATGGTTGACAAAATCATTGCAGGCATCACCGGTCTTCACCTTTGCGAACCAAGCGGGCCTTGACATGTTGGAAACCACACTCATTGCTCTACAGGATATCATGCTTGACAAGATTCTCGATGAGGGCGGCCGGAAGGTTTTGTGTTCAGAGTTTGCCAAGATTATGCAACAGGCAAGTATAATAAATGAGGACATTCTCTGTTACAGTACAATATTTTGCTTGGCCTGATAAAACCTACATGTGAGATCCACTGTTTAACGATCCCTATTGCTCATATGGTGGGCCCTATGATGGATGGGAGTTTCGAAAGAAATCCTTCATGGCCTTGAGATGTGGTATTGACCCATTTCATGGCGTAATTGTTCATTGCAATCTCTCCTCCAAAGGCCTGTTCTTGTTGTGGGGAATTTGCTGTCCAACTGACCCATTGTGGATGGAGTGTTGAGACTGACCATCTGATTTTACCCTTGAAATTTGGCCACTCGCTGCTTTGAACCATCCATGATATCCATCAATTGGATGGTTAGGATTTCATGATCAGTGTGATTTGAGAGATACTCTATCCACAATGTGCCCTGTGATTTGGATAGTCTGGATCAAGGTTTAGGGCTTGTTTTTATGCACTACCTCAAAAGGGGTTTCAAGCCTGCCTTTTTGGTTGACCCAGCAAAAAGCAATCGGATTTAGTTCCTACTTTGTTGAGCGGAAGATGAGATGGGGGCTTGCAAAGTGCAACCAAATGCACAGCATTGACTTCCATCTGGATCATAATGGAGTTGTAAGGCCTCAAACACCCCTTCAGAGGGTGTGTTCAAAAGGGCTCTTAAAATTGTTGTCCGGTATATGATATTGTCCACCGCCATACTGTCCCATATTGTCCTTCTTCACACTATTTCAGGCCAAATATGGTCCAATACAGCTGTATCAATCATGAACAATTCTGGTATGTGTGGGCGATAAATACCACTTTCGGACCATGCATTAAAAGTTGGTCTAAATAGCTATACATGATGCCACTTGAGAGGGATGAGTTACCACTCTCTCTCTCTCTCCTTCTAAGCATCACAAGATTCTCTTCTAACCTTTTTTTTTTTTCCTTTGGGTAATCAGGGTTTTGCTTATCTGCCATCTGGAGTGTGCGTCTCGAGCATGGGCAGACCAGTGTCGTATGAGCAAGCAATTGCATGGAAGGTCCTGAATGAAGAGGACTCAAATCACTGCTTGGCCTTCTTGTTCATGAACTGGTCTTTTCTTTGAACCCATATATATTATATAGATTTCCCTAGTTTGGCTTGAGAAAACTTTCTTAAACTCTCCTCTGCCCTTCTCTTATTATATATATAATGCTTAAGTTATGAAAGATAGCCAATGTAGGTAGAGGACCAAAAGCTTTTACATATTTTGCTTAATGGAATGTGGACAAATGTTTCTTGTTAGTAATTTTTTGCTCCATTTTGTTAATAGAATGTTAGTGGGCCCACATGATGTGTAAATGAAATCCAATGCATACAACAGATGTCAGGATGCATGTTACCTCCAGAACCCGAAAATCAGGCTGATCCATCAATCGGGTGGGCCCGAAAACCATGGGATACAAGTTGGGAGGGAATTCTCATCCTTGATTCACATGGAAGGCTCACCATGGTTGTGTATGTGGAATCTAGGCCATTCCGACCTCTTCATCTGTCATCGACGGATGAACGGTCAGGCCAAAACTCAGGTAGTTTTGCAATTCAGGTGGGTCCCCTGTGAAAACCTAGGGTGAGTTTCCTCTCTCATATTGTTCTGTGTTGTGGTCCACCCACCTAGTGTCAGAGCAGGCTGGTTTTTGGCACCTGGGATTAAAATAGGAGATGATACATATCTATGGCCAGGTTGGATGGCCTGCTTTCATCATGTGGGCTCCATTGAGTAGTTGTTGCATTTGGTAAATGATCCTTGATGAATGGTTAGAGATCCCATTAAAAAAAAAGATGTGTGAAGCATTTTTTTGTTGTACGGCTGTTTCATCTCTTTTGATGGTCTGATCAGCTTGGACTGGAACTGGTCCACCCCAGTTGGCTGGGTGACTTTGAGGTCTAAGAATTAATGTGGACTGTCCATCATTTTCGGCCCAGCTTTGATAGGATGAGCCTATCCATCTCTGATTAGTGGTGAAGGTCTAATCATTGTTGTGGGGGGTGTCTGTAATGGCTTGAGGAATTGGACCGTCCATAATTAGGGTCTAATTATTGTTTTATATCGTCCGTTAATTTGGGGTTCACCTTTGAATTCCCATTTCTCTGAAATCACTTTTATATCTGCGGATGAGCCTCACCGTTGGATTAGTAGTTCAGGAAAGTGAACGGTTTACATTTTAGTAGAGATGTCTGAGCATGGGATGTAATCTGTATCCAACATATGGGTCAGCATGGGATGTAATCTGTATCCAACATATGGGTCCTACCTTCTGTTGCTCTTCCCTTTCAAATTAATATAGTCGAGAGTCACAGCTATCTGATTAATGGTTTGGGAAACGGACGGTCCACATTGAGGTGGTAAGAACTAAAAGCGGCGAATGTACATAATAAACACTTTTTTTAGTCGAGGGAATATAAATATTTTTTTAATTATTCATATGCATGGGTAAGCGTGAAAAAATTTATATAATTGTCGGAAACGTGCAAAACTCAGTATCATTTACATATGTGAATGATGCTGTACACAAGAAACATCCTTTCAAGGAGAACGAAGTCTTGGAATGATGCTGTACACAAGAAACTCCTTTTGAAGAAGGAGAACAAAGTCTTGGAATGATGCTGTACACAAGAAACTCCTTTGAAGAAGGAGAACAATGTATGTGCTTTGTCCACTCCGTTCATCCTATTTTCGAGCTCATTTTAGGTGTTGAGACACAAATTGAAGCATATCCAAGGGAAAACAGTGGGAATAATGATTTCGACCGTTGAAACCTTTCTACGGATCTCTAGGGCCCACAGTGGTCTGTATTTGTCATCCAACCTGTTCATAAGACAATAAAAAAAAAAAGAAAAGACATGGATTAATGGAAAACCAAAATCTCAGCTTGATCCAAAACTTCTGTGGCCCATAAGAATTTTTCAGCTGTAAATGTTCAATTCACAATATTTCCTATGGTGTAGTCTACTCAGCATGTTTTTGGGCTCAAGCCTTAAAATTACCTTTTAAAATAGATGGACCGAGTGGATAAAGTACATAAATTATAATGGACCCCATATAGTTCACTAAGTAGCCCCAAGAATTTGAATTTTGATTACTAAATCAACTTTTATATCCAAAATTAGTGTAAACATGTGATATATGAGTGATTGTAATAAGCCAATTGAAATATATGATGAAATTCCAAGCCTCTGATGAGCCATAGGCATAACAGTCACAAAGGAGGGAATTGGATTTACATGGCTATTGTTTGGACGGGTCAAATTACTTCATTGATGTGATTGTAGTGGTGCGGTCGATAAATTAGATTGTTTTGGGGTATTATTAGTGTACCACGTATACAATGGATTAATGGACCTTTGTTATAGTTGCAACATTCCTTCCTTTAAAATGGAGCCATAAAAGGCAATTCACTCGTATTACACTGTTTACACCCGTTTTCGGAACACTCTCGTGGACTAATGAGATGTCGTCATGTGTCGGCCATTACACACTAAATGATGGATGAAATCCTACTCGCTTACTATGAATATTGTTTACATTTGGCTTGATCAAACAAGCCTAAAAACATCACATAGTAGCCGTACAATGTGTCATTTAGATCAACCTCAAAAGGAGTTAGAGATGTGCATATGAGAGCATTAAATGCTATAGTTTTATCAAAAGTATTATCTGCGAAAGCAAAAGTCTAGTCTTTCTCTTTCTTAGCATTAAATGCTAAAATCCTAATAAAACATATATTTATTTAGCATTAAATGCTAGAGTCATGCCAAAGCGCTTTTTATAGATGCCAAAGGCAAATGGGCATAAATATTCCAGCAACTTTCCTAATGCCAAAGTCAAGTGATGGAGGATTCTAATCAATGCACGATCTGAAGAAGCAAGAGTTTCTTTCTTATATACGTGGCCCTATGTAATAGGCTATGCTCATAAGGAAGAATCAAGAAAATTTTCATAGCCAATTGTCCAAATCCTTCACGATGCTGAAGACTACGCAATGCCACTGCCTTTAAGAAGCCATACAAGGAGCAATCAATGAAGGGCTCGAGGCACACACCAAACATAACCTATCTTTTTATGTATCTTTTTGTTTATCTTAGCGTAGCCTAGTCTTAACATAGATTGCTACTATCTAGTACTATCGCTACAATACTGTAGATTAGAGTAAACATCCACAACCGTTGTTGGATCCCAATCAATTGAATCTTTATTTGAGTGATCATCTTTCTGGATATCTCCTACTGGCCATATGCCTGGATAGCCTGTTCCTGTAGAAGAATTAGGTATTTACTTTTATTTTGTCGATTGTAATAAGCTAAATTTTCATATCAATAAAAATCGGCATTGTTTAGGCTTTTCTAATTGAGTTGTTTATTTTTATCCCTTTGAAAAATACATTAGCTACATGCAATGGTGAAAGAAAAGTCTTAAAATCCTAAGGTAAAAGGAATCTATCAGAAAGTACTCACCCTTATCCTTTTGCATATCTCATGATCATTGATTTAAATAGGTGATTGATTGATAGTTGGATTTTCGAATCTGGTCTAATGTAGTCGTTTTGGCGTGAGGTCACCAACGTTCAATCAAACATTTAGTCAGGTATGACTCTAGCACGCCTATACTTCATAATCGCATACAAAATTTGAATATAGACCCTCAATTAAATGTGTGGCCTTGTGTTTGATTGAATTGCACATACACACACTTGGGTCATTTTGTAACACTGATTTAGACATATTTGAGTGCATTTGGAAATCAAAAGTCATTTGATAGCATGGGTTCGAGAGTAAATGGATTAGAAGGTAATTAGAATACACAGTTTTAGTATATTTTGAAATCTCGCCCCTTTTATTGTGAATATGGTGTATTAGACAGTGCAATGCATTTTTTTTCTTCCTTTTAGAAGGCGGGAGAGATACACATGTAACAAAAGTGTTGCTAGGCTATTAATTTATTGTACACATGGCATACTGATGCACGCTAATAATTCTCCAAAATAATCTAATTATCCATTGCATCACTAAAATCACATCAATAGAATGTCTGAACATTCTAAAGATTGGTTATGTAAATCGATAACTAAAAAACGTGGACAGGTCACTCGTTTGTGATCTTTATGTTTGTGGCCCACTTGAGGTTCAAAATTTTATCACATGTACGCTAATTTGAGATATTAAAGTTAATTTAGTAATCAAATTCAAATAGTCATGAATATACTACAAACTTTCAATGCCTTTTAATTTTTGGATTCCAATGCGTTCTAGTCATAAGTTGCCAAAGCACAATTGAGAATCGAGTGTAATTATGATTTGAATTTCAATGCAATTCTAAATGTGAGATTTCAAAAACATACCAAATTTATATATTTTAATTACCTTTGAGGTATGTTTGGGAGCTTGTAAATGGGAAATGGAATTAGAGGTAAATGGCTTACTCAATTGTGTTTAAATGGGAGTAAATGAAATGCATTTGGGGGTTGCTAACATTGTGATATGATTAACAGGGGTGGGTGGGTGTACTAACAATGGGGTGTGTGAACTCCAAATAGAATGCATTTGAGATCCAAATATACTATTTGGATGAAGGTCAATGCAAGGAACGGGCGTACATTAGAATTTTTCAATATATTCACATGAACACATGATATCCCACATTCGCTTTAATTTCTCAAATTAGTGCACATATGTGATATTTAATAGAATAATTATAATAAGCCCATTGAAATATATGCTTTAGTCAAAAGTGAGAAAATTTTAAGCCCCAGGTGGGCCACAAACAAAAACATCTCAAACAAGTAACTTGTCAATGCTTTTTAACCGTCCATTTAGATGGCCAACTTTGGATGGTTTGGATCATTCTTGTGTGATTTTAATGATGTAGTTCGTAATTGAATTGTTTTGTAGTATCATTAGTATGTTATATGTATAGCGGACATATGCATTGCGCCACCTTTGTTTACACGAGCACTCACATCCCCACACATCCACACACTCACACCACATATGGCTTTTTTTATACCACAATGAAACTCTTGTGAGATTACTACTGAGGCATGCATATATGCTCATTTACTTTCATTTCATTTTCATTTTCATTCATTTACTTTCATCCAAATACACCACAAATATCATTTACTTTTAATTCTCCTATTTAGTTCCGTCCAAACTGCCCTTTACTCCCGAAATTAAGCTGCAAAGTGACTTTTGGATTCTGAATGACATATACTTAAATTAATGTTGCCTAAGATCCGTTAAATAGCACATTTACATGTGACGCTTTCATTGGGATAAAAAAGTAGGTGAGACAAGTATCACGAACAACCGCCTACATTTTGTCTCACTTGTGTCTCTCTCTCTCTCTCTCTCATGTGACCATATCATGGACAAAAAAAGGAGGATAAATAATATATTTGTGGACATTATTGGACAGTTAAAAACGAAAATATCCAAATGGTACTGTTTCAATGGACAGGTGATGTTGAATCAGTGGTTAAGATGGCTCAACTCATTTCATTTTTTTGTCTGTAACTCAAAGATCAAGTTTCATAATTTAGTGGGTTTTGACTTTAGTTTTAGAACTATACGGTTTCTTTTCCATAGTGCTTGCGTATGAAGGGCTACCTTTCCAGAGTATCGAACAAACTTCCTTTGCCACACGTCATATGGAGACTCAATATGCCATAGCAGAGAGGAACATCCTTATGTTAGTTTGGCGTAATTTAAAAAATGGTGGTGACTCATCCTCCTCACCCGTGGCACTGATTTAGTACCATCCGGACCATTCAAATTGTGGGTCTCATATTAGATCAATTACATTTCTAAAATAACACTGATTAAGAAATCCTAACCGTTCCAATTTATAGCTATCATATATGGATAAAAGTACAAAGAAAAAGGAAAATAAGAAGGGCTCATATTTTCTCAATGCAATTAATGACATACTCAATTCATAGCTGGGTCAGCTATTTAGACGGTCTGGATTGCCGTACAAAAGCGTCACCACCATTTTTTTAAAGGGTCCAAAAATGGCACACACAAGTGTCAGGCGATTGAGGGAAAAGTGGGAAAAGGATTTTTCTGTTATTGGGTACGACAGTGAGCATTGGATGTGACCGGTCATGTCTGATATGGTCCACCAGCTTTTTACTCTTTTTAAGGGTTTGTGGGGCCCACTAGACACGTGTCATATGTAGACGTCAAATGATTCCTCGTGATTCGATAAGCTCATTCTGTCCCTCGGGAGCATTTATTCAGAATCTTAAGGAGTTTATTGTCGGTCTGTTACGGATCTGATCCATATCCTTTTCCCACTGCCCAGTTTGTCCTGAGGGTTTTTTTTATTTTATTTTATTTATTAATTTACATATCTGCCCTTCTTTTTAATCGGATACTACGAAAAGGGCACCCGTCTCGTAGTCCGCGGGCTACGGAAGGTCAATACGATCCGAACCGTTCAAGAGGTAGGACTCACTTTGAGTAGGCCGCTGTGACATTATATCCGTTGTGACATTATATTCACTTGCTATGGTCCCACGTGTGCTTTTTAGGACGCAAAAGCCTTTCGCAGGTGGGGCCCACCATGATGTTTGTGAGATATCCACCCTGGCCATCCGTTTTGTGAGCTCATTTTAGGACATGCTAGCAAAAATGAGCCAGATCTAAGACTCAAGTGGGCCACACTAAAGGAAAATGCAGGTAGGGAAATTCCTACTGTTGAAACTTTCCTGTTTCACAGTGACGTTTCTATGCCATCCATAAGGTTCATAATGTCATTCCTAGTGGGATTAAAGGTGGGCAATGATATGATTTGAGTCAAACATGGACCAAACCAGATCATTCGCTGCTTGAGTGGGTGTGTTTGAACAAACATTTGAACAGGGTGGCTCAGTTCAAACTTGGTTTCGTCTGACCTAGCCATGTTCGAACGTGTGAAAACATATGGATTTCAGACACTTATGAGCTTCGAACAAGCCCGAACAATTTTGCTTTTTTTTTTTTTTTTTTTCGCTTGAAAATATTTTTCTACTATTGAATAGTGAATACTGGTTTGTTCACAAATGACAAATCACAAGGTTTAAAGTTTTTAACTAACTAAATAAAAAACTAGAACATAGATAGTTAATATCTCCACTGTTTCCTATGGTGTGGTCCACTTGAGCCTTCGATCTGCTTTATTTTTTGGATAATGCCATAAACGATCTTTAAAAAATGGACGGATGGCTTGGATAAGCAAATATATCACTATGGACCCCACAGAGCACTGACAAGACCGTCCATCTCTAGATAGGTCCTGGTAGTATCCAATTCGCGCATGTGAGTTGGTTGGTGACGCGAACAACAGCTAGCAAGCTATTTGTTTTATCCACTCTATCTATCCATTGTTACAACTCATTTTGAGGCATTAAACAAAAAACGAGGCAGATACAAAGCTCAAGTGGACCACACCAAAAGAAACAGTGAGGAGAATGATGTCCACCATTGAAACCTTCCTAGGGCGCACAGTCATGTTTATTTGTCATCCAACCTGCTCTCTCTCTCTCTCTCTCTCTCTCTCTCTCTCTCTATATATATATATATATATATATATATATATATATATATATAATCAAGTCGAACGAACGAGTCAAGTTGAGTTGGTCAATATTCGAGTTGAGTTTGAGTTCGAGTCGAGTTGAACAGGGTTGTGATTGAAACCGACTTGATTTTTTTTTTGAACAGACCCAGTGTGTTTGAACAAAGTTCGAACACGAAGACTTTCTGTTCGAACAGAGTTTTACTGAGTTGATCTGAGTCAATTCGAACGATCAAACTCAGTTCATGTCCACCTCTCTATATATAATTGAGTCGAACGAACGAGTCAAGTTGAGTCGGTCAATATTCGAGTTGAGTTTGAGTTCGAGTCGAGTCGAACAGGGCTGTGATTGAAATCGACTTGATTTTTTTTTTTTTTGAATAGACCCAGTGTGTTTGAACAAAGTTTGAACACGAAGACTTTCTGTTCGAACAGAGTTTTAGCGAGTCGATCCGAGTCAATCCGAACGATCAAACTCAGTTCGTGTCCAGCTCTAACTGAGATGAACTGAAAACACAAATATTAGCCTCATTCAAAACTTCTGTGGCCCTAGGAATATTTCAACTGTGAATGTTCAATCCTCACATTTTTTGGCCACTTGAGTCTTGGATCCAGTTCATTTTTTGTCTCATGTTCTAAAGTGAGGTCACAAAACGAATGGACGCGGTGGATTTCTCAAAAACATCACGGTGGGCCCAAACTAGGTTCCGAGTGCAGGAACTTCCTATGAAATAGGATTTTCCTATTTGTCGACCACTTGATTGGTCCAGCTCAGCACTGACATTGTCAGCACTGCTGCGTTAAATACAACAGTGCTGACGTGTTCTAAGCTGGACCAATCAGGCGAAGCCGAGCAGACAATCCATAGTCGTTTTTTATGGCCTGTTTTTTTGTTGTCCCTTCATCATGTTGGGGTAAATTGGATGACTGGGTGGGATGAAATATGTGTATAATAGGGGAGCGGATTAGTTGTTACCAGGGTAGTAGCTTAGTGGGTGTTACCCTTACTGTGTGGGGCCCACATTGATGAATTTGTTTCATACCCATGCCGCCCATCCATTTTTTCAAGTCATTTAAGGACGTTGTCCCAAAAACTAAGCAGATCTAAATCTTGGGTCGACCACACCATTGGAAAAATTGGTGAATGTCCATTTTATAGGCCACATAAGTTTTGGATCAAGCCAATCTTTATATTATACCCTTCATCCAATTCTAGTTGACCTTACCAGCGGGTTGGATGACAAATAAACATTACGAATCTTCTTACATTGACCCTTGGAAATTTTTTAATGGTAAGCGTTCAATCATTGTTGTTTCTTGTGGTGTAGTCCACCTAACATTTGAATGTGCTTAATGTTTGGGACCGCTTCCTAAAATGGGATGAAAAAAATGAATGGATAGAGTGGATATACAATATGGCGTCAAAGTGGGCCCTCCCTAAGGGTAATGCTCACTAAGCTGTCATCAGGGATCCATGCCCGTATAACAGTAGACCACCTTGTCATGACTAGGGTTGCACATTGTGGACCCTCGCCGTTTTCCGCGCTCCCACACGACGTTCTCGTCCCCCTTCCCCTTTCCTTTCGAAAAAGAAGGAGATGAGGATGCGTGAGTGCGAAATCGCCGTTTGTGCCACTGGCTTGCCTCGTTCTCGAGGGCTTCGTTTGGTTGTCGTGTTACGCTGGATGTGTTTAATGTGTTTATATAAGACCAGAGTCGCCACTAGCCAATTACTTCAAATCTACAGTCGGCTAGACCCCGTAGAAACGTTAGAGAAGGGAATCCGAAGATTCCTTCCTCTAAAATGACTCCTATTGATCTGCGGTCAGAGATTCAAGGTAAGGGATCACGGTTACAGGGTGGGAAGAGGTTAAGCACCCCACACACTGCCCGTACCGAAGTACGGTCTCTACTTCACAGAATCGATCGAATACTTGAAAGTCTAGTTTAATCCTCGTATATTCTCATGGATGACATGATGCATGAATGCGGGTCTGAATAGTAAGAGTTTCTGATGGGCAGGTTCCAACAACGGGCAAGCCCAGAGCGTACGCTCGAACTGACAGGTGCTTAATGTAAGACGTATGCAGTGTGCTTGAATGATCAAGGTGTTTTATGGTGAAGCATGAATGCAGGTCTGAACAGTAAGAGTTTTTGATGGGCAGGTTCCAACAACGGGCAAGCCCAGAGCATACGCTCGAACTGACAGGTGCTTAATTTAAGACATATGCAGTGTGCTTGAAGAATCAAGGTGCTTGCAGTGAAGCAGGGGGGTTGGAAGAAAAGTAAATGTTGCACTTATGCTAGATGCAAATGAGATGATGCTGGAAAAATAATAGCTGGGTGGACGGAGGTGTCGCAAGGATTGGCTTTGAGTGGCTGGATCAAGACTTGGACGGCTTGAGAGACTTGGACCAGTGGTCAGGCTGGGCTGGACCAGGGCTAGGCTCTCCTCACTCGGGCTCTCCTTGGTGGAGGAATGGGCTAAGGGGTGAAAGAGGGTGACTAAGATGGACGGGCTCTCTCTGGCTGAGTGGTGTGTTGAAATGAGAAGGGGAGGGGGGTATTTATAGCAGCGGCAGGGCTCGTAATTTATTTTGGGCGGCCTGCTATAGGCCGCCCGTACGGCCGTTTCTTGGGATTCAGCGGCGGTTTGGGCGGCCTGCTGTGGGCCGCCCGTACGGCCGTTCCTCGATTTCCAGCGAGGTACGGTCGCTCCCTCGGGGCTGCTGTTTGACTCGCTGGGTCGACTCAGTGAGTTGACTCAGCGGGTTAACTCAGCGGGTTGACTCAGTGAGTTTGACTTTTTTGGGATTTTTTGACCGGCTTTTCTTGTGGGGAGTTTTTCAGGCTAATGTTTAAGACTAGGTTGACTGGGTTCAGGCTTGAACTGGGCTATGGAATGGGGCTTACAAGGGTGAGTTTGGCTGAGTTTGGACTTGGGATTTGGGGGTATGGTCCTCCATTCATCCAGCTATCTCTACCAACAGTGTAGCCGAAGGTGGGGTGTCTACACACATCTGCCGGGTTAACCCAATCGACACGCTTGATCCGACTCGGTAGAGAAACGTTCGGTCCCGAGAGAATACGGCTGGACTATTTTTAATCTAGCTACAATTTAGGATACACGCCATAATCGACCAACTCGACCCGTACCTCGACCCGTGTATACCCGTTCCGCCCGACCCGAACTGCCCCGAGTTCTGTCAAAGTATTTAAAAAAAAAAAAAACCTTCGAGTTCGAGCATGCCCTCCTTCAACGTGTTTGGAAATTGAAACTTTGGATGGTAATGTGGTAAACACACCTAGCTGTTTCCGCCCTTATTGTGGGGGTATTTTTTCATGAGGCTCAATAGGGAACTCCAGTTCATTTCTATGGGGCCCATGGTTGGGTTATTCAAGCCATTGATCTGATGCCCCATCATAAGTATACTATTTAATACTGTTAAAAATGAGTCAAACACTTCTGTTTTTAATATATAAAGTTAAAAAGAATACGAATAAGCAGAACCCGACCCGACCCGATTCAGCATATAGGGTCGGGTAGGGTTAGGGTTGGGTCAGCCCAACCCCGTCACAACCCGGACCGAAACCCAAACCTTTAAAATATATTTAGGTTCGATCCAGGATTGGGCCTAACCCGACCCATGTGCAGGCCTAGTCATGACATAGATTTCATACCGGTAAGTGTATGTTCTTTATCCACTCCGTCCATCCAGTTTTCCAGCTTATTTTAGGTTATGGGCAAAAAATGAGGTTGATCTTGATTTCATGTGGACCACACTATAGGAAACCATGATGATTAAACACCCACCATTAAACTTCCTGAGGTCCACTGTAATGTCTATTTGCCATCTAACCTTTTGATTAAGTCACACAGACCCCTATGAAGGGAAACCACAAATATCAGCTTGATCCAAAACTTTTGTAGCCCCATATAAGTTTTTAATGGTGGGCATTCAATTACCACTCTTTTCCTATGGTGTGGTCCACCTAAGGTAAAGATCTGTTTAATTTTTTATTATGCCTTAAAATGAGATGAAAATGGATGTGCGGCATGGATGAACACATAAGTACATCATAGCGAGACCCAGAAAGCTTTCTCAGCACCTACCAGCACAAAAGTGGGTACTAGAGGGGTCACTACTGAATCCGAGTCCCCTCCATTGTCGGCTTTTGTGTCCCACCTAAGTTATCTGATTCAGGCATGATTTTTGGATCTAAGTCACACATACGGTGGTAATTACAATTAACGAACGACATATTCTCAATCATATAGTTAATGTGTATGTTGTCGTTAAAAACCAAACAACAGATGAGACAACTTGATCTCCACCTTGGATGATGGATGTTGCTAATCTTTTGTAGGTGTGCAGACTGAATTTAGACCGGAGGTCCGCTGGATCTTGTAGAACATAAGGTAGATTTTTATGTACCTTTGGTTATGGGAGAGTGCCTCTATATATAGGGTCATCGGATAGCAGTTGAGAGCCACGATCGTGGGCGTTATGCCCGTTGATGGCGTGATTCCTGGAGTCATGGATCACACCTGTAACGTTTGGATACATATCCATCTTCTTCAAGCCCGTCCCTGGACTTTCGCGCGCCTTTTTGGTGGTCATGGCCCAAGTTGGCCTAGTGGTAATATATGCCGATGCTGAGCTCTCTGCTCATCGGCCATGTCAGTAGAGCAACCTAGTTTGGGTTGTTTCAATATATCTAAAATGGCCTTCGTAAAGGCCTATCCATTGTTACGTCGATTCTGGTCCTCGGTTCTCTTCTTGTCATGGTCGACCGTCTTGCAGTCGACAATAGTGTGTGAGCCTGAGGATTTATACCTGGGCCCATGGGCCTATGGGTTTTCCTTACGACCTGAGGTCAGCTCGGATTTACCCATAACAGTGTACATTGTCCTTATTTGGATGGTAGTGGCATCTTGTGCAGAAAAAAAGGGACCGTACATGGCATGTCCGCTGATGGCATCAGGCCCACCTCCTAAAGTGGGTGAAGCGGATGCCAGCTTACGAGTACGTGGTCCTTGGTAGGATTTGTGATGCTAGCTCAAGACAACCATATACACGCAGGCTACATGGTGGGAGGATTGCGTGGTGTACGTGCTCTACACCAAGTAGATTAGCTGAGATCCCAGATCCAGCGAGGTAGGTGGGACCCCTGACTGTGGGGTCCACTGTGATGTATGTGACTACATCCACGCTGTCCATCCATATTGAAAACTCATTTTAGGGCATGATTTTGTAGACACCTCACCTTGAGTCGAAAGGATGATTAAGATTGAACGGTTAGGATGGATGGTGATCCGCACCCTTAACCCAACACCTCACTGAGCAAAAACCCTAATCCAGGTCTCAAACCCTAGGTCAAAACCCAGTTGAAACACCCAACCTAAACCCTAGTCCATGTCCCAAACCTTAGGTCAAAACCCATTTGACTCACCGAGCTAAAACTATGTTCCAAACCCTAAACCCAAAGCTCTACCTAGTTAACTCACCCGGTTAGACACTCTAAACCATAAGTTCGAAAAACCACCCTCAGGAAAAATCAGGCCAAAACTTGTTAACAGGTCACCCAATCAGCCCATCCCTTCCACCCAGTCAACTCACCTAGTTAAAGCCCTAACCGAACCTAAAAACATGCCTAGGTCCCACCCTTAGCCTTGAAGCTAAGCTTGACCAAAAAGTATATCAAACCTGGGGGAGAAAAGCATGTAGGCTTGGAGTCTAGCTGTCCAAAATTGGAACTCCAACTAAAGAAGGATGGCACCGCCCAAAATTACGAAAACTGCCACTTGGCACAACTATAAATACCCCCTCACACTTTCGGTTTCAGCATGCACTCCAATCCAGAAATCTCGAGTCCTTTTCTACGAGTAGTAACTCATCTCTCTTCCTTTTCAGCCCATTCCTCCACCGAGGAGAGTGAGAGTGAGAATGAAGAGTTTAAGTCTTGGTCCAGCCTGTGGTCTAGATGGGGTACAAGTCTCTGAAGTTATCCAAGTTCTAAATTTGAGCCTCTCGAGCTAACCTACGCGACATTACCGTCCATCTAACCATTCAATATTATTCATGTCTAGTTCATACATAGTATAGTGCAACATTCTTTACCTTCCCAACCCCCCATTAGCTATCACACTACTTTTAGCACCTGGTTGGTCTTAGCGTATGCTATGTGGCTTACCGATTTAATCGGATCTTACCCATTAGAAACTCTGACTGATCAGACCCACCATTACATATAAATATATGTTATATCAAGATATTGAGAATACACGAGAGTTGATCTTAACCTTCAACAATTAGTTAGATTCGGTGAAGTAAAGACTGTACATCTGTACAGGCAGAGTGGGTGCCTAATACATTCCCTCTCTACAAATATGGTCTCTTACATTGAATCTCTGACCACAGTTCAAATAGTCATTTTAGAGGAGGGTTGTAATACCCCGAAAAATTGGGCGCATGAGTAAGTACATGAGTGCGTGTTCATACGTAAGAAATTAAATGCTAGGCCGTGTTGTTCACACGCATACACACACATATACACTTTTATACGTGTCTCGACAACTTTTTAGGCCGCTGAAAAGTTTAGTGTACTTAGTGAAGTCAATAGACTGACCGTTAGAATGATTTGTCATTACTAGATTGAAAGATCTAACCGTCTACTTTGATTTCAAACTACGCGATCAACGTCGAGCAGTCGTACGAACTCCACATCGACCTGTGCACATTTTGTCCTTAAATCTGATTCGTCAATCACTAGGAATATATTTAGATCATTGATTTCCTGGCCCTATGGACCTTCTCAGACGTGCTTATAATATCCCAGGTTTTTTGAAACATTTAAGTCATAATTTAATTATTTATTTAATAAATTAAATAACTTTTAATATTGATAAATCAATAATAAATAATCCACGAAGAATTAAAGTAGGATCCCTTTATTAAAGTTGTTTAGAATAAACCCTAGAACAGCATAGAAGCATTCGATTTCACAAAACTCACAAATTTACAATAATTACGAAAATGCCATTAGTTAAACTTAAATAAAATGACATTTTAAAGTTTTATGATTTTTAGAGATCATTGTCATACAAAACTTTATACATTAGTTCTACGACATAATTTAACCGTACAAGTCGAATTTCAGCACTCCGATCATCCTACAAATGTCCTAATCAGAAATCGGGCCATAAATGGGCCACCTTAACTCATATCTGCCTCATGTTTTTTGGGCAACGGCTAAATTCACGCTGTCAACTTGCTTGATGGAGTAAATTTCATATAAACGTTCAGATGGGACCCGTGTGTGCGATGCACACCGTCAGCTAAGCGGTCAAACCGCATTTGACTTGTCCACGTGCGACGGACGGCTCGTCCGTCTTCTTCTCCTCCAGCGCTGTAACAGCGTGCATAGCTGTCGATGGGATGGCCTTCACCATCAATCAATGTGGTCCTCACTTCGTTGATCCAATCTGTCCATCCGTTTCCTTCTCCTCACGCCTTCATTCATCTCAAGTTTTTCTCCCATAAGCCGAGTGTTCGATCCTCCTCAAAGCACCGTCCAAATCAAAGAACCTCAAGATCTAGATGATTGCTTTGCATGGACGTCCAAGATTGAATGTATTAGAGTCATGTGGACCCCACCTATCGTTCCCACAGTCCCAGTTGTCGTAGCTTGCAAGAAATTGGAAACCAAATCCAACTTGGATTCGGAAACTCGACCGATTTCGTCCAACCGAAACCTCCCCTGTCTGGTTATAAAACCAACCCCCATTTCTCTCTCTTTCAGAAAAACATCCGAGAGAGAGAGAGAGAGAGAGAGAGAGAGAAGTAGCTGTTGCTGCTGCTGCTAGGGCAACATCCCAAACGAAAAGAAGAGAGAAAGAAGAAGAAGAGAAAGAGGAAAGGAAGAAAGAAGAAATAAGAAGGAAGAAGGAAAGAAAGAAAGAAGAAAGAAGAAGGAGAGAGAAGGAAGGAAAAAAGAAAGAAGGAGACCGAGTCAACTCACTGAGTCAACTCAAATCCGAGTTGGGCCTTATTTAGAGCTTAGAGGTTGTTATATGTGAGTGATTCATCTCAGAAACTTCTAGTTGATTTCTCTTTTCATATATGTGTTATTCTTTACGTTCAAGTTCCAACTCTCTTTATTATTTCATGTAATGGATCTTTGGTAAAAATTCCTTCCTCAATCTCTTTCTAAATTGAGATTAGAATAGTATCTTTGATCCTAGGTAAAGGATCCATCTTTCATTTCCATTCTCCCAGTCCTTTCCATATTTCCTTTCTTGTTGGTTCCTTTCCTCAATTTCTCTTTCTTGTTGTGCAAATCAAAATTTTAGGAATATGCTTGACTTAAGCTACATACTTACGATATCAACGATGTACAACTCTGGGTATTTGTGATATTATCAAAATTCTACATGGTATTGTCCTTACACTTTCTAATAGACAATAACTTAGGGTTTAAGTAAAGAGACACCCTAATGAAGTTAATGCATGCATGGTGTGATTGGATTGAATGTTGAATTACATTATGTGTTTGATAAATGCTTCCACATCTCATGACATATACATATACATTTATACACTGTGATAGAACAGGAGCATGATTGATTTGACTCCTAGTATGCATGGTTGATTTGCTGCGTCGCTGTACCGGTTAGGTGAGCATAGTTGATTTGTGACAGGTTCCTAATGTTCAGTGGCAACGAGTTCTGGTCGTTTCACTTATTGAGCATAGTTGATTTGCTTGGTTGAATCAGTGGTGCATAGTTAATTTTTCCACTAGCGTGCATGGTTGATTTGTTACCTTGTTGTACCGGTTAGGTGAGCATGGTTGATTTACGACAGGTTCCTAATGCTCAGTGGCAGCGAGTTCCTAAACGTTTAAAGCTCTCACACGTATCATAACATACATGACATCATGGTAATCATGCTCCATTTATAATAAATTATAAAATGTATTAATCATCACCTTATCCTCGTATATTTCATACAATTCTATTCGTTGATGATTCAAATCTTATCTCTTATTAACTGGAATATTACCTGTGATAGAAATAACCTCACTGGGCTTTTAGCTCACCAAAATCACCACAGTTCTTGTGGGTTTTCTGGAAGAAAAAGACATAGATGAAGCTGAGTATTCAGATGGTCGCGTGTTACTCAAACCAACCATAGTCGATTTATTTTGTAAAATTCAATGTAATAAGACATTAGTGGAAAAGAAACTTTATATTTGGGATCTATTTTAGTTATGCGATGTGTGGAATGTAATCTCAAGGAATCTATGCTCGAATTTTAAATTCACACCCTAGAACTCGGACTTTGGGTTGTTGTACTCGAGTCTCGAATTTCGAGGCGTGACAAGGGTATCTTCAGATCCTCTTTTTTAACGTTTTTATAGGGTCTAGCCAACTGTAGAGTCGAAGTAACTAGCTAGTGGCAACTCTAGTTAATTAAATATCCACCAATCTACCAATCAATCTCAAAAGCACTCAAAAGAGGCCAAATAGTATGGAAGCTACGATTCGCCGCCCTTCCGCACGAATCTGGGATGTTCACATATCCGAAAAAATGAAGCAGTTCCAAATTCCATATGGACCATATTACAGGAAACAACGATGATTGACCATTAAAAACTTCTTGTGGGCCACAAAAGCTTCAGATCAAGATGATATTTGTGTGGTCTCTTCATCTAAGATGTTTGTGACCTTGCCAACCGGTTGGATGGCAAATAAACATTCCGGTGGAATCCATGAAGTTTTTAATGGTGGGGATTCAATCAAGGCTGTTTCCTGTGGTGTGGTCCACCGAAGATTTGCGTCAGCTTCATTTTTTGGATCATGCCTTCAAATGAGCTTTTAAAATGGTTGGATGGTGTGGATTTAAGCCACATAAATCACTGTGAGCCCCAGAGTTAGGGGTCCCACCCACATACCCAGGTGGTGCGTTGACCTCAGATTACGTGGTGTGCCACACACTACAGACCTGCACCATGATGTATGTGTTATATCCACATTCTCCATCCACTTTGAAGGATGATTTTAGGGATGAGCTCAAAATTGAGATAGATTCAAAAATTAAGTGGACCACACCACAGAAAGTAGTGGAATCAAGGACACCAACCGTTGAAACCTTCCTAGGGGTCCAGCGTGGTGTTTACTTGCCATCCAACCTGTTCACAAGGTCATACAGACCTGAATGAATGGAAAACATGAATATCAGCTTGATCCAAAAGTTCTGTGGCTCTCGATATGTTTTCAAGGGTAGGCATTCAATCCTCACTGCTTTTCTTAGTGTGGTCCACTTGAGGTTTGAATTTTATTCATTTTTCATCTCCTACCCTGAAATAATATTGCAAAATGGATGGATGGTATAGATATAACCCATAATTCATGATAGGGCTGAGGGAACTTAGTGATGTCAACACAGCATGAGGTCACAACCCACTTCCTGCTGCTTGGGGTTGGCAATGGCCCTGGTTAGCCCCTAGGCCCCCCTCCCTAGTTCCAACTAGGAAGGAGGTGGTTTTTTTTCTTTCTTTCTTTCTTTCTTATGGGTTAGTTCACACACCCCATTGTTAGTACACCCACCCACCCCTGTTAGTCACATCACAATGTTGGCCACCCTCACTATGGGAATCAATACCATAACCTCAGTGTTGAAACGAAGCTATCTTCACTCAGTCCACCACTTGAGCTATGGACCTGGGTATTTGAATGCATTTGGATTTTAGTAGTCTATAAAATTGAGTAGATGAAATCGCGAGTAAATCAAATACTTTCAGTAACATGGGATTAAGAGGCATTGAATTTTGTTAGACAGAAATAATATCATTTTCACACTATGATTACATATCTTAAAATATTAAGGTATTTTGACCATTCGGTCTACATTTGCAAATGAATTATTCCTTTTTCCTAAGAAAAATACTATTTTATGTGGAATCAAAATTTGATGAATGTTGGAACGGGCCAAATTTCACAACTGTTGCTGGTCACCTACATTCATAAGGAACTAGATTGTCACGTGTAAAGGATGCATATGGATGAATGGGATAGACAAAACACATGCATCAACATAAGGCCCATAAATGTGGGACCTATTGCTTATATGGAGTGATATACATGGTGATCGGGGGTGAATTTCACATAAATCTTATAGTGAGCTACTGTTAAAGAATTTAGTAAAATATACATTATGCATGAAAAATGTGCCAAACACAAATTTTGGATATACCTGGAATCCATATGCACGGTGCCAAATATAACTTAGTATTCTAATTCACATGAATTCCATGGTAATTGTAAATTGGATTCCAATTCACATGGAATACATGCTACCAAACGATCCTACCTGTTTATTTTCATTTTCCTGAGGTAAATGCACATAAGTATGTAATTATTAGCATTTACCCATGTTTGATGGGAACCGTATTTCCTCCTTGTAAAAAGGGTTTGAAAATGATTCATGTACTAGGCCTCATTGTGATGTCAGTGAGATATTTATGTTGTCCATCCATTTTACCCTAACATTTTAGGTTACGAGCCCGAAAATGAGGCAAATCTTAAGCTCAAGTCACCCACGCTATAGAAAATCGTGGTCGTAAATTTTTTTTACCGATAAGAGTTCAACCCACTATTCTGTGTGGCGTGGTCCACTTGAGCTTTGAATTTGCCTCAATTTTGAGTGCATACCCTAAAATCACCTCACAAAATGGATGAACGAGGTGGAGAAGTCACATGTATCATAATGGGCCCCACAAAAAATCCACACTCTCCTCAATTTCAGTGCACAAAAGCAACCCTCAGTTGCCATCCTTGAAAAATAGACAGGAAATACATTATAAATAATCATTACCCATATTAACCAGAGGAAATGAAACAACCACACCTCACACATGCAACCAAAAATAAGGCGGATCCAGAACTAAAGTGGGCCGCACAAGAGGAAACAGTGAGGTAAGAAATGCCTACTGTTGAAGCCTTTTAGAGCTCCACCTTGATGTTTATATGCCATCCAAACCATTTATAAGGTAGTTAGCACTGGGATGAAGTGAAAACACCAATTACTTCGGCTAATACAAAACTTTTGTGGACTTATGAATGTTTCAATGGTGGTCACTGAATCTCCACTGCTTTCTCTTGTGTGGCCTTGAGTTTTGGATCTGCCTGATTTTTTGTCCGTATGTCTTAAAATAATATTGAAAAAGGGACGAACGGGGGTCGATTTCTCACAAACATCACAGTGGGTTTCCTTTTGAAGGAAATCCGTGTCCTGAGTTTAGGACATCCAAGCCATGATCACGGGGACGTTGGACCAGTTGACAATCAGGTAGGGGACGCATGGCAGTGGACGGTCCTTGATCTACCACTTTGGTGGCTAACTGACGTTTGACGTGCCTAATTTTTCATCTAGATGATCTAAGGTGTGGGTCTCGCCTGTTGAACGGCTTGGATATCTTAAAAAGATTTCAGCGAATATATTCGAGATTTCAGTTTATTCAAGTGGGGCCCCATGGATCCCCCTTGATTCGATGATCCTAGCTTTTCAGTGGGCTGCAGCCACCACACCCGTACACTGAGTCAGACCACACGGATTTCAATCGTCTGGGCTATCTGATCATGAGTAGACCGTTGGTCCAGCGAGTGCCATTGCCAATGGACCAGTCTCCAAAATTATTTTCTATAGGATAATACCAACCTTTGGATTTTCCGCCTGCAACTGGACGGTCAAGAAGAGAAGCACTCAATGGTCCATTAACTGAAAAGAACGTCTCAGTAATAGTGGGTAGAATGTTTCTGTCACTGAGATATAACAGGTCAACGGCCTGGATTACATAACCATTTGCCCCACTTATTAGAAGAGAAAGCCCGAGTAGTCTCTTCCATGTTATTCGATAAGCCAACGGATCACCACCATCCAAAAGTACACACCTAGCCTGTGCACTTATGTTGCATTATTATATCAATCTGAACCGTTAAAACAGCGGGCCTTATTTTAGATGGGTCCTAATTAAAAAAATAAAATAAAATCCAATGGTTGACAAACCTTTCTGATTATGACCGACAAATGGATGGTTGAATGAGAAATAGACAACTGTACAAATTTAGCTAACAACTGTACCCTACTGGTGGGCCCCACAATTTGAACCATTTAACTTTGGTACGTAAATGCCACGTGTACAATACTTTCGTGCATGAGCACGAGAGTTGGTACAGAGTATCAATGTTTTCTAGTCCCGAAAGTAGCATTCTTACATTGGACTCGCAAAATCTGTGGTCTTGAACCATACACGTGTAATGTGTAGATAGGCAGCGAATTATCTGTTACCAGGGTAACAGCTTAGTTGGTGTTACCCTAACTGTGTGGGGCCCACTTTGATGTTTGTTTTGTACATCCACGTAGTCCATCTATTTTACTGTATCATTTTAGGATACGATTCAAGATCTAAATCTCAGGTGAACTATGCCACTAAATACTGTTGAATGGTCATTAAAAACATTTTATGGGTTACAAAAGTTTTGAATCAAACTGATATTTGTATTTTACCTTCGCCAAGATATTTTTTACATTATCAACAGGTTGAATGGCAAATAAACATTACAAAATCCCTACTATGGGACCTTTGGATTTTTCAATGGTGAGGCACTCAATAACCACCATTTACTGTGTAATGGTCCACCTGAGATTTGGATCTGCTTAATTTTTGGGAACTCATCCTAAAATGATATGCAGAAACGGATGGACAACATGGATATACAATACATCATCAAGGTGGTGCCCATAATAGAGGTAACACCCACTAATATGGTTGACAGTGGGGCAGGTTGGCCAGGTTGATGCTCAACCCTAACCCAATCCAAGGTTCCTATATATCAACTCTAACCCATCCCAACCCAAGGATGAGTTGGGAATTCCCAACCCAAGGATGAGTGAAGGTAGCCTCCTTCCAACATTGAGGTCATGGTATCAATTCCCATAGTGGGAGTGGCTAACATTGTGTTGTAACTAACAAGGGTGGGTGGGTGTACTAACAATGGGGTGTGTGAACTAACCCATAATAACAAAATTAATTTATATATAATGTAAAGAAATTCATTTTTTCTAAATAAACAAGTTAAAATATACCATGAATACTCCTTTAACACTTAAGTATGTGAAATTTCAAATATTATAAGTTTACTTATTAAAGTAATATAAACTAATAAGTTTAATAAAATTATAAGTAATTTGTATATAAATCACGATCAGGCAATCCAAGACTTTAATCTAAGCCTGACCCAAGCTTTATGGGGATGGTGTTTGTTGGAGAGCCTTCAAACGTATGTGCTCATTTTGGGTGCTCCGACCGGTCGGACGGTCACGGCTTATATGCACAGTTTGAGAAGGAACAGTTTCTGCATGTGCCCAGACCGGTCAGCCGACTGGTCATCAGGGGGCTCCGACTGATCGGGCAACCGGTCGGTAGTGCGACAACGTGCCGAATTTGTTTCCTTGTTAGAAACGGATCTCTTGCGCGGGATTGCGCAAGAGGTTTCCAATTTGAGTTTTTTCCCTATTTAAGGGGATGTAGTGCAGGATTAGAACCGCCGCCATTGGGGCCGTGTTTCCTAGATGGATTCTAGGAAGAAGAGAAAGAGCTTGGGGAAGCTTGGGGGTTCTCTGGGATGAAGAGAATGACTGTTCTTGTCCGTTTCATATGAGAATAAGCTTCGGGTAGCTCGAGATTTCTCTTGTGGACGTTTTTGTTTCTTTAATGTCTTTAATCTTCTAATATTCATAGTGGATAGCTTTGTGCCGTGGTTTTTTACCCGTTGAGGGGATTTTCCACGTAAATTCTGATTCTCTTGTGGTGAATGCTTGTGTGTGATTGATTGCATCCTATTTACTCGTTTGATCTCGCATTACTCCACGCGTTTCAGCATTTCGCTTCCACTGCCGATTTTCCCAATAGTGTTTTCACAGCCCAAGCTCAAGATTGGTTCGATACCTCTTGCCCAAGCCTAACCTGCCGAACTTTCAGCTCAAGCTGTTACCCGTTGTATTGATAAGCTTGAAAGATTCAATCTCAACCGTTCTTAAAAGCAGTGCATCCGTACTGGTCTTATTGGCACACGCATGTGTTAAAAGGGACAGGTCTAGTAATCTCTTCATGAACTGGCCTGCTCATTTCTCTGTTACTTGCAAGGACGGATTTGTTGATACTCGGGCAGCGTACGATGCTACACATGCAAGCATTAAAAACTCGTACACATCACATTCATTAGATACTCAAGCCGAGTAAGGGATAGTTTAGATTGCGGCTTTAACCCGCAATCTAATATTAAATTGCCATTATCATTACTTTTCAACATTGGTTAAAATACCGTGGGCCTATTGTTGGGGCTCAAATTTGCACCCATTGTAAAACAACATCCCGTGGTCTATTGACAATGATTTGGATAAGTTTCGAGGCCGGGAGAGCCCCGAAAATGCTAGCACAACCCTGATCGCTTGCTAGCGACCAAAATCCGTAAACAATATTTTGGAGCGAAAATGGACATGCGCTTCACCGCCAGATGATCCGAAATTTCCTAAAACCCTTAACCTGCAAGTTTCGAAGTCATCCGATGCATATTTTTGCCCGCGCACCTCGAAATGCGTTTCGTCCCTGCCCGGAGCTGACCAAAAGGGTCCGTAAGCCTACAACTACCATTTCAGAGTGGAACTGGACATGCGCTTTGCCGCCAAATGATCCGAAATGTCCTAAAACCCTTAACCTGCAAGTTTTGAAGTCATCCGGTGTATATTTTTACCTGCGCACCTCGAAATGCGTTTCGTCCCTGCCCGAAACTGACCAAAAAGGGTCCATAAGCCTACAGCTACCATTTTAGAGTGGAAATGGACATGCGCTTCACAGCCAAATGATCCGGAGCGCCCCAAAACCCTTAAATAGCAAGTTTGAAGTCATTACGATGTGTATTTCTAGGCGCACGCTCTCCGGAACAACGTTCCTATACGACAAGTCGACCCGGAGGCTCCAAATTAGGAAGGAAGTACCAAAATTAGCAAAACCTGGACTTCCACACCCCACCCCATTCATTCAGGAGGTCAATCCTAGCCTAGAAGTGGCTTGGCGATAGTGAGTGCATGTCTAGAAAAGGTAGCTGTCCTTTGGAGGTCCCTCGTCGGAGTTGAAATGCTGAAATTTTCTAAGTGCTGGAATCCTGAAAATCTGGCCAAGTAGTGGGAAAGCGCCGGCAAAGCACATGCGCCTGGCCTCCAACCACATACGCTTGCACTCTATCAGTGAAAGGAAGCGAATTAAACACTTTTCTGAAAAGCGCCGGGAAATGCGCCGGTAAAGCACATGCGCCCGGATCCTCCACATGCGCCTGGTGCATTTTTCTCACATGCGCTTGGCTTTGTTTCTGGAACATGCGCCGGGAAATACCTGCCGGACCAGACCCGAACCCGATTACCCCCTATAAATAGTGAAGTCGCTTCATTTCATCAGCACGAGATCATCCCCCGTCGATCTCAGAGTGATGTAAGCACCACATGCGCTTGCTTTCTCTCCCCTCGCCGGATGCCATGGCCGGAGTGGATTCCCTCACCGAAAACCCTCGCCGGAAAGGGATTTCCTCGTCGGAATCCCAAGTTCAGGAAGAAAATCCTGAAATTTTCTAAGTGTTGGGAACATGCGCTGGCTTTTCTCCAACATGCGCCGGCTTATTCCACCACATGCGCCGGCTTTTCTTGCCGGAAAAATATGAAAATCCGCTAAGTCTGGGAGAGACATGCACCCACTCTTAGGTCCAGGCGCTTGGGCACCACCACATGCGCCGGGATTGCCTCCCGAACTCCCATTTTTCATGAAAAACGGGGCCACATGCGCTCAGGAGATGGGACATGCGCCCAGTTCCCTACCACATGCGCTTGAAAGCTCCACTATCATCACATGCGCTTACATCAGCATGACATGCGCCTGTACCACACCCCCCATGCGCCTGGATGCTGATGGGAGGGGTGGACCTTCCGTCGCGTGGCTCGCCTTCGTCCGAGATCGGATTTTGATGAAACCGCCTCTCCTAGATGCGTCTCGATGAGTTCTATCCATCCATCGGATCAGATTCTCCAACGGTCAATGATAAGTGGCCCAAATCAGTGTTTCGGTCCAAAATGACCAACACTTAGCCAATTTGGTGGCTCTAAAAATCCCTCCGAAAGAGCCGAAAACGGCCTAAAATGAGAAGAATCGGGCGGAATTGGACCGAGCCCGAGAGGAAAACTTTTCTTCTACTTGACATGATACACCATAATCATGTACTGCGACGAGGTTATCCGATCTCAGGACCCTCGAATACCATAATCAAGCGGTCGGCAAGCCCACTACTTAGTCATTTTCAGTCCTGGGAAGTGCCTTATTGGCCCGGAAATCGACTTCTGCTAAGCAAATCGAAACGCGATCGCACCGCGATCTTCATGGACATAATCCACCCCTATTCAAAGACGGTCATCGATAATATTCACCAATTTCCCTAATCAGACCGTAAGCAGGTCCACTACTTAGTCGTTTTCAGCCCTAGGAAGTGCCCTATTGGCTTGAGAATTGACTAGTGCCAGTTGAAATCAACCGCGATCTCAAAGACGCCGAGGCAAAGCTGAAGTACTCAGGCTATCCAACAGCCGAGTCAAGCATTCGCGGGGCACCGATCCCCATTATTCATAAGAAATTGGCATGAACAGGAGTCCATCGGACCCAATACTTAGCCACCTGCGGGCATCGAAAACAGCCGATCCAGCCTATTGAATATTTGGATCCTCAAAAGATCTTGGCTCGACAAAGCCTATTTGATCCCAAACAGATCATTGGAAAATACTCAGAAGAAAGAGCGTTCTCAAAGACGAGTCGCCCGACTCCAGAAGAAATACATTTAGTTTACTGTACAAAGCTCTATTCATCCCGGATAAAGGTCCGAGGCTAAACCTAAGGGGTTATGGTTACCACGAGAAACCACAAACAAAGAGTTCTAACTAAGCTTGAAACATCTTGCTATGGACTGCCACTATGAAAAGGACAGTCGATGCCCTACCCATCGACAACGGGTCCATCGATTGAGCTGATGAGGTAGTTGCGGATTGTTTTCCTAAGGTCACCCGTCATAAAAATACGGGCGCGGGCTTTAGGTTATGCCGACCAATATTTCGATGTTCGTGTATTCCAGCAGTCACCTGTGCGCAGTAACAGGCGCGGGCCCAGAGTTGCACCACTCGATTAAAAAACCTCGTTCGGGAACATTGCGGAGTGTTTTCCTAAGGTCACCCGTCATAAAAATACGGGCGCGGGCCTTGGGTCATGTCGACCAACATTCGAGGATCGTGTATTCCAGTGGTCACCTGTTCACAGTAACAGGCGCGGGCCCCGAGTTGCACCACTCGAATCCTGACAGTCTCTCAACCCGGACAGTCCGAAAGAAAATGGGACATAGACATCCGGCGTGTCTAATAAATATGGCTCAGTCCATAACAAGAAAACAAAGGTCTACATGACCATGAACTCAAGACCATAATCCCTGGAGGATTAGTCTTTTGCCTTCCAATCAAGGGTGATCAACCGTTGATGTAATTAAAGGCTCGTGACCAGTATCACAGCCTGAAATGTAAAAGATCTCAGAATCTCTGGAATAAAATTTGCCTTGCGATATCTCTCTCTTGTGTACACTTTGTGATTGCTTATGATTATCTATGAATGTCTCTATACTCAGAATTCCCCCAGAATAAAAGAAACACGAAAAAAAAGAAAGAAGGACTGCTGACGAGTAGTTCTGATCTCTTCTCCTTTTTTCTAAGTTCTAACAAACTGGCGACTCCACTGGGGAATATTCAATACCAGAATCTCTGGTTATTTCTGAGTAAATAGACATTCTGCGATAATCATTTGCAGACACTAATGTGTACATGGGAAAGGTTACCGCAAGGAGAAATGTTCGGCGCCTTCATGGGCGCCAAACTGGCGACTCTTAACGGGAACGTTCTTCCCTTCATCTTTAAGGCAAAAGAATTTTGAAGCTTCGCATAGCATGCATGTAGTTCATACTTGTATGTTTCTGCCTATCCACTGTCGAGCCGTATCGCGATTGGTAAGGTCGCGTCCTCTCTCTTCCCCAAGCGCGTGAAATATTCTAATACGTGTATGACTGTGCAGAGAGAGAGAGAGAGAGAAAGACAGAAAGAGAAAGACAGAGAAAGAACCAAACAAATGGCATCTACGATGATCTTCTTAGCAGCCGGAGGATTTTACTTCCCCCATCTGGCAGCAACCTCTGAAGCCGGATGGCAGATTGTGCAGAAGCGCAACACCGTCAAGAAGACTGAGAACAAGAAGGTTATCCCAGCTGAGACGGAGAGGACAGCAAGGGTGCAGAGCAGAACAAAGAGACAGTGGAAGCCAGTCTCAGGGGCGACTCCCGCGACTCCGGCAGAACTACCGTGTCAACCAAGCCAGAGTTCTCCTTCACCGATATCGACTTCCCAACGATGCCGAAGACAACATCGTCAGCGAAGGTACCGAACAGATCCGTTGTTCGACAGTCGACTAAGACGACGATGAAGACAATCCCTACTGAAGCTGCCGTGATCAAGACGAGGCTGCAGCGAGCGCAAGTAATGATGGTGCAGGTCACCGAAGGAGAGGCAAGTGAGCGATACCCAGAGCTGCCTCCAATCCAAGAACAGATAGATGAGATTATCCAGGTCCAAGAGGACACGGCTAGAGAGATGAAAGAAGCACTGTTGGCTCTAGTTGCCCAAGGGGCAAACAGAAGCCCAGCCGTACCTACTCGACAGTCTGTGGAGGAATGCCAGGGGGCAGCAGGAGAACCAGCTACCGCCGAACCACAAGCTCGCCCGAGAAACGTTGTGTTCGGACGTGTACCGCCACTGTCGTCTCAAGCCACGAGAGAAGAACTGTCCCAGACAGTTGCGGACCTGATGTGTCAGGAAAGAGAAAAGGAGAAGAGAGGAAAATATGTATACCGGGTGCCATACTTACCCGAGGTCCACGATCTCCCATTTCCCAACAATTTCAAGCGTCCAGACTTCCCTAGATTCGATGGCAGAGGATCGCCAGAGGAACACATGGCTCAATTCATGACAATGATGGGCAACCTGTCGACAATTCCCCAGTACTGTATCAGATTGTTCGGCTCGACGCTCACGAGCAAGGCATTCCAGTGGTACATGTCACTACCCACAGGGTCAGTCAAGTCCTGGGAGCAAATGCAGGACTTGTTCATCTCCAAATTCTTCTCTACCGAGCGAGAAGTCTCACTGACAGATTTAGCCTTGGTTCGTCAAAGGCAAGGAGAGTCGGTCGAGAAGTTCATCGACAGGTGGGGGACTATAGCAGCACAGTGCCGGGAACTGCCCAACGAATCTGAGCAGGTCAAGATGTGCATGCAGGCCATGGATGCAATGATCTCATTTGGCTTATCTGGACACAACTTACTCGACGTTTTGAGACCTCGCTACGAAAGCCCACCTGGTGAAAGGAACCGCATCCAGAGCGCAGTTCAAGGCGGAGAAGCCCAGGAGAGAAGCTGGAAGGATGATAACCTCTAACTATGTTGATAAAGGAAAGGGTTCAAATGACAGGAAACACCCAAACGCCGAACGTAGAGTTGAGGCCAGGCCAGTAACCACGACTCAAAACAAAGGCAAGAGTTTTCAGAGGCCGCGACATCTTACGATAGAAGAGCGTAATCGAGCAAACAGACCTTATACCTTCGACATGGAAGATTTGGTTCCGATCATGGAACAGCTGGTCGAAGAGAGGTTAATAAGACTGCCAGAATGCACATGCCCGGAGGAAGCGAAGATGGTCGATCATCCCAACTACTGCAGGTATCATCATGTGACCACCCATAAGACTGAAGACTGCTTTGTCCTAAAAGGCAAGATCCAGCGGATGATTAACGACGGCACCATCAACATGAAGGCGGAAGAGGCAAACCGGAACACTGCGACAGTGGTGTCTGCCCTCCCTGTGCCAGTTCAAATTCCAACGGCGAATCCATTCCCAGAACCGGAAGAGCCATGGACACTTGTGAGCAGCAAGAAGAGGCTAGAGAACAAAAGAAGACTCTTGGAGAAAGAGAGGAAGATGAAGAACAAAATGAGAAGAAGAAATGTTGGACAAGAACAGCCGCGTGCACAGCCCGTTTAGTGCGCCATGGTCTCAGTGGTCGCTCAACCAGGGGCCAGTGACAAGGACCAAGTCCTAGAGAAAGGAGAAGTCAATGTAGTGGCTCTGCGGTCAGGAAAGTAGGTCGTACAAAGAGAATTTTCGAGGCGACCAGACCCTAGAAGGACGAATGCGGTCATAGGTGAGCCATCAGGGACACCTCGAGAAAAAGAACCGGCATAAGCAGTCAATGAGCCAGCAGCTAACCAACGAGATCACACTCGAGATAAGGCACCGGTGATGTATGATGTGGTGTCTCATCTGAAGAAGGTTCCGGCCCGACTCAGCATCTACGATGCCCTGTGCCTTTCGAAGAAATATCGGGAAATGTTGCTCAACGCATTGCTCGATCAAGAAGCCCGTGAGGTCATGATAGCAGAGATCAAGTCAGAAATGGAAGGAATGAAGATAACGGAAACTAGGGATCGACCCGCAGAATAGGTCATGCAGATCGATCGATCGTCCATGATCACATTCTCTGAAGAAGACCAAACGATCAGCTTGACAGATCACAACCGCCCGTAGATGGTGACAGGTCTCATCCGAGACATAGAGGTCCGAAGATGCATGCTAGACGACGGATCTGCTGTGAATATCATGTCTCTGAAGACATTGCAGCAGTTGGGTTTCAGACAGACAGCACTCCACCCAAGCGCCATGGTTATCCAAGGGTTCAATCAGGACGGCCAGCGTGTCCTAGGGTCCATTACTGTCATGCTGGAAATAGAAGAATTGAGCACCAAAGTCACCTGTCAGGTGATCGATGCGAATGACGACATACAATGTCTTGTTGGGACGACCATGGCTTCATCAATACGGCATTATTCCCTCGACATACCATCAATGCTTCAAATACAATAGGGATGGCGTCCAGTATAGAGTGGCGGCAGACCCGAGGCCATACTCCGTCACTGAATCTTTCCTATCAGATGCACAATACTATCAGGAGAGCGATGAGGTCTAGACCGCCAGAAAAGCCAACGAACCGACAAAGGTGGCACAAGGGGCAGAACCCCAGGGCGAGAATCCAAGACAAGCGAATGAAGCTCCGCGAGTGGTCGCTGAAGCGACAAGGGCTCACAGAGGAAATCCGTTGCAAAGGAAGAAGTTTTATTTGATACCGAAGCACCTCCAGAAGGAAGGGCAGTCAGTGTTGAAACAGATGACAAGCTAACAGATGAGCGTGTTGCAGTCCAGCTTCAATATGTCGGTGCCAAAGGTTGAGAGGATTCGTCCCTTCCCTAAAGCTCTGAGCCAGTTCTACGTGCCGCCAACAATGGGAGCCAGCCACGAGATAAGGTTTCAGGCTGGGCTCTACAACCCATTGCAGATCAAAGAGAACGCGAAGAGAGCGCCAGTTGAGACACCGCCCATCGAAGAAGAAAGATATAACAAGGCCAGTAGGAACATCATGAGAACATGGGGTTCATTTGTTCAGAACCGCCAGCTCGGAAAGGCATGCTAGCACCCTTCGAAGTAAAGACGAAGGTATACAGAGGAAAAGAAGCCCTGGGGGCAGGATGTGAGATCAGGCATATTAACATGGTGACAATTAGTCCCGTGAAAGAGGTGAGGCCCGCTGGACCGAATGAAGTCATACAGCCGAGTGCCGCACTAGAGCAGATCGAAGATGGAGGTCAGCCCATGATAGATGAGCTACAAGAAGTCAACATGGGGACCACCGAAGAGCCGAGGAATACTTATATCAGTAAGAACATTCCAGAAGAAGAGAGGGAGAGCTACATTCAACTCTTGAAAGAGAACAGAGACATGTTCGCATGGACCTATTCTGAAATGCCAGGACTGAACCCGGCAATCGCAATGCATAGGTTGAATATTGCTAAGGAGAAGAGGTCGGTCAAACAACGACAAAGACGCTTCCATCCTGACATCGTCCCGAAGATAGAGGAAGAGGTGAAGAAGCTGCTTCAGGCCGGGTTCATCAGGGAAGTTCAATATCCCAAATGGATCTCGAACATAGTACCTGTAAAGAAGAAGAGCGGCCAGATCCGAGTGTGCGTTGATTTCAGCAACTTGAACGAGGCTTGTCCCAAAGATGACTTTCCTCTACCCATCTCGGAGCTTTTGATCGATAGCACATCAGCATATACAATGATGTCCTTTATGGACGGCTACTCAGGGTATAATCAGATCCGAATGGCTCTAGAAGACGAAGAGTCCACTGCCTTCCACACATCTCTCGGGATATTCTGTTACCGGGTGATGCCGTTTGGGCTGAAAAATGCAGGCGCCACGTATCAGAGAGCGATGCAGGTAATCTTCCAAGACATGATGCACAAGCATGTGGAATGCTATGTCGATGACCTGGTAGTGAGGTCCGAAGGACATCAGCAGCATTGCGAACATTTGAAGTTAGTATTTCAGAGGTTGAGGAAGAAGAGCCTCCGCATGAACCCGTTGGAGTGCGCCTTTGGGGTGTCCTCCGAAAAATTCCTTGGCTTTGTGATCAGGCATTGGGGAATCGAGATTTACCCCGCGAAGATCAAGGTGATCCAAGAAATGCCTCCTCCAAAGAATTTGAAAGAGCTGAAGAGCTTCCAAGGGAGAGTCTCTTACTTGCGGCGGTTCATCTCGAACCTGTCAGGTTGTTGCCAGCCTTCCTCTCGGCTGAACAACAAAGACGTCAGCTTCGAGTGGGACGAAGTGTGCCAGAAAGCCTTCGATTCCCTCAAAGAGTTACTCGGGAAAGCTCCAGTTCTCGCAGCGCCAATCGAGGGAAAGCCTCTGATACTGTATGTAGCAGTGGGAGAGAACTCACTGGGGGCACTGCTCGCCCAGAAGAATGAAGAAAGGAAAGAGAATACTCTGTATTATTTGAGTAGCACGCTTGTCGGCGCTGAGTTTAATTACTCACCGATTGAGAAGATATGCCTGGCCTTGATATTCGCTGTGAAGAAGTTGAGGCATTACTGTCTGTCATATCAGATTACATTGATCTCCAGAGCAGATCCTATCAAGTTCCTGATGAACCGACCTATGTTGTCCAGGCGTTTAGCCAAATGGGCCCTACTGCTATCCGAGTTCGACATCACGTATCTGCCGTCTCGAGCTGTTAAAGGGCAGGCGATTGCCGATTTTCTAGCAGCTCACCCAATACCGGATAACATGGAAATGGAATGTGATCTTCCCGACGACCAGGCCATGATGGTAAGGGTCGCGAAGAGGGGCGGATGTATTTCGACGGAGCCTCCAGAGCTGCAGGATCAGGGGCCGGTGTGATCTTCATCAGTCCTCAAGGCGACTTGTTGCCCTACTCATTCACAATAGTGCTGTTGTGCACTAACAACGAGGCAGAGTATCTGGCCCTCATCATTGGGTTACAGTTGGCACGAGACATGCGAATCCGATCACTACAGGTATACGGTGATTCTCGGTTAGTTGTGGGACAGCTTATGACTGAATATGAAGTCCGCAAGACGGAGCTGTCATCTCTTTGTCATCAGGCCCGAGCCTTGTTCGATCATTTCCAGGACAGTACAGTGTCGCACGTCCCAAGAGCTGAAAATTCTCAAGCAGACGCATTGGCTAACCTGGCCGCGGCTCTCGAGCACCCAGGGGGCAGCCCACTTCAAGTCACCATAGAAGAAAGGAGAATATTACCATCCCTCACAGCGGCCGAGAATGTCACGAGTGCAAGCCCTATACATTGCTTTGAGATCACAGAAGAGGAAGATTGGAGAAGACCATTCTCAGATTACTTGAGGTATGGGTTCTTACCCGAGGATCCGCAAATGCGCACTCAAGTTAGAAGGCATGCCAGCTCGTTCGTCCTCTTAGAAGAAGTACTGTATCGACGCTCTAGCGATGGAATGCTGTCGAGATGCCTGGCCCGAGAAGAAGTTCATGATACACTGAGAGAGGCGCACGGAGGAGAATGTGGTGCCCATCAAGGCGGAGGAAAGCTACATCAGTCGAGTGCGGCACATGGGCTATTATTGTAACGCCCCATATTTTCGAGATTTATTTGAAAATTCATTGTTAATTTATTTTTTATTAATTATCGTACATTTAGCGTTGATTTACGAATAGCGGGACATCCGCAAGAGATCCGATAGGGGACCCTTTACAAAAGTTGCTTAGAATGATCCCATAAACATCGTAGAAAGATCAGATTTCAAAAATCACACACTTTTTAGATAATAACGAAAATGCCATTAGTTAAACTTAAGTTAAGATGCCATTTTTAAGTATATAGTTTCTGACAATCAGTTTCACGCAAAATCCTCGATTTAAGCTTTTGGGCACATATTAACCATACACATCAAATTTCAGCCCTTATATCATAGTAGAAGTGGTCCGATTGTCAAATCAGTCCCTTAACCCTTGATTTTCATCTCCATCGAGTGAGGAAAGTAGATGGTTAGTCGTAGTCGAATATTTCTCTTCATATGAGTGACTTGGATCATCTTTATTATGGACCAATAGTGTGATTTGAGTGTCCCACCTTGATAAGCATCTTTCTTATGCGCGAAGCTTATCCCGTTTTAGAAATTAATGAGTTACCAACTCTTTTTAAATCTGAACCTTTCAATTTACCCACTTCTCACCATCAATCGCTTCTCAAATTTGGACCACTTATTATACTCATATAACTACGAGTTTACACAAAATTTGGACCCCGATCTATAATCCTACACCGTTAAACCACAAAGCCAGCCCCTTCCTTTTCCGCCAAAAGTTGAAATTTCAGATCTAGGCATTTCTCACCATCAATTAACCACTAAACTTTGTACAATTGTTTGCCTATCATAACTATATAGTTTTCCAAAATTTGGGCCCTGATCATCAAGCGTAGACCGTTAATTGAGATTAAGACCATTTTAGCACCCGTTAGGCCATTTTCAAGGATCGACCAATCTAGAATGTGGATCATCAAGAAATTTACGTATTCTGAATCTCCTCTTCGAGCTTGATAAGATAAACGGATTGGAATTGATCATAGATCATCCGAATATTGAGATTTAAGAAACCCACCTCAAGAGGTTGTTACACAAGACCTCGCGTGCACATCCCTCTCCATATTTCTACTACGCACCTCCAAATCCTTCTCCTAACCCTAGCCTCCATGCCCTAGAGAGAGAGAGAGAGAGAGAGAGAAGAGAAAGAGTTCTTTCTCATATTTTTCCAGGCGGCTAGGATCTTCTACAACCCTCTTCTTCTAAGTCCATCCTAAGGTGAGGATTTTCCTTCAAGCCATTTCATTAATAATATTATGATTATCATAATTTTCTTTTGTGGCATGTGAAGTTGTTTTGTTTTGAATTGCTGATCCATATAACATGAAGTTTAATGTAGGATTTGTAATGAATATCATTATATAATGATGTGATTCATTGTTTAGATTTTTGACTAAGAAGCATGTGTATTTGTGTTATTTTTTTTTTTTTTGAAATCTATGCCCTTATTTTCTTAGTCCATGTATTAGCAAGATTGATTTTCATATTGTGATATGAAATATGTGTATAAGATCATCATATGGACATCCCATTATTGTATACTCTTTGTCCCTAAGTTGGTAAAATTATTCGATGTAGAGAGATGGAACCCATGAGAGGTATCCATGATGGAAGAATATCTCTTGAATTAACTGAGAGAATGAAGTGATTGTTTGTTAATGAATCCTTACATGTACATGATGCTTGATTTGATCCATTTACATTACATGATATTTTAATGAATTTGGTCATGATGTACAACATTGGCTTTTTAGGACATGATGAAATCATAAAACGGGACAAAGAATGCACATTAATGGTATACACATTCTCATGAGCCAGGGTTGGTGCTATGGACACTAATCCCGTGCTGTCGGCCTATGCTGGGTTGCTTGCGACTCCCCATAGTGACCATTGAGTTTTATTTAAATCGGTTGTATGCGAAAACACTTAAATAAAGGTGAAACTAAAGTCATGCATTCACTTGGCTCTATGTGGGTGTACAGGAATTGAGAATAGGCTAGAGCGTCCTACTTCTTCCGTACACTGTCACGTGTAGATTTGGGCTATGAGCGTCCCATTTCTCACGTGGTCAGGCAAAACTATGGGCTTGTGCGTCCCAGGAACCTCTGGTGACTAGTGGCTAGCGTGAAGTCGTAACAGGGAGTCTCTCACTTCATGTATTGTGATTCTAGCCAGGGTGCCTTAGCCTAGAGCATGCATTCCATGCATCGCATTAACAAAGATTTTTACTTGATTGTTTTGTTTGAATAAAGATATTATTGTGTTGCGTTACTCTGAGTTTTATACATTGTTATTCTTGATAGTCTTGGAGGGAATATTTCCCACTATGATAGCGTTTAACGCTATCCCAAACACAATTTAGATGATGCAGGTGAAGATCCAGGTATTGAACCCGATTTTTAAGGAAAAGAGTTCGATGTTCGTACAATCACATGGCGGATGACGATGTTAGAGAAACTTAGTTGATGTTTTCATTTATTAAATATTTCTTTTGAGTAGTTGATACATTTATGGAATTGTAATAAGTCTTCAAGAGAAGACATGGTTTTATATTTTAATTAATCAGTATGGATATTGGTTGGTTCCCTTATTTAAACATTGATGATGACGTAGTAAGTTTGATAGAATAAGATGATAATTGTTTCCGCCAGTGTGCTTGAATGCTATATTTTACTATTTGACAAATTAGTTTTTTCATAAATTACTTGGGAATTCGGCCGTCGTGTTATACACGAGAGTTGAAAATCTCGGGTCGTTACAATTATTGGCCCACCATGGTGAAAGATGCGATGGACTACGTCAGAAAATGCCATCAGTGTCAGATACATGCTGACATCATACATATACCTCCAGAAGAACTGCATCAGTCAGTGATGTCTTGGCCTTTTACATCTTGGGGAATGGATATGATAGGCCACATTAGCCCCTCTTCCTCTCAAGGGCACCAGTACATACCGGCGGCAACAGATTATTTCTCTAAGTGGGCTGAGGCTGTGGCCCTGAAGAACGTGAAAGCTAAACAAGTGGAGGGTTTCATCCGGAACGCCATCATCTATAGACATGGTATTCCCGATCGGATTGTCACGGATAATGGCACGCCCTTCCGAAATGCTGTGATCGACAAGCTGTGTGCCAAGTTCAAAATCAAGCATTGCTACTCAACACCCTATTATCCTCTTGCAAACAGGCTTGCTGAGGCATTCAACAAAACCATCGTGAAGATTCTGAAGAAAACGGTGGCAGAGAATAAGAAAGATTGGGATAAACGGTTGCCCTGAAGCGCTCTGGGCATATCGTACTACGCACCGCACAGCAACGCGGGCTACTCCTTATTCACTAGTATACGGCACGGAGGCCATCATCCCAATGAAGTTCAGGTCGAGTCCCTACGAGTAGCACTTCGGAACTCCTTGACAGATGAACGTAATGCTGAGCTCAGGATGGTCGAGCTCGATGCCTTGGACGAGAAGAGGCTCGCGGCACAACAACGGCTAGAGATGTACTAGAAGCATATCTCAACAGCGTATAACAAGCGAGTCAGGGGTAGATCCTTCAAGAAGGGTGACTTGGTACTCGTAATGAAGCGACCGACAGCCGCGCACACTACAAAGAACAAGTTCGACCCTAAGTGGGACTCGATATGCATCATAGAAGAAGTTTACTCCAACGGGGCCTACCGTTTAGTGAATTTCGACGGTGGCGGAGCCGGTTTTGCAATTAATGGCCGGTTTCTGAAGAAATATTACCCCTAACAGTCCTACCTGTTACTTTCCTTTACATAAATAGGAGAAATGTAAACTCCCCAAGAGAGGGAATGTAATAAGTAAGGATAGAAACGGAGAATGAAATGGAGTAGAATACAGTAGATAAGCCTGTAGTTATAAAAGCTAATCAGTTACTTTGTATTCTTGCAGGTCTTCCTTGCCCTTGTTATGGAGAAATAACCAAGAAGGACCATTCGTCTACGACACGAGCATATCGCGAGTTCAGAAACCTTGGACACTCCCGAAATCGACGACAAAGGGAAGTATTACTCTTTTCATTTCATTCTACATTCATCACTTACTAGGATTGCGATTATTATTGCTATTATTGCAAACCATTCTAACACACATCACACAAACATAACACGATAGAAAAAATAATTGCTATTGTCATTTCATTTAACAAAAGTTTGGTTGACATCTTTTCGACGCCATATACATGAATGGTCAAGCTTCTCCAAACATCCCGATATCAGCCTGATCACGGCCACCCTGGCAGTTTCCATCGCTGACTTTGCTGCAGATAATACCTCCGCAGGATCAGGAACATGTCGAAGTTCAGCAGTCAAATCTTCCAACTGCTTGCGCGCTACTTCGCCCTCACTCTCGAGCCGCGTGACCGTTATCTGACCCTGAGCAACTACTGACTCGAGACGGGCAGCTTCGAAGCTCATGGCGATCTTCTCCGCTTGCAGACGCTTAATCTCAGTGTTGATTTCAGCTATACGGCCCAAGCACCCTTCATACTGTATCTTATTATTTTGTAGGGATTCTCGTGCGTTCGCCGTAGAATGCATGTGACGTTCCACTGCAGGTCCCAAAGACTCTACAATTCTTCGCTTCTCCTCGGTAGCAGGATCGGGCTTGACGCGCTCAGCGGCCGCTACGTTTGCGAGGGAGCTTTCGAACGCAGAGATGTGATTGACAACCACGAGCGCATCAGACCCAACTACTCTGACACAAGCTTCCAGCGCTTTCATGCCAGTGCCTAGCATATGCCATTCTTGTGGATCGGCCAATGCCTTCGCAAGGCTAGACAACAGGCCCTTCAGCACGCTCTGACCAAAACAATCTAAATGTTCAAATGCAAGAATGTCCGCCATCATAGCAATGGCGACGCCAGAATCGACGGCAGCTGTAAGAAAGAATGCAAGACGAACAAATAGTGCATTAGCAAAAATGAAAGCAGAAACTACAAGTCATAATCTAATGCAAAGTGCGAAGGAGTCGTACCAGGAATGGCAGGAAGATCAATAGCAGGCTCCGAAGGTCCCGCAATTCACTTCCCGGAATCAACAACTGTTTCCAAAGCTTCGCCCGGCAGTTCAATAGTCACAACCGGAGACGATGCGACGGAAGTGGCAGAGGCAGGTATTGACTCAATAAGATCTGTAGAAACAAGATAATGATAACAAAATATGGTTAGTATGATTATGCAGGAATCAAAGAAGAAAAGTACAAAGCAGAACCACAATCGCGTTTCTTACCTTGTGCTCGCGGAATGTCGGGTCTAACTTCGACCGCAGCGGAGTGTGACGTATCCATGACCTCCGACTCAACAGGACAGTGTACTCGTGATGAACAGCCTGATGGAAGGACCGAAGAAAGATCGACGTTCCCTTCACGCATCTCAAGCCCAGGAACGGATTCCTCAGCGTTATCAGCACGAACGGGCAAACAAGGAGGAACATCCGTCGACAACCTCGTAGTTAGTGCCACAACAGTCTGAGAAACGAAGACTAAAGGCTCAGAAGAAGGTTGGACCCTGACGTTGTCGTAGAGTTGTGCTTCGATCGCTGCCATGGCAACATCATCAAGATCACCTACACCCCCGACTCCGGCGTCGTTATCATAATAATTCGCGAGGGAATCATCGTTGCTATGATCATTGGCGCGATCCACTCCCCAGTCATCACCAGAATAATCTACAGGTTCATCTTCAAGCTGTGACTCCCCCACTTCTTGATATGTAACATTTCTGCCTTTCTTAAGTTTTTCTCAGGTGCTGACGGTGAACTCTTGGTGTGAGTCTTATCTTGACTCTCAACTGATCTCTCGCGCGGCCCGGTGGAAGATCGTCAATGAAATCATCAGAAGGTCTAACTCCTGCCATGCCTCCCGTAGGCTCACCCTCTTCGACATATGGAGGAGCAGTCTCTGTCGGAGGACGCGAAGATCCGACCCCTTGCTGACGTCTCTGTATAGGGACCCCGAAGCAATACCATCCGTTTAACGCTCCATCTTCTTTCCTACGAGTGATCGGCACGTTCAAGGAAGTCAGAAGGCTAGTACTAGGAACTCCGACGGCCTCACGCTGCTCACAAAGATAACCAAGACCAGTCCTCAGGAACGTCATTCAACCTTGAAGGAGAGAGATAGAGAGGGAAATCGACAGATTTGGCATCCCGGATGCGCGCATACTGATGCCCCCACCATCTCATCCAACCATAAGAAGTCGCGGAACGTCAACTACCACTAGGCAACACGAACCTCGCACCAGTTCGCGTCAGCAAAAGTTGGTCCCACATCCACTCCCAATGGACAAGACCCGTGCCATATGCTCGTTCTATCCTCGTCACGCTCGGAAGAGTCGACGGAACACCCTGATCGTAACCGAACTGTCTGGCGAACCTGCTCGGGTAGTAAGGCTCGCGCCAGAACTCCATGCTTTCGCGGAACGGGAGAGAGGTAGGTCCGGATCGATATCAGGAATTCTCTGTCAGAAGAGTCAACTGAATCCTCATCATCGACGACTTCGATATCTTCATCAGCAATGGAAGTAGGAAAATGATAAAAGTCAACTTCATTCTCACTGCAGATCCTTGAAGACACCCTATTCTGGCGTCTTAAGCACCATCTTGGCCTTCATGAACCTGATAAGAGGCGCTCGGTCCGGAAAGAAGTAGGCGTGAGGCTTCATGCCATATACCAACGGGAAATAAACGCCTAACCAGCCGTAGAAATAATGCCACGGGCAATGGGCAGCATCCATTCCATCAGCAAGGTTTGTCCAGGATTACTGGTAACATAACCAAACGCTCTATATATGCTGCAGAGTACATGTGGCGCTATAGCAAGACGTTGACCACTAGCAAGGGCACCTGCCATAACGAAGTGTTGAGCTCCTAATTGTGCATATTCTAACCCTAATTCATCACTCATTGTGCGAGGTTTATATGGTTTGTAGGCTAATCCAATGAATGTTTTGTGACTACAGGACTGAGAGTAGACTCCACTCAATTGAAGACAAAAAGGGTTCTTTTTGTATCATTCTGATGAAGGACATTTGAGGGACCAAAGAAGAAAAGAAAGAAAGAAGTAAAGAAGAAAAGAAAGTAGAAGAAAGAAAGGAAGAAAACAAGAAGAAAAGAGAGCTTACTGGTCGTGACCGGTCAGCCATGCACATTGGGAGATGGCTGAATACGTCCGACCAGTCATGACCGGTCGGACACAATCGCTGGAGGAAGACTGAATAAGGCCGACTGGTCATGACCGGTCGGCCATGGTTGCTGGCTAGTGAATGAAGGCATCCGACCGGTCATGACCGGTCGGACATGCTTGCTGGAGTGATCATTCATTGAGGCCGACCGGTCATGACCGGTCGGCCATGCGTAAGAACTTAGAAGTTTCCAATTTCAGCCCGAATTTCTCTGCGCTGCGTAAGTATTACACAAATTCTAGATTCTTCCGAAGTTGTGGAGCCTCCAGACTATAAAAGGACACCTAGGGGTCGTTCCTAAGGTATCCTAGAAGGGTTCAAGTGAGGTTGGAGGCTGTGGAAGTGGAGATTGGAGTTTCACAACTCCTTTGGTTTGCTTTGCTGTTTTCATGCTTTTTGTAGTTGTTTCATGTTTCCTTGGATCATGAGCAGCTAAACCTCTTAGCTAGGGCTAAGAGGTGAAGCTTGTAGTGGATCCAAGATGTTTTAATTCGTAGTTAAGTGGTTTTAAGTGTGGAATTCATGATTATGAACTAAGGTTTGAAGTTTATACAAGTTTTTGAGTAGTTTTCTCTTAGTCTTATGATGACTCATGGATGTTTGGGAGAATTACTTAATTGCTTAATTGGTTTGTGACGGTCTAGACCTGTATGATCCGAGGAATCGGAGTGCGCTCTAGTACTATGTTCTTCATAAAGGAACTTCCTACCAAAGTTCTACTTTTCTGATTTTTCTGTAATGTGTATGGACTGTGCATGTGATTTGAATCCAGTTCAACTCCTGATCTAGCCTTGTCTTGTGACAGGACTTGAGGATGGTTATGATTATGAACTAGACCTTTTGGAAAGGGGAATGACCTATTCAATTGAGCATGCTCAGATCAGCCTGCATTGAGTGAATCTTATGTATAGAACTTACATATTACAGACTGTTTGGTTTAACAGCTCTATCATCCGATTAGATAGACCTGAATGTCGATTCTAGTTGAGAGAATAAGAAACCACAGCGGATTGAACATCAAGGATTGCTACAAGTGGATCCTCGAACCCCTAGTGCCTTCTTATAGTTAGTTACTTTCGATTTAATTCAACTTCTGTTACTCATATCAATTTCATACAAAAATCTGATTAGTAGATTTCAATAGACACTTGTGGATGAGTTTGTGAAATCCTACATAAGTCTCTGAGGATCGACCTCGGTCTTATCGAGATTATTACTACATCGCAACCCTACACTTGGGGAAGCGAACACGAAGCAAGAAACCCTGACGCCATCAGCACTCTTCGAGTTGGGAAGCGCGACTGCGGACAACCAGTAAGCGAGGAAGCCTGCTAGCTCGCAAGTGGGAGACAATACGTTCGGGCAAGGAAATTTGCATTAGAACCTTTGTCGTAAAGCCCTTATTCTTTTAACATCAACTTTATATTTTCTGTAGTCGATCCTGAAAGAGAGAAAGGAGAGAGAATTTCACATAAGAAGCTATGCAGGAGAAAAGAGCATACGTCATGAAAAGAAAGAAAGGGACGTCCCGGGAAGACTTACTTCAAGCCGTGGCTGAAGTAAACTGACCAATCTTCATAGTGTATTTTTGTAATGCAGTCAAATTGTTGCAATTCATTGAACAACTCCAAACACGCCTTGGAATGATAGGCCTTCCGATCACCTTCGCGCCTGAAGCCAGACAGTTCTTCATCAGAGGGGATATCTTCGTGATAATACCCGCCGCGTATGAGCAGGCCCGCCATCATCTTAAGATCCCAGAGGGTTATGCTCATCTCTCCTTGAGGAAGATGGAAAGAGTTGGTAACGGAACTCCAGTAATTTAAGAAGCCCCTGAGAATCGTCGGATCTCGCGGAAAGAAGCCGGCAGTCGCCTCAATGGCATAGTAGAGCCCGACCTCCCTTAGCGCAGCCTCAGTGCCGGATCAGAATCTCCTTCACCCAGGGGATGTAGCTGTCACGACGATTCAGATGCCCTCGGGTACGAAAGCTCGAAGTTTCCCACATTGCAGACGTGCTCATAGGAAGGAATCTTTGACGCACCGTCTCAAAGAAATGAGTCGGATAAGGTGCATGCGGATCACATGTAGGCATGAGGAAAGTCATTTCCTTAATCTCACCAACCTTTTGTTGCTTCCTGTTACTTCCCAGGGTGGCGATGAGTAATCTCTTAGGAACTGAAGACCATCTCTTCACTCCATAGAACTGGCTAGGTCTACGAACATCAGATGGCTCGATGCTCAGAAAAGGTTTACACCTCATAAGGGACTTCTGGTGCAAGATGACTTCGCCATTGTAGGGGTTCGTGATGCAGATGCCACGCTCAGCAGTGATCTTGTTGCTCTCCCATCCAATCTTCATCCTTTCATATTTCAAGTCGAGGAGCTGTGTCAATCGCTCCGCTTGACTGAGCACCTTGATCGGTTGTTTTCCTCGTCCTCCTTTCTTCTTACCTTTCTGACCTGTCAGATTCTCTTCCACATTTTGAATAGGTATATCTTGAGGACCTACCTCGATGGCACTCGCCACACCAGTAAGTTGGGCATACCAATAGACCCACTCTTGTTCTGTTCCCCGCTTTGGAGGTTCAGGCGCTGTCTTGTTGACGAAGATGCGCACCAGCACTTCATGAGGAAGCTACCCAATACGCTCCGTGAAATCCTTTATCTCGGGTTCGACTGTAGGAAAGAAAGACCTGCGAGAGTTACGTCTTGGAGGAGGAGGGTTAGAAGGACCTTCAGCTATTCTTTTCTGACCGCGCTTCATCAGCGTCGGACCAGAAGCATGCGACCCAAAGGTTTCACCAGAAGATCCCTTTGTCGCTACTGCAAGTCACTGCAACGAGTAAACAGAGCAACATTAGAAAACGACTCAATACACATGGGCGAATAGCCTAACAAAATCATATCACAAACACAATCACAACATGAAGAACATGAAAGCAACAAAATCAAGAGCATAGCATATCGATCATCATACGCATTTCATAACAAAGCAACTGCCATCATACATGCACGCATACATGTGATCGATGCACACACAAAATCATAGATTGAACCCACAATACATCCATGCATTTAGTCTAAAAGTAGCCTTGACAAGTCCAGGTGCTTATAAGTAGGTACTAGACAGAGTCAGGAAACAGTTTCAGCATCATACATACGCAACTATTCGCACACAGCAACTTTACAGGCAATCAGAACACTATAAGCGCACTCTGGCAGACATACTCTGAACCTGCCTAAAATAGACAGTTGCAAGCTGTGACAGGCCAAAGTAGGTAGCCAACTGCAGGCCCAAGGCACTAAGCTCCAATCGTGCTTGAATTTTAAGTGATCTAGCCTCAAACAGCACTGAATTTGACTGAGAAACAGAGCCGGAAATGCCATTTCTTCACAAGTGCAAAGCAGGGACTAAAAATGAAAATTTTGGCTAAGTGTTGGGCTCACATGCACCCAAGGTGGAGCCCCAGGCGCATGTCATCCCTCACATGCACCCAGTCCACAAAATTGGAAAGTGAAACTTCGCCACTTAAAGTCTCAGGCGCATGTCCAATCTGACATGCGCCCGGCTCAGAAGAAGGAAATGAACAAGCTTGGAATTCAATGCACCAGGCGCATGTGCATCCTCACATGCGCCCACCTCTGATTCTTGAAGAAACGACAAGTCCGACCAGTGCCCTGGGCGCATGCCCAGAACAACATGCGCCTGGGACATGCGCCCATATCTTCAGAGGCAATCCAACATGCTCCTGAAGGGGATTTCTTCACAAAAAAATGAATGGTAGCAGGCCACATGCGCCCACAAGGGGACCACATGCGCCTGTACCCTGAGGGTGAGCTCTCTCACCTTGGGAGAAATTAAGTTTTCTGACTCGAAAAATTATGGAATGACTCAGTGAGTCAACTATTTATACTTGAGCCTGGGGACCGGTGCACTGCACTAGCATGACGTAAGCATCCAGTGCAGCACACCGGGGGGCACTTGTTGAGGCTCAAACTTGCACCCATTGTAAAACAACATCCCGTGTCTATTGACAATGATTTGGATAAGTTTCGAGGTCGGGAGAGCCTCGAAAATGCCAGCACAACCCTGATCGCTTGGTAGCGACCAAAATCCGTAAACAATATTTTGGAGCGGAACTGGACATGCGCTTCACCGCCAAATGATCCTGAAATGTCCTAAAACCCTTAACTTGCAAGTTTTGAAGTCATCCGATGCATATTTTTGCCCATGCACCTCGAAATGCGTTTTGTCCCTTGCCTAGAGCTGACCAAAAGGGTCTGTAAGCCTACAACTACCATTTCAGAGCAGGAACTGGACAATGCGCTTCACCGCCAAATGATCCGAAATATCCTAAAACCCTTAACCTGCAAGTTTTGAAGTCATCCGGTGCATATTTTTACCTGCGCACCTCGAAATGCGTTCTATCCCTGCTCGAACTGACAAAAAAGGGTCTGTAAGCCTACAGCTACCATTTCAGAGTGGAACTGGACATGCGCTTTGCCGTCAAATGATCCGGAGTGCCCCAAGATCCTTAAATAGCAAGTTTGAAGTCATTACGATGCGTATTTCCAAGCCACGCGCTCCTCGGAACAACGTTCCAATACGACAAGCTGACCCGGAGGCTCCAAATTAGGAAGGAAGTATCAAAATTAACAACACCTGGACTTTCACACCCCACCCCATTCATTCAGGAGGTCAATCCTAGCCTAGAAGTGGCTTGGTGATAGTGAGTGCATGTCTAGAAAAGGTAGCTGTCCTTTGAAGGTCCCTCGTCGGAGCTGAAATGCTGAAATTTTCTAAGTGCTGGAATCCTGAAAATCTGGCCAAGTAGTAAGAAAGCGCCGGCCAAGCACATGCGCCTGGCCTCCAACCACATGCGCTTACACTCTATCAGTGAAAGGAAGTGAATTAAACACTTTTCTGAAAAGCGCCGGAAAATGCGCCGGTAAAGCACATGGCCCGGATCCTCCACATGTGCCTGATGCATTTTTCTCACATGCGCTTAGCTTTGTTTCTGGCACATGCGCTGGGAAATACCCGCCGGATCGGACCCGAACCCGATTACCCCTATAAATAGTGAAGTCGCTTCATTTCATCAGCACGAGATCATCCCCCGCCGACCTCAGAGTGATGTAAGCACCACATGCGCTTACTTTCTCTCCCCTCGCCAGATGCCTTGGCCGGAGTGGATTTCCTTGCCGGAAACCCTCGCCGGAAAGGGATTTCCTCGCCGGAATCCCAAGTTCAGGAAGAAAATCCTGAAATTTTCTAAGTGCTGGGAACATGCGCTGGCTTTTCTCCAACATGCGCCGGCTTATTCCACCACATGCGCCGGCTTTTCTGGCCGAAAAAATATGAAAATTCGCTAAGTCTGGGAGAGACATGCGCCCACTCTTAGGTCCAGGCGCTTGGGCACCACCACATGCGCCGGGATTGCCTCCCGAACTCCCATTTTTCATGAAAAACGGGGCCACATGCGCCCGGGAGATGGGACATGTGCCCAGCTCCCTACCACATGTGCTTGAAAGCTCCACCATCACCACATGTGCTTACATCAGCATGACATGCGCATGTACCACACCCCCCATGCGCCTGGACTGCTGATGGGAGGGGTGGACCTTCCGTCGCGCGGCCCGCCTTCGTCCTAGATCAGATTTTGATGAAACCGCCTCTCCTAGATGCGTCTCGATGAGTTCTATCCATCCACCGAATCAGATTATCCAACGGTCAATGATAAGTGGCTCAAATCAGTGTTTCGGTCCAAAATGACCAACACTTAGCCAATTTGGTAGCTCCGAAAATCCCTTCGAAAGAGCCGAAAACGGCCTTAAAACGAGAAGAATCGGGCGGAATTGGACCTGAGCCCGAGAGGGAAAATTTTCTTCTACTTGACATGATACACCATAATCATGCACTGCGACGAGGTTATCCGATCTCAGGACCCTCGAATACCCTAATCAAGCGGTCGGCAAGCCCGCTACTTAGTCATTTTCAGCCCTGGGAAGTACCCTGTTGGCCCGGAAATCGACTTCTGCTAAGCAAATCGAAACAGTGATCGCACCGCGATCTTCATGGACATAATCCACCCCTGTTCAAAGACGGTCATCGATAATATTCACTGATTTCCCTAATCAGACCTTAAGCAGGTCCACTACTTAGTCGTTTTCAGCCCTGGGAAGTGCCCTGTTGGCTTGAGAATTGACTAGTGCCAGTTGAAATCAACCACGATCTCAAAGACGCCGAGGCAAAGCTGAAGTACTCAGGCTATCCAACAGCCGAGTCAAGCATTCGTGGGGCACCGATCCCCATTATTCATAAGAAATTGGCATGAACAGGAGTCCATCGTACCCTATACTTAGCCACCTGCACGCATCGGAAACAGTCGATCAAGCCCATTGAATATTTGGATCCTCAAAAGATCTTGGCTCGACAAAGCCTATTTGATCCCAAACAGATCATTGGAAAATACTCAGAAGAAAGAGCGTTCTCAAAGACGAGTCACCCGACTCCAGAAGAAATACATTTAGTTTACTGTACAAAGCTCTATTCATCCCGGATAAAGGTCCGAGGCTAAACCTAAGGGGTTATGGTTACCACGAGAAACCACAAACAAAGAACTCTAACTAAGCTTGAAACATCTTGCTATGGACTGCCACTATGAAAAGGACAGTCGATGCCCTACCCATCGACAACGGGTCCGTCGGTTGAGCTGATGAGGTAGTTGCGGATTGCTTTCCTAAGGTCACCCGTCATAAAAATACGGGCGCGGGCTTTAGGTTATGCCGACCAACATTTCGATGTTCGTGTATTCCAGTGGTCACCTGTGCACAGTAACAGGTGCAGGCCCAGAGTTGCACCACTCGATTAAAAAACCTCATTCGGGAACGTTGCGGAGTGCTTTCCTAAGGTCACCTGTCATAAAAATACGGGCTCGGGCCTTGGGTTATTGTTGGGGTCCCAAAAGTGAGGATCCTCGAAACAATGATTCCGAGTGCCCAAATCATCACTTGGTTGAATTTAGGGCCAGTGCATCAGGAAATCGCGGCACGAATCACAACACACATTAGACTTGACCAAAAGGCGAGAAATTGGGCCAGTGGTAGACCCCACCGGTCATCACGACTAGAACTCTCCAAATTTGGGAGGGTTATCTCACTTATGGAGAAATAGGAGCAGTGCATCGACATTCATCGCCAGGCGGATCCCACAAGCCCTCCGTTTTGCAAAACTTAATTTTGTGAAGCACGAGTACGTCGGCGCATCGAGAAAATCCACAACCGGTGCATCATGAAATTCAATCATTTTCAGAAAATGAATTTTAGGACGCACTGCCTCCAGCGCGTCCAGAAAGTCATCCAGCGCATCAAGAAATTCGGACGGTTTTTATGAAGTGAATTTCAGGACGCACTGCCTCCAGCGCGTCCATAAATTCACCGGCACATCATGAAATTCAATGATTTTTCCAGAAAATGAATTTCAGGATGCACTGCGTCCAACGTGTCCATAAATTCGTCCAGCGCATCCAAAAATTCAGCCAATTTCAAGTCGCACTGGCAGCTAGCGCTTCCTGAAAATCAGCTTCCAAACTCAGCCATTTTGAGACGCGCCGGGTGACTTTATCGACGCGCCGACCCATTTTCTCGACGCAATACACGTGTCGACCTCCTATTGGACGACTTCACCTATAAATACCCCCTCCCACCACCTCATTTGTAAGATTCAGAGAGAGAGAGAGAGCCGAACCTCTACGTCGGAAAACCTTTTTCCGACCGCCGGAACCCTCTTCCGATCACCGGAACCCCTCGCGGGAAATCGCACCTCCGACCATAACAAGTCTGGTGATGAAATAACACAAGTCATCATTTTTTGGACTCACTGGCCCAGTGCATCGCAAAATAGGCCAGCGGATAAGAAAAATGAACATTCTTAAACAAAGTTATTTTCGGACGCACTGGCCCTAGCGCATCGCAAAATAGGCCAGCGGATCAGAAGAATGAATATTCTTAAACAAAGTTATTTTCGGACGCACTGACCCTAGCGCATCGCAAAATAGGCCAGCGGATCAGAAAAATAAACATTCCTAAACAAAGTTATTTTCGGACGCATTAGCCCCAGCGTGTCAGAAAAATAGCCTAGCGCATCATGAAAATAGATAATTTTTAACAATCATTTTTGGACAATCATTTTTGGACGCGCTGGCCCCACACATCAGTAAAATCAGGCTAGCGGATCGCAAAAATCAGCACTTTGAGCGTTCATTCCAGCACTTTTAAATCCTCATTTTATGACTTTTTGAGCCCGTTTGGGCCTATTTTGGGTATTTCGAGCATTCCGGACGCAGCAGGAGCGGTTAAATGACTCATCCGGGCTGCCCAGTGAGCAGAACGCAAGCCTTCGGAGTCCGATTCGATCCGACGAGACTGAATGGAGCAATTCTCCCCTGAAAAAAAAGGCCGCCAGTGCCCAGAGCCATACTGATGCATCATCATTACATGTACTACCTTAATATGACCCGAATTCAGGCCCAGACTAAGCAAAGGGGACTATGGTTAACACGATAAACCATACCAAGAGAGTTCTAAACTATCACACACAATTTGTTAAAGACTGACACTCTAAGAACAGTCGATGCCCTACCCATCCAAACGGCATCCGCTGGTTGAGCTGCCTAGGTACACACAACTGCGGAATGGACTTCCCGAGGTCACATGTCCATACATTGACAGGCGCGGGCCCAAAGTCGTTCTTCCCGGCCATAAACCCTGACAGTCTCAGCCCGGATCTCCGGTCAAAACATGGAACATAGACATCCGATTCGTACGAAGATGGGTCAGTCCATAACAAAACACAACAAATACAGGTCTCCATGACCATACAAATACAGGTCTACGACCACACAAACACAAGTCTCCACGACCATGAACTCTGAGACCATAGTCCCCGCTGACTAGTCTTTTACCTTTTAATCAAGGGTCATCGATCATTGGATGTAATTAAGGGCTCGTGCCAGACCACGGCCTGGAATGTACATGATCTCAGAATCTCTGGAATAAAATTCGCCTTGCGATATCTCTTCGTGTGTACTTTTGTGAATGCTTGTGATTGTCTACGAATGTTTCTATTATTCAGAACCCCAGAGCAACAAAACACCACATCCTCTGAGATGTCGTTATGATCCATTCCCTAGTTCTAACAAACTGGCGACTCTGCTGGGGATCAAACTATACCAGAATCTCTGGTTATATCTAAATATAGGAACACTCTAAGATCGGTCACTTACAAACACGAATCTACGCATGGAAAAGTTACCGCGAGGCGTAATGTTTCGACGCCGCTCGGGCGTCAAACTGGCGACTCTCAACCGGAACGTTCTTCCCTTCATCTTTAAGGCAATAGACATTTAAAAAGGTTTTCGAACCCACAAATTCCACGACTACACGTATTTGTCTCCGTCTTGCTTATCTTTATCGGTTTATGCACTGTGATCAATGGGCTCATACTCCCGACCGCACTTGTGAACTGTTCTAACGATTTTTATGATGTAACAGAATTAGCAAGATACTAGGACAGATAGAAGAAATGGCATGCTCAATGAACAGTTTGTGCACCTTCCTTGCCATCGGAGGCTTCAGCTTTCCTCGCATCATCTCAATCACGACAACTGCTTCTAATTCAGGATGACAGTTGGTCGAAACGCGCCGACAGAAGGAAGAGTAGAAGAAAGCAGCCAGGCTTAGCAGCATATAAGAAGGTGAATTTGCAAGACCTTGCCCTACGACCAAGAGACAATGGCAGCCAAAACAAGGGCAGAAGATTTCCATCAGCAGTCAGGTCGCATCAACCAAGCCTTCGATGCCTGCGATGACTGATTGAACAGTTTCCGCCATTGTTCAAGAGCACCCGTGGCACACGTAAGTCGATCGGGACCACGATCGCAAAGAGCTCCAAACTCATGACAATTTTCAAGCCAGGGACAGGGGCAGGTTCAGAAGGCCCTGACCGGTGCTGATCGCAATGGTCCAAGTAGCAGAGACAGAAGAGGGATCGTATGAAGCGGACAAATTGCCTACAGTCCAAGATCAAATCGACAGATTGGTTCAGGCTAATCGGGAAACGAATGAACGAATGAGGGTAATTTAGGAAGCATTGACCACTTTAATAGCTCAGAACACTACTCGAAGCCTTGTACCACCTACGCGCCCATTAGCCGAAGAATCTCAAGGGGCAGCAGAAGGGCCAGCTAGTGCCGAGCCACTTACCCAGGCCAGAAGAGTTCCAGTGGAACGAATAGCAGTCCTGACTGCGCAAATGACGAGAGAAGAACTGTCGCAAACAATTACGAGTCTCATGCGACAAGAAAAGGAGAAGGAAAGAAGAACTGGGTATAAATATCAGGTCCCATACCTGCTGGAGATAGAAGAAATACCATTTTCGGTCAACTTCAAATGCCCGGATTTCAAAAAATTTGACGGTAGGGGGTCGCCAGAGGAACATATCACTCACTTCCTCACAGCATTGGGAAATTGATCGACTGTCCCGCAGTACTGTATGCGGTTATTCGGGTCAACGCTGACAGGGAAAGCTTTTCAATGGTACATGTCGCTACCAGCCGAATCAGTGAAGTCAGTGGGAGCAGATGCGAGACAGTTTTATCTCAAAATTCTTCTCCATAGAAAGAGAAACATCAGTGACAGATCTGGCCTTGATCAGACAAAGACAGGGCGAACCCGTGGAAAGGTTCATGGACCGATGGGGGACGATAGCCGCTCAATGTCAAGAGTTACCCAGCGAAAAAGAACAGATAAAGATGTGTATGCGAGCCCTGGACCCAATGATATCATACGGGTTATCAGGGAATAGTTTTCACTTTTTCCGAGAACTGGCCACCAAAGCACACCTGGTAGAAGAAGCCGCAGCACGAGTGAACCTCAGGTCCGAAAGGCAGAAAAGAGAAGGAGTAAGGATTGCAGAAACACACAATATAAACAAAGGTAAATGTATGATAGATCGGAAGCGGCCCGCCGTGGATCCCAAGACAGACACGAAAGCAACGCCTGCCCAGGACAGAGGCAAGAGGCCTTACGTTTCTCAAAGAATAACAATAGCCGAGAGAGAAAGAGCCAACGGCCCGTACACCTTCGACATGGCCGATCTGATCCCCATCATGGAACAATTAGTGGAAGAAAAAGTAATTCCGCTTACCAGAACCGATTCGGCCCGACGAGGTTGGGAAGGTAGACGATCCCCGGTATTGTAAATACCATCGGTGTCTGAGCCACAAGACAGAAGATTGTTTTAGTCTAAAAGAAAGAATACAGGGGTTGATCAACCAAGGGGTGATCAGTATGAAGGCACCAGAAATGACAACGAAGGAAACAGCGGGGGTAGTTTCAGCCTTCCCCTCAGACGAAAGCACCCAGTTGCGCATCCCATTCCCCGAACCTAAAGAACCGTGGACTTTGGTTAGCAGGCGAAAAAGGCTCGAGAATCGAAGAAGACTCCTCGACCGCAAGAAGAAAGGGACTGAGAAAGAAGGATAGACAAGAGAAGAGCCGACTTATAGAGGCTCAAGTACATTGCGCGATGGTATTATTTACAGAACAGCCATCAACGGAAGAGACATTGCAGGGCAGGTAAAGAAGAAGTTAATGCCGTCATCCTCCGATTCGGAAGGCAAATGCCGGAACGCATTCGCCAGAACCAATCGACCCGATGCTAAGAAGACGGAAACCCGGATATAGCCCTCAACAAGGCCCCAGGGGCAGAAATTGAAAGAGAAGGTTGTTGAGGCCACGTCCAGTCGATCGGTGCCAAGGCAGGGGGCAGAACCAGTAGTATATGATGTCGTGTCACACCTGCGATGAGTCCCGGCTCGCTTGAGTGTATACGACTCCTTGTGTCTCTCAAAAGTGTATAGGGAGATGTTGATCAAAGCGCTGCTAGACAGTGAAGCCAGAGAAGTGATGATGACAGAAATCGAAGCAGAAATGAACGATCCAGATAAGTTTTGGGAAGGAAACGCACTAATTCAGCAAGTAATGCAGATAGATCACCCCTCTGTAATCACATTCTCCGAAGAAGACCGCACGATTGAAGCAACAGACCACAACCATCCGTTGATGGTCACAGGAACGATTAGAGATACGAAAATTAAGCGATAAATGCTTGACGATGGGTCCGCGGTGAACATCATGTCGTTGAAGACACTACAGAGGTTGGGTTACAGACCATCAGCCCTGCGACCCAGCACCATGGTCATTTAAGGGTTCCATCAAGACAGTCAGCGTACTCTAAGGTCGATCACTGTGATGCTAGAAATTGAAAAGCTGAAGACGAAAGTGACATGTCAAGTAATCGACGCAGTAACAACGTATAATCTTCTGCTAGGGAGGCCGTGGCTCCATCAGAATCGCGTCGTTCCCTCAACTTATCATCAGTGCTTCAAATACAACAGAGAGGGAGTTCAGTATAGAGTGGCAGCAGACCCAAAGCCGTATACAATTGCAGAATCATTCTTGGCTGATGCCCGGTACTATGACCTGGTCGACGAAAGAGAGGTCACAAAGAAGCCCGCCGTAACGCAGAAAGGGCAAGGGACAAAACCTAAAGTCAGCAAGTTCGAACAGAGAGGCAAACCTCAGTTCATTACTCAGAAAGAAGCCACAGGTCAGTCAGCTGAAGAACCTCAAAGGACTACTAAGAAATTTTACATAATCCCGAAGCACTTGCGACAGCCCGGGCAGTCCGTCCTAGAGATGATATCGAATCAGCACATGAGTGTGCTCAAATCTAGCTTCAATATGCCGGTGCCGAAAATAGGAAGAGTTAAGCCTTTCCCAAGAGCTCCGAGCCAGTTTGTGGTACCTCCAAGTGCCAGTACAAAGAAAGAAATCAAATTCTATTCAGTGTACAGTCCAAGGACGAGGCCGAAAAATCACTCCGTTCACCTTAACCGATAGAAGAGGAAAGGTATAGTGAGGTTAGCCGTAACATCATGAAGAATATAGGTTTCTGTTACTCGGAATCAGCTTCGAATGGTAGAATGTTGGCCCCATTGAGGAAAACGCCGAAGCTTACCGAGGAAGAGAAGGGTTAGGGGTGAAGACGAAGGTTACACATGTCAACATGGTGACAATCAATCCCACGGAAGAGGTACAGCCACAAGAGGTAGTCGACGTCATTCAACCGAGTGTCGCACCTGCACAGATAGAAGACGGGGGACAGCCACGATAGACGAGCTTGAAGAAATAAATCTGGGAACCCCAGAGGACCCTAGAAATACATACCTGAGTAAAAATGTCCCAGAAGAGGAGAAAGAGAAATACATCCGACTGTTGAAAGAGAACAGGGACGTGTTAGCTTGGACATACTCAGAAATGCTAGGGCTCAGTCCAACAATTGCGATGCACAAGTTGGGCATCTTGAAAGGGAAGAAAGCGGTTAAACATCCTCAACGACGATTCCACCCAGACATAGTGCCCAAAATCGAAGAGGAGGTCGAAAAGCTAATCCAAGCCGGGTTCATCCGAGAGGTCAAATACCCACAATGGATCTCAAATATTGTGCCAGGTCAAGAAAAAGAGCGGTCAAATCCGAATCTGCGTAGACTTTTAGAACCTCAATGAAGCATGCCCTAAGGATGACTTTCGGAACTACTGATCGACAGCACGACAGGGTATGCTAGTGATGTCCTTTATGGACGGTTACTCGGGGTATAATCAGATTCGTATGGCCCCAGAGGATGAGGAATCGACAGCATTTCGTACAACGTTGGGCATATACTGTTACTGCGTGATGTCCGTTTGGGTTGAAGAACGCAGGGGCAACGTATCAGCGCGCGATGCAAGTGATCTTCCCGGACATGATGCATAAGCATGTCGAATGTTATGTAGACGATCTGGTAGTGAGGTCGACCGGGCATGAACAGCATAGAGAGCATCTACGGCAGGTGTTCCAAAGACTGAGAAAGAAAAGCCTCCGTATGAACCCATTGAAGTGCGCATTCAGGGTTTCCTCTGGCAAGTTTTTAGGATTTGTTATCAGACATCGAGGCATAGAAATCAACCCAACGAAGATTAAGGCGATCAGGGAAATGCCACCTCCGAAGAGTCTCAAAGAGCTGAAAAGCTTCCAAGGCCGGGTCGCATACCTGAGAAGGTTCATCTCGAACTTATCCGGTCGTTGTCAACCATTCTCGCGCCTCAACAAGAAAGCGGTACAGTTTGAGTGGGATGACGCTTGCCAGAAAGCGTTCGACTCTCTGAAGGACTTACTCGAAAAATCTTCAGTCCTTGCAGCACCGATCAAAGGGGAGCCACTAATCCTCTACATTGCCGTCGGCGAAAATTCACTTGGAGCCCTCTTAGCCTAGAAGAACGAAGAAGGAAAGGAAAGCGCACTCTATTACCTGAGCCGCACGCTAGTGGGAGCCGAGTTTAATTACTCAGCGATCGAGAAAATCTGTCTGGCACTGATCTTTGCTGTCAAAAAGCTTAGACACTACTGTCTCTCTCACCAGATAACGTTGATATCCAAAGCGGATCCCCTCAAGTTTCTCATGAACAGACCCATGTTGTCTGGGCAGCTGGCTAAGTGGGCCCTGCTCTTGTCGGAATTCGACTTGACGTACATATCGGCTCAGGCCGTCAAAGGGCAAGCAATTGCAGACTTCCTTGCCGCACATCCAGTGCCGAGCGGTGAAGAAATAGAATATGACCTCCCAGACGATCAGGTTATGACGATTAATGAAGCACGCCATTGGGAGATGTATTTCGACGGCGCAGCCAGAGCTGTAGGGTCAGGGGCAGAAGTTATGTTCATCAGTTCGCAAGGAGACTTGTTACCTTATTCATTCACGTTAGTCCCGGCATGCACCAACAATGAAGCAGAGTACCAGGCTCTTATCATCGGGTTACAGTTGGCCCTAGAAATGCAGATCAAGGAAATACGTATCTATGGTGACTCTAGGCTTGTCATCGGTCAACTAACAACAGAGTACGAAGTCCGCAAACCCGAGTTATCGCCCTATTGCCACCAAGCACAGTCCATATCCGAACAGCAGTATCTTGCACATACCGAGGTAGGAGAATGTACGAGCAGATGCACTCGCCAGTTTAGCCGCTGCTCTGGCTAACCCTGGAGCCAGCCCACTTCAGGTAACAATTGAGGAAAGAAGAATCCTGCCGACGACCGTGTTGCACATGGAGAATTAAGTGCCAATCCCATTTGCTGCTTCGAGATCACAGAGGAAGATGATTGGAGAAAATCATTCATTGATTATCTGAAGTATGGACTTCTGCCGGAAGATCCCAAAATGCGCACACAAATTAGAAGACGCTGCCAATTCATTCGTACTCCAGAATGATGTGCTTTACAAATGATCATATGAGGAAGTACTGCTGCGATGTCTAAACCAAGAAGAAGCACGTGACACCTTGAAAGAAGCTCACGGAGGAGAATGCGGTGCTCACCAGGGAGGGAAGAATTTACATCATCGCGTGCGACACATGGGTTACTACTGGCCTGCTATGGCAAAAGACGCGATAGAATACGTAAAGAAGTGTCACCAGTGTTAAGTTCATACCGACATCATACATTCACCACCGGAAGAATTGCATCAGTCGGTAATGTCCTGGCCTTTTGCAGCCTGGGGCATGGACGTGATCTGGCCGATTAGTCCACCATCCTCCCAGGGGCATCAGTACATACTTGCAGCGACCGACTATTTCTCCAAATGGGCTGAGGCAGTCGCCCTAAGAAACGTGAAAGCTAGACATGTCGAAGGTTTCATTCGTCACACCTATATTATACCGGCACGGTATCCCCGAGAGAATCACCACGGATAACGGAACACCCTTCAAGAACGCTACTATTGATAAACTGTGTGCAAAATTCAAGATCAAGCATTGTTATTCATCACCCTATTATCCTCCTGCGAATGGACTGGCCGAAGCATTCAACAAGACTATTGTGAAGATTCTAAAAAAGACAGTGGCAGACAATAAGAAGGACTGGGACAGACGGTTGCCCGAAGCACTGTGGGCATACCGAACGACACACCGCACGACCACCCGGGCTACACCCTACTCACTGGTGTACGGTACGGAAGCTGTGATCCCGATGGAAATACAAGTTGAGTCACTACGGGTCGCTCTCCGACACTCCCTGACAATCGAGCATAATGCCAAGAGCCGGATGATCGAACTCGATAATTTAGATGAAAAGAGGCTCGCTGCCCAACAAAGGCTCGAAATGTATCAAAAGCAAATTTCAGCCGCGTACGATAAGCGTGTCAGGGGCAGATCGTTCAAGAAGGGCGATCTTGTGCTAATGATGAAGCGCCTGGCACCGACCTAAGGACTGAAAAGTAAATTCGACCTAAAATGGGATCCCATCTGCATTATCGATGAAGTATATTCCAACGGATCCTATCGAGTGATAGATTGCAAAGGGCAGGGCATCAGTTCGCTGGTGAATGGTCCGTTCTTGAAAAGATATTACACTTAACAGAGGCTTGTCGTTGTAAGTTGTAAACACCCCTAGTAGAGGGAAAAGTGTAAAAAAGTAAATACCAAAAGAAAGGATACCACATAATCACTAAAGTAAAATGCTAATCGTCTATTTTTGTGCCTGCACAGGTATCGGAGAAGCCAATAAGACTCCAGACACGTCGAGCATGGCACCCTGTTCTTTCCAAGGACATCCAGAATCGGGATAAGCCCTGAACCAAGACCTGGTTAAGTCTTTGTTCCCATAAGCATGGGTTTAAGTCCTAACAGGGGGACGTTCCTTTTCGAAAAGCCCAATCTAGTCGCATTCAAATTCAAATGAAACAACAAGCAGGGCTAAAGGCACAATATAAATTCAAGACTGCAATAGTATACATACCGTTACAACATTCATTACAACATATTCTAACGTGTTTCAAATTACAAGTGAAGATTATTACAGTTCAATTATCTAGAGTCTTCAAGCATTGTTCTAACAAGTTGACCGCAGATTCTGCAATCGCCTTCTGTCTCGCCTCAATCGCGGCTAAGACTTGGGCGGGGTCAGGAGTGTCTTGGAGAGACCGCTTCAGCTCCGTAACTTATGCCCTCACGGTGTTACACTTCACCTCGCGCTGGTCGATAGAAGACTGCAGGCGTGCCTTCTGACCGCTGAACTTCGAAAGTTTGAGATGGACGACAGAATGTTCAGCTTGTAATCGAGCCATCTCATTTTCAATCTCCGCGAGATGTCCGGTAGCCTCTTGGTATTCAGTGTCTACAGCCTGCCAATCCCTTCGTACCTGCGGCCACATCCGCCTCTTGTAACTCAAGTTCCGGAAGGAGGGACCGCAAGTGACCACGTTTTTCTTCGACAGAAGGGTCAACCTTGAGATGCCTCACCTCGTTCACTTGAGCCATCCCATCTTTGAATTGGGACACGTGACTGACTATCGAAGAGATATCAATCCCGAGCCAGGTGGCGTTAAGCTCCAACGCCTGCAGTGCCTTGTCCAAGATAGACCATTCATCCCCATTCTTCAACGAATCAATGATATCAGACAGTAAGCTCTTGAGAAGATTCGCTTTGGTCCTTGACAGGCCTCAGAGAGATGAGAGGAATGCCTCAGGCAAGACTACAGGAACCGGGATGCTGGCAGGGGCAGTGGCTGGCAAAAGAAATGGTAAACGTTAGCACACTGAAGAAAGAAGAGAAGCAAGCAGGTAATAAGACAAGTAGTATACCAGCGAGAGTTTCATCACTTGGTGCACCAGTTGAGGCAACGGGTGTTGATGAGCTAGGGGCACATCCAGCTACAATTTCCGCTACCGGCTCAGGCAATTCAGGGGAAGGAAGAACAACGATCTCAGGGGCAGAGATAGCTTGAACTGGTTCAGTGGTCAGGGGTACTTCGGCGATAGGCTCTGGTGAGCTAGCGGCATCTGCAGGCATGGTCCCTCGGGAAGGGAGTGCTGCCTCTTCCATAGCAACAACAGGTCTCGCCTCAGGAGTGGGGCTAGGGTTCGCTGCAGGCTCGATATTGACAGGGTCGGCAAGAGGGGGGTCTTTAGCTCGTGGCTCACCATCGATGTCCATAGGGATGGGTCCTGTGTCTGCCTCGGGAACAGATTTCTCATATATTGGCTCATCACCTTCACCTTCTTCCATAGGACGATCTCCGCTGAGGCCCGCCTGCGAGCTCATCTCCCCCTCTTCCCTTGGTCCGCTCGCATCATCAGTCGGGACACTACCTGGCAGCCTGGGGGAGTCGGCTCCGTGCCTTCTCAGCCCTGTATAGCTTCAACAGGTCCTTTATCTTCTTTCCTTTGTCAGTGACGGGGATGCGATGAGCGGTCTTCACTCGAGGACCAGAACGTTCAGGAGACAGTTCAGAATCACTATCCCCGGGAACAGAACGTCTGGACAGGCTCGTCCGACTCGCTGGACTCCGACCGCGACCTCCCTGACCACCGGACGGCTGGGGTACCTGCTGCCGCAACATCACCGTCTCCACCGCCCTCGCCATCACCCTCTCCACCCTCTCTGATGATCTCCTCACCAACATCACCTCCCCCATCATTGCCATCACCAACATCATCATCATTATCATCCCCTCCGTCGTCATCACCGGCATCCTCCTCTCCACCGGCATCCCCCGCTACGTCGGCCTCGTCATCATCGTCATCACCGATATCGTAACGCTCTCTCTGTCCCTCTGTCATGGGACCAACGAGCGGGGAATTCGAATTCCCTTGCAGTGTGACCCTCTGCCCGTAGGCGACCCACCCTTCAAGCATGTGCTCGGGTTTCTCATGATCTATTATAACATTCAGAGAGGTCATAAACTTCTGCACGCCCGGAGTAGCCAATTGACGAAGCGGCTCTGCCACGTAGCCCAAGCCGTTGGTAGGAGCGGGATTGACAATCGGAGGAGAGACAAAGACAGGATCGGTTACGTGTCGATTGTTTCGGATCAAGGAATATCGGTGAGCCCACCACCTCATCCATCCATATGTGGCGCCAGGGATATACTCTGTGCCTGGAACAATGAAAGAACAACCCGATCTGGTGAGCAGGAGCTGTCGCCATATCCATTTCTAATGGATCGGTCCTGTGCCGTATGCCCGTTGCTCTCTCGTCACTAGTTCGAGCGTCTCTGGTACCCCTTGGTCATAACCAAATTGCCTGGCAAATCGGTTCGGGTAGTATGGCTCTCTCCAAAACTCAGCACCTTCTCTCAAAGGCAGTGAGCCCGGACGGATAGATATCAGAAAGCAACGCCTATAAGAGCCAAGGCTCTCATCATCATCAAGTAATTCAGGATCTTCGCTATTGGTCTCGGAGAAGAGGAAGAAGTCGACGTCATCATGACTGAGCTATCTTTGCCTCGATAGTCGCCAAGTTTCCGCTGATCATCTTTCGCTTCTGAAAGGCGTGCAACCGAACCGACCCCCTCCGGATGAAGTCTTTGAGTTCTATGCCATAGACCCATGGGAAGTAAACCCCGAGCCATCCCGAAAAGAAATGCCACCCGCAATAAGAAGAATTTAGTCCAAAGGAAGCCGAGCCCTTATTGCTGATGACACCGCCGAAGGCCCGATATATGGAGCACAATACCATCGGGGCCAATGCATAACTGATGACCGTTGTTGGGGTCTCAAAGTGAGGATCCTCGAAACAATGATTCCGAGTGCCCAAATCATCACTTGGTTGAATTTAGGGCCAGTGCATCGGAAATCGCGGCACGAATCACAACACACATTAGACTTGACCAAAAGGCGAGAAATTGGGCCACTAGTAGACCCCACCGGTCATCACGACCAGAACTCTCCAAATTTGGGAGGGTTATCTCAATTATGAAGAAATAGGAGCAGTGCATTGACATTCATCGCAAGGCGGACCCCACAAGCCCTCCGTTTTGCAAAATCCAATTTTGTGAAGCACGAGTACGTCGGCGCATCGAGAAAATCCACAGCCGGCGCATCATGAAATTCAATCATTTTCAGAAAATGAATTTCAGGACGCACTGCCTCCAGCGCATCCAGAAAGTCATCCAGCGCATCAAGAAATTCAGGACAGTTTTTATGAAGTGAATTTCAGGACGCACTGCCTCCAGCGCGTCCATAAATTCACCGGCGCATCATGAAATTCAATGATTTTTCCAGAAAATGAATTTCAGGACGCACTGCGTCCAGCGCGTCCATAAATTCGTCCAGCGCGTCCAAAAATTCAGCCAATTTCAAGTCGCACTGGCAGTTAGCGCGTCCTGAAAATCAGCTTCCGAACTCAGCCATTTTGAGACGCGCCGGGTGACTTTATCGACGCGCCGACCCATTTTCTCGACGCGCTACATGTGTCGACCTCCTATTGGACGACTTCACCTATAAATACCCCCTCCCACCACCTCATTTGCAAGATTCAGAGAGAGAGAGAGAGCCGAACCTCTCCACCGAAAAACCTTTTTCTGACCGCCGGAACCCTCTTCCGATCGCCGGAACCCCTCGCCGGAAATCGCACCTCCGACCATAACAGGTCTGGAGATGAAATAACACAAGTCATCATTTTTTGGACGCACTGACCCTAGTGCATCACAAAATAGGCCAGCGGATCAGAAAAATAAACATTCTTAAACAAAGTTATTTTCGGACGCACTGGCCCTAGTGCATCGCAAAATAGGCCAGCGGATCAGAAAAATGAACATTCTTAAACAAAGTTATTTTTGGACGCACTGGCCCTAGCGCATCGCAAAATAGGCCAGCGGATTAGAAAAATGAACATTCTTAAACAAAGTTATTTTCGGACGCACTAGCCCTAGCGCATCGCAAAATAGGCCAGCGGATCAAAAAATAAACATTCCTAAACAAAGTTATTTTCGGACGCATTAGCCCCAACGTGTCAGAAAAATAGCCTAGCGCATCATGAAAATAGATAATTTTTAACAATCATTTTTGGACGCGCTGGCCCCAGCGCATCAGTAAAATCAGGCCAGCGGATCGCAAAAATCAGCACTTTGAGCGTTCATTCCAACACCTTTAAATCCTCATTTTATGACGTTTTTTAGCCCCGTTTGGGCCTATTTTGGGTATTTCGAGCATTCCGACGCAGCGGAGCGGTCAAATGACTCATCCGGGCTGCCCAGTGAGCAGAACGCAAGCCTTCAGAGTCCGATTCGATCCGACGAGACGAATGGAGCAATTCTCCCTGAAAAAAAAGGCGGCCAGTGCCCAGAGCCATACTGATGCATCATCATTACATGTACTACCTTAATATGACCCAAATTCAGGCCCAGACTAAGCAAAGGGGACTATGGTTAACACGATAAACCATACCAGGAGAGTTCTAAACTATCACACACAATTTGTTAAAGACTGACACTCTAAGAACAGTCGATGCCCTACCCATCCAAACGGCATCCGCTGGTTGAGCTTGCCTAGGTACACACAACTACTGAATGGACTTTCCGAGGTCACCTGTCCATACATTGACAGGCGCGGGCCCAGAGTCGTTCTTCCCGGCCATAAACCCTGACAGTCTCAGCTCGGATCTCCGCTCAAAACATGGGACATAGACATCCGATTCGTACGAAGATGGGTCAGTCCATAACAAAACACAACAAATACAGGTCTCCGTGACCATACAAATACAGGTCTCCGCTACCATACAAATACAGGTCTACTGACCACACAAACACAAGTCTCCACGACCATGAACTCTGAGACCATAGTCCCGCTGACTAGTCTTTTGCCTTTTAATCAAGGGTCATCGATCATTCGATGTAATTAAGGGCTCGTGCCAGACCTACGGCCTGGAATGTACATGATCTCAGAATCTCTGGAATAAAATTCGCCTTGCGATATCTCTTCGTGTGTACTTTTGTGAATGCTTGTGATTGTCTACGAATGTTTCTATTATTCAGAACCCCAGAGCAACAAAACACCACATCCTCTGAGATGTCGTTATGATCCATTCCCTAGTTTTAACATTCATGCCGACCAACATTCGAGGATCGTGTATTCCAGCGGTCACCTGTTCACAGTAACAGGCGCAGGCCCCGAGTTGCACCACTCGAATCCTGACAGTCTCTCAACCCAGGACAGTCCGAAAGAAAATGGGACATAGACATCCGGCGTGTCTAATAAATATGGCTCAGTCCATAACAAGAAAACAAAGGTCTACATGACCATGAACTCAAGACCATAATCCCTGGAGGATTAGTCTTTTGCCTTCCAATCAAGGGTGATCAACCGTTAATGTAATTAAAGGCTCGTGACCAGTATCACAGCCTGGAATGTAAAAGATCTCAGAATCTCTGGAATAAAATTCGCCTTGTGATATCTCTCTCTTGTGTACACTTTGTGATTGCTTATGATTGTCTATGAATGTCTCTATACTCAGAATTCCCCCAGAATAAAAGAAACACGAAAAAAAAAGAAAGAAGGATTGCTAACGAGTAGTTCTGATCTCTCCTCCTTTTTTCTAAGTTCTAACACCTATTTAATTGGACGTGTATTTCCCCTACTGACGCTGTCAATATAGTTCAGTGGGCCCCACAATGATATTTGTGTTTTATCCACGCCATCCATCCATTTTTCCATATATTTTTCAGGCATACTCCAAAAATGAAGTAGATTGAAATCTCAAATGGGCCACACCACAGGAAATAGTGGGGATTGAAAGGCCACAATTAAAAACTTCTTTAAGGCTGCTAAAGTTTGGATGAATATGATATTTGTGTTTTTTCCCCTCTAAGCATGTGTGACCTAATCAACCTGTTGCATGTAAAATAAACATTACAGTGAACCTAGTAAGTTTTTAATGGTAGGCATTTAAGAACCTTCTCATTGTGCTCGTTTACTTGAGATTTGAATCTCTTGTATTTGAACTGGTGCCCTGAAATGATATGGAAAAAATAGATGGATGGAGGGGACAAAACACATATATCATGGTGGGGCCACAAAGCACTATGCAATAGCCACCAATCTACTAGCAGCATTACTGGGCAACCCACATCCTATTAAATTTTACAAAATTTCCGTTACATTAAAGGCCTATTTGATTCCATGTAAATAATAGTTGTTGACGTTTGAAACTGGTCAACTGCTGAAGAAGTTCAATCTCCACCGCGGACGGACTGGTGCTAATAATCTCCCTTAGATGTATGGTTTGGATCTGGGGTCGAGGTCTTCTTGAACCTGTAAGACACAATCAAGGATAAAAGAGGATGGCTTAAGTCAGTAAAGTATAGGAGATTGGATATAGGCCATTGGTGGAGTGCTGTGTATTATTTTTTGCATACCTTGAAGCTTTACTATTGGGTCCTTTAATAGACGGTGGACGTTTATGTGCCGTTCATAATTCTCGACGTAATATCCGTTAATCCCTTCTAAGGATACGTATCTAGATGACATACCGTCCAGATGATATTACATGATTGGAAAGGAGTATGATAATGCATTGGAGATCACACTAAAGATCTCGCATATCTTGGGATTTGGAGATATCTTGATTTGACAGCTCATTGCTCTCCTCGGTATATTCTCAATACGCCGAGCTCTTGGGGCTGGCGGTACTTGGCGAAACCTGCTCGGAATCTTAGTTGGTGGAACTTGCTCGACATCCTACTTGGTGAAACCTGCTCAGCATCCTGCTTGGCGGAACTTACTTAGTGGAACCTACTCGAGATACTGCTTAGGCGGAACATGCTCGATGGAACCTGCTCAGCATCCTGCTTGGCGAAACCTGCTCGGTAAAAGTCGGATTGTTTTATGTGCCTTGTCCTCAGCCATCCTCTCACTGGTCGGTATCTTGTGGCGTCTGAGTTTTCCATCTCTTGACTAAGAAAACTTATTTTGGGCTGAAGACTTCGTTTGGGCGTCGTGGGCCATTGGCCTTTATAGTCAACTATTTTGAGCTCGTAGAATGGTAATCAGGCTCGTGGGCCTATGGGCTTTTCTCGTGGGTTGGGGTTGGCGTGGAATTACCCATAACAATAGTAAAGTACGACAAATAAGTAATAATTATTTACTTTCTCATTTACTTTCGTAAGATTTAACACGTACCATAACTTAAAGAGTCCCTTCATTTGCATGTCTCTACCATGCCTACATGGCAAAACTCTATGGGTCTCACCATGATGTATGAGTTTAATCCACGTCATTCACTTTTTGCCATAACATTTTAGGGCATGAGCCATAAAACGAGATAGATCTAAAGTTCAAGTGAACCACACTAAAGGAAACAACAATAATAGTGACTCGCACCATGGAACCCACTATTTTCTGTGGTGTGGTCTACTAATTAATATAACGCCCCAAATTTCAAGGGTCGAGTACGACCTTAGTCTTCGAGATTTTGGGTGTCACTTATGCTTTTGTGGAAGCGTGATTTGTTGATTTAGATTAATAAGGCATTAAGGCACAAGTTTAAAGCTAATGAAAGCAGTCATATAAAGACAAAATTTAAATTAAACCTAACCCATATTCAAATAATACATTCATCTGTCAATAATACGGGGCCCACACATCAGATGACCCCCAAATATACATGTCCAACAAAAAGTAACCAATGTCGCTCGGAGGTCAAGCTTACGACTCCAAATACACAAAAAAAAAAATCGGTACAGCTCTCCATCCCACTAGGCCTAACTATTTGAGAACTGGAAATATGAGTAGTCCTCAACAAGCTTCTCACCCTCCTTTGCAGTTCGCGTCAGCCTCCAAGGTAGCTACGTCTACGACAGGGTGTACTTGGTGTTTTAAAACATCGTCCGGGTGGGAGTGATTAGCTAACTTAGTGGTACTGTAAATTTAAGTTAAGTATGTTATCAAATCAATCAGGATTAGATAATGACATCACACAAAACATACAATCTCCTAGGCTAGTTGATTTAATGAATGGATGCCATGATATCACACACAATACATGTCTCAGGCAAAGTTCAAAATATAATCAAATGGTGCGCTGGTCTTTCTAATAGTTAACCAGGCACCCACGATGCGAGCTATGATGGTCGATCTTCAATACACTAGCCTTTTTAACAGTCAGACAATTACTTGAAAAGCCCATGACATGTATGCATGGTTAGTTTGGCCTTTATTAAATATTTTCTCATCCAACAGAATTTGTGAAGTTGGGATACTACCGTCATATCATAAGTCTTAAATCAGACCATCTAACTCCCCATAGTGCGTCGCCAATCATCGTCAGTAACCCACAAATCCCTATCTCAACTTCCACACTTGTACATTTCATTCAGATTTCAGTTTATCAGTAAGGGCTCGTCAACTAATTTAATTTAACATCAGAAGGGCTTGTCAAACTTACGGTTGCTTAATGGACACTATGGGAAGACTCGTCACCTCAGCGTAAGCCGACAGCTTGAACACGGTGTCCCATACCACCATGCCCAACCCATAAGACTTTGATGGGATTGTATCGCACTAGCGATTACAAGGGACTTTTCTCCACTAGCAACGGTGATACCCTATATTTAGTAAAATATGTTTTAGAAACGATTATCAATCAACTATGCCAGGCATTAGACTGATCTGATTGACATGGGAGAACGTCGTCTAAACCGGCATTGGGCGCAAGCGACCCGTGTAGTCCAACTACTGTCGGTTGTCCATGTTCATCCTCGGTTAACTCAACCACCCTAGGGTAGCCAACCCAACCGGGCTACCTAAAATACTTGTTTGATTGGCTGTTCTTACCGTACTAAAGATCATAAATCAATCTAAGCATGTAAAGCATATTTATAAACAGTGAAACTACACCACACGACATGTTCGCTCAAGCATAGTTGTCGTCCATTAACAATTTACTAAGTCAAACAAGGTTCAAGTAACGATAAAGTCTAACATGTAGGATTGAAGTCATTCCGACATTTCATCAAACACTTATATTACCTAGCAAGCCTATCATAATGGTTGCAATATAGCAATACAAGTATTTATAAGTCATGAATCCTAGCTCTACATTGGAAATCATTTTCTAATGTTGTCTAGGGTTGATAAATAGAAACCTAAAAGTATAGTCCACACCTTTGAAGTAGGGTTTCATGTTTTCCGAGCATCTGGGGTTAGGGGTTTTTTAGGGAAATCAATGATTCCTACACCAATTGAAGGATTCAAGTGAGAATCATAGGATTGAATACTAAGGGAGCTTAGATTGAAAGGTAAGTTGCATTTCTTACCTTCAATTGCAAGGGGAGATGGAGACGACGGGAAGATCGACAATTCGTGAAAGCACTAGCACTCGTCAGAGCCACGATCACTAATCCAAGCACCAAAGGAAGACTCTAACCCCACTCATCCTCTTCTTCTCCTTCTCTTTTTCTCTTTCTCCCCTTTCTCTCTTAACCTAGCAAATTCAAATTTGGGAGAAAAAGCCCAAAATGAGCTCTATTTACAGTGCCAGATGTGGCATAAATGGCCCTAAAGCCTAGTTACTTATTATTATAACCCTATGAAAGTTTGTTTCTATCTATTAGGGCCCTCAAGGAGTCGTGCAGGTCAACCTAAGCTGTAGAATAGTTGTCCCTATTGATGATCTACGTATGGGTATGGATATGATCGGCTAGTAGTTTGGACGCGTCGATCTATGGTTATGATGACAAGTTTGTTTAACGGTCATAGATCATTGATCGAGGTTGCAACTTTGTTAGTGCACTTTTCTGTGGCATACTAGTGCACCTTGTTTGTCAATCACTTACGTCAGTGAGTCTAGTGTCGGTTGAACCTAATGAAGACGAAGACCGAAGACTCAAGTGGCCCCGCTGCATCAAGGAAGAAGAACCAGGTAAAAGTAATGCCTTGATGTGCCTTAACCTTGACCAAAACCCAACCCTTTAACCTCTTTGATGACCTTGAACATATTAGGGAACCTCTAGTCATCATAGATTGGCCCTAGGTGTCCTAAAACATCACCTATATCTTGGCCTATGTAAGTGGGTTGAAGAGTACGTGGGTCAGCAAACAGCTGGGCTGAACCCAGGCCTGTCCGACCGGTCAAGACCAGTCGGCCAGGTTGACAGACCAACAGTAACTTGTTGTGTTGATACAGGCAAGGGACTGACCGGTCGCGACCGGTTGGCTGGGCTGGTCCGACCGGTCGGGCAGTCCATTCCCCATAGTCAGTAGCCCTATCCATCTTCAGGCCTATGGACGACCGGTCCAGACCGATCGTGGACCCCTGGCCGACCGGTCGCGACCGGTCGGCACTAGCATTTTTTGCCCGTTTTCAAACCGTTGCACATTTTTCTATAAGAGGGCTTGCTCATTTTGAGGGGTAAGAAGAGGGATTTCGAGAGGAGTGAAGCCACCATTGTTGGAGACCATTTAAGGCTTATTCCCAACCTATGCAAGGCATCTTCCTTGTGCTTTAACACAAGATCGGAGCATTCCAAGCTCATGAAGAAGATGACCTTCATCCCCTCTTGATCTCTAGAGTTTGGAACCTTCTTGATAGGCATATCCTTGTCCAAAACTCTAAGATGAGATCGTTGTAGGAGAAAACCTCTAAGCAACCCATTCCCATTAGTTGTAAAGTTCTCAAACCTACCCTCTTATCATCTTAGGCATTTCAAAGGCATCACATGCAAGGTGTTTGATCAAGTGTTAGCTGAGGCATTGGCAACGCAACCGCAACACGATCGTGGGAGTAAGGGAAGCTGATTGAAGCACGGGAGAGCGGAGATCAAGCAACCCGAACCGGGGCTAAACAAGGGGCTCATCCGACAAGTAAGGTTGTCCTTTTTTAGAGTCCATTTAGAGTTTGTTTGTCAAACTCGATCTAGGGACGTTAGCCGGGCCTAAACTAAGTCTTCAAGGGGGAAGCCTCCGACACGGGAGTGAACGTGCGTCGGGTTGAGAGTTAGCCTATGTCCAAAACTCCGTTTGGGTTGAGAGTTAGCCATTTGTCCAAAACTCCGGTATGGTTGAGAGGTGAACCGGTAAAACCTCCGTGTAAAGGTTGAGAGGTGAACCTCATTTAAAACCTCAGATAGTGAATGCCGATGTGCTCAAAGGAGTTGAGTACTTAAACCGGGAGTGGAGTAGACCCAAAGTCGAACCACTATACATGCTTGTGTTTGTGATCGAATTGAGCACATTGATATCTTAGAATTGTTAGTTTAATTGTTTAATTATGAATGCTTGATAGAAATGTATGCTAGGCACTAGATTGGCACATTCACACACAAGATGTACTTTCACTAGGTGTGTAGACTTGAGCTCATTGATCCATTCTCATAAGTCTACTTCGGATGCATAGGTTAGGAGCTTGATTAGTTAAATCATTTATTTACCTATGCATGCTTAGACTAGGATTGTTTATTGCTTAACCACATGCTACTCTTGTGATTGGACCCACTTAGGCTTGGAAGCCGAAGTGTTCTTGCTTACTTAGTCTAAATTGTTGAATTGTGTAAGTAGGCGAAAAGAATTTCAAAAAGGTCCTAATCCCCCCCCGAAGGTTTAGCCTTTATTCTAGTTGCTCTTTAAGCTTCCACACATACGTAAGGTGTCGTGTTAGACTACCGACGTACTTTCAAACTTTAGGGATATTTGCGAGGAAATATTTAAGATTAGGGTCCTTAATTTCATCAAAATATAATAGCTCGAAAGATACAACTTCGTGTAAGTTTGAATGGAAAAATTCACTTAAGTTCTAGGTAATTTCTAAGAAGATTCACACATCACATGTCTTCATCTTGCGATGCTAAGTTGAGTGGTTCGACGTGTAGTTTCGGTTCAACATCCTACGAGAGGCATCAAGCTCACTAAGACGGACGATATTCCTTAGTTTCGAAATTGATGATCCACTAACGAACGGTCTAAACTCTATTCGGTGTTTTTTTAGGGTTTTAGGAATAGAGTTGAGGATGAGATTTCGAAGGTATGCTAAGTGGGGTCCGATCTACTTACGTTTGAAGTTTTGCCGATTTAAGTTAACAAAAATAGTGTTTTGGCCTAATTCGCTCTCATCAATTAATTGTAAGTTAGACGGGAAGTCGGTTAGGTTGGGTTATAAGCATGATCTAAGTGGTGATTAGTATTGTTCTCGGTTAGATGTTCATTATGCATCAGCTTAGGTCACTTTATTGATGGTGGGGTCCACTATATCTTAGCCTGAAATTTATAGATTGCATGATTAGGCTCAAGGTTTTAATGAGCGGGTGTAGGCATTAGCTCCTTAAGGATGTCTAATTGAATTGTACGGCTCTTTGTTGATAATACTAATATGTTTCTTAGAATCGAGTATTGAAAGTTGCTAAATGATAAAATAAACTAATTGTGGTGAATTTTTTTTAAAGGATTTTGAAATTCAAATTAGCAAAAATTTGAAGTGTTTCACTCAAGCTTTGGATCTACCCTACTTTTGGGCTTATACCCTAAAATGACATGAGAAAATTAATGGACGACATAAATATAATACGTATATAATGGTGGGGCTCATAGAATTTTCACTTCTAATGAAATTGAGTTTTATATGAAATTCAAAATGAAAATTTTCAATATTTCAAATAGCTGCTTATTATTATACTTTTACAATGATTTACCTATATTTACACCAAACCAAACCGAGGGAACTATATCATCGACATGGTATTGCCACAATAGTTGGCCAAATGCATGTGTATTTAGCAGACAAGTAAAGAAATTTATAATATTTCATAATTTTATGTAATTATTCTAAAAAATCTATCAAAATTTATTGAACATAGACATTAGTGTATTTAATAATGATTTAACATTGACGTAATGTAAAAATATCATCATAACAACTTTACCATAGATAAATTCAATGCAGGAATCGTTGGTCAAATATAATTGATCCAAAACATAAGTAATTTGTAATTTAAGCGATCAAATGAAAATATGATATGAGACAAATAACAAAATTAGTAATTATTATAATTTTACAATGCATTATAGTGAAAATCTCCTATTTAAACACATTCATCAGTGCATTTTTTTATTTGATATTTCAATGTAAAGGTATAATCATTACAAATTTATCATGTTTATCCAAATACAAAGTTACCTATTTTTCAAAAGATAAGTATTATAAATTTAACCATTGCACTTTTAATGCCATAATTTGTAATGCAAGCAAGCCCTAATTAAAACCAGTAATAAGTACCAAGGGTATCTTGCTCCAACGATTTTGAAGCCATAAGCTCAATTGGTCCACCAAGCTGTATGTGTTATATTCATATTGACTGTTTATATGTTTTTTTATGTACATTTTACGATTCGAGCTCAAAAATAAGGGAGGCCTAAAACTTAAATTAACTATACTGGTAGAGCTATGGGGATCCATGGAAGTTTTGAATTAAGTTGAATTTGTTTTTTCTTACTTTGTATTAGAGTCACCTTATGAACTAGTTAGATGGTATATAAATGTCATAATGCCCTTCAAAGATTTCAATGGTTTGCATATCTATCCCTAATGTTTTAGTTTCTTGCGATATAGTCTACTTGCACTTTAGATCTACCTGGGTTTGAGGTCATTTCTAAAAATGATTTGGTGAAACAGATGGATGGAGTCTAGAGCTATACACTGAGCCGAACCGAATCAAGCTGGGCCTAGCTCAGCTTGGCTCGACTAGCAGACAACCCTGGCTCGAGCTCGGCTCGGCCTTCAAGCTGGAATGGCATGCTGGGCTTGGTTGGGTCGAGCTTTTGTGCCGAGTTTGAGCCACTGCAAATCAAATTCGAGCCTGGAAAAAAACTAAAACTTAAATAGGCCCAGCCCAAAAGCCTAGGCCCAAAGGCAACCCCAGGCCCATTGACACCCCCTCTTTCTTTTATAGAGAGTTTTCCCTCTCATTCCTTTGCTTTCTTCCAATGTGGGACGAAACAACATCTATTTCGAACTAGTTGAGTCAAGTTAACCTCCAACTGAGTCAACAATAGCCTTCGAGTTAAGTCAAATTGAAAATCTTTGAGCTGAAAAGAATATGGCTCGACTCAATTTGAACTCAGTGTCCGAACCGAGCCGAATCGAGCTAGTTCGAACTGAGTCGAGAGAGCCAACCGAGCTAACTCAACTAATGTACAACTCTAACAACATGTAGTGGGCCCTACTGAACTTAAGGCTTCAAGGATTCCCAAGCCATTGAGATGGGTTGAACAATTCTAGCCTTTGATTTGTTGTAAGTCGCCATTGAGATAGTTTTCATTTTTTACCACACGCTACATCCCCACACCATGTTAATTTTTGAGTCATAGTACCTTCTAATTTGAATTACTTATATGCCATGCCCATAATTTTTAAGGTTGCCTTTGGATTACAAGTTATATTAATAATTTACTATAACAGTGCAATAATTACAAATGATAATTCTTGTCTCCTGAAATAAGTAATTTGGATAGGTATGATAAAATTGTAACAATGATACTTTTCCATTATTTAATTTCAAATTATAGATAAAAATGCATTGGTGTGTTAATACAAAAAAAATATAATGTAAAATTGTAATATGTATATATCTCCTATTACATTTGTATTGGACCGTTGAATTACTGTATTCATATAAATATTGAAAAAAATGAAATAATGATACTTTTACAAATACCTTAATGCCTATTTGGATCCTTGCATACCACGGTTAGAGCTGTACATGAGTTTAAGCTTAAAAAACTCGCTCAACTTGGCTCGAAAATGCTCAGCTCGGAAGTGAGTTTGAGCCAAGCATCAAGCAAAGTCACGCTCGACTCGGCTTGGCTCAAACTCAGCTCGATTTAACTCAGCTCGACTCAGCTCGTTGACTCAGAGTATAAATACAAAAAAAAAAAAAAAAAAAAAAACTTAATCTTATTTTTAATCTACTCGCTCGAGCGCCCCTTCTCTCCGACTCTCCCTAACCCTAAACGTCCCTCATTGAGCTCAATGGCTAGCCACATCGACCCCACTCCATCCCTCCCTCTCTTTCTTAGCTCGACGACCGGCCACCCCCGAGTTGCCTTAAAATGCCGACCCACTACCCGCTGCCTGTGTGCTCGCCCACCGCCACCAACTACCCCCGAGCCACTCTGTCAGCCTAAATCCCTGATCTCTCCTCCTTTCATTTTTTTCTTGTCTGGTAAGATCTCTCCTCCTTCCACTTTTTTTTTTTTTTTTTTTTTTCTTGTACGTTTTTCTTGAACTCCCTCGTAGGCCATTCCATTTTTTTTTTTTGGCGGTCCAACTAGCGATTGGCTCGAAAGACTCAAACTCGCTTACTTTGCTGATTGAGTGGGTCCATGCTCGACTTGGCTGAGTTGAATCGAGCAATGAGCAAGGGTGGGTAGTTTGAGAGTTGAGCAATGAGCAGGGAAACGTTCGACTCAGTTCATGTGTAACTCTAACCACGAGCAAGGGCTGAGTTGTTCGACTCAGCTCATGTACAGCTCTAACCGCGGTAATGTGGGGGGAAAACTCACACCATTACATCTTAGTAGGGACTAGCGTGAGTGGAGGTGTGTGGCATAGTTCCGTGGGCCTCATAATGATGCATGTGTATACACCATCCATCCATCATGGAGGATTATTTTATAGAATGATGCAAAATTGAGGCAGATCCAAGGTCGGAATTGAACCACACAACAGAAAGCAGTGGGGATTTTATGCCTGCCATTTGAAAACTTCATGCAGACAGCATTGGATGGAGCCGATATTTGTATTTTCCCATCATCTATGCTTGTGTGACCTTATGAACGGGTTGGATGACAAATAAACATGCCAATGAGCCCTAAGAAGGTTTCAATGGTGAGCGTCATTGTCCCACTGTTCCACCTGAGATTTGGATCTTCCTATTTTTCGGGTCATGCCTTAAAATAATAATCCAAAATGGATGGAAGGTATGGATAGAATACATATCTAAGGTTAAGGATTTAGTATTAATGATAATTATTATTCATTTACAGCACATTATAGCGCGTTACAACTGTAATCACTAATCAAAATAGGGTTTAACAACATAATTAACAATCCAAACATGAAGGCTTTAATTAATTCATGAATATCTTCTTGTGGAATTTCAATTAAACCCGAATGCCTGTCTATCGTCCGTCACTTGCGAACAATGCCAGTTCTTGGTTGATTGGAGCCGTTGATCTGGTAGCTGCCATCTCAACAGCCATCATTGGAGATTAAAAGGATTAGACAATCCCACCCACGTTTTAGTTATTTTTGCCCATCGCAGGTAAGCTGTTGATCATTAACAACGAATTCTCTTAAAGAGTCCATAGCAGTATGTACAGAATCTGTATGTGGAGTTTAAAAGCCTCGGCTCAAGCCACATAACACCTCTATCCAGCGTAGAAATAGTGTGCGTGGAGGAAATCCAAACGTACACTTATGTCACTCCGACGCAATCCGTGTCCAACATCCAGATCTCTGTGACCTCATGAACAGGTTGGATGAAAAATAAACATCATGGTGGGCCCGAATATGATTTCAACGGTAGGAATCATTGTCCCCACTAATTTTTGTGGTGTAGCTAACTTGAGCTTCGAATCTGCCGATTTTTTGCCATATACTAAAGTAATCTCATAAAATGGATGTACGGTGTGGATATGACACATATGTCATGGTGGGACCTACAAAAAAGAATCCGGATCCTCCGCTCGCTCTGATTTGCACCTCCGTTATTGGTCCTTGTCGGCTTGTTGTCAACACTGTTGTGTGCTGACAATGACGATGTGAGGCTGACATGGATCAATTGAGTCGGTAACAATTAGGGTTCTACTCAAGCTGAGTATCCTGATCCGATCCAAAACTTCTATCACCCCAAAATATTGTAAACGTGAGCATTCAAATGAGCACTGATTCCTGTGGTGTGGTCCACTTGAGCTTTGGGTATGCTTCTATTTTGCACTTACCTTAAAATAATCCGATAAAATAGATGAACAATGTGGATAAGAGATATGCATCACGATGGGCCCTATAGAGTTAGCTGCGCAATCCGGTTTACGTTATGCAGTCATGGAAGAAGACTACTAATTATTTTTAATTTGACCGTTCATTTTATGCCTACTGATTAGACCATTAATATTAACCTATTTAGAGTATTAGTTGGATGAAAAATAAACATCATGGTGGGCCCGAATATGATTTCAATGGTAGGAATCATGGTCTCCATTGGTTTTTGTGGTGTGGCTGACTTGAGCTTCAAATCTACTTATTTTTGGGCCATGTACTAAAGTGATCTCATAAAATGAATGGATGGTGTGGATATGACACATATGTCATGGTGGGACCTACATAAAAGAATCTGGATCCTCCGCCCACTCTAATTTGCGCCTCCCTGATTGGTCCTTGTCAGGCTTGACATTGTCAGCACTATTGTGTGCTGACAATGACGATGTGAGGATGACATGGATTAATTGAGTCGGTAACAATAGGGTTTCTCTGCTCCGCTCAAGCCGAGTATCTGATTCGATCCAAAACTTCTGTCACCCCAAAATATTGTCAACGTAAGCGTTCAAATGAACACTGATTCCGGTGGTGTGGTCCACTTGAGCTTTGGGTATGCTTCTATTTTGGACTGTTACCTTAAAATGAGCTGATAAAATAGATGGACAGTGTGGATAAGAGATATGCATCACGATGGGCCCTACAGAGTTAGTGCGCAATCCGTTTACGTTATGCAGTCATGGAAGAAGACTGCTAATTATTTTTAATTTGACCGTTCATTTTATGCCTACTGATTAGACCGTTAATATTAACCTATTTAGAGTATTAGTTGGATGAAAAATAAACATCATGGTGTGGGCCCGAATATGATTTCAATGGTAGGAATCATTATCCCCACTGGCTTTTGTGGTGTGGCTAACTTGAGCTTTGAATCTACCTATTTTTGGGCCATGTACTAAAGTAATCTCATAAAATGGATGGACAGTGTGGATATGACACATATGTCATGGTGGGACCTACAGAAAAGAATCTGGATCCTCCACTCGCACTCTGATTTGCACCTCCATGATTGGTCCTTGTCGGCTTGACATTGTCAATGTTGTTGTGTGCAAACAATGATGATGTGAGGCTAACATGGATCAATTGAGCCGGTAACAATAGGGTTTCTCTGCTCCACTCAAGCCGAGTATCCTGATTCGATCCAAAACTTCTATCATCCCTAAATATTGTCAACGTAAGCGTTCAAATGAACACTGATTCCTGTGGTGTGGTCCACTTGAGCTTTAGGTATGCTTCTATTTTGGACTGTTACCTTAAAATGAGCCGATAAAATAGGTGGCCAGTGTGGATAAGAGATATGCATCACGATGGGCCCTACAAAGTTAGTGCGCAGGTCTATTTACGTTATGCCGTCATGGAAGAAGACTGCTAACTATTTTTAATTTAACTGTTCATTTTACGCCCAGTGATTAGACCGTTAATATTAACCTATTTAGAGTATTAGTTGAATGAAAAATAAACATCATGGTGGGCTCGAATATGATTTCATTGGTAGGAATCATTATCCCTACTGGTTTTTGTGGTGTGGTAACTTGAGCTTGGAATCTACCTATTTTTGGGCCATGTACTAAAGTGATCTCATAAAATTGACGGAGGGTGTGGATATGACACATATGTCATGGTGGGACCTACAGAAGGAAGATAACTAAGTGATGTTAACACACCACATGGGGGTAGGCAGTGTGTGGCACACCATGCAATCCACTTCTATGATTTTAGGCACGAGCCAATGAAATCGAATTAGGATTAGGTACTACTTCCACCAAGACCCACAGCGGGAGATGGATGAGTACGTTGCAGGTTGGTATTGGTAGAGAGCAAGGGGGACTATCACATCAGCCAACAGAGGTGTGGTCCCCACTTGCTCTCTACCAATACTGACCTGCCACGAATCCTATTTGTCTTCCATTGTGCTCCGGTGGGATAGTACCTCATCCGAGATCAATCAAATCATATCTAAAGCTCAAGTAGACCACATCACAGGAATCATCAGGGGATACCGGTGTAGACCTGATATTTATTAATTATCCAACCCTCTGATAAGATCACACAGGCATATAAGAAGGTTAAACACATATTAGTTTGATCCAAAGGAATCTAGGAACCTGTTTTGCGCCTCCCTGATTGGTCCATGTTAGCTTGTTAGCTTGATGTTGTCAGAGATACGGTGTGCTAACAATGTCAGGCTGAGGACGAATTAAGCCAGCTGGAGCAGGATTTCTCTATTTGGCTCAAGCATAGGATCCCGATTCAATCCAAAACTTCCGTCAGCCCAAATGTTGTCAACCGTAAGCGTTCGATGAACTCTGATTCCTACGGTGCAGTTAACTTGAGCTTTGGGTATGGTTCTAGTTTAGACCGCTACCCTAAAATGAGCTGATAAAATAGATGGATGACGTGGATAAGAGATACGCATCACGATGGGCCCAACATAGTGCGAAATCCGCTTCCGTTATGTAGTCACGGAAGAAGACTGCTAACTATTTTTTAATTTTTTAATTTGACCGTTCATTTTATGCCCACTGATTAGAGAGTTAATAGTAATCCATTTAGAGTATTATTTCGGATATTTTCCATCAACAGGGATTTTGAGAAACGTACGGTTTCGATTAAGAATCTGGGACACAAGTGCACTGTGGCTGTATTGATGCGTATGGACAAGCATTCTCTAGCAGCGTATCAAATACCTCCTCGAGTAGCGTATGGACAGTTACATCAGCAGACAGTTGAGGGTAATTTCGTCAGCTCCTGCAAAAAGGACCAGGTCCTTCACTAAAAACACAAGAAACAGAAGCAATTACCACATCAGCGAAGGTTCATCCACCGTACGTTGAGTCATACGAGCAGATCAGGACCGTTCAAATATTGGGATTCATCGAGGATTAGCATACCACGAAATTTCAAATTTTCAAATCTGATTTCACAAGTCGAATTGGAACACTGACCATTTCTTACGTTTAACTGTCCCTTTGATAGCCAGTAATTGGATGGTCAGGATCAATTTATCTTATGATTCTCGGGTTCCACTCCATTCACAGTGCTTCGCACGAGATGGACAGTCCAGATTCTCGCTTTACATGCCAAGTGTCACGTTGATGTGTCGCTACTTTTTCTTTTTAAATAGTCCTATTTGTGCGTTTATAAATGATTCGTACAGAAGAGACCGTATGCGTCTGCCATGGATGGATGGCATAGACATGCATGCCTACGGATGATGTATGTGATGGTGGATGGATGAAATTCTATCTACATACATGACGTGGAGTTCCTGTGCCCCGGCCAAATGAAGTTACTGTAGTCGGAAGCTATGTGGGGCCCACATAAGATGCCTGTGAGAAATCCACTCCGTCTATTAGTTGCTCAACCTCAGAATAGAATGGGAATTCAAAAATTAAGCAGATCAAAAACTCATGTGGGTCACACGATAGGAGACATTCAGAATAGAAATTTCAACGGTCAAAGACTTCCTAGAGCTCACCATGATACTTATATGCCATCCAAACCGTTCATATTATTATTCACATTCGGATAAGCTGTAGGAACAAATATCATCCTAATTGTTCTAATTGTAGGCGTTCAATACACGATATTTCCTGTCGTGTGGGGTACGTTAGTTCTGGATCTGCTTAATTTTTGGAGTCTCGTCCTAATGTGCGTTTGAGAAACTAAAGGACGGAGTGGATTTCTCATGGGAATTTCTGTGGGCCTTACATAGCTTCAGGCAATCTGCGTACACATACATACATGATGCTCCCGCGATGGCAAGGGCTCTGATTGGTCAGGAAGGAGGATATCTTAAAATAACTTACCTTATCAAAATGGAACCGGAATCGTGTGAGGCCCGAAAACACGTACGAGAGCTCGATGATTCAGTTGGCTCCAAAATGAAGCAAATCCAAATCTCAAAGTAGACCACACTACAAGGAGGGATGATTCAACGGCTATTATTAAAAACTTCTCAAGGCCCATGGTAACCATGTTGATAAGGTCAAAAGACCCGAATGAAGGGAAAATACAAGATCCAAAGTTTTTGTAGCCTAAATGTAAGTTTTGAATGGTTAATTATTTTGTTTCCTGTAAAGTGGAACACTTGAGATTTAGGCCAATTTAGCACCATGGATTTGGGGGATTTCAAATTAACTTATGCGTTTGACACGTAAGGTAACTTGGGTTTCAAATTCGGGTAAAAGCTTAAATTACGTCTTAAATTCTTCCAAGAGTCCCATGTTATATATATAACATGTGTGTCACTAGGCTACTAAATTTGTTAGGCACATCACCCATTGATGATATCAAGAAATAATTAGATCATCAACTACATCATTAAAATTACTTTAATAGAATTATTTATATTGTCCAAATATTGTCTATGTAAATCAATGGTTAAAATTCATTAGTCAATCACTTGGATGTGATCCTATGCTTGTGGCTCATCCGAGACTTGGAATTTCATCATTTTTTATCAAAATATATATTTCAATGGACTCATTACAACCTACGTCTTGAACAGTATATACATATACTTATTAAAGATATGGAAGTTGATTTAGTAATTAAATTCAAATCCTTGTAAATATCGTACTCTTGGATTACAAGGGATTTTAGATCTGCTTTTAATTTTGGGCCATGTCCTAAAATGAGCTGCACTGAGGAATGGACAGCATGGCTATATAACACATGCATCAAGAGTGGGACCAATGAGTGCTTTCCAAGTTAGGGCTTCATGGAGCACGGTAGTGGAGGGGATACTACCAAATCCAAGTCCGGACCACACTTGTGTGAAGGGCGTATACAGTCAGCCCAGGGTACCATGGCCACGGCTTCAATGGACCCTGAACGGTGAGAATGTATGAGCATCCATCTATCTTGACAGCTCATTTAAGGCATGATCCTAAAAAATAAGAAGATTCAAATCTTAGGTGGACCACACCACAGGAAACAATGGTGATTGAATAACCATCGTTGAAAACTTTTAGGAGGTAGATGAATGTTTACTTGCCATCCAACCTGTGGATAAGCTCCTAAAGATCCAGATGAAGTGACCACACAAATATCATCTTGACCTAAAACTTTTGTGGCCTACAAGAAATTTTTAATGGTCAAATCACCACCATTTCTTGTGGTATGGTCCACTTGTTATTTAGATCTAGTTATTTTTGAGTTTGTGCCATGAAATGATTTTTCAGATAGGATGGACGGCGTGGATGTAAGGGCACATACGGTGGCCCCATAGTGAGGGATGTACCCACCTTGGTAGATTTGAAATGTTGTGCACAGTTCGGTCAGTTCGGTTTTGAGGGGTGGTACCCAACCGAATCGACTCAGTTGGTTTTGAATATTTAACAATCGAACCGAACTGATGAGCCTTCACTAACCTAACCAAACCGGATATATTCGGGTCGGTTTGGTTTTGGCGGTTTTGTCCACAACATTCAAAAAATTAAGAAAATTCAAATCTTTGGTGGACCACCCTAATGTAAAAACTGGTGAATGACCATTAAAACTTTTTATAACTATAGGCTACAAAAGTTTTGAATAAGCTGAAAGTGAAATTTGATTTTTCCCTTTATCTAGATTTGTTTGGACTTATCAACGGGTTGGATGACAAATACACATTGCAGATCTTCTTCAAATAGGCCCTAGGACATTTTTAATAGCGAGCGCTCAATCAACGTTGTTTCTTGTGGTGTGGTCCACTTGAGATTTGGATTTGATTAATTTTTTGGAACACATCCTAAAATGGGATGGGAAAACAAATGGACAATGTGGATATATAAGATATTATCAAGGTTATATATATATATATATATATATATATATATATATATATATATATATATATATATATATATATATATATATAGTCCGTTTGGTTCGGTTGAAAAAGGTTTATAATTTTCACAAACCGACAATCGAACCGTCATTCTCAATTTTTAATGTTAAAAAATCGAACCGACTCGAAATAGAATGGAAAACCGACCGGTTCGGATCGGTTTGGTCGGTTTTTTGAATAGCCCTAGGATTGCGTATTGAGTTACTTAGTAGGCTTTTATCATATTGAGTAAACTCAGTTGTGCCACTATTAATGTATGTGTTTTATCCACGCCGTTCATCTTTTTTTTCCAGCTCATTTTAGGGTTTGAGCCCAAAATTGAAGCATATCCAAATCTCAAGTGGACCATACAACAGGAAACAATATGAATAATGATCTCCACCGTTGAAACCTTCACAGGTCCCACAGTGATGTTTATTTATCATCCTAATCTATTCATAAGATGAAAAAGTCATGGATGAAGGGAAAAAACCAAATATCAGCTTGATCCAAAACTTCTGTGGTCCCCAAGAAATTTTCAACGGTAGATGATCAATTCACACTGTTTCCTATGGTGTGGTCCACTTGAGATTTGTATATACATAATTTTTGGTATAAAGCCCTAATATTATCTGATAAAATAGATGGACGGAGAGGATAAAATACATATATCACGGTGGGCCCACAGAGTTTACTCTAGTTTACTAAGTGACTCAGTATGCAAGCTGCTTTTGGTGGATCCTAGCCTAAGGGCCTGTTTGGAGCATGGATTTGGAACCCCTGTATTCAAAACCCCTTGGATTTGGAACCCCTGGATTTGAAACCCCCTAGTTGTATTTGGCACCCTAGATTTAAAATCCCCTATAGTTCAAAAGTATGATATTTACAAGGTTCAAATTTAATTACTAAATCAACTTTAATATCCCTAATTAGTATAAGCATGTAATGTTTGACACACTGGTTGTAATAAGCCGGTTGAAATATATATTTTGGCCAAAAGATGATGAAATTCCAAGTCTCAAATGGGCCACAAGCATAGGATCACATCTAAGTGACTAACCTACACATTTGAACAATTGATTTCCTTGGATAATGTTTGGATGGCACAGATCATCATATTAAAGTAATTTTAGTGATGCAGTTGATAATCTAATTGTTTTGGAGTATCATTAGTGGGCCATATACCCAATAGATTAATAGCCTAGTGACACGCATATTATATACGTGACTCTTGAAAGGATTTTACATGTAATCCAAGCTTCTACCTTGGATTGCAAACCCACTCATTCATGGGGATTTGAAACCCCAGATACTATATGTGCAAATGTGCAAATCCCCTCAAATCCATGGTGCCTAGGCATCCAAGCCTAGGCGCAGGATTGCCTGCGAAAGCCTTTCGCTGGCATATCTTGCACAAGGAATTTGGGTGGGGCCCACCGTGAGGTTTGTGAGAATTCTACACCATCCAACCGTTTTGTGAGATCATTTTAGGTGTTGCAACAAAAAATGAACGAGATCCCAGACTCAAAGTGAGCCGTACTAAAGAAAAAGGTGGGTAGGGAAATTCCTACCGTTGAAACCTCTATGGGGTCCACCGTGATGTTTATATGCCATCCATACCGTTCATAATATCATTCTTGCTGAGATAAACTAAAAACACAAATATTATCCTAATTCGAAACTTATGTGGCCCCACGAATATTTCAACTGTGGAAGTTCGATCGTCATGCTTTCAGCCCACTTGAGTTTTGGATCCTGTTCATTTTTTGTTGCAACGCCTAAAATGATCTCACAAAACGGTTGGACGGTGTAGATTTCTTACAAACCTCACGGTAGGCCTCACCTAGATTCCTTGTGTAGGAGATGCCTGCGAAAGGCTTTCACTGGCAATTCATGCCCCGAGTGATGGAGTTTTCCTCCTCATTTCTGTCAGAGGAGAGAGAGTGGACTGGGAGTGGTAGGGCGCCCGGGCCATTTAGTGGTCGGGAGACCGAAATTCCCAGAATAGGCAGCTTGCACGCTGGACAGGTTTGGCTTCAGCTGGGCGCCCGACGGTCAAAGTGACCGGCGCCCGATGACCCGGCCGGGCGCTCGACCATGTTGGTTCGGGCGCCCAAAATTGGGATTTTTCCCTGTTTTTCTCGCTGGAGGTTTTTTGGGTTAGCCGGGCGCCCGACGGTCTGGTGACCGGGCGCCCTACCTGGCGCGGACTGCTTGCACGCAGTTTCCATATTTGGCTCTAATTCCTCCGTTTTTGGTACTTAAGTGTTCTAAAACGGGATTAGGGCATCCAATGGTGTTGTAAACACGTCCAAGGTGAGAAAGAGAGAAAAAGAGGAAGAGAGAAAGAGGAAGCTTGTAGAAGGGAGAAGTTGCTTGAAGAAGGGTTCTTCTGCGCAACGGTCGTCTCAGCACTTCTACGTCCTCTGGATCGGTGAGATCGTTTCTCCTTTACTATTCTCTTGTAGTTTATCCATCCCTGCGTGGGTGAAGAAGTTTGATCCAAGCGGTGTGTGCTTGTAATCGGTTGTAACAGTTCCCTGAGATAGTGGATTATTGATCTGGACTAGGTCCCGTGGTTTTTACCTTTTTTGAGGGTTTTCCATGTAAAAACTCCTTGTGTTCATGTGGTTGATGTTTATTCTTAATTATTGCATTAGCATAGTCCATAATTCTAGTATATTGGGGGGCGAGATCCGAAAGTTTGTGTGAAACGCACCCAACACCGAGCATCGTTGTTTTCGTGTAGGGTTGCATAGGACGCAGATTGCCTGCTAAAGCCTTTCGCAAGCATCTCCAATCTCCCGCGCTCGGAATCTAGGTAGGGCCACCGTGATGTTTGTAGAAATATATGCTTGGGACAAAAGATGAACCGTATCGAAGACTAAGTGGGGTTGACAACGTGATGGTTGAACGTTCACGGTTGAAATATTTGTGGGCCCCAGAAGTTTGGAATCAGGATATTATTTGTGTTTTAGGTTCATCTCAGTATAAATGACATTATGAAGGGTATGAAGGGCATAAACATCACTGTCGATCTCATAGAGGTTTCAACGGTAGGAATTTCCCTGCCTGCCTTTTTCTTTAGTGCGGCCTACTTAGTCTTGGATCCCGTTCATTTTTTTTTTTTTTGTTGCAACGCCTAAAATTAGCTAAAAAAAGGTTGGACGGCGTAGATTTCTCACAAACAGGACAGTAGCCCCACCTAGTTTATGAGAGAAGGAGATGTCTGCAAAAGGCTTTTGCAGGCAATCCGCGTCCGGTTGCATACTTGAGTTGCCGTGACGTGTCGCTATTCTAATGCGGGGCAGATGCTTTTCAGAGAGGACCCACCCCCTCTCAAAAGCTCGTTGGCCCAGGTACGTGTCCGGCTCTCCACCGTGTAAATTCAGCGGTTTTGAAAGCAATTTTACATTGCGTAACGTTCGGAGGCACGTGAGCTTTTAATTTTTTTATATGTACGGTCTAAATGATGGTTTCCAACTGATCAACGGAATGGATTTTACACCTACCCCATGGGTGTATGTAAAACAGGTGTTGTACAGCGTTTCGTTCCCCGTACAAAAGTCCAGACCAAGATATCCGACTGTTCGTCGAGAGAGTATGTTTCTGACCATTAAATTGAAGGACAGAAATCGGACGGACATTACTCAATCAAATAATTCGACTATGAATTATAAGCCATCCATACCAAGGTGTCCATGTGAACGGTCCCGATTCACTATCATCTCTGCCCCACGCATATTCCTAGATATGTCGCATGAAAGCTCGGTGCATATTGCTCCACCGAATCATATCCAAGTGACATTTTGGTTGGTCAAAGAAAGTCGCTGACGTAGACCAATCAGCGCTCGCGGATGCAGCTAGCTAGCATTTCCCGCTCGGGAGCAGATTAGGTACGACCCTTACTGTGGGGCCCACCTTAATGCCTTTCTTCTATATCCACGCCGTCCATCTAATCCAAAATGTTGATAAAATCAAATAATCCTGTATTAAAAGAAGAAAAACAAATATGAGATTGATCCATAACATTTTTAACCGATTAATGGGCAATCACCGCTGTTTCCTATGGTATGGTCCACCTGAGAATTTAATCTACTTATTTTTTGGATACGGCCCTAAAAGTATCTGATAAAACTGATGGACGGCAGTGGATATAGAATACATGCATCAACGTGGGCCCCACAATAAGGGCCGCACCGTCTAGGGTGAGGCCGGGGCTGCACTTAATCCACTCTTCCTGCTCTTACACGTACATATACTCGACCGGCCCGCGTTCCCACGTTTTTTAAGAGCGCCGAGCTAAGGGTAGGGTTGTCTTTTGTCTCTTCTTTTCTCCTGCAGCGTTTGGAGCTTCAATGCATGAAATGCGCTGGTTTTCGAGCTCTGTATCTTGCAGGATCTTTCTCTCTCCCCGCGTGGCGATTTTTTTTTCTACTTTTTCGGTTTTCCTTTGCTGCGAAAATCGCCTGCAGAAGCTGTTTTCTCTGCCTTTTTGCAGGTCAGAGCCAAACAAGCGAATAAAGATAAGATCGGCGTGCTTTGCTACTTGTTCTTCAAGAAATCTGGCCGAAAAGCGGAAAATTCGGTGTTTTCGAAGCTGTAAAACAGTAAAAATTAGGGTTTTGTTGGTGAAATCCACGGTTGCAGCTGTAAATATGGGGAAATCATGATTAGGTTAGGGTTTTTGAGCTTCCTATCTCTGAATGCTAGAGAAGTTAGGGTTCTGAGAAGCAGTAATCTTAAAGCGGCATGGTCTCGGGAGTTCATCTGCAGGAGGCAGAGGGAAGTTTGATGAAATGTGCGGGTTTTCAGCTTTTGATATGGAGGAGTCATGATTAGATTAGGGTTTTTGAGTGTCCTATCTCTCAGCGTTTGAGAAATTAGGGTTTTGGAGGAGAAATAGGTACCCAGAGGCAAGATCTCGGTAACTACAACGTAGGAAGAAGAAAAAATTAGGGCCTTTTGGTGAAATTTTCAGGGATTCCTGGTTGTATCGGAGGAATTACGGTTTTTCAGTTGCCGATTTGGTGAATGTTGGAGAAATCAGTGCTTTTTTTGGCGGAAATAGGTGAGAATAAGGGTTTTGGAGTTCTCAGTGTAGGGAAACTCGTGAAAATTAGGGCTCTTGTCAGAGAAATAGGCTTGAAGGGATTAGGGTTTCTTTCTGAGAAGATTGTATTGACCTTCCTATCCAGTCGATGATCAATATTATCCCATCTGAGATTTCATGGGTCATCCACAGTGGGGCCCATTGGATCGACGGCTCTGATCATACACGTGTGTTTAGGTATTGTGCGAAGGTGTGTAGGACTATAATTTCAGCAGACTTATCTATTCACGTTTGGAAATTAGGGTTTCTACGATGAATTCAGGTAAAAGGAGTTTGATTTTTTAGTGATCTTGTCATAACTCTGGAAATTAGGAAATTTTAGTTGAAATTAGGTTCCGCCAGGGGACGTCAAACAGTGGGGCCCATTGGATCAGAGGGTCTGATCATAAATGCGTGTTTGGGTATTTTACTAAGGTGTGGAGGACTATACCCGGGTGTTCAGCAGCCTTACTCTCTCGTCACGTTAGGAAATTAGGGTTTCTATCATGAGAATTGATGAAAGGAGTTTGAATTTTGTGAGCGATCTTGTCATTACCCTAGAAATTAGGGAAATTTCTGGTGACGTGGGTTTTGTAGTAGAGATTTTCATGATTCAATTTTAGAGAGGAAAAAAACAACACCAAGATCAACTTTATGATTCAAGTCCCAGATCTTACGAAAGCTGATAAAATTCGTTTTTTTTTTTTTTTTTTTTGTTTCGGATCATTGAAGTTCAATTCAAGTAATTGAGGGGCCAGTTGGATCAGAGGGTGACTGTATGTTACAACCAGTTGGGCTGGCATTTTGAATTGAGCTTGCCCACAAAACAGGTAGATTTCAGTCTGGGCTTTCAAACATTGCACTAATTTTATAATTAGAAATTTGTGCTTTCATTGAGGTCCTTATTTTGGCAGCTGGGGTGAAACTGCTGCTAAAACCTTCATCATGAATCCTGACAGAGACATTCCAAGCCCTTAAGAGTGGAATTGTAGAACCTAATTAGTTTAGATGACGATGGCGACGTGAATATTAGAAGTAAACATGATTGAAGCTTTGATCTTGTGAGGACTGTCTACAGCATATGTTTTGCTAAAAGCAGATTCTCCTTTTGATTCGATTTTAATTCTAGAGTATAACGATCTCTTTGGGACTGAAAAATTGAAGAATTCAATATACTGAATAGATGAAACAGATTTAAGTGATTTTCTATTGGTGTGAATGGAGAAAAGGGAATTTGAGGTGCTCATTATGTCCCTTAGCCTTTTGATTGATATGACAGGTGATTCTCAATTCGAGTTTTCCTGATTGAAAGATTGCATTAAAACGGTCAACGAGTTTACGTGGCATAGTTTCATGGCCCCACCATTATGTATGTGTTATGTAAACAGGGTCCACCTATTTTGTGGGTCATTTTATGCAATGAGATAAAAATGAGGTAGGTACATATTCGAAATAGGCCACACCACAGCTAACAATAAGGATTAGAGTCTGCCATTGAAAACTTTTTGTCATACTTAGAAGTGTTGGATCTTTCACATTTTTTAGAACAAGCTCAAAAATGATATTATAAAATAGATAAATGGTGTGGATATAACACATGGAGGAAAATATGTCTAAGTGTATTTAACCAAAGTACTTTACATGTCCATAGTGAAAATCTAAGAGGAGCATTGCAAATGTACATCACATTGTTTTACTTCATAATATGTAGTAATGATAATTATTATTTTTTATTACACATTAAACTACATTACTTTAATTTGACATGATCCAAACACGCCCTAAAGTGGCAAATTAAAGGGCGTTACTGGTTGATGATAAATGGTTCTAAATGGTGGTAAATGGAGGCCTCATTTGGTGGTAAATGGTTCTAATTGGATTAGGAATACTTGGATCAGAGTCCTCTGGTTGTGTTTGGCGCCCTCCATTCATAATCCCCTACAATTCAAGAATAGTTATGCACTTAAGTATATTTATAAGAGTTTGAATTTAATTGCTAAATCAACTTTAATATCCCTAATTGGAGTAAAATGTGATGTTTGATAAAGTGACTGTAATAAGCTCATTGGAATATATGTTATGGTTGAAAATAATGAAATTCCAAGCTGCGAATGAGCCATAAGCATTAGGATCACAACGGAGTGACTAACCAACGATTTTTAACCATTGATTTGCATGGATAATGTCTATCGAAATAATTTTAGTGATGCAGTTGATAATATGATTGTTTTGAGATATCATTAGTGGCCTTCATACCCAATAGAATTAGTAGCCTAATGACACATATGTTACACATGTGACCTCCTTACCTTTAAAAATGAGAAAAAAAAAAGACGAGAGGATTGAAAATTCAAGCAAAGCAAAGGGGAAGGATTGCAAAACCTACCAAAAGTGAGGATTTTGAAATCCACTTGATTTTAAATATCCTCTAATCCACCTTGCCAAGTAACTGTTGGATTTGGAATACCCTCAAATCCCCCCAAGTACTCGGTGCCAAACAACCCTGAATGCACATGGGCACATGGGCTTGGTGGTAAATGGATACATATGGGCACATGATCAAAATGGATTGATTGCTTACGGTCAAAGTGGGTTAATTATCGCTAAATAGTGGTAATTAGAATCAATGGGCAATGGAATACGACAAAATTACATGAATTGATATCTTTTTAAAAGGCTAAGAATCAAACACAAATGTATCAAAATTCGTGTTCATGCTTATTTCCAACATTGCGTGATCTCTGGCTCATTGATGAGCTTTCAAATGGGATTGAAAAATGATAATAATTCTCTCATTACAAGTTAGATTAGAGAGATCTTAGGCTCACTGGAAAAATAATTTGACAAGCTTTCAAATAAGACTAGAGCTATATCATTTGGACATCGTTTGACTTTCAAAACTGGGTACAAAGTTAACGTTTGCAAACTGTTCATATTCGCTTTTATATTTTCAGCATCTCTCTCTTATTATAGGTCAGATTGGGGCGATTTTAAGCTTCTTCGAAAGATAATTTGACAAGCATTTGAATGAAACTAGACTCATCTCATTTGGACACCGTTTAACCTTTTAAAAAATAAGCCCAAAGTTAGGTATATGTTCACTTTCACATTTTCAGCATTGCACAATCCCACAAAGTGGTCATAACTCTCTTATCATGGGTCAGAATGGGGTAGTTTTAGGCTTGTTGGGAAGATAATCCACGAGCTTCTAAATGGGTCTGGAATCATGTTGTTTAGACACAATTTTAGTTTTCAAAACTGGGTAAAAGTCAAGTTTGTGTTTGCAAATTTGTTTGTGCAGGCTTTCACATTTTCAACATTACACAATCTAAAAAAAAAGGAGAGTCAAACTCCCTCGTTAGAGGTCGGATCAGGGTGATCTTAAGCTAATTGAAAAGATAATTTGACAACCTTTCAAATATATTAGAATTATCTTATGTGGACAATATTTGACCTTTTAAAATTGTACCCAAAGTTAAAGTCGCGTTTACAAATCATTCGCGTTCCTCTTTCTAGCATCACATGATCCCACGAAAAATAGTCATACTTAGAGGTGTACACGAGCCGAACCGAACCGAGCTTTGGATAGTTTGACTTGGTTTGGTCAGTGGGCGACTTGGGCTCGAGCTCGGGCTCGGCTCAGCTCGGCTTGGTCCTTGAGCCCAACTGGCAAGCTTGACTTAGTTTGATCGAGCTTTCGAGCCGAATTCGAGCTTGTTCGAGCCACTATTGAGTTTGGGCATTTGAGTTGAATTGAGCTTGGGTTTTCGAGGTTGGGGAGGTCGTCGGCTGGAGGACAGGGGCGGTCGTCAGCTGTAGGGAGGTTGGCTGTCGGACAGGGGCGATCGGCTGTCAGACAGGGGCGGTCGGCTGTTAGACAAGGTTGGGGACTGGTGAAATGGCCGGGTAATGAGCGAAGAGAGAGAGGGGATGAGAAGAGAGAAGATGAGAGAGAGAGAGAGAGAGAGAGAGAGAGAGAGAGAGATCAGAGGTGAGAGAGATCAGAGGGTGGTGGTCCTCATAAAGGCCAGACAACGGTCAAGCACCAGCGGGCCAGGGCGACTTTTAGGGTTTCGTTTTTTATTTTAAACTTTATTTTATATATTATATATTATATAATAATATTAATATATAATGTATTTTAAATACCGAGCCTGTACACGAGCCGAGCCAAATCGAGCCTGATTCGAGCCGAACCGAGCTTGGTTCGAGCCGAGCCAAATCAAGCTCAGACTAAGCTCGAGCTTGGTTTGAATTTTCAACGAGCCCATAAAATAGGCTCGAGCTTGGTTTGAATTTTCAACGAGCCCATAAAATAGGCTCGGCTTGGTTTGTTCAACCCTACGAGCCGAGCCAAGCTTTTTCGAGTCAAGCCGAGCCGAGCTTTTTCGAGTCAAGCCGAGCGAGCTTTTTGAGCTAGCTCGGTTCTTGTACAGCTCTAGTCATACTCCCTTGTTACAGGTTGGATTAGCACGATCTTAGGCTCATTAGAAATACAATTAGACGAGTTTTCAAATTGGACAAGAATCATCTCATTTGGATATCGTTTAACCTTTTAAAAATAGGCCCAAATTCAAGTTTGTGTTCACAAACTATTCACTTCTGCGATTCTAGCATCATGCAATCCCACGAAAACGGTCATAACTCTCTCGTTACAAGTTGGGTCAAAACAATCTTGAGCTGGTTGGAAATATATAGAATTCAACGAACACTCAAATGTGACTGAAATTATCTCATTTAGACTTTGTTTAATGTTTTAAAATTGGCCTCAAAGTCAAGTTCACATTTGTAAATTGTTCACATTCACTTTTACAATTCCAATATCACACAATCCCACGAAAATGGACATAACTCTCTCATTACAAGTCAAGTCAAGGTAATCTTAGGCTTGTTGGAAAGGATAATTCAATAGGTTTTCAAATGTTACTAGAATCATCTCATTTTGACATAATTTAACCTTTTAAAAGTGGTCCCAAAGTCAAGTTTATGTTCACAAATTATTAACATTTGCTTTTGTGCTTTTATCCTTGCGTAATCTCATAAAAACAATAGTAACTCCTTCATTATAGGCCTGATTCGGGCGATTATAAGTTAGTTGGAAAGATAATTCGATGAGCTTTCAAATGAAATTGAAATCATCTCATTTGAACATTGTTTGTCCTTTCAAAAGTTAGCCCAAATTCAAGTTCACATTTGCAAATGGTTCGTATTTCCATCATTGCATGATCCCATTAAAATGATCATAACTCCCTCCCTATAGGTTAGATCAAGGTGATCTTGGGCTCATGGAAAGTTAATTCGATGACTTTTTAAAACGGACCGGAATTATCTCATTTGGACATCATTTAACCTTTTAAAACTCAGCCCAAATTTAAGTTCCTATTCGCAAACTGTTTGCATTGGTGTTCCTATTTCCAATCTCATGCGAACAATCATAACACCTTCATTACAGGCCAGATCAAGGCGATCATAAGCTTGTTAGCAAGATAATTCAATGAGCTTTCAAATGTTTTTGAAATCATCTCTTTTGGATACCATTTGACCTTTCAAAAGTGGGCCCAAAGTCAAGCTCACAAACTAATATAAGCTAGCGAACAATAGAGTCATCTAAGCATAATTTTTTGTGGAAAGAAAAGTAATTCATTTTCTAGAAGTGGATATTTTTTAATTTTTCTTTTTCTATTTGTTTCTTGGTAAAATACTCATTTAAGCATAATCTTTTGAAATAAATAGAAGAACATATCTTCTTAAAGAAGAGTTTTTGCTATCTCTTTTCTTTTCTTGATCGATTTGTTTCTTGACAAAAAATCCATCTAAATGAAGCCTTTTAAAGAAAGAAAAAAGACTCATCCTCTAAAAGTGAAATTTTTGTCATATTTTTTTTCTTCAATTCATTTCTTCTTCTTCTTTTTTTCTCAAACAAGCTTATAACCATTTTTTTTAAGGAGAGATTTTGCCAAAGAGAGTAATTGAAATGTTTGAAACATTGTCGGAGAGTAGTTGGAAAGTACGTAAGATTCTTGAAATGCTGTGATAAAAGAAGCGTTAGGCAGAGAGTAGTGATAAAATGTTTCTATGTAAAAAAGAATGTCCAAGGGCCTTTTACAGACAAAAGACTCAATGTAGGGCATCCCAACAAATTCCAAAAAGCACTTTTAAGTGTAGAAAATTGGGTTGTCAATGGACTGGGTTGGCCCGATGAGCTTCCAGGCCTAGCCCGCTTCAGGCTAGGCTTGGACAGGAGTTCTAGGCCTGTAGACCAGGCTCAGGCTTTAAGCTTGAGCCCGATTCTCAACCGGGCTGGGCTTGGACTTACATGTCTAAAGCCCGAAGACCGGCCTGACCCGACATTTTTTAAAATACTTAAAATTTTAAAGTAAAATTTTTCCCCCTCCATCTTTCCTCCTCTCCCTCTTTACTTTTTTACACCAACCACTGACCATAGTATATTTCATTTCCACACACACACACACACACACACACACACACACACACATATATATATATATTGGTGTAATTGATGTTATCAGGGTACATTATCTCGCTCTCTACATTCACTGTTTTGATTAGGTAAGCACACACAACTCATTTCTTTTCTTTGTTCGATAGAGAATAGTTGGGTTATTTCAAAACACCCACATGAGGATGTGAAGCTCGATCTTTGTTATTTTCTTGTTATTGATAGGTGACCAGTTGAGTCGTACTCTAGTTGTGAATTTTAAGATTAGTTGGGTCATTTTGTTTTTACTGTGTTGATTGAGCTATTAGATTGGCTGTGGATATGTTGTGAATCTAGGAATTTGTTGGAAAACCGGTCAGCGGAAGCACCGAAGAAGATCAAAGAATCACCACAAAGGCACACAAGCAATCAACGCAAAAGCAAACGAATTTTATGTGGAAAACCCTTGCAGGAAAAAACCACGGCACAAAGCGACAACTTCCACTATGAATTCAGACGATTAAAGAGCTAGAACTATCCGAGTAGATCCCAAAGATGAATAAAGCACACAACCTCTCAAAACCTTCTCTCACAATAACCCTAATCCCGTTTAGAACAACTAGGTATTGCTTAGCATAAGGTCTAGCACGATTAGGAAACATATAAATAAGAGGAAATTAAACCCAAAAATAGAAACAAGTAGTGCGAAAAGCGCACAACACTACAATCTCCGCAGACCGCAGACTGGTCGTGATTAGTCCAGAGAGTTGGGCCAGCCTGCTATTTCACCTCAGACTTGTCCTCAGACCGGTTTGAGCACTCTGCGATCAGTCTGGCGACCGATCTTAGCATCTAGCGACCGGTCTGATGACCGGTCTCAAAACAGAAAAAAAACGTCCAGTGGGTTTTTGGCCTTTAAAACAATATTTTGTCCACTAACCGACCGGTCGGACGACTGGTCGGTGGACTCTGTACATGTGATTTTGAGGCATTCACAACAAACTCCACCAAGGCATCAAAACAGCATCGAAACATCTTTTCTACTCTTCACATTCGCTCCTCATCAATCATAGTCGTCGCTTCTCATGCATCACTGCGTCTTCGTTAAGCCTTAGCCAATCCTAGAGAAGTTACGCAGAACTTTAACTTCTCTGTAGGGACCACCTTGGTCAGCATATCCGCCGGATTCACGCTGGTGTGAATCTTGTCCAGAGTCACATTTCCTTCCTCAAACACTTGTCGAATAAAATGGTGACGCACATCAATGTGTTTAGTACGTGAGTGATAAACAGAATTTTTAGCCAAATTTATAGCACTTGAACTATCACAATTAATAGGCACGACTTCCTGCTGAAGCCCCAACTGATTTATCATCATTTTCAACCAAACAGCTTCCTTGAAAGCTTCTGTCACTGCCATATACTCAGCTTCAGTAGTGGAAAGAGCCACCACCGACTGAAGCTTAGACATCCAACTAATCGCTCCACCCGCTAATACAAACGAGTACCCTGAAGTCAATCTCCTATTGTTCACACTACCTGCGTAGTCAGAATCGACATAACCAACCAACTTGTCCTTTGACTTCTTAACATGTCAAAACATAGTCCTGCGTACCCCGAATGTATCGAAGTAGCCATTTCACAGCTTCCCAATGTTGTTTTCCTGGGTTAGATATGAATCGGCTTACAATACCTATAGCCTGTGAAATATCTGGTCTTGTACAGACCATGGCATACATTAAACTACCCACAACACTTAAATAGGGCACATGAGATATAACATACTTTTCTTCATCCGTTTTGGGACAATGTTCAGAAGAAAGCTTGAAGTGAGCCGCGTGGGGAACGCTAACCGGTTTGGACTTTTTCATCTCGTACTTTTTCAATACCTTCTCAAGGTATTCTTCCTGAGATAACCACAACCTGCTCCTCTTCCTGTCTCTATGAATATCTATGCCAAGAACTCTCTTTGCAGCCCTCAGATCCTTCATCTCGAATGTCCCTGAAAGCTGAGTCTTCAACACATCGATGTCAGACATGCTATGACTGGCAATAAGCATGTCATCAATGTACAACACTAGTATGAGAAACTTCTCATCATTCAGTGTCTTGTAATAGACACAATGATCGTACTCGCTCCTGGAAAAGCCCCGACTCATCATGAAGGAATCAAATTTCTTGTACCACTGCCTAGGCGACTGTTTGAGACCATACAACGATCTCCTCAACCTGCAAGCCTTGTTCTCAGCCCCTTGTACTGCATAACCTTCTGTTGCACCATGTATATCTGCTCTTCCAATTCCTCATGCAGGAAAGCAGTCTTCACATCCATCTGTTCCAATTCTAGGTCGTATTAGGCAACCAGCGCCTAACACGAACCTGATAGATACTTGCTTCACAACCGGTGCAAAAATCTCACTGAAGTCTACGCCTTCACGCTGAGCATAGCCTTTTGCTACCAACCTTGCCTTGTATCTATCTTATTTCTTTTGAAAAATCCACTTACACCCTATCGTTTTTCGGCCCACTGGAAGCTCCACAAGCTCCCAAGTCTCATTCTTGTACAAGGAGTCCATCTCGTCTTACATTGCCATCTTCCACTTCTCAGCATCTACATCCTGTAGTGCTTCCTCAAAGTTAGACGGATCCCCCTCATCTGTAATGAGAGCGAATGCAACATTCGAGTCATCCCTGTACCTTGCCGGTAACCTGCGATCCCTGGGTGCATTTTTTCGCATAGGTGGTTGCTCCACCTGATCATGTACCTCTGTCTGTGCCTCAGTATCGGCCCGTGTCTTATCTCTGTCCTCATGAGTATCAACCTGTTCTAATGTTTATGATTTCTTTGTAGCATCCTTACGGAACAAAGACCCCTCATCAAACTTGACATCACGGCTCATGGTGATCTTCCGTGTGACAGGGTCATATATGCGATATCCCTTCACACCATCACCATAGCCAACAAAGATCCTTTTTCTGGCCCTATGGTCTAACTTATCTCTCTCAACTGACGGTACATGAGAGTAAGCTTCGCAATCAAAAACTCACAGGCTTGAGTAGTCTAGCGTACGACCACTCCACACTTCCTCAGGGATTTTACATTCAATTGCCATAGAGGGTGACCGATTTATCAAGTAACAAGCCGTGTTAACGGCCTCAGTCCATAGCTCTTTTCCCAACCCAGCATTACTAATCATGGATCGAGATCTCTCCAATAAAGTCCGATTCATCCGCTCTGCCACACCATTCTGCTCTGGCGTGTGGCGCACTGTGTTATGCCTCACGATCCCCTCTTCTTTACAATACGTGTAAAATTCTCTGGAAGTGAACTCGCCACCATTATCGATTTTCAAAATCTTCAATTTCTGTCCTGACTGATTCTCCACCATCGCCTTCCAATACTTGAAGGTCGTGAAAACATCGGATTTATTTTTCAGAAAATAAACCCAAACCTTCCTGCTATAGTCATCGATAAACGACACGAACCACAATGACCCACCAACAGAAATAACGGGCGACGTCCCCCATACATCGGAATGGACATAATCAAGCACCCTTTTACATACATGTTTTCCTCCTTTAAAAGACAATCTAGACTGTTTCCCATATATGCAGTGTTCACATATACTAAAGTCTACAGATTTGAAGGAAGGAATCAAAGATCGTTCAGAGAGTACCTTCATGCCCCGCTCGCTCATGTGGCCTAAGCGTGCATGCCACATACGTGCAGACGGGGAGTTCGCTGCAGTCGTTGCAGCTCCACCTACTGAAGTGCTCCCAATCAGCCTGTAAATGTTTCCATGCCTCTGTCCCTTCATAATTACAAGGGCACCCTTTGAAACTTTGCAGAACCGGTAAACTTGCACCCCAATGCTTCGAGTGCACCAAGAGAGATCAGATTCTTCCTCAACCTTGGAACGTCCCTTACTTCCGTCAAGGTTCGTTCGATCCCATCGAACATCTTGATGCGCACTGTACCAATCCCCACAACCTTGCAGGCGTAGTCATCGCCTAGAAAACCGAGCCTCCCTCATACTCCCTGTAGGAAGTAAAGACGCTCATATCTGGGCACATGTGATTTGAGGCCCCAGAGTCCATGATCCACTCATCACAGAGAGGTCCAGCCTTTGACACCGTCAAGACTTCACACACATCACTACCACCTTCCTCGGCTTCAGCGGTATTGGCTTCCCTAGAAGAATCACCTGACTTTTCCTTCTTATATTTAGGACTCTTGCAATCCTTCTTCATGTGCTCAACTTGACCACATCCCCAACACTTCAACTTGCCTTTGCCCTTGTCCTTCGATTTGGATCGAGAACGTGACGATCCTTCACCTCGCTCAGAATTCCTTCTTCTCATAAACAATGCTTCGGAGAAGGAATTAATATCACCGCTCTTCTGTCTCATGGCCTTTGATTGAAGGGCTGAGACAACGGTCTCGACACTAATAGTGTCCCTACCTGCGCACAACGAGTCCCTGAGTGACTCATATGAACTAGAAAGCGAGTTCAACAAGATCAAGGCTTGATACTTGTCCTTAATCTGCTCACCAAAATCGAGCAACTTGCAAATCAGCTTGTTGAATGTGCTAATGTGGTCCTCCACATCTGTCCCCTCCTCCATCTTCAAAGTGAAGAGTTGCATCATTAGATCCATGCGATTTTCTAGAGACTTCTTCGCATAGATGTTCTCTAGCTTGGTCCATGTTTCTACAGCTGTCTTCTCCTTCATGACGTTATAGAGGGCGTCATCAACAAGGCACAATTGGATTGAGGCCATTGCTTTCTTATCCATCTTCGTCCATTCATCATCTTTCATCTCGGCAGGGCGCTTTCCAAGGGCGTTCACGACCCCTTGCTGAGTTAGGACGGCACGCATCTTCACCTTCCATAACTCAAAGTTATTTTTGCCTGAGAACTTCTCAACGTCGAACTTGGTACTTGAAGCCATGAGATCATTTCAGAAAACTTCTTCTTCAACCCTCCAACAATTTCTCTGATACCATTTGTTGGAAAACCGATCAGCGGAAGCACCGAAAAAGATCAAACAATCACCACAAAGCCACACAAGCAATCAACGCAAAAGTAAACGAATTTTACGTGGAAAACCCTTGCAGGAAAAAATCACGACACAAAGCGACAACTTCCACTATGAATTCAGATGATTACAGAGCTAGAACTACCCGAGTAGATCCCAAAGATGAATGAAGCACACAACCTCTCAAAACCCTCTCTCACAATAACCCTAATCCCGTTTCAAACAGCTAGGTATTGCTTAGCATAAGGTCTAGCACGATTAGGAAATATATATATAAGAGGAAACCCGAAAATAGAAACAAGTAGTGCGAAAACCGCGCAACACTACAATCTTCGCAGACCGCAGACCGGTCATGATTAGTCCAGAGAGTTGGGCCAGCCTACTATTTCACCTCAGACTTGTCTTCAGACCGGTCTGAGCACTCTGCGATCGGTCTGGTGACCGGTCTTAGCATCCAGTGACCGGTCAAAACAGAAAAAAACGTCCAGTGGGTTTTTGGCCTTTAAAACAATATTCTGTCCACTAGCCGACCAGTCGGACGACCGGTCGGTGGACTCTGTACATGTGATTTTGAGGCATTCACAACAGAATTGGTTTAAGTCATGTCTTAACTTTTTAAAGAGAGTTGGGTCCTTTCTCTCTTCACTTTTTTTTTTTTTTTTTCTTTTCTCAAAGAAAGAAGCGAAGAAACCCTAGAAGTCTTCTTCTTCTTTTTTATTTATTTTGTTACTACGTTTTCTTCTATTTATTTATTTTGTTCTTGAAATCCTTAGAGTGAGTATTGGACAAGGCTGCAAAATGGAAAAAATTTCGGACTTGGGTTAGGGCTGGCTCAAGCCAGGCCTTATATAACCAATTTGGGCTGGGCTTGGGTTGGACTATCTTGGCCGGTCAAGGGCCCAGGCTGGGTTTGGGCTAAGGTTGGAATTTGTAGGCCGGGCTTGGATAGACCTTGGCCCGGCCCTAACCCGCCCCATTGACACCCCTAGTAGAAAAGTAAAGTTTAAGAAAGTACTATTTTGGGGATCCCATCGTACCCTAAATGCATTTAGAGAAAAAAAAAAATCACTGTTAATATCGTTTCGATTCAAGTCATCTTGGATTTCCGGTCTTTAAACCATACAACCAATGGAATATCAAGATTGGCATCAGTGTTGATGCCCAAAGTTACAGAAGATGCACAATATCACTTTCACAATGCATAAATGCACTTCATCTTTGCATATACGGCATATTCTTTGTTTTTAATGGGTTTTCTCCGCAGGAAATTATAAATGATGGTTTATGGCATATTTATATTCCCAAATTAATAAAACCTCAGGTTGGCAATAGGCTTGGCTTAGGCCACCAAAGTCAATATTTTGAATGGGTTTGCTTGATTAGTTCAAAATTTAGGCCGGAACGTACTTCAACCCTATTCATTGACTGCCCTAAATTAAAGCTTCTTCATGGAAAGTATAGGAAAGGAAATAATGTTCCTTGAAGCCTTATTTTAGAAAATCGTGGAAAAGGCAACATTGATTTCTTTTCTTGTTTTACAAAATGATTTTCTAAGAAATTGGAATCAATTTTCAAATTTATCATTTGGCTAAATAAAAAGAATTTTGAATTTTTTTTTCTAGGTAATCAATGTCATGTGTCCGATTAGCACATATTATGCTTGAAGATGAATAGTGCACATGTGGCATCAACAACATTTGATTGTTTTGATTGATACACATGGTACATGTGAAATACTTGAAGCTATATGGTGGCATATGTGGCATAAGACATATTGGCACATTTAACATCGTGTGGGTACTTTAAGCTAGATGGCATCACAGATTGGCACCATTGGCACAAGTGTCATATTTGGAGTGATAAAAGATGGATAATGGCACATGTGGAGTGTTTTGCACGTGTGGCATAAGAGAAGATGAATATTGATATTGGTGATACATGTGACACATTAGCACATGTGGGGTGGAAGAGAAGATAGATGGAGGCACACGTGGCATGGTGGCACATGAAGGACATAAGGAAAGATAAGCATTGGCTCGTCGGACACGTGGGCACATATGAAGCAATTGAAGGTGGATTATGGCACATTTGGTTTTACAGGTAAAAACCCTATTGTCCTTCTATTGTAGGAAATCCCATCCTTGGGTTAGAGTTAGAAATGTTTATTTTCCAATAAAGAAGGTAGGAATGATTTTACGCAATTTCTAAAAAAGGAAAAAAGAAAAAGAAAAAAAGGAGAGAAAATCCTATTGGAAGAATGTATCCATTCCCTATGTAAGTACACAATTATGAGTAGCAGCTAGTGGCCGCTCCATCATACATATGGTGGTACAATTTATGATTTTTACCATCTAGATCGTAGATTGGGTGGACCGTGGTGTAGATGACAAATGAGGGAGAAAAAGAGAACACACCAGAAAATGAAATCCAATAAGTTGACTTATGGCATGACAATCAATGATGGTTGATCCCACTCATTACATGGGAAGGCAATGTCAGGGTCAGCCCAAGCGCAACCCATTTACCAAACGGTACCCAAAATCCAACCCACGGTCCATCATAGTCCCGACTCTCCGACTTAAAAATTCATTGAGCCTGGCCTTACTTGACCTAATTCATTTAATTGTAAATGGGTCAGGTTCGAACCCTACTCAACTTAGGTTTAAGAATGGAACATGATGCTAAGGCCATGTACAACTTAGTGACGTACTTTCATTATCGATGTTTTTGTTCTTTATTTTGTTTCAGGTTTTGGGTAGCGTTGGGTCAGGTCAGGTCATCTGGCTCAACCCATTGCTAAACCTATATGGGGCAGGTCAGGCCAGGTTCAACCCCACCTTGATACCGTAAATAGATCGGGCCCTACCTTGATATAGTAAAAGCTTATTAGGGTCCCATATGATCCTGGCAAAGGTCTATTTATGATTTGAATGTGTAGCTGGGGCCAAAAATCAGACCTGGTTGCTAAATGGGATGGGCCCATGCTTGAATTTTGGCCCACTTAAAAATCGGGCTTCTCAGAGTCCAGACTAACTTAGCATTAGCACTCCTACATGTGGCTCATCTAACCATCAGACTTTATTTAGAACAGGAAATGTTCAAGATGGTCCCACCTAATTATTGACCTGGATCCCGTTCACTTCCAGTGGGTCACCTCTTCAATCTTTCTCATTTATCTCAGCATCTCAGATGGTGCTGAGATTGGTAATGGGCCCGGATGTGGCCAAGCAAAATAAAAAATTTCAATGGTGTCTGTCGGATCGGCCTGGCCCACCATTTCAAAAGCCGGGACTAATTCAACCCTGGCCCACTGTTTCCAGTCCGAAATGCCGGTAGTTGCATAACAATGACGGGAAAGGACGCCCATTTGAGTGGCGGGGCCAACATCTCCATGTATGATCTTCTTGGTGAATGGTAAATGAAGTAGTGGATGGCTAGAATGAAAATGGATAGCGACCAAATTTAATGGGGAAAACGGAGGGTTAAGATCAACAAGTGATAAGATCCCCACCTATGCTCTATCCACAATGGGTCCCACCATTTGGATGGCTAAAAATTGTGCATGCATGCTGCATGTCCTAGTGAAGTTGTGTGGACCCCATCAAGGTCCAACGTGCTTGAAAGAACCCCGGATTTTATTTTAGTCCTAAGGTTGTAGATGGGCTAGGCCCAGATTGTTCAAACTCTGGCCCACGGGGTGTCAATGGCTGTAGGTTAAGGTTAAGGTGGGGCCCAACCCAAACATGAAGTCCGGAGCCTGAGTCAGATTAGAACCAAAACAAGACAAGCTTTTTATTTTTTATTTTTAGCCATTAAGCAATTTCTCCATTTATCAGAGGTTCCTGCTGTGTGTGGCCCATAGGTTTATGGGACCCACCTCAATATATGCATGCATTGTACATCTACGCCATCCGTTTGTTTTGCCAACTCATTTCATGGCATGAGCCCAAAAATGAAGCAGAGAGAAATCTAAGGCGGACCACACCAAAGGAACCAGTGGTCATTGAATGCGCACCATTAAAAACTTCTAGGACCCATTGTAATGTTTATTTGCCATCCAACCTGTTGATGAGGTCACATAGACCTGAATGAAGGGAAAAAACATAAATATCAGCCAGATCCGGAAACTCTTGTGGCCCACAAAAAGTTTATAATAGTCATTCACCACTGTTTCTTGTGGTGTGGTCCACCTGAGATTTGTATCTGCTTCGCTTTTGGGCTCATGCCATATAATGAGTTGGAAAAACGGATGGACGGTGTAGATACACAACCCATACATCAAGGTGGGCCCGATGGTGCATCGGCTGTTTGGGTCCCAGCCAAGTAGAGCCCCACGAGTAAGGCCGCTACAAAACTCAGGTGTTCCAACCCACAGGGAACAACAGAGAGGGGACGCCCACCTTAGAAAATTTCAGGAGAATGTGTGGGCCCACATGGTGTCTATATGCCATCCAAGCCGTTCATCAGGTGTGGCCCACTAGGATGAAAGGACACCCCAAGAACCAAGCCGATCCAAAACGTAGTGCCACACCACAGGGAACAAAGTGAAAATTTGGGAACCTCCAAACAGTTTCATGTGTCCCATCTGAGGTTTGGATTGGGGTGATTTTTAGGCCATCGCGAGTGTGAGGGGGCGAACTTTATGCATGATTTGAATGCAACACCCAAGCTCCCGAGGCCGTTTCCTTAAAATAAGCTCCATGGCTCACAATAGCAGAGGCCAGCGTCTAAACCCCGAAGCGTATTACGGTAGCGGTCCAACGGCTGCTTATCCTGCGCACTCTCTGTGTAGATGGAATCGTCCATGAAAGCTGCTTCGGAGGAGGTCTCCAGGCAGTTCAAAACCCTAATTAACGCAGAGGATGTCGAATCCCTCAAGCAATTGCAGCATCTCATGTACTCTCTCTCTCTCTCTCTCTCTCTCTCTCTCTCTCTCTCTCTCTCTCTCTCTCTCTCTCCCTCTCTCCCCTTTCTTGGTTTTTCTTTTGAAATTGAATGAATTTGATGTGGCTGTTCTTCTTTCCTTTGCTTTTCATTGATTTTGTAGAATTTCCATCTTCTGGTCTGTTGGCGGAGGCTGGAAAGATCTTGAATTTGCGGTGTTTTTAGTAATGACTTTTTTGGTGGTTTGATTTTAGTGGGAAGCTTTCTCTGTAGAATTCGAATTTGGGTTTTTGAGTGGTTTCATAGAATTAGCAGAATTGGGATATGGGTTCACTCATGGGAGTCGAAAATATCATGAATTTGCAGAATTACCAGAATCCGGATTTGGGTTCATTTGTGGAAGTTGGAAAGATCATGAATTTACGTTGGTTTGTGCTTATTTCTTGATTCTTTAGGTAGTTGGGATGCTTTCATGGTAAAATACTGTTGGGAAAACCGGCAGCGGAAGCGGAAGCCGATACGTGCAGAGCAATGTGAGATCAAACGAGTAAACAAGATGCAATCAAACCACACACAAGCATTCACCACAAGAGATTCCGAATTTATGTGGAAAAACTCCTCAACGGGTAAAAAACCACGGCACAAAGCGATCCACTATGAATAACAGAAGATTACAGAGATTGACAGCTCACAAGCAAGGAATAAACAGAGAATACCCCAAGTTCTCTCTCACACACCTCTCCCCTCTTCCTAACACGATTAGGAAACCTTAGACACCTTAGGATTCCTTCTAAGTCCGGATTACAACTCCTTAAATAAGCAAAACACCGAAATTAGAAACATCTTACGCAGTACTGCGAGCTGCGCAAGAAAGCCGCGCGCATAGCCGACCTGGTTGGCCACGCACAAAGCAGTCCAGAGGAGAACACGCCATCACTGCCTCATTGCCGACCGGTCGCCCTGACCGGTCGAAGCCCTCTGCAAACTGGTCGGCCGACCGGTCTAGGCACTCAAAAAACTGTCCAGTAGACCTGCTGTGCATTTGGGCTATTCGGCTAGACCGGTCGCCCTACTGGTCTGAGCACCCAACACTGCGCACAGTTTGAAGGCTACCCTAATAATCTCCACCAAGGCTTCAAACGTCGAATCAACACATCCTTGCAACGTCATCTCATCTTCAATCATAACTCCACTGCTTCTCGTGCCACCATCGACTTTAACCTTGCACATTCACGCCCTTTTCCGCTCTTCTTATGTAGCCCTTAAGCACTTGTCATATACGAGCAACCGTGGATCTCGCTACCTTTCTTGTAGCTCCACCGTGAATTGTGCTCCCGATCAACAAGTAAAGATGGTCACACCTTCGTGCCTTCATACACACGAGTGCCCCCTTCAACACTTCACAACAACGATCGTGGCCGATAAAGATGCACCCTTTCGCCTCGAGTGCACCAAGAGAAATCACATTCATCTTCATCTTGAGGACATGCTTCATATCTTCCAGGACTCGTCGATCCCATCGAATATCCTGATGCACACCGTACCAATACCCACAACCTTATGAGCGTAGCCATCGCTCACAAACACCGATTCTCCATCATACTCCTCGTATGTCGTGAATGAACTCCAGTCAGGACATATGTGACATGAAGCCCCTGAATTTAGGATCCACTCACTACCGTGAGATTTCTTGCCGTATACAGTCAGAACTTCACACAGATCGCCACCGTCCTTTATGATATTGGCTCCTTCTTAAGAAGAATTTCCATACCTTTCTTGCTTCAACCTGGGATTCTGACAATCCCCTCTCATGTGGCTCTGCTGACCACAGTTCAGCACTTCACCTTAGCCTTCCCTTTGCCCTTGGCCCTAGATCCCGATTTTGAATATCCTCCTCATGGGCATACAATTAAAACTTGAACCAAACTCGACCCAACTAGATTACTAGGTGTTATGATTCACAAGATGAATGCGATGAATGCAAAACTAATATGAACTGACACAATTAAATTAAGACAAGAAACAACTCAAATCTGAAAATTTTCCAAATTAGGATACTTTCTAAATCTGAAACTTTCCTAAAATAAACTTAAAAATCAAAACCTTAATTTGATAACTCGATCTAGACAAAACCATGCAAGCCTATTCTCTGATACCAAATTTGATGCAGGATGACCTAATTATGATGCATGTTTATAAACACAATTATCCAACGGAAATAAAAGACAATGATAATCTAAAATTCTGGCATTAATCATCATAACTGAGAAAATCATAAAGGAAACATGCAATGGAGCGGGCTATCATCACAACCATGAAGTATGGAATTCAATTATCACTTAGGTTGAATCCGGCAAGGGATTAGACCTCCCGATCTTGCATGGTCATACCCAATCGATCAATGAAGATCACTAGTCCGAAGAATCAGGAAGTTTCTCGAATCAGGGATTTGAGAATTTGGAGGTTTAGGGTTTAGATTGATTCTCAAAGTTTGATCGAGGAAGGATTAGCTAAAACTAGAAAATAGAACAAAGAAGATAATTACCTTGAAGAATTTGGAGGGGCACAAGAAGAAGTTAGAAGAAGAAGATCAAGGAAAGAGAAGAAGCACCATGAGAGAGAGAGAGAGAGAGAGAGAGAGGCCACCAAAGAGGTTTGCTTTTTATTAATAATCAACTAATTCGTTTTTAGGGCTTAGCCCACTTAAATAAGTAATAAGAAAATATAAAATTACCAAAATACCCCTAAAATTTAAGTAAAAAACAAATAAAAAAAACAGTTCGTACGTTGGTCGGGTGCCTGGTGACTAATTTGGTTGGGCGCCCGACTAGGACAAAAAATGTCCAGCAAGAAAACTTCAAAATTTCAAAATTTCGGGCGCTCGGTGACAAATTTGGTCGGGCACTCGACCACCTTCAGAAAGGTATTCTTCCATTCCTTCAGTCGGGTCTTCTTCCATCCTACACACGTGTCTTCTATGTGCCAAATCACGTGCGTAGGGTCTTCCATGCTCCTCAATCATTGCCTAACCACAAGGAAGGTGTTTGTGGTGGGCGCTTTCTTCGTTGGTTAACTTGAAATGATCTTGTGTCCGCATCATCCTCTATGCTCAGAACTTCTTCCCCTCATAACCAGTGCTTCTGAGGAATAGCGGGAAGCCACGTCACCGCTTTTCTTTCTCATCGCCTTCGACTGGAGGGCTGAGATAATGGCCTCGACGTTAATGGTTTCCCTCCTTGTGCACACAGAGTCCCTGAACGACTCATATGAATCTGGAAGAGAATTCAACAGGATGCATGCTTGATATTCATCCTTCATCTGTTCATCGATCTACACCATCTTGCAAACCAGCCTATTGAAGGTGCTCAGGTGGTCCTCCACCCCAGTTCCCTCAGCCATCCTCAAGGTGAATAACTGCATCAACACATACATGCGATTCTCTAGAGATTTCTTGGCATAAACCTTCTCTAGCTTCGCCATCGTTTCAGCCGTAGTCTTCTCCTTCATGACATGATAGAGAATATCATCCGTAAGGTTTAACAGAATTGAGCTTCTAGCTTTCTTATCGAGCCTCATTCACTCATCATCTTTCATAGCCTCAGGTCGCTTTCCAAGAGCTTCATCAAGCCCTTGCTGAACTAGGAAGGATTCAACCTTCACCTTCCATAGCTCAAAGTTATTTTTCCCTGAGAACTTTTCTATCTCGAACCTTGCGCCCGATCCCATCTTCTCGTCTCAGATCCGAATTCTACTCCACCCCAACTTTAGCTCTAATACCACTTGTTGGGAAAACCGGCAGCGGAAGTGGAAGCCGATACGCGTGGAGCAATGCGAGATCAAACGAGTAAACAAGATGCAATCAAACCACACACAAGCATTCACCACAAGAGACTCCGAATTTACGTGGAAAAACTCCTCAACGGGTAAAAAACCACGGCACAAAGTGATCCACTATGAATAACAGAAGATTACAGAGATTGACAGCTCACAAGCAAGGAATAAACAAAGAAAACCCCAAGTTCTCTCTTACACACACCTCTCCCTTCTTCTTAACACGATTAGGAAACCTTAGACACCATAGGATTCTTTTAAGTCCGGATTACAACTCCTTAAATAAGCAAAACATTGAAATTAGAAACATCTTACACAGTACTGCGAGCTGCGCAAGAAAGTCGCACGCAACCGACGTCGGCCAACGTACAAAGCAGTCCAGAGGAGAATACGCCATCGCTACCTCACTGCCGACCGGTCGCCCGACCAGTCGGAGCCCTCTACAAATCGGTCGGCCGACCGGTCTGGGCACTCAAAAAACTTGTCCAGTAGACCTGCTGTGCATCTGGGCTATTCGGCTAGACCGGTTGCCCAACCGGTCTGAGCACCCAACACGCGTACAGTTTGAAGGCTACCCCAACAAATACGAGTTTGGTTTCAGGTGATTTTTGAATTAATTGGTAGAATAGCTGGAATTCGACTGTGGTTGTGAGCATGGCAGTTGGACACTATCATGAAGTTACGAGGGCTTTGGTGCCGGGGTCCGTTGTTTGAGTTGGCTGGATGTTTTCTCAGTAAAATCCACATTTGGGTTTTCTGTAATTTTAAATAGATCTGTTCAGTTTCCAGAATTGGGTTTCGGGTTTGATCATGAGAATTGGAAGAATTGGGAATTTGTACTGATCTTGTTGTTTGAGGTTGCTGAGATGCGTTCTGTGTAAAATGCACATTAAGGTTTGTGTAGCTTTTAGTGGATCCGTAGAGTTTCTGAATTTTAGATTTTGGTTTGACTGTGAGAGGTGGAAAGATTGTGAACTTAATGACAGCTTTGTGCTGATTTCTCTGTTTGAGGTGGCTATGATGCTTTCTCAGTAAATTGCATTTGGATTTCATATTCTTTTGAATGAAGGGACTGGATCCAGTGCCTGTGGAGGCATGAGGGGTACTGTGCTTCCATGTCATTGCTGGGCCCGTGTGATACATGGACTAGATCCAGAAGTGTTTATTTGATGGGTCAAATGGTTAAACCTGGCATGTTATCTAAATTACACTATTTGGACAGTCCTAGTCCTTCAATCAGTGGCTTACAAAGGATGCTGACAAGTTACTGCAGTGGCTAGTGCAGAGAGGTCCATTTATGAGATAGTTAGGATTGTCAATCAAATCAAATTTTCGTTAGTGGCCAATCAATGGCAGTGCCCCCGGGATGTATGGTTTGGATCATCACATACATGTGCCACGTATGTACATGGAGGCGTGAAAATGCCATGACTTTGGAGAATTGATGGAATTGACGGGATCTGGTTCAGTTTGATTCTAAAAGTCAGGAAGATCACGAATTTATGATGGTTATGTGCTGATGTTGTTGTTTGAGATGGCTTGGATACTTTCTCAATAAAGTGAATATTTGAATTGTTTGTTTTTTTATTATTATAATTGACCTGATAGAATTTCCAAAATCCAGATTAAGGTTTGGTCAATTTTACCTAAATTGCAACCCGCCCTACTTTATACATTCTCAATCCCACGATCCGGATTAGGGGTCAATCACAAGCGGAGCACCACTTTTACCAATCCAGAATTATGGTTCTATACTCCTAGCGTAGTTGTAATATAAATCTACATTCAAAATGTAGATAATTATACTTTGATCTATGCAACAGCATGCATGTATATCATTATGGGTGCTAGACCTATAATATCATATCATCATTTTCCATATGTAAATCTAAATATCAATTCAAATATAAAGTTATACTATATATGTAGTGTATGTACTGGAGCAATGCACATGATCCTACCCCGTTTACCACACATTGGAGGAAGTAATGCACCACATACCTGCTCTTGTACCACGTACCATAGCATCCACAATCCAGACAACCTTGGGTTTGATTGCGGGAGCCAGATTTTGGTTTTTGAGGTGGATATGATGCTTTCTCAGTAAATTGCGAATATGGGTTTTGTCTTAAAAAAATTGATGGGTAGAATTCTTTTCTGGATTGAATGAATAGAATGAATACAAAGTTGTGGTATTTATAGACTTCTCACCATGCAGGAAGATTTGAGAAACCTTCTCAAGCTTATCTGGTGAGATCCTAAAGTTCTTCTAAAGCCATATAAAAGGTTCACTACCTAGAAGCTTCTAAAATATAGATTACAAGAATCCCTCATATAAAAATTGCAAGAATCCCTCATAGTATAAGCTATCCCCAAATCTCAAGTTGAAAGTCATTGGAGATGTGGTGGTTAACTTGCCCTTAAGCCAAAAAGAAAAAAGAAATTTGCTTTCAATATTTAAAAACTTATTAGTCTCTTTATAATCTTAACAAAGATGTTAAGATCCACAAAATCACCACCAAAAGATTTTCTTGATTTCATCATGGCTAAAGACAAAGCAATTTCTTTGAAGCCGACTCAATTCCACATCTTCTAGGACACGTGGCTTATTCTCCTCCAAATGCTGAAAGGCAGATTCCTCCGCAGAAAAGAAGTTGCGTCAGTCATATGTAAAAGATTTCAGGCGTTTTGCAATAGTAAAATGAGAATTATTGTTGTATGATGCAATAATGAAGACATCATTATAGAATCTCCAAACAGTAAAAGAAGAATTATTGTTATACGATAGCAGCTCTCAATAGTTGGCCTAAATAATTTGAACTTGCATCCTCATCTATAAAAGGAGAGGAGTTCCAAAGCTCAGGCATCATTCGTATGAAGCAAGAGAGAGTTCTAGACTTACATATTATTCTTTCTTTCTGAGTGACTTATGAAAAGTCTGAGTGTTATAATATTCCCCAAGTATTGTTCTTTAGCATATTGTAATCTTTGTAAGTATTTCATTAATAGTAAAGTTCAGTTTACCAAGCCTAAAGTCTAAAGCTTAAATTGATCCTTGTTGTATATTGGGATCAGAGCCAAGCAAGAGAGAATTATCGAGGCTTTATTTTTATTTTTTTATTATTATGAATTTTGTATTGTTGGGTTCAAGGTTGTTTGACATGCAACATTTCGGCATGTTTGGTTGCCAAAGATAAGTTGATAGGCCATTAGAGTATGTAGTTCATAAGGTAAATGGATAAAAGTCCTAAGATCTCTATACGGTGCTAGCTCGTCTTCTTCTAGTTCATCTAGAATAGGTCGAATTATGTTTGTAAAAAACTGTTAAAGAAATAAGCTTTATGGACATAAAAAAGACTATTAAATATTGAAAGATACTTGTTGTACCGCTTAAAGAAATTTACAAGAAGGATTCTTTCCAAATCAAGTCTAATTATTCGATTAAAACCGTTAAAAGAACAGTCTCGTTAATGTCTTAACAAGAAAATTTTCAACTATTTAATAGAAAGAAATTGAAGAACGTACAAAGAGATATGATTATCTACACATCGGCCTAATACAAGTCGTTGCAAAACCATTAAATGTAAGATGGTTAAATGTTGCCCTCTTTATTTTTGTTAGACTGTAAACACTATAGGTCGCAAAGATTTTCTTTTGGGACTTGTTGAATCCAGTCTACATGATGGACTGTATTTTTAATTGCTTTCTTAACTTCTTAATCTCTTTAATTGATTCAGAAATTCTCAAATCCTTAACGCTAAACATTCATACCTAAAGATTTGGTATGGATCTGGGAATTCAAAATCTTGCCATAATCTCTTGTGTATATTATAAAGTAATAAATACTTTAAGGTTAAATTCCAACATAAATATTAAGAATGGTGAAATAACTCTATTTCAGAAAAAAAAAACTCAAGGAATAATGTAATAATTTCACTGTAAGAGCGAAATTTTTACACTCTGAGGTTCATGGGTTCGAGATCCCGTGTGTGTGGGTGGGGTGGGTTAAGGGGGTGTGTGTGTTCTCACCTTTAAAAAGTAATGTAACAATTTCAAAATTAAAATAATATGGGAAGATGTCAAACTTTCAGAAGTAAGAACTCTAACACTTGAAAATTTTAACATGAATTTAGAAAACATGCAAGTAGAAAGGATAATATAGCACTTTTTCTAAAACAAAATTATATTCCTCGAAAGAATTACTATCGATGACCAACTCTAGTTGACCTTCAATTTAAAGAAACACCAACCTTTACCTTAAGCCTTAGCTTTGATGGTTCTGTGTTATATGAATGGACTATATAGATAGTTATTCAGAGTACCAAATTCTTAATCCTTGTAATAATATAATAATGTATGTCAATGCCTATAAAATACGATAAAGGCAATTGTTAAGATGATAACTTCATCTTTCTTTGGGCAATTAAAAGGCTAACACTCAACCTCAAAAGGACTAGTTATAGAATGCAGATAAAATAGGACCTCTAGGGCCAACCAATTATAAATGATCAATGCCAATATATTGAAGGTTCTATTTATACTCTGTGTATCAATATAATTCATCATTTTATAGGAAGATCTGAAGATACCTATGCTAAAGTTAAAGAACACCTGATAAATCTTCAATGCCCAACACTATCAGACTTTAGATGGTATAGGGATGTATTCTTAACTAAAGTTTTCTCTCTCCAAATGGCTCATCATGAGTTTTGGAAAGAGAAGTTTATTGCAAGATTACCAACCACCCTTATTCGTTGAAAGGGTAAGAAATCAGTTAAGAAACGAATATAGAGTAAAAAATTATGATAATCTTTCATATGGAGAAATGATTTTAAAAAAAATTAACACTGTTAGATTAGCCCTTTGTAATGATTTAAAAATAAATTATCAAATCTAGAAAGAAAAACTGATTAGTAAAAAGGAATTAGGAAACTTTTGCTATCAGTTTGGTTACACACCTAGTGTTCCTAAAAATAAACGAAGGCAAAGGCTCAATATAGAACATTTAGAAATAAGAAATTCCATAAAAGCACTTCTAAAGAATATAAGAAGGATGAAGCATCAAAACAAAAATTTGTGAGAAAGACCAAACCCACTTTTTTTAAATGCAGCGGAAAGGCCATCATGCTAATAAATGTTTTAAGTAAAACTTAAAAACAAAATAAACAAGCTTTTAAAAGAAGACATTCTTGGGTCTAAAGATAGAAAAGTTTTAAAATAAAGTCCAAGACTTAATTAATCAAGAAGCTTTGGAAAATAAAGAGCAGATCTCCAATCCTTGTGGTTGTGACAACAACTCTTCGATTGAATATTTTGACTTAGATGATTACTTATATGTATTAACAATAGAAGAACAATTAATTTTAGACTTAATTGATAAATTTGTGATAACAATAAATGACGTGAATACTTAACTAAGTTACTACATCAAGAAAAACCTTATCAAACTTAGTGTTCATAGTATCGGTATCGCTACAAGTTTCATAGGTTGGGAATACAGAAACAATATCAATATCGTTGATAATTGGAAATGTGGGGAAACATGGGAAACTGGTGGAAATTTTTAGTGAAAGTTCAGGAGATGCTAAAATACACATATTTGTATATTTAGGAATAAAAAATTACATAAATAATATATACATATTAAGTTTCTATTTAATGTATGCATATTAAGTCTCCTGCTCCTTAGATGAGCTGGTAGAGACAGTGTAGTGTGTGTGAGTGATCCAGGGTTGAAGCCCTGGTAGTGTTGCCTTAAAAAAAGCATGTTTAGTCATAAGAAATTAGTCCAACATCCCATCCATCCATCCAACCATCCAACCATCCATCAATATTTCAAAATATCAACACCACAATATTTCGCCAAGAAATCATCGACGGGAAAGGAAACGGAGGATTCTGGTCTTAACATCACCCATGTTGCAATAATGATAATATCGTGATCGATATTATCATCTCCAAATTGAACATTGCATATAACCATGCACCCATAAAAGAAATTTCAAATGGAATTTTTTAATAAACAGATTTTTGGCGATACTCGATACACTGGCGATATTATTTAAATATCCCTGATACGTCGGTGATACAAGCGACATTTGGAATTTACACAGTTGAAAATATTGGTGATACACTGGCGACTGGATAGAGGCCAATCTTGTTGTAATCTAATTAGTTAGTTCATCAGTTAGTTTCATCATTTCTCTAGATAATATAATTCCATTAGGTAGAAGTGTGGAATTACCGTAGGTTTTGTTTGTTTTGTAGAGAGTGGAATTACCATAGGTTTTTGTTTGTTTTGTAGAGAGTGTGGAATTACCGTAGGTTTTATTTGTTTGTTTGTTTTTTTTTTTTTAATGATTAGATTTTTTTTTGTTTTGTTACTTCCTTTTTTGTTTTTGAAGGTTTTCAATTCTTCTTTGTTTAAAAGAGTTTTTATTCTATCGGTTTGTTCACCAATGGTTTGTAAGTATATATTCATAAAATCATTTTGTTCTACTAGTTGTGCTAAGTGATAACTATTAAGCTAGTTCATCTTGCTCTTTTATTAAAGAGCTATGTTTTATAAGGGCTCTTATTTCGTCTTTAGAGATTTTTAGTGTTCTAAATGGTGGATGGATTGCTTCAATCCTTTTGTTATCTTCTGTTAAACTGGCTATGTGATGTTAATCTTGAGGGCCTATGAGAAACTACAATGAGAAGAAGAAGAAATGAGGAGAAAGATGGAAGAGAGAAACAATGAGAGAGAGGAGAGGAGAGATGGCAAGGACTTGAGATTCGTAGGGTGTATTAAAACCTTAGCCCTCTACTCTTATTCATAAGAGTAAAAACGTGAATGGGTCCTATGGGCATGGACTTGGGCCTAATGGGCCTTATTCAACTATCAACCTTTCAATACTTCCCCTCAAGCTAGAGCATCTTAATGAGGCCTCAACTTGGAACAAGGGCTAATATTATTAAACCTAAGAAAGAAAGAAATTCTTCTCTAACATCCCCCCCCCCCCCCCCCCCCCCCCCTCCCTCCAAAAAAAAAAAAAAAAAAAGAAACCTCGAGGCGCTTTAAAAAGAGGAACTTGAGTTTGGAGAGGCACATAAAAGATTTCTTAGAAGTAGGAAAAATAAAATAAAAAGTAGCGCGGCTACGGAGATGAGTAGGCTGGTTATGACGATAAGTGAGCGGATGAGAAGTGGAGGCGATGAGATGACCGATAATTTTAGGCAAACAAACACTTTTGCAACTTCAGTGATGTGAGCCACCAGAACAACTATCCGGCACAAACGAGTCTGGATTAATTATCTATCTCAACCAAGGTTGGGTTGACTACCCAATAGAATCATAAGTGTAGACAACTATCTGGAACAAATCAGAATGAACCAATTGTCTAATATAAACGAGTTTGAGCCAACTGTTCAGTGTAAACAAGCCTAGTACAATCATAAGTTTGAGCCAAGGATGGGACAACCACCCGTCTAAACAAGCTTGAACCAATTGTTCGGTACATAAACGGGTTCGGGCCAACTTACCCAGTATAGATATTGGTCATATCATATCACACATCTTGGCAAGGAGAGCCTGAAATAAAGAAGCCATTAAGTCGTTAAAGGAAGTGGTGGAGAAGAGGCGAGCACACGTCACACTATAAGAGACAATCTAGTCAAATACCTCCAACCTGGATGTTCAAAACCTCCAATCATTTAGTACAAACAACAAATCCCTCAAAAAAATTCTTCAAAAAGGGAATAGAGTAAGAATTTCTAGCAACATCTTCAATTGGACAGTAGAGAAATCAACAAGGGCTTCAACTGCATGTCAAAGAGGCTTCAAATATAATAACACATGATGCGAAATCCTAAAAACAATCTAGCCGCAAGCCACCCCTTCTTACAAATCACAATGAGTCAGTGAGGAAAAGGCCTCACCACGACTCTCAAAATAGAAAAAGAATAAAAAAAGAAGAATGAAGGGTGAAGGGGGTTAATAAGAAGTTGTTGTGTAGGGAAGGAAGGGAAACACTACTTGTTGAAGAATAAAGGGTGAAGGGAAAAGGGTTAATAAGAAGTTGTTGTGTAGAGAAGGAGGGAAAGAGGGAAAAAAAGAAGATTAGGAAAGGAAGGATGAAACAACTAAAGATTAGGAAGGGAAGAAAGGAAAACATCACTTGTTAAGAAAGATTAGAAGAATAAATGTCTCCAAACTCTGTTTCTAGGCATATCTAAATTTAACTGATAAAGTTAAGAGGAAGAAGAAGGAAGGAAGAAGAAAAAGAAAAATGAAGGAAAAGAAGGGAACCACTGAGGATTAGGAAGGGAAATACAAAAAATACCCAAAATTTGCCGTAATAGGAAAAAAAAAAAAAATCAGTAAACCTTATCCAAAGCAACACAAATTTGCTTTAGCAAGAAAATTCTAACAGACTTAGCCAAGGCAACACAAAAATCTGCTTCAAATGGAAAAATCTATCAAACCCTGACCAAGGTAACACAAAAGTCTGCTTTAATAGGAAAAAATCCAGCAGACTAGCTAAGGCAACACAAAAATCTGCTTCAAATGGAAAACGTTCAGCAAACCCTGGCTAAGGCAAACACAAAAATCTGTTTTAACACAGAAAATTTAGCAAACCTTAGCCAAAGCAATACAAAAATAAGCAAGTCCTTTAAGAAAAGAAAAAAGAAAAAAAAGAAAAAAGAAAAAAAAAGAATTGAAGAAGAATAAGGAAAAAAAGTGAAGGGAAAAAGAAAAAAAGAGAAGAAACCTTAGAAGAAGAAGAAAAAGAAATCCTGAAAGAAGAAACTCTAGAGGCACTTAGGCTATGATACCATGTTAAATGGCTACATGATGTTAGTCTTAAGGACCTATGAGAAGTTATAATAAGAAGAAGAAAGATGGAAGAGAAAAACAATGAGAGAGAGAGAGAGAGAGAGAGAGAGAGAGAACATAAGATGCGTGGGGTGTATTGAAACTCTAGCCAAGGTGTGCCAAAACGGTTACGTATCGGCCGTATCGGCCGATACGTAACGGAAACGGCGACAGCCGTTACGCGATATGGGGTCCAAAACGAGGACCCTCAAAATTTTGACCCGTAACGGCCGTTACGCCCCAAAACGGCCGTTACGCCCCCCGTAACGATCGGAAAACGGCTAGTTTTTTTTTTTTTTAATATAAATCTAATGTTTTTTTAATTTTTTCACACTTTTCTTCTCCCATTTCTTTTCTAATCTATTCTTTTGCTAAAAACCAGTGTTTGCAGATTGGCCGATATTATCGGTATCGTTGCCCGCCGATAAATATCGGCTTAGTAATAACAAAAAAAAGAGCAGATTCCTTGGTATCGCACGATTTTCTCAATTTTCTCCTATTTTACTATATCGGTTAGACGCACAAGAGTCGCCAATTTTCTCTTATTTTACTATATCAGCTCGATCCGCGTTCCGATTCTGCGTAGGGGTCATAGTTTGTTGAGTCCAGTTAGCTATTTTCTAGATTTTATTGAATCCTCATGTAGATCTAGGCCATATAGGATAGCTTGCATTGCGTTAAAGTTCAATAGTCAAAACTGCATTTGGAGGATACTCATTCAGTCAAAACTAGAATATTTCTCAACTCTCTTGCTTGTTTTACTTTGTCAATGCATTGGTTGTGTTTACATTAATGTCTTGTTACATTTGTATATATTATATGTGTTGGATAATATGTGTTACTTATAATAGACAGTTAGAAATTTGAATTTGTAAGTTTTGCAATTAATTCCAGGTTATCAGCTTCATAAATTCATCAGACAGCCCGATACAGCTTTTTCACCAAAGTGTAGACCGCTTCACCACCATAAACATGTTCAAAATTATAAATGAATGTATATTTGGGATGTTTGGAATTTTCTGGATTTAATTTATATTTTTTAAGAATTTTTTGGCAAAAAAAAAAAAAAAAATGGACCTTTACGGGGGGCGTATCGGCCGATACGGATACGGCCGATACGCCCCGTATCCGTATCGGAAACGGTGGGCACCGTTACGCCCACCGATACCGCTATGGGACACCTTGACTCTAGCCTGCTACTAATAATAGTAAAAATGTGAATGGGCCCTATGGGCCTTATTACATGGACTTATGAATGAGCCCTATGGGCTTTTTACATGGACTTAGGCCCAATGGGCCTTATTCAACTATTAACCTTTTAACATTTTCCATCACCCAAGTCTTGGAGATTATTTCCATGACCTTTACCTTAAGTTGATTATAGGTTTGTTCAAACCAGTCAAAGAATTTATTTTTCTTTTCTTTATTCATATAGCCATATCATAATTTTCTGATTAATTCCCTTTATTCTGTAGTATAACTCTCAAGGAATTCAAATCTTTTAGAGTTTGGATTAAACTTTTTTCTTAACATCTCCTTATTTATTTTGAATTCTTTTAATTCTAAAATATTTAATTCAAAATCGGATTCCGGAGGTTCTATAGAAGATGAGTAGGTTGGTTGATGGGTAAGGTATACTACCCTTATAGGTTTTTAATTAGTCCTTGACCTTTCTTCTTTTATTAGTGCAATCGATGAGCAAGAAGCTCTTGAAGAAGAGATTGCTAATGTTTTTATTAAAGCTTTTCTAGAAGATGAGAACTTTATTTCTCTTAAAGGGTGTTTTATTATCCTTTCTACTTCGATATTTTTTGAATTTTTATTAGAATTTTCAGATGATAGAGTCTACACTTCTAAAAGTTTTACATCTTCCTATTTTATTTATTTTTTTGGAATTATTACATTATTCCTTAAGTTTTTTCTAAAATAGATTTGTTTTACCCTTTTCAATATTTATGTTAGAATTTGGGCTTAAAGTATTCATTGCTTTATGATATTCCGTATGGATTACGGCAAGATTTTGAGTTCCTGGATCCATATCAAATCCTTAGGTATATATGTTTAGTGTTATGGATTTTGAAATTTTTGGATTACTTAAAAAGATTGAGAAGTCAGAAAGCAATTAAAAAATACCGGTCCATCATGTAGATTGGATTCAACAAGTCCTAAAAGAGAATCTTTAAACCTACAATATCTACAGTCTTTAACACAAATAAGGGTTGCAACATTTAACTATCTTGCAGTTAATGGTTTTACCACAACCTATATTAGGTTGATGTGCAGATAATTATTTTTCTTTGGATGTTCTTCAATTGGCTTTTTATTAAATAGTTGAAGATTCTCTTGTTGTGATATTAACGAGGCTGTTCTTTCAACAATTTTAATTGAATACTCAGATTTGAGTTGGAAAGAACTCTCGTAGATTTCTTTAAGCAGTACAGTAGGTATCTTCCAATTTTTAATGGTCCTTTTAATGTCTCTAAAGCTTATATCTTTAGAGTTTTTGACAGAAATAATTCTACCTATTTTAGATGAACTAGAAGAAGAAGAGTTAGTACTGGATAAAGATTTTTAGACTTTACCAATTTATCGTATGGATTATATACTCTGATGGCCTGCCAACATCTTACACCAAAAACCCAACAATGCCTATCTTCGGCAACCAAATGCACAAAATTGCTGCGCGACAAGTGGCCTTGGATCCAACAGTATAAAATTCACAAGAATAAACGATAAAGTCTCAATAATTCTCTCTTGCTTGACTTTGATACCAATGTACTATGAGGATCAATTTAAGCTTTAGACTTTAGGCTTAGCAAACTGAACTTTACCATTGTTTGTTATTACAAACTAAAACAAACAAATTATAAGAAATACTTATAGAGATTACAATATGCAAGAACAATACTGGGGAAGATTACAATGCCTAGACTTTGCACAAGATACTCAGAAAGAAAGAACACATTTAAGTCATTTAAGCCAACCATTGAGAGATGCTATCATACAATACTAATTCTTCTTTTATTGTTGGGAAATTCTGCAATGATGTCTTCACTATTGCATCACACAACAATGATTCTTTTTTACTGTTGCAAGATGCTTGGAATCTTATTTTTATATATGACGATGCAACATATTTTTAGAATAAGAGTTTACCTTTTACCATCTAGAGGAGAATAAGCCATGTGTCTTAGAAGATGTGGAGTCGAATCAACTTCGAAGATAGTGCTTTGTCTTTAGCTATGATGAGTTTGAGAAAATCTTTTGGTTTGCAGATCTTATGACAAAGCTTTGCTGAAGATGTCAACAAGTCGTGGTTGAGAGGCTGCAAAAAGAACCTTAACTTCCCAAAAGAAACTCTCCCCAACAAAATGATGACTAATCTCTATGTTTCAGCTGTAAAGTGAATTTAATTAGAGCATGGATGAACTGGCACAGTTGATTGATGACAGAGGAAAGATTTAGATGGGTAAGAGATAATGTAAGGCTCCCACATGCTGTGATAATGAGATCGATTAGGATGAGTCACATACAATGATGCTGAACTTTGTACCAGTGGCAACAGGTGCAGAAACTGGCTTGGCAACTATTGTCTTGGAACAAAAGAGGGGATCTAAAGCATATTTGCCTAAGAAAGAAAATTCCACAAGGACTTGTTTGGATGCGGGGAGAACTCAAAAATTCCATGTCCAAATGCATTTGGTAGCAACATTTATGTGAGACAAAAGTTGTCCATTTGGGTGGGCCATCCTAAAAATTAAATGCTGTCTATGATGAAGCTTTCCAAGACAAGACAACCATGTCTTAACTAAATGCTCTCTATTCCTGCATCCCTATGGCAAACCATACTCTAGTGAATGCAAGCGGACATTACATGGTCGCGATACCAAGAGAGCATGTTAACATTTTAGGTCCTTTTCCCTATAGGCCCTGAATCTCATGCATGTGTGCGACATTGGCACATGTGCCATAGGATCACCTCTCCAATACATGCTCTTGCAGCACTCTTCGTAAAAAAAGACATCCAGGAAGTGGCATCCACATGCAAACCAGTAACGTCCATGAACACCCCTGTCCATGCACTCAATCAAAATACGTGGAGATCCACATCCAGGTAGACATGGATGTCCTTATCTTAATTGAGCTGTTTATGCATCCAAATGGCCCCCAAGAATCTCGAACAGCTTATGTGCATGCAATGGGCTGAAGTCCTTTGTGTTGAATTGAGAGACAAGTGTAGAGATGAATGATGGAATCAAAGAGTTATCATCACTTGTGAGCATAATGTCGTCAGCATATAAAAGATCAATCTTCTTTGAGGATAATGTTGAGGCCAGCCACCTAAGCTGACACATCTTATATTAGCATTGATCCAACTCAGGAGTAGTTGGTCAGATTAATCCAAGTGTGATAATGACAGGTTAAATATTTGGGAGGAACCATGATGGAGGAAAGAAAGAGAAGAGGTGGGAGAATAGACCCATAAACGTCGCCATGCAGTCATGACTAAGGACAACTCGGATTCCAAAAAAGGTTAGTAGAGTCAATAAGGAAAAAACAAGAGATGAGGTACTGGAGGGAAGAAGAAAACCTGCTGTTTTTCACTTCATTTTTTAAAGGATGGAAAGAAAAGTATTTTAACTCGTTCGGAAGAAAAAAAGAATTGAAGACGGAGAGACATGAAGAATCGATTTGAGAAAAAGATGTAGAGGAGTATTTTTCTTTCTTGGCAAAAAAGAAAAAAAGAAAAGAAAAGTTTGCTGTCAGGGTTGGGTTTTGCAATTGATTATGAGAGATTTTTTTTTTTTTCCTTCATTAAAAGAGATTTTGAAGGGAAAGAAAGATTTTGAATGAGAGATTAAGGGAAGAAGAGATTTAGTGAAGGAAAGGAAAGAAGAAGAGAACAAGCCACGGGTTTGACATTCGGAGGCCACGTAATCAGAGATTGACAGGTCATGAATGTCAGAGGATTGAGGAGGTTAGATCAACATGCCACATGAATGAAGAAGAGATTTGGATGAGAGATCACACTCTGATGTGATGAAAAAACCTTCAGGCATAGAATCATTTTCTTGGTTGAATGTTAGAATGAATACTGATGCGGACATCAGGCCCTTTAGGGTTTATCAACGTAGGAGGCGAGTGACACCTATATCTTTATGGCTAGATGATGACGGGTGTTCGCTCGCCTCAAGTGTAAGGCTGCGATGTAGTAATAAAACTCGGTAAGACCGAGGTCGATCTACAGGGAAATAGAAACAAGCTTCCAAACTACTCCAGCAACTCAGATTATGGAAGAAATTTAGATTCAATTGGGTATTTAACTAAAACAGTAACTTAATGAAAAATCAGAGATATAAAGTACTAAGGCTTTCAAGGATCCACTTGTAGCAAACCTATGTCAATTCAGCCAATCCAAGTAGAGAGCACAACTAGATTTGAAGTCCTATCTCTCATCTAGTTGGAAAATAAAGCATTCACACACATTCCATCACATTCAAGTTGAACTTCCAAGTTCTAGTTCCATTCAATCAAAACAAACTCGAAACCATAGCCTGCGGAGTAACAGCCATGCCTCTGGACTATGGCCTACTCAAGGATTACTATAATCCGAATTTAAACAAACAAACAAACAAACATGATAATCTCAGAGAATTAAAAGGAATTCATGTCCGGAGCACATAAACTCTCATAAAACGTCTCAAACTACCACTATTTGGAACTAAACCATGCAAAAATCCATACTTGAACGGAAATTACTTGAATTAAACTGAAATCAACATAGAATTAGCTACAAGCTTCACCTCTCAGCCTTAGCTGAGAGGTTTTAGCCGAGCATAGTCATGCTACAACTAAAATCTCTAAATAAAAGCATAAAACTAGAAAAACCCGAATAGGAGAGTTGCAGACGCTCCACGATCGCTTTCCCTCCTTAGAATCACGTTCCTTAGCTTCTCTGATCACCTAGGAAGAACCCCTAGGTGTCCTTTTATAGCAATAAACCTCCCTTGCGTCGGATTCTGCGAAAGATTACGCATTGCGCAGCAATTTTCGGAGTCCTAATTTAGAAAGAACTCTCCTTACGCAGAGCCGACCGGTCGTGACCGGTCGGACTGCTCTTTTAAACATTCCAGGGAGTGCAGTCGACCGGTCATGACCGGTTGAACTGGATGTCCATTCATCCAGCAAGTGTGGCCGACCGGTCATGACCGGTCGGACCAAATTAAGCTTATTCCAGTGTATACAGCCGACCGGTCAAGACCGGTCGGCCTGTTCCTCTCTTTGATCAGCAACCGTGGCTGACCAGTCAAGACCGGTCAGCCCTCTTCAAATTGTTTTTTCTTTCTTTCTTTTCTTTTCTTCTTTCCTTCTTTCTCTTCTCCTTGCTTTCTTCTATCTTCGATTCTCTTTCATTCTTCATCCAATGACTCCAAAAGCTTTCTTTTAATCCCAATTAATGAAGTCCGCTCTCATCCCTTGTAATCACAAAACATGTGTTAGATGGGCCTTTAAATCATGAAAATCATGCAAACCATGTCATATAATGGGCAATGCAATGTATAAATTGGAGGTTCAACAACAGGCCTGGATCGTTCGTGACGACTTGAGGAGCATCGAAGACCTACACATGCAGTCCGAGACATTTGAGAAGACCCCACCTTAGGAAGACATGTGTTAGTTGCTTGGAGGAGATGATCGGACCGTTGGATCACGATGATGATGTGATCGGACCGTTGGTTCGTCGTGGCCCACTTTCATAACACCATCATCGGAGTCCATCAGGCGTCTTAGATTTGAGTTTATTTTATGCACTTTTATTTATTTAAGTTTTGGGTTAGTGTGTTTACGTTTTTTTCGTACAAATGTCTTTTTTTTTGTTAGTAGGGGTATTTTGGTAATTATGCTAATTTCAAATTTTATAAGGGTGTTGCCCTAAACCTTTTTCATTATGCTATTGATTTGATAAAAGAAGAAAAAGCTTTGGTGACTTGTCTCCCTCCTCCTCTCCTTCTCTCTGTGGATCTTCATCTTCTTCCCCAATCTTCTTCTTCTTTCTTCTTCCCTCCTCCTTCCAACTTTCTTCTAAGGTAATTCATTTTCTTCCCTCTTTCTTCTAAACTTATTTTCTCCCATTATCCGCAACCCTAAAATTTGATAATTGATCCCTAAACCTATTTTTCTCAAATTTTCATTCTCTAATCTGAGAAATCCCTTGATTCCCCGGACTAGTGAACCTTATTGAGCGTTGGATCATAACCATGCAAGATCGGGAGGTTTCATCCCTCGCTGGATCCAATCCACGCATGATTTGAAACCCTCACTGTGAGATTGTGATGATGACCCTTTTTATTGCATGTTTCCTTTATATATTTCTTGATTATGATGATAGTTGTTGAATGTTTAATTTAGATTGCTTGATTTATTTCGCTGAATTTTATGTCTCATACATACATGAAAGTTTAGGCCGTCCTACATCAAATACAAAGCTAGGGTATTTATAGATTTTCAAGTCCATCTAAAGACGATTCTAGGAATCTTCTCAAGCTTCTCTAGAGAGATGCTAGAGACATTCTCATGCCCATCTAAAAGATTTACTACCGAGAACTATAAGTCTATGTAAAGAGATTGTTACAATAGAACCTTTAACAACAAATCCAAGAGCGTAGATGCAACTTACACAAGGGCTAAACAGAGATCGTCTTTTTGGGCTTTAGGGAATTCCCATTTTAAGGATTGTAAGTGTGATGATATTCTGGGTTTTTGGGGGGAGAGTCATGATCCATCATCATCATCTAAGCCTAATTCCAATTAATTGGGGTTGGCTACATGAATCTTGTTCCGCCATTCTAGTCTATCAAGGGCCATACCTTTAGTTAGATCATAGGTCATCAAGTCTCTTAGTAACTCCATCCATGTCCTTTTAGGCCCTCCTCTTGTTGCTTTAGAATCTTCAACTTGTACCAACACACTCCTAACCAGCACATTTATTAGTCTCCGTTGCACATGACCAAACCATTAAGTCTACTTTCCTGATCTTATTACCAATTTTTGCTACTCCCAAGTTTCATCGAATGGATTCATTTCTAATTCTATCCTTCCTCCTCTTGCCACTCATCCATCTCAACATCCTCATTCAACTACACTCATCCTATGAACATGTTGTTCTTTAACCGCCCAACATTTTGTCCTATAAAGCATGGCTGGTCTTATAGCTATCCTCTAAAATTTCCCTTTCAGTTAGTACACAACAATCACATAAAACTCCTAGAGGCACATCTCCATTTCTTTGATCTAGTTTGGATTCCCTGGGCAACATCTTTCTCAATCTCTTCATTATCATGAATTATCGATCCAAGGTATCAGATCGGAAGTGGTCATTTTGGGAAACTTATTGCGCAACAAGCTTAACTAATTCCTTGTTTTCACTTCTATTGTTACTAAAATGGCACTGTATATACTCTATTTTAGTCCAACTGAAATTTAAACCCTTCAGATTCTCAAGCATTCTTCCATAATCAAGCTTTGTGTTTATGCCTTCCCTTATCTTGTCAATCAAAACTACATTTACAAACAACATACACCATTGGGATCTCTTCAGCAAATGCCTCATTAACTCGTCCATAACCAATGCGAAAAGGTACAAGACAATGCCGACCCCTGGTGCAAGTGTTCAATAATTGGAAATTCACTTCGTCTCTTCATTAGTAGTCCTCACATTTGTTATTGCTCCCTTATACATATCCTTAATCATGTCAATATATCCTCTTGAAGCTTCTTTCTTTCCCAACATCCACCAGATTAAGTCTCTTGGAACTCTATCATATGCTTTCTCTAAGTCAATAAAGACCGTGTGGAGATCATCATCTCCCTATACTTACTCCATCAGTTGTCTAAACAGGAAAATAGCTTCAGTGCAGCTACTCCTTAATTGAGGGTGAAGTTGGATGATTCCTCATCACACCTCTTGTGCCTACTTTTGTAATTCTTCTTTGCTTGGTGCTAATAAATTTCTTCATGGCCAATTGAACATTACAAAAATGCCCACGTAGTAGATGGAATTGCAAGAATACCCTCTTTGTAGATGGAAATTACAAGGATACTCTCATAGTACACATTAACCCGTAGTTATATTGTTTGAGGTGGTGAGGATGCTTTCTCAGTAAAAGTTGCATTTGCATTTTTGAATGGATTGGTAGGATTACCGGAATTGAGAAGTGGGTTAATCCACAGGTGGCTAGGAAGATCTTGATGTACAATAGTCTTGTACTGTTTGTGTTGTTTTAAACTTTTAGGTGGCGGAGGATGCTTTCACAGTAGAGAGGATTATTGGGTCCTAATGCATCAGGAATCATGGGTTCCATGGTTCTGTAATCCAAATCCTTGGCCTGATGGCCCCACTGTAGATGGTTCTGCCCAAAAGACCTTCAAGATTCAGAGCTCCTAGATGTCTAGTCTTCTACCTTTTCAAACTAGTGATGATTTTCATTTTCAAACTTTCTATATGTAGCCTACTAATCGAAGTGTTGGGATATTTCCCAATCCACCCATGACCTCACTTGTATTGCTTGGGCGTATCGGGACATTATTACTCCCAAAAGCATCATGACCTGATATTTCCTCCAAAGCAGAAATTATATTTGGGTCTTTTAGTGAAGAGGAGTTACATGATTATCAGGGCCTGAGTTCTACGAGTGAGGCCCTGAACCAACAAAAACAATAACCACCCATTTCTGCCAAAATATCCATTCCGCTGTTGTTTGGGTACATCCAAATACACTTTTAGTTCTTTTTTCTGCTGAATTGATAGAATTATCATAATTGAAAATTCCAGACTGATTGTAGTACAATTTTGTAAAGTTTCTGATGCTTGGGCTAGGATGGCATTTGGCATTAGTTTCATGTGGGTTTTTTACTGGGTATTGAGATAATACTAGTTTCATGTGGGTTTTTGTGGTTCTTATACTGAATCTGCAGAATTACCAAAGTTTGAAATTCAGTTTGATCTTAGAGAACTTAAAAATTAATAAAAATTCGTAATTGTTTTTTGTTATTTGTGTTGGCTTTTGGGATTGGAATGCTTTCTGAGCGGAAGTTTCATGTGGACTGTGGACTGGGTTTATAAAGACGCAAATTGAGATGGGTCTTCGATTTGCTGCTTCAATGCTTTCTAAAGAAAAGATGCATGTTGATTTTCTATTGGGAGGCAAATGGTATGAATGGTTATTTGTGTGTCATCCAAGAAACTGGAGGTTTGAATTTAGAGGGTGGTTTGTTTTATGTGGTTTGGATGCTTATGCAGCAGAATTTGCATGTGGGGTTTTGCTGGGTGTAGAAATAATAGACAATAAGACTATAGGACCTTAAGTAGACAGGGAACCGAAAACTGAAATCACATGATGATTTTCTGTTCATGATGTTGTTTTAGTGTATATTGTAATGCAGTTTTTTGTGGATGTCTCTCACTTAACAACGAAAATTTCGAAAATAAAAATGCATGGTGGGTAATTTTATGTTGATTATTTATCTAACTTGCTTTCTTAGAGTCATTATAACCATCGGGATTGGATCGAATTGTTAGACCAACTAGCAAGAATAATTGAGAAAGGTTTGTGCTCCAATGGTGGTGCTACCATGGTAAGCTTACGGTGGTACTGGGCAGATATGGGGCCTAGTGACGTGTTCATGGAATTCAACCCATCCATAAGATGCGTTACACACTTACACCCGAAAACCTTCAGAGCCCAGAAAGCAGCCCAATCCAAAACTTAGATGGGCTGCTGCACAGGGAACATATTGTTAGGGAACGCCCAGTCCGATTAGCACGGGCCCACCATTGATTAGCATGGGGGGCCCACCCTGTAGTGTAAGGTTCAGGCCAAAGTTGGGCTGTTTTGCTACTCGGGTGGGCCCCTGTGAAAAAGGGTGGGCATTCCCTCCCAGATCATTCCCTTTGCCATGGCCCTCAGTTTTGACATCTGATAGATGGGTTGGATGGTGTGAATACATCACAGGGCCACACTTCTGGCCGGCACTATCATAAGCTTACGGTGGTACCGCAAAAAGAAGAATCCATGAAATCTTTTTAGGATTCTTCAATGCACAGAAAATTTGCTGAAAGCCATGACACATACTGAAATATGGAAGATCAATTGAATTTTGTTGCATTGAGTGTAGGTCTCTAAAACTTCTACATGCGTCTTCCAGCATCAAATGCTTGCTTGTGATTATTTCAACAATGTTGATAGGACGGTTAAAGGACCAGTACTTGGTCGGTTTGTGCCCGTATTTTGAGCTGTTCGCTAGAACTAATCAAATATTTCGTTTGCTTGGTTGGCCTGGCCCCGCCCATTAACAGCCCTAAATATTGATATGCACTTCCTTTTTACTTTTTTTTTGTTAGTCATGCAACACACCCACCCTGTTAGCTGCACAACGCACCCACACAGTTAGTCACACGATGCACCTATCTCCTGTTAGTTATGCGACGCATTTCCTTTTTGCTTGGATGAGTGATTTTCCTAGATGTCCCGATGGCAGATTGGGAAGACTACAGGACAGCAATGCAGTGTTGTCACATTTCAATGAGTATTCAGAGCAGTGCTACTCAGAGATATCACCAGATTTTGTAAGGAATACACGGCTCTTGAAGTCTATGAAATCAGACCTTGATCACATATTTCAGAAGCTGAGGTGTGACCCACTCTACTTCTCCCTCCCTTTTTTTTGTGTCTGTGTGTGTGTGTGTGTGTGGCTAAATCCCCCTAATTACAGAATAAGGGAGCCCCTCTCCATGCTACCACATCCACGTATACCAAGGTGGACAGGGGTAGGAGATCCAAGCCATCCATCAGACTGACAGGGGCTGGTGTTTGTTCAAGGAATCTCTAGCCAGCCTTCCTGCAAGCCCCAACCAAAATGCCACCACATCCACATATACCAATGTGGCACAGGGATGCAAGATCCAATCCATCCATCGGATGGGTCCCAACCAAATATCAGGTTTGTTCGCTGGGGGGAGGGAGTGGCAGCAAACAAATGGACAGCTAAAAAAGAGTTACTTTTTCGACATGGTTCATTTGTTTCTGACAGCATGACCCATGTTATGAGTGAATCAGCATGAATTTTGGGCCATTTAATCTACACAGCTGTACATACCCAGATGGCTTGGATCTTACACCCGCATGTGATTATTGGCCTACGGTATGTTTACAGTCCTGGATGCGCAAGTTCTTGTTCAATCGTTTGAAGCTCGACTAGTAACACACAAATCAGTTTTTTTTTTTTGGTTGTTCAGATAAGCTTCTTTAAGTGGGGCTCCCCTTTGTCAAACTCTAGAAGGATTGAAAGAAAAAAAAAAAGAAAAAAAAAAAAAGATTGCTTTCCTTCTTCTTCTTCTTCTTCTGGAAAGGTAACTGAGAGCCAAGAGGCCCAAGATCACGGACAAAGATGGCTAGTAATAATCTGGCAATGCAAGGCCTGGGCCTCCCCTAGCATTCCTTTCTCTTCTCCCAACTAAGCCCGAAAAAGATCTTAAGCCCCTTGCCTCAATTTTGACCATAAACCTGGAATCAGGTCCCCTATTGTTTTTCATCAATAGTAACTGCATTTTTTTTTCCTGTTTTTTGGATTTTCCTCTTTTCTTTATTCTTCTATACTCACAATAGTCTGAAGATTCCTTTTTTGTTGAGTCTGTTCTCTTTTTTATCAGGTCCTGACCATTGCCTTGAGATCCTACAAATTGGGCCCACAATCATGTGGTCCAGACTGTTGATATGCTTGCCCCCACCATAGATGTACAACGTGCCAACAATTTCTGAGAATGGACCATTTTCTCCCTTTGAACATGGCCTGCTGCTGTATTTTCTTCTTGACCATCCATTTGCAGGCCACCTATTGAAAAGTTTGTGTTGTCCCATTGCAGATATTTTGGATATGGTCCATCTAAAACGGGTACCATCAGATCAACAGTCTGGATCCCACACTCGTAACTGCTTAGACCCAAGGATTGTATAATTCCTCCCCAAACATGGTGCCATTTTAACATTCCGTCTTGCCATTTTTCTATTTTGTAATTCTTCCATCAGATTAATTCAATTTCCTTTTTTTTTTTGGGACATTGATTTTGTGCGGTTATTTCTGCCAGACCTGATTGATTTTGTGTTGTTATTTTTATCGGAATTACAGAAGCATGAAGACTAGGATATTAGCAACATATCCAGATGCATTTCCAGTTGATTTGGCATCGGAGATTCTAGACCAAAGACCAGACTTAGAAAGGCCTCAATAACACCCATCTCTCTATATATTAAGGTCAGGTCATGTTGGTGACGTATTCTGTTTATCAGTGGATTTTGAATGGTTATTTTAGCTTGTTTGAGAGGTTGGAAAATATTTGGAAGTTGCTTTTCCAAGAAAATGGTGCTTTACTTTGTCAATGAGTTTAATGGAAAGTAAAATCAAAGAAAATTATTATTACTATTATTATTATTTGGAAAATCTCTTCTTTCTGATTTTCTGCTTTGTAAGAAAATGTTCACCTCCATTTTCTCATCTTTTTAGTATATAATCAATATGGACCATCCATTCTCCTAGATACTGATCAAATGTTCAGGATCATCCTGTCGAAGTGATTTTTGAGAGATGGGTAATCAATGGTGGGAAGTATATGATGGATGGTCTAGACCATTGATATGACCTTTTCTAGCATATTCAATATAGAACGTCCATTCCCCAAGCCCTCAATCAGATGTTCCGGATCATCTAATCAAAGTGGTTTTTGATAGGAATAGGCCACTAAATTTGGACCGCACCTGATGTACAGTTCAAATCAATGATCGACCTTTCTTGTAGATTCAATATGAACCATCGTTTCTCCAACCCTTGATCACATGGTTCAAATCATCTAATAAAAGTGATTTTTGATGGGGATGGGCCACTAAACGTGGACCGCACTTGATGGATAGTCCAGATCAATGATTGGAGCCTTTCCTAGTATAATTAATGTGACCTATCCATTCTCCAATCCCATGTAGTGGGGTCCAATTAATCTGACCTTATGCAGTGGGGTCCACATGGCCGAGTTTGACATAGCTTGAGCTTGGCTTGGCTTGAGCATTGAGCTCAAAATAGCCACTCGAGCTTGACTTGCTGGTCGAGCCGATCGAGCTTTGTTCGAGCCAAGCCGATCGAGCTCTTTCATGCCAAGTCGAGCCGAGCTGTCTTTTTTTCTTTTTCTTTTTCTTTTTTTCATCCTCAACTCGACCCATTGACCTGCTCGACCCAACCCACTGATCTCAGCTGACCCATTCCACTAACCCGACTCCAATCTTCCGACCTAAAACCCCCCTAAAATTAGGGTATTTTCTATTTCAAACAAAATCAATCACAAATAAGAAACACACACACACACACACACACACACAAAAGCCTACTTGGTAGTGGTGGATGCTCGATCTTGACTTGTTTTTTAACAAGCTTTCAAAATTGAGCTTGAGCTTAACTGAATTGGCCTACGAGCCAAGCCGAGCTTGAACAAGCCAAGCTAAGTGAGCTTTTCGAGCTAGCTTGGCTCGTGTGCAGCTCTACACATGGCAAAGGCCATGGTGGGTGGTTACCATCCTAGCTTTCCACGACATAAGGTCAGATATCATATATGAATAGTTTACACACTTCAACTAGGATCATATATGAATAGTTTACACACCACCATCTATATTTCTCATCAAGACTCTTAGATGACCGTCCCAGATTGACTCGTTCAGCCCTGAGTTGAGTCAGGAGTCACCCGAGTCTGAGGTTGAATTGTCCAGACTGGTCCGAGTTGAGGGTGAGACAGGGGTATAGAACCGGATCTAATCTTACCAAATCGGAGTCAACTTTAGACTCGGCCTAGTCTTAAAATTGCATTTTAATTATCCAAATCTGTGGGTGTTGTTGAAGATGAGGAGCAACCTCAAGATTAGGTCTATTGGATGAACCTATTAATGGATGGATATTTGTTTGTTGAATGTGGACCATTGAGTAGTTTCAACCACCAATTTCATTTCATGAGAGAATAGGATTAGAACAAGAGCATCCAGAGCAGTCCTCGTGGTAAATAAAAATAAAAATGATGAATTGATTGAGATGGCTGGGCAACTGTACTACGGACGGTGGGGAAGTCTTGAAACTGAAAGGCCCGGATGGAAGGAAAACTCACGATAATGATGTTGAGAAGGGCCTATTAAGTGAAAATGCTGGCATAGTGAGCTTAGGTGGGCCACCCCATAGAATTATCCCTACAGCCTCCAAATTCACATTGTATGTCCCACCCGAGTTTTGGAACTTTGTGTGATTTTTGGCCAATTATTTCATGCTGATGAGGCCCCATCAGATGAATGGCCATATAAATGCCACAGGAGAGAGCCCACCCCAACTGTTTCCTATTGTGTGGCCTACCTGGTCATCATGACTAATGGGTGGATCTCATGAAAATTTCACCCACCTTATGCTCAGCTGGCGAAAATGATCCACGCCGGGGTACGCCAGAGATGGTCCAAGAGATGGCTTCTACACTTTCTGAAACCATGGCCAAATCATTTTAGAAATAGGATCTGTAAAGCCAACCCCAAACAGATAGGACAAAGGCTGTAATGATGGTAATGAATGACCATCAATCAGAATGTTAAGATCATCCATTCATCATGAGTTTAAGGGGTATGATCATCTACTGTAAGCTGCATGATTAACGGTTTGGATTGGGCTAACATGCATGCTATGTCAGCGTGCATGCGTAAACACGGCCATCCTCATGCAATGGATACTTGCATTAGAACCAGTATTGGGGGAGTGGATTAGGTGAGACCCCATATCCACCGAGGTGGGTGGGACTCCTTTGGGACCCACTGTGATGTATGTGACTACATCCATGCCGTCCATCTGTATTGAAAGCTCATTTTAGGGCATGATCCAGAAAATGAAGTAGATCCTAATCTCAGGTGGACCATAATACAAGAAACAAAAATTTCTTATGGGCCACAAGTTTTGAATCAAGCTGATATTTATGCGGTCTCTTCATCCAAATCTTTGTGACCTTATCAATAGGTTGGATGGCAAATAAACATTCCGGTGCCCCCCATGAAGTTTTTAATGGTGGGGATTCAATCACTAGTGTTTCCTGTGGTATGGTCCACATAAGTTTTGGATCTGCTTCATTTTTGGGATCATGCCCTAAAAATGAGCTTTCAAAATTGTGAGCCCCACAGTCCGGGTTCCCACCCACCTCGGTGGATCTGGGTCTCACCTAATCCTCTCCCCAGGATTGCATGGCTGCATCCTATTTTTGATGGATCTGGCCCACCGGAGAAGTAGGCCTCAACTTGATTATGGATCGTCCAAAGTTAATCTAATCCTATCCATATCCGAATTCGGGATCTGGAACTACTGAATATGGACCTCTATATCTTCTTGACCATCCATTCTCAACCTCGTTTGATCAGAGCAGATTCAGGGCCATCGGCAATCCAAGGTGGGGCCCAAGCAAATGACCCACTGAAGTTTTCTTCGGTGGACGCAAGGGACCATTTTGAGGATTTTCAGCGTATCTACTATAATCCACTTGGAAATAGGGGGATGTGGACCCAAGCCATGAGCATGCGCCTTGCCATGAAACTTCAAGATATGGGTCCTCAGGTAATGCTGAGCATGTATGCATGCATCTACGATACCGCAGGCGACATGCTTAAACAGTAGTCCATTGCCATCCCAATATTGGGTCCTTCCCAATGGGGATATGCCATTGCAAATCAAGTCCCACCATTTGGCCATCCATGGACATCAATCATCCCACCCGTAGTACATCTATTGCGCCCTTACTCAAATGGATCACAACTCCAAAAGCCACAACAATCAGGAAATGAACACCACCACCATCATCATCATCTAAACCTTATCCCAATAACTTGGGATTCACTACGTGGATCATGTGCCGGCATTCCACTCTATCACGGGCCATACCTTCAATTAAACCATGGGTCATCAAATGTTTTCTTCCTGCCTCCATCCACATATCCTTTTTGGCCTTCCCCCTTGCCCTTTTAGAACCTTCAACTCATACCAACTTACTCCTAACCAGCTGTCCTTGTCTCCATTTTACATGACAGAACCATCTAAGTCCTATCTATTTTCATCTTATTGCTTATTAGTGCTGATTCTAAGTTCCTTGAATCCATTCATTTCTAATTCTATACTTACCCATCTTTTTATTTTTTATTTTTATTTTTTTAATTTTAACTCACACCCACACACTCATGCTGTAGTGGGATTTCAACCCCAGAACTCGTGTTGAAACTCCTGGGAGTCTTACCACCAAGGCAAGGATAAGAACCCTATACTTCCCCATCTTGCCATTCATTCATCCCAACATCTTCATTTCAGCTACAGTCATCCTACAAACATGTTATTCCTTAAACTTCCCAACATTTTGTCCCATAAACAATGGCTGGTTTTATAGCTATCCTATAATATTTTCTTTTTCAGTTTGAGTGGTACACAGACAATCACACAAAAACTCCACCTGTTGGAGTTTTGTGCTGTTATTGCCGGTCCCCATCTTGGGTAAAGGATGGTTGTGTCAGGTTCACAACTGGCATCAATCAAGCTTATGCAATATCTTTCATCATGAACCGGAACCAGCAAAATGAATAAAAACACATCAAGTAAACATCAAGAACAGATATTGGGAGAGTGATTGCAACTCTGCATGGTTTACAAATGAATGTGCGGTTCCTGTGTTTGGGGGTTTCTGTGTGCTTGTTTTATTTAGTTTACATGTGAGCGAAGGTGCCTGTTCAAGTCTCCTGTTGCATAATGGAAGAGAAATCATACCCCAATTTGAACCGATCAATGAAAAGCACAAGCTAAGCAACTGCAGTCCCCATGATTCTTCACCAGTCAATGCCCAATTCTCTCGAGAGGAATAGCTGGTCGAGGTACACAATCACAGGAACTGATGAAGCGATGTAGTTTTGCATCTGAACCTTCGCTGACGCCTCTGAAAGCATCAAAGAAGCTTTTCAGTGCATGTATGCAAATTGTATGCTTGTGAAGCATTATGCCCTAAGTAGGGTTTTCAATGGGTAGCAACTAGGCTAGGCCTCAGTAAGCCTGACCACGACCCATCTATTTAGTGGTCATCGATTTTGCCCAGGCCTGACTACTGATAGCCGCAAATGGACCACTGGTTTGGGATGACCTAAGTCCAAGCTAGCTCAGTCAAATGGGCCGCTGTTTGTAGCCCATATTGATCCAAGCGGCCTGTTGAGCTTTCAGGCCAGGCCAGGCCAGCCCATCGATAGCCCTAAGTGCATGTACCCATGGTTAAAAGATTCGTGACTCGGATCAACTTGTTCTGCCCAGAGTGGAATCGGATTCGCCCAAGTCTGGTGACTTGGGGTGGGGGAGTAACCGAGTCAACTCAGAAAAGTCGTACAACTCATCCAAGTCTTAAAACCATGCAGATGATGCATTGAAGGGAGGATGTTCATGACAATGATACAAGTGCACCACTTACCATCTTCATTTAGCTTCCTCAAGAGCTGTGCTTTGGTTGGGAGGGCATACATTCCAGCAGCAACGGCTTTCCTGATGGCCCATCCATGGTGGGGAGCTAAGACCTGTGTGTAGGCCACTGATGCAGCATCCTTGAGAGAATTCCCCCTGCCATTGAAAATCCAAATGATACTTCTAAGGGTTCATGTAATACGTTCATTGAAGAAGGAAAAGCAACAAAATTCAGGCCACGGCAATGAGCATGGATGATTTTAATATCCATTAGGAACATACAAGAAAATCAAACCTATTCATCAGGATCTACAGTTGGTGTGTTTTATCACATGGACGTAAAAATCATGCCAAACAAATGACTTCCACAGTCAGCTGCATCGTTCATTACAACACTAGCATGAATACCAAGGGCCATCTGCATAATGTGAGACTGACGAGGTGATCCACACCACCATTTGCATGTACAAGGTCCAGGTCCATTCATTGGTTGAGGGCCAGTACAAACATCCCCTGGCCCACAAGTTAGCCTAGCCCACCCATCATAAGGGCTACAGATGAGAAAAGTGAATAATTACAGAAAAGACGAACAAGGGTATATCATAGACATATGTGTTGCCCACCTTATGTTTTTAGCCACGGCGTACTCGTGGTGATCCCCACCCAATCAGCGGCCCAAATCCCGCACAGGTGCACAAGATTATAACATGAGTCACATATGTTTTTTTTTTTTTGAAAAGAAAACGATTCATTTTATTAAAAAGGAAAAGAGAAGCAAAGCTGCCGAGATAGCGACTCGACTACAGCCCAAGAAAGAAAAGATTACAATCCTTAAGCTTAGGAGCATTTGCTGCCCATTCTGCTACTAACAATCTAGCCCTTTGAGAAACATTCTCCACGTTTTTGCTCTCATTCCTAAAGCATTGAGCATTTCTTTCTTCCCAAATGGCCCACCAAATTGCTAGCAAAGACATTCTCCAAATAATTGTTTTATCTTTTCCTAATCCCACTCCATGCCATGCCCGTAAGAGCTCACCCGACAATCTTGGAAAAGTCCAAGAAATATTGAAACGATATCACATATGTTCCTGTGAATATATTGAAAAATTCGAATGCATTCCAATTCCTCCCATTTACTCCCATCCAAACAGAATATTTGGATTTCAATGCATTTCATTTACACCCATCCAAACATAACTGAGCAAGTCATTTACACTTGAAATGGGAGTAAATGTGAAATGGATTCCATTTACAAGCTCCCAAATGACCCCTTAGATTTTCAGCTTTGCTACAAAACGTCATGTTCATTTACCAAAAGAAAACATCATGTTCCAAATTGACCAAAGTACGGAAAGAAGGGTGAGATGCTATGGCCTGTTTGGGCAGTGGGATCCAATCGGATGGAATGGTATTAGATGGGATTAACAGCATTTATTGCACATTTGTTACATGCAATAATCCATTCCAATGTTTGGGATCAAATCCTTCCCTTGGCAAATACATTGTATTATGCGAAGTCTACGTTTGGTGAACCATGGGATTGCAATCAATGGACCATATTTCATAACTGATTTTGGTCACCAGTGCCCATATACAGCTTGAATGTCGCGTGTAAAAGGCATGTATGGATGGACAGCATTGATAAAACACACATTTCAATTTGGGGCCCGCAACTGCAGTCTTCTCCCCTGTGAATGAGATCACTACAAAGGCTCATTAGGGACCAAAACCCTAATGGCCTTAAAACTTTAGTACTTACTCCGGTGAAGTAGGGGAGAAGACTGCCTTAAATGGCTAGCCTCGTCTTGTGGAATCGAGCTATAAGCTGGTGGATTCTGAGGATTGTAGGTCGTCAGATACCCCCGAAGGTGGAGAAGGTCTGGTGGGGGCAAGCCCAATGATTGCCTTCCTAGTAATCATTTGAAAAGTAGTATGATGATGAAAGGAAGGTTGGAGGACTATGAGCTGGGCGACCAGTTGCAAAACTGGTTAAAGTAACCTTTCACCCCCACTGCAAAGGCTGATGTGGATATCTATTTTCAGCTCACTGCTCGAGTGGCTAATGATATAGATGATAGCTTCATGAAAGATTTAGTGGATTTCCAGCTTTGTATTTTGCTTCTTTTCTCTAATAAATTCAGTGTTTAATATTTAAAAAAAAATGTATGAGCCTTATTTTTGTGCAAGGGAAGTACAGTAGTACACAGTGGAGACCATATCATCTTGTGTGCATGTGATGCAGGATGACTTAATTATGATGCATGTTTATAAACACAATTATTCAGCGGAAATAAAAGGCAATAATAATCTAAAATTCTAGCATTAATCATCATAACTGAGAAAATCATAAAGGAAACATGCAATGGAGCGGGCCATCATCACAGCCATGAAGTATGGAATTCAATTATTACTTAGGTTTGATCCGGCGAGGTATGAGACCACCCGATCTTGCATGGTCATACCCAATCGATCATTGAAGATCACTAGTCCGAAGAATCAGGAAGTTTCTCAAATTAGGGATTTGCGAATTTGGAGGTTTAGGGTTTAGATCGATTCTCAAGGTTTGATCGAGAAAGGATTAGCAAAACTGGAAAATAGAAAGGAAAAAATAATTACCTTGAAGAATTTGAAGAGGCACAAGAAGAAGTTAGAAGAAGAAGATCAAGGAAAGAGAAGAAGCACCATGAGAGAGAGAGAGAAGAGAAAAGCCACCAAAGACGTTTGCTTTTTTCATTAATAATCAACTAATTCGTTTTTAGGGCTTAACCCAATTAAATAAGCAATAAGAAAACACAAAAGTACCAAATACCCTTAAAATTTAAGTAAAAACAAATATAAAAAAAAACAGTTCGTACGTTGGCCAGGTGCCCGGTGACCAATTTGGCCGGGCGCCCGGCTAAGACAAAAATGTCCAGCAAGAAAACTGCAAAATTGCAGAATTTCGGGCGCCCGGTGACAAATTTGGCCGGGCGCCCGACCACCTTCAGAAAGGCATTTTTCTATTCTTTCAGTCGGGTCTTCTTCCATGCTACACACGTGTCTTCTATGTGCCAAATCATGTGCGTAGGGTCTTCAATGCTCCTCAATCATTGCCTAACCACAATGAAGGTATTAGTGGTGAGCGCTTTCTTCGTTGGTAAACTTGAAATGATCTTGTGTCCTCATCAACTCCCATCGGGTGAGAAAAACTCGACATTGACGAGTTAAAACTCTTGTGGTGCTCTAGTAAGTCTGGATCAACACGCTGCGATTCCGCTTCAGTCAACCACGTAGATTCAGACGGTGGTTTACGCCTCCACTTGACAAGGTATCTTTGGAAACCTCCGTCTCTCGTAAATACTATCTCCTCATCCAAGATTTCTTCAATTTCTTCTTTATGGACAATAGGTGGAGGAAGAGGTGGGAGGGGTTGTAAAGCAAAATCAGAAAAGGGCCATGGATGAGATGATGGATCAATGGTAGGATCAGGGGAACGGACTAGATCCTCTACATTAAAAGTCGGGTTAATGCCCATTTCAGATGGAAGGTTGATCCGATACGCGTTGGACCCAATTTTCTGCAATATCTTGAATGGTCCAGCACTACGCGCTTGTAATTTCTTAGCGGAACCCTGTGAGAACTGCTCTGACCTTACCCTCACCATTACATAGTCTCCTTCTTGAAAATCTTGCAATCTACGATGAGAATCAGCTGAAGTTTTATAATTATCATTACTCTTATTTATCCGTTGTCTAATATGCGTATGCAATTCATGGATATGTCGTGCAAATGCATCAGCTGATTCAGAAGACCTTTGGGTGACTGACATGGGTAGATCTATTGGCATTCTAGGTTTATACCCACTAACAACTTCAAATGGACTCATCCCTGTAGATCTATTTACTGACCTATTATAAGCAAATTCAGCAGTTGGTAAAATTAGGTCTCAAGTCCTAACATGTTCACCCACTAGACAACGTAGAAGATTTCCAAGACTTCGATTTACCACCTTTGTTTGCTCATCTGTTTGAGGGTGGTAGGCAGTAGAAAACTGTAAACGAGTACCCACAATGTGCCATAGTGTCTTCCAAAAATAACTGGTAAATCTAACATCACGGTCAGACACTGTGGTCTTAGGCAATCTATGGAGATGCACCACACCATCAAAAAAATACGAGCAATATGAGACGCGTCTGACGTTTTAGACCATGGGAGAAAATGCGCCATTTTGAAAAAACGGTCCACAGCAACAAAAATGGAATCGTGCTTTTTGATTGTCTTGGGAAGTCCCAGCACAAAATTCATACTAATATCTTGCCACGGAGCATGTGGCACTAGCAATGACGTATATAGCCCAGTGTTTTGTTTGTGTTGCTTTGCCAGTTGACATGTACGACACCGCCCTAAAACTTTGGCTACGTCTCGCTTAAGACTTGGCCAATAGAAACAATCCTCTACGAGGGCAATGGTCTTATCACGACCAAAGTGGCCAGCTATCCCTCCTGAATAAAGTTCACAGATGAGGAATTCACAAAGGTACATACGGGGAATACAAAGTCGGTCTCCCTTGAAAAGGAAACCACCTTTAAGGACATAATCGCCCGCACTACGCTGATCACTAGAGAGCGACACATAAGCACTCCCAAAATCAGGACATATGGGGTATTCATCTTTCACTTGCTCAAATCCGACTACTTTTACACTCAAAGAATTGAGCAACGTCACTCGTCTACTAAGGGCATCCACTGGTTTGTTTTCGACCCCGGCCTTATGTTTTAGGACGAACGAATATTCCTGAAGAAACGCTACCCACTTAGCATACCTTGGGTTGAGTTTCTTCTGGGAATGTAAATATCTCAAGGCCTCATGATCAAAAAACAAGACGAATTCTTGCGGTAGAAGATAGTGACGCCAATGTCTCAGGGATTACACTACCGCATAGAACTCTTTGTCATAAGTGGAGTATTTTTATTTTTCCTCATTCAGTTTCTCATTGAAATAAGTTACTGGATGACCCTCCTGGCTTAACACTCCACCTATACCAACACCAAACGCATCACACGCCACTTCAAAGACTTTAGAAAAGTCAGTTAGACGCATGACAGGAGCTTCTACCATTTTGCCCTTAATCTCCTTAAAAGCCTTGACTGCGGCTTTAGACCACACGAACTCTCCCTTTCTCATGCATTTAGTAATGGGAGCCATGATCGTGCTAAAACCCCTAATGAACCGACGATAAAAAGTTGCTAAGCCGTGAAAGCTTCGCACCTCATGAATGTTCCTCGGTTTAGGCCACTCGACTATGGCCCTGACCTTTTCAGGGTCTACGCGCATTCCTTCTGAAAACACTATAAATCCTACAAACACAACTCGACTAGACATGAACGCACATTTCTTAAGATTAGCATACAACTTTTCATTCCTAAGGACGCTACAGACCTGCTTCAGATGTTTAAGGTGTGATTCCTTAGTGGTACTGTAAATAAGAATGTCATCGGAGTACACCACTAGGAATTTTCCCATAAACGGTCTCAAGACTTGTGTCATCACCCGCATAAAAGTACTGGGCGCATTAGTCAAGCCGAAGGGCATGACCATCCATTCGTACAACTCATCTTTGGTTTTGAACGCCGTTTTCCACTCATCTCCTGGGCGTATGCGGATTTAGTGATATCCACTCTTGAGATCAGTTTTGGAGAATATAGTGGACCTCGCCATCATGTCAAGCATATCATCAAGTCTAGGTATGGGAAACCTATACTTGACGGTAATTTTGTTTATGGCGGCACAGCTGTCCACACACATGCGCCACGTGCCGTACTTCTTTGGTGTCAACAATGCTGGCACAGCACACGGGCTCATACTCTCTTGGATAAAATCATTTTGCAGAAGCTCATCAATTTGCCTCTTCAACTCTGCATGTTCTGCAGGATTCATCCTGTAGTGAGGAAGGTTCGGTAGAGTCGACCCTGGGACAAGGTCAATGGCATGCTGAATGTCCCTCATAGGTGGTAACTCATTCAGTAAATCCTCAGGAAATACATCATTGTATTCCTTTAAAACCGATGTTACCTCATGGGGTAACTCTGATGGAACCTCAGGTGTAATCTCTCTTGCCACAAGGGCATACACCATGGAATCCTCCTTAGTTTCTTTCTCAAATTCTCTTGCATTGATTATGTAAAGAGACTTAGGTTTGGATTTCCTCACTTCTTTAGGCTCACTCACCTTCTCATCCTTCTTCTTCCCTAGTGTGCTGTTAAGTGGCATAGGATTAATTTTGATCTTTTTACTAGTTATGCATGAAAGTACACACATTTGAACGGCCAAAGATCGTGACGTCATTGTCGAATAGCCACGACCTACCTAGGATAATATATCCAACATCTATAGGTATCACGTTAAACCAGAGGGACTCCTTGTATGACTCAAACTTGATAGGAACTAAACACTGATGGGTGACTAAAAGGGATGTTTTGTCAACCCAAGAAACTTTGTATGAGTCAGGATGAGGTGTGGATTTCAGCTTTAGACAATCTAAGGTGTTAGCCGAAATCACATTCTGACAACTCCCACTGTCCACTATCACCTTACAATTCTTTTCTCCACACTTGGAAAGGGTATAGAAGATAGTGTTTTGACGCTAATCAACACTACTCCCAGACTGAGCTAGTACACACCTGACTACTGCAAGCATTGCTTCTTCATCTACGCCATCTTCGTTAGTAAGCCCTCCTTCAGGGTGATACTCTTCTACTTCATAATCAACACCCTGACCATCAACACCCTCGTGGGACTCGCCTACAACTAAGGCTTTCCCACTGTTCTTCGTGGGACACTGATTGGACATGTGACCGAGATTCCCACATTCGTAGCATCTCACTTGGCTACCTCCATTAGGACCTGCACCAAGAACTCCTTTGCCCTTATCCTCCCTAGGCCTAGGCGGAACTGTCGCCTGCGCTCTAGGTTGACTACTAACGTTAGGTCTAGTTCCCTTGGAACCAAATCTAGCATTAGAGTCTCGGGACTCAAAACGTCTAATGACAGGAGCTTTCAGGTATTGCTCTAGTTCCTGCACAACTTGATATGCTTCATCCAAGTCCGTTAAGGGCCGAGTCATAAGCTCGCGCTGAAGATCCGCTCGAAGGCTCGTCTTGAAACGCGAGAGCGTTACTAGAGGGTCCTCATGGATATCACATCGCATAATAAATTCCTCAAATTTGGCGATGTAGTCAGCGACGGACATTGACCCTTGGTGTAAGGATTGTCACTGGTCAAGGAGCTTTTGTCGGTACGAGAAAGGAAGATATTTCTCCTTCAACTTCTCTTTCATCTCGTGCCAATCTGTGATAGGTGCTCTACCAATCCTTTCTACCTTTCGCTCCGTATTGGTCCAAAACAACTTGGCCTGACCCACAAGTTTCGTCTTTGCAAACCGCATTTGACGGTTTTCTGACATACCATACCACTCACAGTAGTGGTCCATGTCAGCAACCCAGTCAAGGAATGCCTTGGGATCCAGACGTCCATCAAAACTTGGGGCTTCCACCTTCACATTCTTCATCGCATGCTCATCGGGATCGTAGTGGTCTGGGTAGTCATATGTAGCTTGTGCCTCCCGCACAACACCACGACTAGCTCCACGTCCCCTACCACCATGTCTTCCACGTATGGGAACACACTCCTCAATGATTTCTCTTACTTGAGAGTGTGTTTTCCCCAAGAGTAGGGTTCTCCCTTTGGGATGTCTCCAATTACTCGACTTTATTCATGGTGGTGGTATCTGGGTACTTAAACGGGCGAATTCATTCTTTTGTCTCGTTTCCATTGTAGTTATCTTTTGCATCAATTGAGCAAGTTTCTCAGATAACTGCTCGTTGTTCATGATTGGTTGAAGTCTAAAACCTCTACCTTTTCTCGTGGGCATACAACTAAGACTTGAACCAAACACTACCCAACTAGACTACTAGGTGTTACGACTTACAAGATGAATGCGATGAATGCAAAATTAATATGAACTGACACAATTAAGTTAAGACAGGAAACAATTCAAATCTGGAAATTTTCCAAATTAGGAAACTTTCTAAAATTGAAAAGTTTCTAAAATCGGAAACTTTCTAAATCTGGAACCTTCCTAAATTAGATCTAAAAATCAAAACCCTAATTTGATAACTCGATCTAGACAAAACCATGCAAGCCTATTCTCTGATACCAAATTTGATGCAGGATGACCTAATTATGATGCATGTTTATAAAACAATTATTCAGCGGAAATAAAAGGCAATAATAATCTAAAATTCTAGCATTAATCATCATAACTGAGAAAATCATAAAGGAAACATGCAATGGAGCGGGCCATCATCACAGCCATGAAGTATGGAATTCAATTATTACTTAGGTTGGATCCGGCGAGGGATGAGACCACCCGATCTTGCATGGTCATACTCAATCGATCATTGAAGATCACTAGTTCGAAGAATCAGGAAGTTTCTCGGATTAGGGATTTGAGAATTTGGAGGTTTAGGGTTTAGATCGATTCTCAAGGTTTGATCGAGGAAGGATTAGTAAAAGTGGAAAATAGAAAGGAAAAAATAATTACCTTGAAGAATTTGGAGAGGCATAAGAAGAAGTTAGAAGAAGAAGATCAAGGAAAGAGAAGAAGCACCATGAGAGAGAGAGAAGAGAGAAGCCACTAAAGAGGGTTGCTTTTTTCATTAATAATCAACTAATTCGTTTTTAGAGCTTAACCCAATTAAATAAGCAATAAGAAAACACAAAAGTACCAAATACCCTTAAAATTTAAGTAAAAACAAATATAAAAAAAAACAGTTCGTACGTTGGCCGGGCGCCCGGTAACCAATTTGGCCGGGTGCCCGGCTAAGACAAAAATGTCCAGCAAGAAAACTGCAAAATTGCAGAATTTCGGGCGCCCGATGACAAATTTGGCCAGGGCGCCCGACCACCTTCAGAAAGGCATTTTTCTATTCTTTCAGTCGGGTCTTTTTCCATCCTACACATGTGTCTTCTATGTGCCAAATCACGTGCGTAGGGTCTTCAATGCTCCTCAATCATCGCCTAACCACAAGGAAGGTGCTAGTGGTGGGTGCTTTCTTCGTTGGTAAACTTGAAATGATCTTGTGTCCTCATTAGCATGAGTAGCTGCCATTGGATGGGTAGGAGCCAGGTATGTATGGGCTTAGCAATACCTTCCACATTATTAGATTTCTTGCACCAATTTCCCTCTAATCCCTATTCATGTTCCATCTCTGTCTCGCTTCTAAGCTTATTTTTAGCAATAAAGTGTATATGACATATATCTCTAACCCTTATTATCACTATGTAGAAAGCACAATAAACCATATTTATCTTATCATTGAATATATGCAAGTATTTATATCATCAATTGAATTTGCATCAGATTGTGGACATTCATCTCAGGGCTATGTCTTCAACCCGTCAAAGCCGACAGGTTGTCCAGGTCATTTTGATACATGGCCGATGAGAATCAGAGATACATAGGGGATGTGGCATGGAAACATCATTAGCATGGATTTTACACATGAAACTACAGAATCAGACACGATACAATACAGATACTATAAGTATTTTGAAGTATCCAGGTATTCATAGCATATGGCCTGAGGTTGGAAACTTGGGATTATGTCATGTTAGATTTTTTTTTTTTTTTTCTCTTGAAGGATATAATGTCGTGTTGGAGTTTCTTAGTCATTTTTTGCTGGGTTCATAATCAGCTGAAACCATTGAACAATCAAATTGAATTAAGGCTTTTGCAGCATTTATTCATAACTCCATTTTTTATCCACTGTCTTGACCAAAAGGGTTTTGAGTGGAAGCTCGGAGACTTAGTGGGGTGGAGGCTTCGACAGCACATGATTCATCAGCGGTGTCAGCCAATCAGGCCCTAAGTTTTGGATTTGATTAGTGACTTAGTTTGTTTCTTTTCGTCATATACCATAAGATTCTAACAATGTTTCCAATAACTTTGCTAAGGAGTCTCCAAGCCAGCTCTTTCTGTGGGCAGCCTCAGCCTATCATTTATTTATTTTATCTTTTTATCTTTTATTAATTCTTTGATCCACCTTTGTTCTTCCAATAAAGCTGTTAATTATATAACGAAATGATTGTTTAGGCTGGCAATGGAGAGAATGAAAGGATTCTCATCCTGATCAAATGTAGGGTATTTCTCCCTGCTTCAACCAATAAAATCAATCTGCATGTTCTGTGACTCATGAGATCATGACCTTAGTTTCATGAAGTGGGAACAAGGGATACATGATTCTTGAAATTTCAAGATGAAAGAATGCCTAGCAACCTTATTAAATTGACATTAAAGAATTGAAAATAGTCATACGCTTAAAACAGCAAATCTTATTTAGTGTCTGTATCTATAGAAGTTCCGTTATGGAGCCTGTACCTTTGAACCCATTGGTTATGGATGAGCTAACAAGGCATTTGCAGGAAGAGATTCCATAATGTATGTTGTTTGCAGATGACATAGTTGTGATTGACAAGACGAGGGTGGGCATAAACACAAAGCTAGATTTATGGACGGGTGCTTTAGAATCTAAAGAATTCAAAATTAGTGGAACCAACAATAGGTAATATGGAGTCATGGACTGCAATTTTAGTAATGATTAGAGTGAAAACAATCAATCAGTTAAGATTGCTGACCAAGAAACTTCCCAAATGACCACTTTCGATACCTTCGGTCAGTAATTTATGAGAGTGGAGAGATTGAGAAGGATGTTACCCATAGAATTCAAGCTGGGTGGAACAAATGGAGACGTACTTCTAGAGTTTTATGTGATAGTCGTGTACCACAAAAACTGAAAGGGAATATATATATATATATCTATATATATATATATATATATATATATATATATATATATATATATATATATATATATAGGAGAGCTCTAAGACCAGCCATGCTTTATGGGACAGAATGTTGGGCAGTTAAGGAACAACATGTTCATATGATGAGTGTAGCTGAAATGAGGATGTTGAGATGGATGAGTGGCAAGGCAAGGATAGAATTAGAAATGATTGCATTCAAGGGAACTTAGCAGTTGCACCAATAGGTAATAAGATGAGAGAAAGTAGACTTCATTGGTTCGGTCACGTGCAATGGAGAATAAGAACTGCACCGGTTAGATTCGAATGAGTGAGTTGGTACGGGTTGAAGGCTCTAAAAGGGCAAGAGGAAGGCCCAAAAGGACGTAGATGGAAATAGTAAGAAAAGACTCGATGACCTATGCTCTAACTAAAGGTATGGCCAAGGTATTCTGTAATGGTAACGGTGGCTGTAACAGCCACCACCGTTACCTTTACAATACGGGTCGTAATGGCTGTTATGGCCCAAGCCACCACCGTTACCTTTACGATATGGGTCGTAATGGCTGTTATGGCCCTCATAATGGCCATTATGGTTTCTTTTTTTATTAAAAGAAAAAACCTGAAAAACATGTATCTACCCATAACGTTGAAAAAAAAAAATCTAAAAAACCTGTATCTACCTCGTAACAAACCATTACAGAGCTGTTATGACCTTTACAGGGGGTGTAATAGGCCATTAATGGTGCTTAAATGTCAATTTTTGCAAAACAGCAATTATGACCATTACGACCCCGTAACGTGTAACAGTTGCCACCGTTACCTTTATGTAACAGCCTTTACGGCCCCGTAACAGCCTTTATGACACACCATGGGTATGGCCCTTGATAGAGTGGAATGGAAGAATAGGATTCATGAAGCTGACTCCAAGTAATTGGGATAAGGCTTAGATGATGATCTATAGAAACCTTAGTATATCCATATTCTGCTAAGAAAGGTCTTTGCAAACTAGCTGTGCTTAGGCAACCTCTCATCTTTCCTTTTTTCTTTCTTTCTTTCTTTCTTTTTTCTTTGATGTGCTTTTGCCCTATCAACAAATTTGTTAATTATTTAAAAAATGCTTGTTTCCTCTAGCAACAGAGAGAGTCAAGTATTCTCATTGTACTAAAAGGTAGAGTAGGCTGTTTTTCCTTTATTCAAGCATTACAATCAATCTACGTGCTCAGTGACTCATGAGATAATGACCTTAGTTTAGGTGAAGCGGGAACAAGGACTCGGTGATTTTTGAAATTTCAAGATGATGGAATGCCTACGTTAGCAACTCTATTAAACTGGAATTAAAGAATTTAAATATTCACACATTTAAAGACAGAAATTAACTTATCGAGTGCCTGTATTCATAAAAACTTGGAATATCCATATTTGAAAATAACACAGAACTAGAAAAAACAAAACCAGTAGAATAATATGTAGTCTTTGTTTATTCATGGCAGTGGCAATTGACAGTAGCAACAAGGAGGTTTGGAAGCAAAAGCAGGACAGAGCTTCTGAAGCAGGAGTGGCACATCGCATAGAATAATAGAAGTCTCCTACCATGATCATGATAGCTAGTGGAAGTAACAATGCATTTCAAGGATGAGGTTTATATGATGATTGAAAGACATGGAATTTTTCTTCAACCAATGAAGTTCCCAATGATACAGACAGGGACCGTGCCTTTGGCTAACCTCAGTTGTTCACAAGGTGGGCCTTATCATGGGATCAATGCCCCAAATCTCCTCTAGCAGATGGTCTTAGCCGTCCAATTGGTCGCTTGAAATGAGATACAGCCAATGCTAAGCATTTAATGGCCATCCAATCAGATGGTTAGGGTAACACAATGACAAAGATCATGATGAGGCCCACCTCCAAACTGTTCGCATCAGCAAAAGGTGCCCACCCCTTGTACAGTTTATCAGGCTGAAGAAAATGTTCAATCAAGCATCACATGTTTACTCTTCAGGATGCCCATTCAGCTAATAGAAATAGCAAAAGGGTTGCAAACATACTCTGACGCTAGAATTTGCTCAAACAGTACCCTGACCATGTCAAGTCCACGCTTCACTCTGAGTAGGTTCCGAGAATGGCTGCCAGCTTTTCTTACACAGTTTTGTTCAATGTCATGATTGAGCAAGGCTTGTAATGTACCGATCGACTTTGATGCTTTTTGGAGATCAACAACCTGTTATTGACAAGGAATAATACAGAAGAATCATCGTCTTAGTTATGAGAATAAAGGTCAAAAAACCATGAAAAGTCCACACAAAACAAATCTACCAATCTAACATTTCAAGATAAGGGGAAACAAAAAATCTTCCAATCTACATTCAACCCATACGGAAGTGGCTGGCATCGTAAATAAGAACAAGGATATGGAGATCAATATCAATGTTCAAAACCCAGACCAGATCATATGGTTGTTGCAGTATGCACTGGAACTGGCCACAAAACAGGTTGTCGCTTATAAACCCATCCCTAGCAAGTAACCATTCAGACCATCCAGGTCAAGTGGTCCAACCACACAGGTCGTCCATTTTCATCCAATTTGATGGATGGATGAACCAACAATTTTATTCGACTGGCCATGCAATATGGGGCAGATTGTTGGGAAACTATAAAGCAAGATGGGCAAGGAATGCGCTTTGTAAGAATAGCCATCCTAAGTAACATAAAGGCTAACCCCGATAGGAGATAAAACATAGATAACCAATTGAGATGGTCTCTTCATGAACTATGAAAACCAAAGATGATTCCAGTAAGAAGAGGAACCTTGATTAGATTTGCAAGGCGTGAAAGGGGCATGAACAGAAAACCTAAGAGGACATGGATCAAGGTTAGTCATACGGGACATGTAGACATGTTCAGTTACCAAGTAAAGGCCTTAGATAGGAACTACCGATGAAATCCGATTCATGAGTTGACCCCGAATGGCTGGGAGTCCAAGAAAAGACGGATGATGATTTTTTTGAGGCGTAATATTTGCTATCCTCATCGAAGTGGTGCAACTCGGGCAGATTGGGTCAGATTGATGGTCAACCCAAGTCCAACCGACCTCAAGAGCACCCAACTCACAACCCGACACGACCCAAATTCCAATCCGAGGTGTCCAACTTGAATTCCTCTATACTCAACCCTAAACCAACCAAACCAAACCCGACCCAAATACATGTGATTATTCTTGAACCTGGTCTAACCCAACCAAAATTCAATCCGAACTGAACCGGATTTTATTTTCCCAACCCTAACCTGACCCGAGAACCCTAACAACGTGACCTGAACTCCGGTTGACCCAAACCCAAGTTGCAGCCCTATCTCAATGCTTATAACTCACCTCTTACGCCTTTAAAAACCTAAATTGAGCATCCAAAATGCTGTCTTAGATTATGGTGTTGCCTAAGATGGCTTGGTGTATTAAATTTGTTATGCAATTCACAGGCAATGATTATGGTATACAAAAAATGTGTGTTTTACAGCATCTTCAGGTGTCCCTAAAAAGGACAATGAGCAGGATACTTTTCTTCCCAAAACAACATCCTATGTTCTTCAGGTAGTGGCTGAAACATATCAGATACTGATTTAGGGAAGAAATGGCGGAAGACCAGTATCCCCCCTATTTCGAGTCCAGTTCCAATTAGCCTTTTGAACGTTTGATCATTGATCATTTCCTTTCCAACTGTCCATTTCATATGCACCAACTGGATGATGGGGCTGGCTGATTAACTGATTTTCAGGCCCACAAAAGGGCCAATGATTTGGATGGTCTCGACTGATGCGTGCATATGACATGTGAACTGCAGGTGCATTGGTAACACTCCCTTGAAGTGTGGAAAACTCACACCATAATCTAAATCCCTTATCAAGTAGAACATAGATATTTCTTCAAAAACAAAGGTGGAAGAGAAATTAAAGCTTAAAATAGCCACAAATTCTAGCTGTTGACAATTGAAAATTTCTGACCATTGATTTCCCAGTTTCAGAGATCATCAACCAAATCACCAAAATCAAGAAAGCCGAAGAAAACTACTGTAAATTATTATTATTATTATTTTTTTTAAAGATGGTCGACAAAAATCACTATTGAATACTGGTCACTGATTTCTAGGGAAATTTCTAGCCATTGATTTTCCAGATTGTGGACAAAAAACACCAAAAATGGAGTAGCAACTCATAGCAGCTAGCATATGTTATAATAGAAGTCTTCGATTCATAGCCATCGAGGCGTTGATTGTCAAGATCGGAGGATTGAAGGAAACAGACAGAGGCGAAGAGATACCTTGGCGACGTAATCCATCTCAGCGAACTTGAAAGCGATCCCTAAGCAAGAGAAGAGAACGGAGACGTGGGAGCAGGCGGTGGAGAAGGGAGCGACCTCCATTTCTAGGGTTTGGGAATTTACAGTCGCTGCCAGATCTTTGAAAGCTTCTGATATCTTCTTCAGCGGCTTCTCTTCGTTCGCCATCGCACAAGCTCCACAGAGAGCGAGAGCGAGGGGGAGAGTTTTGGAGGACGCGGATTCCCTACGACGCGTCGTGAACAAAAATATGTGGGGCCCACTTGATGTCGACGTGTCATCCAGGTCCGTCCATCAGGGCGCGGATTAGGTACTTCTCCCGCCTGTCCCAAGCTCGGAACAGGCTAGGGCTCTGAGGCCACCGTGATGTATGGATCTTATCCACACCGTCCATTATTTTTCCATGTCATTTTAGGTTATAAGCCCAAAAAAAAGGCAGATCCAAGGTTCAAGTGGGCCACACCACAGGAAGCAGGGGTGTTAATGATGCTGACCGTTGAAACCTTTTTAGGGCCTACCGTGATGTTTATTTTCCATCCAACTTGTTCATAAGATCATAGAGATATGGATGAAGGGAAAACACAAATATCAGCTTGATCCAAAACTTCCTGTGGCACCCAAGAAGCTTTCAACGGTCAGAGTTTATTCCCCATTTCATGGTCCACTTGATCTTGGATATGCCCCACATGGAAAAATAATGAACGGTGTGGATAAGATCCATACATCATCCAAGGTCATTCCGACTTGGATGAACTGAAAACACAAAGAAAACACAAAAATGCAGCTTGGTACAAAACTTTAGTGGCCGTGAGAATGTTTCAATGGTGGTCGTTCCATCCATACTTTTTCCCCTCGTGTCGCTTACTAGAGTTTTGAATCTGCCTGAGTTTCTTCACACGTCCGAAAAGAATCTTCAAAAAGATGTACGGAGTGGATTTCTCACAAGCATCACAGTGAACCCCCTAACTTCCATAGCAGGAAGCAAATCCGCCTCCACGGCCCGACGGCCGGTCGTACCACGCCTGTATCTAGCCGCGTCCTCTGTGGGTCTATACTAATTTATCTGTTTATCTACGCCGTCCGTCCATTTTCTCATATCATTTTAAGGTATGAGACTAAAAATTAGGCAGATCCAATGCTAAAGTGGACTGCACCACAGATCTCTTGCATTTAACGCTTTGTGCATTTAAGGCGACCGAAGCTTACTTGGTGTGGTCCACTTGAGTATTGGATTTGCTTTACTTTTGGGTTCATTCCTTAAAATGATCTGATAAATTAGACGAACGTCATGGATAAACATATACATTACAGTGGGACCCACAGATTTACCCAAACGCCGCTAGAGACGGCGGGTAGGTACGCGGATTAAGTGCTCCCCCAGCATAACTGCGGGCGCGACTTGGGTGAGACCCCGGAACCAGCGATGTGGGTGGGATCCTGAAACTAGGGCCCACCTCGATGTATTCGTTGTATATCCATGCTGTCCATCTGTTTCTTCAGATTATTTTAGGACGAAGTACCAAAATTCAATCACATAAAAATTTTAGGTGGACCACACCACAGGAAGCAGTGCTCATTGAACTACTATCATTAAAAACTTCTTGGAGTCCTCCGTAATGTTTATTGACGATCCAATATGTTGATTAGGTCACATAGGCAGGGATGAAAGGAAAAAAATAAATATCAGTTGATAGAAAGCTTTTGTGGCCCACAAAAGGGTTTTAATGGTCATTAACCAGTTTTTCTTATTGTGTGGTCCACCCGAAATTTTCATCTGCTTTATTTTTTGTACCATGTCATAAAATAAGTAAAAAAAGAAGATGAACGGCATGGATATACAATTAATACATCGAGGTGGGCCCTAGGTTCAGGATCCCACCCACATCGCTGGTTCGGGGTATCACCCAAGTCGCGCCCCATAACTGCCTAGAGACGTACGGGCTTTGTGGATACAAACGTATGTATATGTTTTATCCGCACTCTCCATTCATTTTGACATATCGTTTTAGGGCATGAGCTCAAAAATAAGACAAATTGGTGGCTCAAATGTACTATTGAAAGCTTATAGTTAAAAACTTCTTGGCGCCAGGGAAGTTTTGGATCAAGCTGACATTTATGTTTTCTCTTCATCCATATGGTTTATATATTATGAACAGGTTGGATAGCAAATAAACATCACTGTGTCCCAGGAACTTTTCAACGCGGGGAGAACTTATGGCCAGGTTGGATGGCAAATAACATAACAGTGGGCTTATTAACTTTTCAATAGTAGGAGTTCAATCCCCAATGCCTCTGTGGTGTGGTCCACTTCAGCCTTCAATCTGCCTCCTTTTTGGGCTCATGATCTAAAATGATATGTCAAAATAGATGGACAGTGTGGATAAAGAGTCCGGATCCTTTGCAGTCCATGTAATAGCATTGGTTTGCAACCACATCACATTGGTCAGACAACCATATCACATTGGTTTGCAACCTGATCATACTGACATCATGCTGTGATAAAATAATAGACTAATAAAAAAGTTACAGACAGGGATTTCGGAATTACAGAATCCGTTCCCCTCACGGCCCAATTTGGGGCCCTTAATTTTCGTGGGCCACTATGTGGATGGGCTGTAGGCCGACTTGATTTTGGTGGGCCACTATTTGGATGGGCTGTAGGCCGAAAATTGAATGTGGATGTTTGCTTTAATAACTCCTTTTGGGGACCACACGATCGGATGGCTATGGACAACAGTGTATTTTCTAGTGACAAATAAATATATTAGCTTCTTAATTACTCATTGAGTGCTTGGGAATATGTCTATCCAAAGTGGGGTCCAACAAATCAACGACTGGGATCTCTCAACCATGGGCCCACTCGCAGAAACTGACAAGGGAGTCTACAGCGCATACCCTTGGTTCAAGGATCAAACGATTCCGCTTCCGGACTGCGTAATATGGACGCAGATTGCCTGTGCCCTTGGGTCCACGAAGTTCCACTAGTCAAAAGCTGTGTGCAGCCCACAGAGATGCTGATGACAATTCCACTCCGTCCATCAGTTCTGCAAGACCACAGTAGCATCTCTGCAAGTGGGCCCCACACAGCTTACATAGCATCAAAAGATGCTTACAACTGAAGCATGTTGGGAATTCGTGGCTCTCTTTGCTTTGCTTGACCGCCTAGGCGCATTGTTTGCTTGAAATAATCAGATTCCAAATAGCTAAGCACGAGAAGAAAAAAAAGAAAGAAAAAGAAATCCATCCATATGGGTTGGTATTACCTTGTCTAATAAAATCCATCGATGGGGGTTGGTATGACCTTGTACTGGTTAGAAAACTTCAGCCAAAATTTTTAAAACTGTAAAAATGTTTTCTAAACTGTGCCCCACCTGACGAGTGGATCAAACTGATTCTTGGGCGAGGGCATCAAAACAACCAGACGATGTTCTCGCGAGATACCCACCACTTCCTTCGCTTATTAATTGTAAGGTAGGCTTCTACCCGGCCTCACATACTAACCTTCTTCCAAATATTTACAACAATACAGATAAGAGGTATTATTCACTATGAAATCCAATGTGCTGTAATTTGAGAAAGTGGAGCCATGTTACATCATTTCCATCAAAACTCAAAGCATGCATATTTAACAATAGAAATATTCATGTCCCTTATTAATAAATATATAGCATGCATCTCAAGGGTCAATCTCTGAATGTTATGAATGTTGTTTGATTGGGAAGTTCTTTCCATAAGAAAAATATTTCCCTTCTTAATGACAACCAAAACTTGATATCTCAAATGATGAAATCTAAAACAAAACTGGAGATCCGAATAAACTACAGCAATTGTTCCTTTTCTCGATCAAATGATAAAAACCATAGAAATATTTGTGTCGCTAACACTAGCATATAACAAGTTACAAACATGCCCAGTATGTACCACTGTTTTATGTTTTCGGCTCACTAACAAAACCTGCTTCACAAGCTGGGACAAGGCTATGATGATGATTCAACTCAACAATATAAAAGGTGGCCACTGGTTCGACTCAACAAAAGGAATTCAAAGGCATATCCCATCCTCTTCTCTCTTCTATAAAATGAATACTCAAGACCATTATAGAATGCTTGGACCAAAAGGTTGAATCTCATGAGAAAAGGAAAAGACCACACTAGATGGCATTATTGAATGAGAAAGTACAAGATGATAAGAAGAATCAGAAATGACAAGAAAGACTTAGAAACTGTGTTTCTACTACAATAAACCGGGACGCTTGGGGGCTCATTGCAAGAAATTACTAAAAAGGAAAGAGAACCCAAGTATACACTAGCGATCATAAATTTTGAGTCCAAGGCTATAGTTTCATCATATGACACTTTTTGGGCATACTTGGGTTCTACTATCTACATTTAAAATACGTTGTAGGGGTTTCAAGACATGGAAGTGAAATAATGAGTATTGATTCATTCTCACGGGCAATGCTTGGTTGGTTATTGTGGGAGTTGGGACTCCATCTTGCACTTTGCTAATGGACAACTTTTCCATCTTCTAACCATTTTGTGTATAGTAGTAGACACTACTTCTACTTTGAGACTTGATCATATGGAATTCTCTTTAAGTTTTCATGATGAGACCTTTAATATTTCATTACATGATGATAACCACTGATATGCCATCATCTAATGGCTCAATATTTTAGAGAAAGTGGTGATTTTACATGGTATCGGTAATACATTCTTCCATGGGTGGGCCACAAAAATCAAGTCCGGTCCATGGTTTGGGAAATCAAGCCCGGCCTGTTTATGGTGTGAGTGTCCCTCCACTCTTGTCTAGTATGTTCTGTGCGGAGTTCCACCCCGCACATGTGGGGGAGTCCTCTAATGGCTCGAGCTTTTAGATCAAGTAGTGATTTGACGTACATGATTATATTATTGGGAGCTGACCCCAATTAGTTGGGATAATGATGATGATAACATGATAATACTATTGGTGCTAGAAGTAGATCATAAATGGCCTCCGTCCACTTAATCTTGATGCTTCGATAGTGCAGTAACTAGTTACACAGTGATTGGCCTAAAAGGCAGTTTGGAAAGAAATTTTACATCATTATGGAATTACTGTTTAGGCACATTTGTCGAGGCAAACTAGAGAGATTGAGAGTCTACTTAGCATTCTCGATTAGTTTGCTTAGTCTGATCTGGTATCTTGTGTTAAACTTCACAAAAGGAAAGATGAGGTTTTGGGCCTAATTCATTCAAATTAATGTGGTCATGTCAAATGAATCACTGTTGTTTGTTAGAGATTTTTAATTATATTTGTTGATGAAAACAAATGATATAGGTATCATCCTGATCAAGAATAAGTCATATGTTCTTCAAATGTTCATGACCATGCAATAGAGGCTGTGGGTCAATTACAGCCGGTTTGGCAACGTGGATTTGAGCGTATTTGAGCGCATTTGGAATCCAAAAGTTAAATTTTTTTAAACGTTTGGCAGCAAAATGAGAGGGCGGGGATTCCGATTCCAATGAGCATCAACACCATTTTTCTGATGGATTCCGGCACTGGAAGATTAAAGCAAACCCAAAACGTGCGGTAACATTTGATGGTGGTAGGGCTCAACGGTGTAGGTGGGCCCAACTGTGATTTTTATGTGAAATCCACTTTGACCACCAGGTGCTTCATCCATTGCTAGACTCAGGACCCAAAACTCAGCCTCATTCTTAATTTAAGTGGACTACACAATTGGAAATAGTGTGTAGGGCAGCACGGACCCTCCAAAACGTTTTGCTTGGTATGACCCACCTCAATTACAAATGAGCCCGATTTTTGGGACCCATGCCTAAATTTTAGTGTGACATCTAATGGTTGGAATGGATTTCATATAACTATCACGGTGGGCCTTGTGAAAATCAAGGGTGGATGTTTCTCTCCCAACCGTTTCCTTTGGTGTGGCCCACCTAATCACAAGTCACCCTAAATGTTTTTTTTCTGGGCATAATGTTGGATGACTCATCTAATGGTAGGAGTGGATTTTAGGTACACGTCATTGTGGCCCAAATTCAACTGTCGGGCCATATATATCTTTCATACGTTTTTTTTTTTTTTTTTTTTTTTTTTCATTTTACCCTTATAATGTGAGTTTGCTATACAAGATGGGATACACAAACTCTCTGCCATGATAGGTGCCTCGTAGTACACAAACTCTATGTCGTGATAGCTGTTACCTAGCTAGTAACACATCAGTGGGTCTTTCCCTCACCGTAGGTCCCACCTTAATGTATGTGATGTATATCTACACCGTTAACACTTTGGTTCATAATCACCATTGTTGCTTGCACTGTTTGAATCATCTCCATTATTATCGAAATATCCCCAATATTATTTCTATCTCTGCTCAGCAATACTGATAACACTGATAGTGATACTGATAATATTGATAGTATCAGAAATTCTAGGTATCGACGATGTATCACTAAATATCGCCAATGTATCGATATCGTCGATATTTTCGGCTGTTTAAATTCCAGGCATCGCTTATATTACAAATGCATTAATACTGCCGGTATATTACCAATATTTTCTACTGTGTAAATTCAAAGTGTCGCTCGTATCACTAATGTATATGCAATATTTCGATAATATCACCAAAAAATTGTATATTAAAAAATTCTCATTTCATATTTTTTTATGGGCGCATGCTTGTATGTAGCGTTCGATTTGTCAATGATAATATTAATAATATCACAATATTATCATTATCATGACACAGAGATATCAAGACCACAATCTTTCATTTCTTTTCAGTTGTTAATGATTTGTTGGGAAATATCGTGTGTTGCTGATATTCTGAAAAATTAATGGATGTTTGGATGAAAGGTAAAAGGTTGGATAGATAGAAGGGATGGATGAGATGGTTGGACTGATTACTTACAACAACACATGCTTAAAGGGCCCCATTAAATAGAAACCTATTATGTATGCATTCTATTGACAATTTTTTTATTCATAAATATGTGAATGTGTATTTTAGTATCTCTTGAGGTTTCACTGAAAAATTCCACAAATTTTCTCATTTCCCCATATTTTTAGTTATCAGCGATATATAATATTTTTGGTGATATTGATATTGTTTTGGTATCCCCAGCTAGTAAAACTTGTAGCAATATCGAAACTTCGAGCAAGGGTTGCTTGTTGTGTGATCCACTTGAGATTTGGATCTGCTTAATTTCTGGTATCATAACTTAAAATGAGCTTAAGAAACTTATGGACGAATGGATACAACACATGCCTCACGGTGGGTCCCACTATCAGGGAAACACACCTACCGAGTTACTTGGGCAACACCTAATCCACTCTTGTTGCCAGTTGGCTCTCCTGGTTGACTCCAAAAGGGGTCAACAATGCATGTTAGCCCACCATGATATTATGTGAAATCCACTTTGACCATTAGGTGCTTCACCCATGGTAGACTTAGGGCCTAAAAATCAACCTCATTTGTAATTTAGTTGGACTATATGATCGGAAACCACATACAGGCAACTAGGCCCCTCCAAATTGTTTTCCTTGTTGTGAAGCACCTCAATCATGGATGGCCTCATTTTTGGAATCATGCCTAAATTTTTGTGTGGCCTCTAATGGTTGGAGCGGATTTTATATAATCATCACAGTGGGCCTTGTGAAAAATCAAGCATGGATGTTTCTCCCTCAATTGTTTCCTCTAGTGTGGCCCACTTGAGTTACATGTCAACATGGGAGTGGATTTCACGTATGCATGACTATGGCATCCTAGATGGATTGTCATTGACCTAGAACTTTTGAACCTATTCAAAAGTAGCATTTGCATGTTTGTGGCCCCACTTTTGTGGCTCACTTGAGGCCTGAAATTACCTTAAATTTAACCGAAGTGTATGTTTTGATGGACTTATATTATAATTATTATATACAATGTTACACATGAACACCATTTTAAATATTGTAGATGATTTAGTTAATTAAATTTAGGCCTCTGCGAATATAATACGGGATCACAATACTTTCGTGACACTGGCTACCAAACAAAAACTTTGGATTCCAATGCATTCCACCTACAAGATGCCAAACACAGTTAAGGATTCCAAATGCATTGGATTCCAATGTATTTGGTACTTGGAATCCAATGCATTCCAAATACAAGCAACCAAACGAGCCCATTGGGAACAAGATTAAAGATTTTATTGCATGGATCTTCTACCTTGGTGCTACTCTGCTTTAAATCACACTTTGGAATTGCTCTCCAACTATTGATTCTTTGTTATCTATACCTACTAACATTTTGAAACGGATGCTTTGCCGCTCTTGCACTCAAATATGTTGCCACTTCATTTTATGATTTGTGCAACTATAGATGAAATGCCTCAAAACTGAAAGGGGCAGTGATTATGTGGGGAATATGCTCTTTAATGGTGCGTTTTTGCCACAACGATATGGACAATTGGGAGGATATAGTAGGATTGTTCCTGTTTAATGGAGAGGATCTAAACCAACAACAATTGCAACAACAGGGAATGGGATAGGAAATAAACCAAGCTGTGAATCAACAGGATGAGTTTGCAGCAGGGGAACTCCCAGCCTCATATGAGCATCAGCAGGGAATGGGACAGGAAATGAACCAAGTTGTTAATCAATAGTATGGGTTTTTTGTTGAGGAACTCCCAACCCAATACGAGCATCAGCAGGGAATGGGACAGGAAATAAAGTAAGTTGTCAATCAACAAGATGAGTTTGCTGCAGAGGAACTACTCCCAGCCCAATACGGGCATCAACAAGGAATGGGACAGGAACGCCCAACCCAATACGAGCATCAAGAGCTACTTCAGCAGTTGAAGCTTCAAGGGAACCAAATCAGGTAGTTATGGCAGACGTTCTAGAACTTGGAGGGCCAGTGGGGCCAACAACAGCTGGTCAAGTCCTTTACCAGTGTGAATGTTAAAACTGTTATTGAGAAAGTGTTAGGTGAGACTCGGAACGTTGTGAGCAACAATGCGGTTGAATAGCTGAAGAAATTTTTAAACATTATGGGCCGGTTTGGATGCTACCAAATAAGTTACTTTTCGACTGAACTTAAGATGGTAAGTTACTTTTGGCACTTAAGTTCGTTTGGTAAGCATAATTGAAAAGTAACTTCTCTTAAAAATTACTTAATAAGTATTTTTTTTAGCTTTTTGACTTTTGAGTTTTCTACTTATCTCTCTCATGTCAAGCTTTTGCTCTTTTTTTTTTTTTTTTTGGGTTAGTATATACCCACATTGTTAGTCACCCTCCAATGTTAATTAACCACTCTCCAATGTGGCTTTTCTACTTATCTCTCCAGGTCATGCCACATATCAAAGTTCTCTCTCAATTACTGCTCTCTCATACTGTCCATATCAAAGGTGGGGCTCACACAGTGGACGGCCCACATCAAAGATGGGCCCTACATTAATTGGTGCAAGATCCAATCCACCAATCAGGTTGATCTGATCTTCTAAATCTTTCCCAAACATGGTTCTAGTCCACTCACCATCTGGACCGACTATTGGAAACAAGTGAATGGGTTAGAAAACTTCAGCCAAGTCTTCTAGAGCCGTAAAATTGTTTTGCAGACTATGGCCCACCTGACCAGTGGATCAACCTGATTCTTGTGCCACGGCATCCATATAGTGGTCCCATTCTGATGGATGGAATTTATCTCGGACCAATCGTGCTATGCTAGCACATGCATGGCATGTACATGAGGATTAGAAAAGCTCCTTCTGTTAGGAAAACTGCCTTGACGCTTAGCTTTTTCTTTTCATGTCAATATGTTGCTTATTATATGTAGATTTGAAATTTTCTTTCGAAAGGTTACTTATTAATGTGTTATTACCAAACATACTTATGTACTTATTGGTTGATGAGTATGTTGTTTACCAAACATACTTATCTGCTTAATAAGTAAAAACCAAGATAAGTAACTTATCTGTTAAGTAGCTTATCTTAAATAACTTACAATCCAAACGGGCCCTATATGCGCGAAAGTTCTCCAGATGTATGTAGAAGTGAAAATTTTCAATTTTTTCTTCTTAGTTGTAAATTTTCTTATTTCAGTTTTTTTTTTTTTTTTTTCATGGGGCTCCAAATAACAGAGATTTATTAGGCAGTAGGCAAAAAAAATAGCCATATAGAAAGTGCAATCAAAGTAATCACCGCAGAAACCACATCCCTACATGTTGTTGCATACGTCTTAGTGTCGCGTATACTAAGGAGAAGCCAGGTCAGCGCATGACTTGACAATGATTATTTCATCATGATGGCCAGGACGCTGAGCATATCAGATGATAAGAGGGGGAGAGAGAGAGAGGTACAATTACCACCAATTTGCAAGTCACGGTCATCTCTCTTTTCTGAATGCATGCTACAAACGCACAGTTTAAGGGTGTTAGATTTCTCAATTCCCTTGTAAATACTCATGAATGGATAATAATTATATACTTTTGTATTTGCAGCATATTTTCTAGTTTGATGTTATCAGCCATGCTTTTTTAATGGAGTATGTCTCTAAACCCCAGGCGAAGAGTGTAAATAGTGTTGGGCCTACTGTAATGTGACTTATGCACGCCATCCATCCCTTCCATTAGCTCATTCTAGGGCATGAGCCGAAAATGAGGCTAATCCAAAGCTCAAGTGGACCACACCATAGGAAATGATGGGAATTGAACGCATACCGTTGAAAACTTTTAGGGGCCTAGAAGTTTATGGATGAAGCTAATATTTGTGCTTTCCCTTTATCCATGTCCGTGTGACCTTATGAACAGGCTAGATCACAAATAAACATCAATGTGGGCCCCAAGAAGAAAACAACTTACAATGGTGGACGTCTTTAGGACCACCATTTCCTATGGTGTGGTCCACTTGAGCTTTGAATTTACCACATTTTTTAGCTCATGCCCTAAAATGTTTTGGTAAGATGGATGGATGGCATGGATAAGTCACATACATCACCATGGGGCCCATAAAATTAAGTCAACCCTTTTCAGAATGATTTTGGAGAGAATACACTCTCTGATCCCATCTCTTTGCAAACATGGGTAAAAATTAATAATAACCTACCCACCTGTATTTACAAAAGGATTCAAAACACAACAAGTAATTCTAATTGATTGCATGGTAATTGCGAATGCATATCAAATACAAACCACCAAACCACCCATGTGTTTGCGCAATTTAATTATACATGAGGCCACATGTGTTAGCAAGGGCTTGGATATAGTTAACGTGTGCGATTAGAATAGTGCGGGTGTGCTAGAGTCATACTTAACTCAATGTTTGATTAAACGCTAGTTGTGCCAAAGTCATACTCAACTCAATGTCTGATTAAACGCTAGTGATCCCCGCGTTGACAGTTTAAGACCTGAATTTTAGAACTCAGTCGCCCTTGTCAGTCATCGGTTGTGATAAGCGATCAGGCGATTTGTGGAATGGTAGGGGTTAGTTCTCCCTGATGGATTCTTTTTGCCTTATATCTTAAAGACTTGTTCTTTCATAAAAAATGCGGTCAATGTATTTCTCAATGAAACGAAGATGGATATATTAAAACAAAAAGAAGTTAAAATAATGCCCATTTTATTGATTTATAGATGATGCTCATTACAATCGAATGAGAAACAAATAAACCAGAGAATAAAATAAAACGAGAGATAAGTACTTGAATCGCTCATGTGGGCAGACGATCTAGGCGAATGGTCAGTAGGATGTGACTAGAGTGTTTGATATTCAAGTAGGACCGATTGATCGGGATTCGACAACAAAAGGTATGGATATTTATGCTACTCCTACGATACTGTAGCGGTATCACTAGATAGTAGCGATATAATCTAAACCTCAGACGTTCTGCAACATGGCTGGACAGAAGTAAAGGAGGCTAAAAACTATGCTAGGCTAGGCTAAGATAAAAGATAAAGATTATAAAGATAGATTATGTTTGGCATGGGCCTAGAGCTCACTCTTCATCGCGCTTTCCTTTTGTAGCTTTTAGATGCGGCAAAACCCTCGTGATTTCCTTGTTGGTTCAGGATCATTCGCAGCCATGACTTTTTATGTGATCTTCCTATAAGAGATCTCTGTAGATCTGAAATCATTTTCAGATCTTTGGAGAACAGCATAGTTACGGAGATTCGTAGATCTTTATCGCCTTGTCTCATCCGGTTGGATCGCGATCCAAACCACCCTTAGATCTTCCCCTGTTGTGACCATGAAGATTTGTGAAACTGGTGGAATTGGTTCAACTGGATTCAGATCGGGACCTAATCCATTAGTTCTCATTCACTCAGATATTGCTCTGATTTTCAAATCTTCATAATCACTGTGAGAGCTCCGAACGTCTCCAGAAAGATCTTCCATTTTGAAAGGATTTTAAGAAACGACCTTACCAAGCATATCCGGATGTATGATAGGATCTTTGCGGCAGTGGGTCTTTTATAAACGTTATGGGTATGCTTCCTCAGTTATGTGCCACAAGAACTAGGGCTATGTGTCATTCGTCATTTCATCTCCTCTAGAGGCATGTGTATAGTTCTATGCCACTGCAGTTATGGCAAGTGATGTGTCACTGAAGGATAAGGACAAAAGATATTCTCAGAGACGAGTACAATTATGTCATTATTAGGCCCATAGTGCTTAGTGCTGAGACGTGGTGGCATCTCCTTGGTTCACAAGAATGTGCCAAAAATAGGTGTAAACACCCTGATTGTAAACTGGCACGCAGTTTACCATATATAATTTCTTATATGATATGTATCATCCATCGGCATTGCCAGAGGATCAAAGGTCTTAGGGCCGTTTCTAAAGTGGCCATGGACCTGAAATTTTGGCCTATGATCTGGGATTCTGGATGCCCCGTCACGCCAATAAACATATCTGAGAAGATACATGAGTTGGCCTCAGCAGGAAATACCGTCAATCCTGATCAGATGAAGACCCATTCATTAAATGGACCTGAAATTTAGTTAGGGCCTAACCAACAGGCCTACATTTCTGGCCCAAGATTAACCCATTCTAGGCCTGACTCTGACCACCCCAAAGCCAAGTAGGTAACATTGTAATCCACTGCACTAGCCTGGCACGTGTAAATGAGACACAAATGTGATAGGAACACCTTCACTCATGTGGCAATCCCTGGTGCCACGTCACAAAAATGAGACAGATCTGATCATCGAGCTAGCCGTACATTTACATCAAATTTGGACCATTAGTTAGTATCTGTTGACTGTTCTGTGTTTTGTACAGGTGTGGCCCACTTGGTGATTATGCCGGCGTAATTTCTGAGACATGGCATCTGCATATATAGTCAGGATTGAAAGATGAGTGGCTCAGATCCTTGTTTCCGCATGTAAAGTCAGTGCAATTAGCATATCTCAAAATATCACTCTTGTAGAGCCAATCCTCGGTTCATCTCGATGGACCAAAATTTTGTTGGGAAAAGCCGGCAGTGGAAGTAGAACGCCGAACGCATGAAGCAATGCGAAATCAAACGAGAAACAAGATGCAATCAATCACACACAAGCATTCACCACAAGAGACTCCGAATTTACATGGAAAAACCCCTCAACGGGTAAAAAACCACGGCACAAACGATCCACTATGAATTAAACAGAATATTACAAAGATGACAGCCCACAAGCAATGAAAACCAGAGAAAACCCAAGCTCTCTCTCCTCACAACTCTCTCCCCTCTTCCTAGTATGAATAGGAAACCTTGGACACCTTAGGATACCACTCTAAGTCGGATTATAACACCTTAAATAGGAAAAAATTCGAAAATAGAAACACCTTGCGCAGTACTGCAACTTGTGTAAGAAATCCGAGCTCACAGACGACTGGTCGCACCTCACACAGAAAACGTCCAGTGGAAATAACAACACGCAAACCCGTCACTGCCTCACCACCGACCGGTCGCCCGACCGGTCGGAACCCACTGCAGACCGGTCGCCCGACCAGTCTGGGCAACACAGATCTATCCAGGGGGTGGCCTGCTGTGCATCTGGGTCACGGTGCCAGACCGATCGCCCGACCGGTCTGAGCACTCAACCCACACAGTTTGAAGGCTCTTTCAACAAACTCCACCGAGGCTTCAAACGACGAATCAACACTTCCTTGCAACGTCATCTCATCTTCAATCATAGCTCCACCGCTTCTCGTGCCAACATCGACCCTTACCTTGCAAATTCATGCCCTTTACCGCTCTCCTTATGTGGCCCTCGGGCACTTGCCACATACGAGCAACCGTAGATCTCACTGCCTCTCCCGCAACTCCACTGTGAATTGTGCTCCCGATTAACATGTAAAGATGGCCACACATCTGTGCCTTCATACACACGAGTGCTCCCTTCATCACTTCACAACAACGATCGCGGTCGATAAACACGCACCCTTTAGCCTCGAGTGCACCAAGAGAAATCACATTCATCTTCATTTTGGGGATGTGCTTCACATCTTCCAGGACCCGTTCAACCCCGCCGAACATCCTGATGCGCATAGTACCAATCCCAACAACCTTATGAGCGACTCCATTGCCCACAAACACCGATTCTCCACCATACTCCCTGTATGTCGTGAATGAACTCTGGTCAGGACAAACGTAACATGAAGCCCCTGAATCAAGGATCCACTCACTACCGTGAGATCCCTTGCTATAAACAGTCAGAACTTCACAAATATCGCCATCGTCATCTACCGTATTGGCTCCCTCACCAGAAGAATTTCCATACCTCTCTTGCTTCATCCTGGGATTCTGACAATCCCCTATCATGTGGCCCTCCTGGCCACAATTCCAGCACTTCACCTTAGCTTTACCTTTTCCCTTAGCCCTAGATCCTGATTTTGAATATCCTCCATGCTCAGAACTTCTTCCCCTCATAACCAGTGCCTCTGAGGAATAACGGAAAGCCACGTCACCACTTTTTTTTCCTCATCGCCTTCGACTGGAGGGCTGAGATAACGGTTTCGACGCTTATGGTTTCCCTCCCTGCGCACATAGAGTCCTTGAATGACCCATATGAATCTGGAAGAGAATTTAACAAGATGTATGCTTGGTACTCATCCTTCATCGGTTCATCGATCTCCACCAACTTGCAAACCAACCTATTGAACGTGCTCAGGTGGTTCTCCACCTCCGTTCCCTCAGCCATCCTCAAGGTGAACAACTACATCAACACGTACATACGATTCTCTAGAGACTTCTTGGCATAAACCTTCTCTAGCTTCGCCATCGTTTCAGCCGCAGTCTTCTCCTTCATGACATGATAGAGAACATCATCTGTAAGGTTTAACAGGATTGAGGTTCTAGTCTTCTTGTCGAGCCTCGTCTACTCATCGTCTTTCATAGCCTCGGGTCGCTTTCCAAGAGCTTCATCAAGCCCTTGCTGAACCAGGAAGGATTCAACCTTCACCTTCCATAGCTCCAAGTTATTTTTCCCAGAGAACTTCTCTACCTCGAACCTTGCGCCCAATCCCATCTTCTCGTCTCAGATTCGAATCTACTCCACCCCAACTTTAGCTCTGATACCACTTGTTGGGAAAAGTCGGCAGCGGAAGCGGAACGCCGAACGCGTGAAGCAATGCGAAATCAAACGAGAAACAAGATGCAATCAATCACACACAAGCATTCACCATAAGAGACTCCGAATTTAAGTGGAAAAATCCCTCAACGGGTAAAAAAACCACGACACAAACGATCCACTATGAATTAAACAGAAGATTATAAAGATGGCAGCCCACAAGCAAAGGAAAACCAGAGAAAACCCAACCTCTCTCTCCTCACAACTCTCTCCCTTCCTAGTAAGAATAGGAAACCTTGGACACCTTAGGATACCACTCTAAGTCGGATTACAACACCTTAAATAGGAAGAAATCCGAAAATAGAAACACCTTGCGCAATATTACAACTTGCGCAAGAAATCCGCGCGCACAGACGACCGGTCGCACCTCGCACAGAAAACGTCTAGCGGAAATAACAACATGCAGACCTGTCACTGCCTCACCACCGACCGGTCGCCGCAGACCGGTCGCCCGACCGGTCTGGGCAACACAGATCTGTCCAGGGGGTGGCCTGCTGTGCATCTAGGTCACGATGCCAGACCGGTCGCCCGACTGGTCTGAGCACTCAACCCACACAGTTTGAAGGCTCCTCCAACAAATTTTGTTCATTACTACTACGGATTGTCCAGTATTGGAAAACCACGAAGATCAAACAAACTACCATTTCGATTGGTGGTTTTCGATTTTATTGTAACAATCAAGGGCTGATAAATGGTCCACATTCAAATTTCACCTAGTGGAAGGCTAGGATTGTCCAGCAAGTATCATTGTGGAATGGTGTCTCGCCTGCTAGACCAGCTAGAAGAAGCCTTGGCGTTTCAACAGCAGGTCTTAGGTTTCGATTGCTAAGGAGACACACGAAACCCCACCGGTGGGTGGGTGCATCCTGTAACTAACTATGTGGGTGCGTTGCCCAGGTAATTGAGTGGGTTGCGGGATTTTTACTACAATAGCCCTGAGGTGTGGCTAGTTTTACTAAAAGTCAAATTTCTTGTTCGGCTCATCTTTTTTAGCCTTTACATGAGAAATTGTAAACTTTTGAGTAAAAAATGCCCCTTTAACCACCTTGAAAAATGTCCCTCTAACCACCTACTCCTACGTACGACCATGAAAAGGCGGAAGCCCTCTTGAGCATGGGCGGGTGGTGTAATACTCCAAAAATTTGGACGCACGAGTAAGTACACGAGTGCGTGTTCACATGTGAGAAATTAAATTCTAAGCCGTGTTGTTCACACGCATACACACGCGTATACATTTTTATACGTGTCCAGAAAACTTGTCAGGCCTCTGAAAAACTTAGTTTACTTAGTTAAGTCGATAGACCGACCGTTAGAATAATCTGTCGTTACTAGACTAGAAGATTTAACCGTCCACTTCGATTTCGAATTACGTGATCAACGTAAACTCGCCGTATGATCTCCACATCGTCCTTTACACATGTCCGTCCGTAAATCTGATCCGTACATCTCGTCCATCACCAGGCATATACTTAAATCATTGATTTTCCAACTCAATGAACCTCCTCAGGCGTGTTTATAACACTCTAGGATTTTAGAATCATTTAAATTACAATTTAGTAAATTATTTAATAAATTAAATAACTTTAATATTGATAAATTAATATTAAATAATCCGTAGGGAATTTTAATATGGTCCCTTTATTAAAGTTGCTTAAAATAAACCCTAGAATAATGTAGAAGTGTCGTATTTCACAAAACTCACAAATTTACAATAATTATGAAAATGCCATCAGTCAAACTTAAGTTACACCACCATTTTTAAATATAATAATTTCTAGAAATCACTTTCATGCAAAACTTTATATACAAGTTCTAAGACATAATTTAATTGTACACATCGAATTTCAGCCATCTGATCATCCTACAAATGCCCTAATCAGAAATCGGGCCATAAGTGGCCCACCTTAACTCGAATCTATCTTATTTTTCTTGTCAACGATTAATTTTATGTTGGACACGTATTGGATGGAGAAAATGGTCCAAATCCACCTAAAGTGGACCCCACTTGTGAGGACATCCTGTATTATCCTCGTGTACGTGTCGCACGTTACAAGTAAAGAAAAAAAAAAGAAGCTTATGTCCGTCTTCTCCATGGACGCTGCAGCAACAGCATTGCCGCTGCCACCATGCATGGTTCACGCTATCCATCAGGTGGGCCCCATATACAAAATCCAAGACGTCCATCCTATCCGTACGCATCTCCTCCCAAGTCCGTGGAAACCGTCTGGCCATTCGTCAACCTAGTAGCCCACTCCAAATTGTTGTTTCCAACCAATGTAAACCAAGATTCGCCAAGATCCAGGTCCTTGATTCGCATGGACTTTCCAAATCTTGTATGTAAGATCGTGTGGACCCCATAGAGATTCCCAACGGCTCCAATGCTCAAGAACCTTCCAGAATAAGTAATTCCTTCTCCAACTTGGATTGAATCCAAGATTTCTTCCACTCAAAGAAACACCCCTATGACTTGCTGTGCAAGACACCCACGCCTATAAGAATCCTACTACCCAAGAGGATCAAGCAGATATGAAACAAGAGAGAGAGAGAGAGAGAGAGAGAGAGAGAGAGAGAGAGAGAGAGAGAGAGAGAGAGAACGTAAGAGTGTGTGTGTGTGTGTGTGTGTGTGTGTGTGAGAGAGAGAGAGAGAGAGAGAGAGAGAGAGAGAGAGAGAACAAGAGAGAGTCTTGAAGGGGAGGAGAGAGAGAATTCGTCTGGGAAGGAAGAGAGTGGCGTGCTGATGTGCTCACCCCCTTGCTGCTGCTGTTGAGGCCTTGCCTAGGCCAGGAAAGGAAGAAGAAGAAAGGAAGAAAAGGAAAGAAAGAAGAAGGAAGGAGAAAGAAGAAGAAGGAATGATGGGTGAGCCGATCCGACTCGCCGAGTCGACTCACTGATAAGTTTCCAATCCAATTCAAGTATGTTTGTGGCGCGGACAATCATTGACAATCAGTGAGTGATTCATCTCACGTAACTTTCTTTATTAATGTTCTTTAGTGTTTTTCCCTGTTTACGTTCAATTTATAAAGACTCCTTCTCTAGTTAGGAATTTAAACATACTTTTATGTATTCTTCCTTATCATGGAATCCTAGGTAAGGGATCCACCCATCTCCTATTTCTATATCCTTAAAAGTTCACCTATCAACTATACTTTACTTATTGAATTAATTTTCCCAAGTTTTTCTTTTTAATGCATGTGTCAGAATTCTACAGAATTCGATTTAGGATTTCTTACATATGATGTCATCAACATTCAACCCTAAATACATGTAGTATTCTTAAGATTTCACGTGATATTATTCTTAAATTTAATGATCGACAACAACGTTGATTTAAATAATATGCAATACATAACTCTTGGAACAACCTTAGCCAATCGTCAACGGACTAAACTTTACATGATGATTTTCTCAAAATCCCTCGATCAACAATAACTAAAATTAGATAAAGAATTATCTAAATGAAGATAACACATGCATGGTGTGATTGAAATTGAGTTGATATGCATTGTATGCTTGAAGAGTGCTTCCATAACTCATGACATATACGTGCATTTATACACTGCGACCGAACAGGAGTATGGTTGATTTGACTCCTAGCGTGCATGATTGATTTGCCGCCTCGCTGTACCGATTAAGTGAGCATGGTTGATTTGCGACAGGTTCCTAATATTCAGTGGCAGCGAGTTCTGGTCGTTTCACTTATTGAGCATGGTTGATTTGCTCAGTTGGATCAGTGGTGCATGGTTGATTTGCCCACTGACGTGCATGGTTGATTTGCCGCCTCGCTATACCGGTTAGGTGAGCATGGTTGATTTGCGACAAGTTCCTAATGTTCAGTGACAACGAGTTCCTAGACGTTTATTGCTCTCACACGTATCATAACATATATGACATCATGATAATCATGTTCCATTTATAATAAATCATAAAGTGTATTAAATATAACCTCATCCTCGTATATTTCATAAAATTCTATTTGTTGATGATTCGTATCCTATCTCTTATTAACTGGAATATTACCTGTGATGGAAATGACCCACTGGGCTTTTAGCTCACCAAAATCACCACGGTTCTTGCAGGTCTTCAAGAAGATAAAGACGTAGATCATGGAGCAGAATATTTAGATGGACACGTGTTACTCAAGTGCCAACCGTAGTCGATTTATTTGTAAAATTCAATGTAATAAAACATTAGTGGAAAAGAAACTTTATATTTTGGATTTATTTTAGTTATGTGATGTGTGGAATAGAATCTCAAGGAATCTATGCTCGAATTTTCAATTCACACCCTGAAACTCGGGTTTTGGGTTGTTGTACTCGGGTTCTGAATTTCGGGGCGTGACAGGTGGTCCACTTGTGGGACCTACCTTGTTATATGTGTTTCATCCATGTCGTCCATCCTTTTTTTTTCCAGAGGGAATTTCCGATCGAAAGGTTTGCAATTTCTCGTGAAAAGGCTAAAAAAGATGAGCCTCACGAGAAATTGGACTTTTTGTAAAACTAGCCACACGTGGGGCTATTGTAGTAAAAATCATGTGCGTTGCATGACTTAAAAAAAGTATCATTTTGTAATGTGTCGTCCATGATTGATGGTAGGAGAGAACTAACCGTGCAGATACGTGTATGGACCCAAACAAATGAAAACTAAGCGTAATCTACTACAATTGTGGATCATAGTTAGCAAAACGCTGTGAGGAAAAAGGACTGAATTTTTTTCTCTTCAATTTAATAGTTGAAAAGAAAATTAAAAATGCAGTGGAAAACGAAAAAGTAAAAATGAAAAAATAATTCTCATTTATTATGGTTTTAACTTACAGAATCGAAGCTCATAAAATTGGACTGAAGAAAAAAAAAAACTAAACAAATATATAAACGAACGGATGCACACTCATACAGGGAAAATGTGCCATGAAGCCGAGTGTACTATGGGCTCCCATACGAGATAAGTCTTGGTGAGTTGTGTGCCGTTGAATGCTGATGATACATGCCATACAAGAAATTATATACGTCGCGAAAGCCTTGCTAAGTTGAGTGAATGAACTAATGGAGCCTGACTTCAAGTTTCAAAACCAGGTCCAGGCCAAACAAATGTTACTAGAATCTGAATCCTCTGTTGGCTGCCAAACGAAAAATCTCTTTTTGGAGCCTTTTTATTGGTCCATGTCATCATATAGGTTTGCAACCTATTTACATCCTCAGTGCAACCTGATCACACCTCAATGCAACCTAATCACACTGACGTCATGCAGTGTGATGTGGAATAATGAAAAGGCTCCAAACAGGGATTCCCTATTTGGTAGCCAACAGAGGATCCAGACTCAATGTTACTATTGGCGCCCAGGAGCTCCATCTAGACCCTGAAGTTTTCCAAGTGCTCAGCGGAGTCGCCTACCCCATTGTATTGTTTTAGCTGTGGCACTTTGAAATTTTACGAAAGTGGTTCTGATCGTATGTCGTCAATGAAGGGAGACTCTGTTGAGTCAATGAGAGCGTCGATGGTGATTGGATCTCTAGCCTTCTGCGGTTGCTGCAAATCATCGACCCACTCCCTAAGTTCTCTCAGTTCTGCTTCCCAGGCTGGGATGTTATTGTCAATGTGATCTGGAGCTTCGTTATGCCGAGCTGAGCGTCGCTCATCTAATTGATGCTTCAGATCGTTGGGAGGCAAATCAGTTATCGGACGGGTCTGAGTGGTCGTCAATCGGCTAATGACATCATCTTCTTGAGCTCAAGGCTGGGCCCTGATTTGGTGAGACGGCTGGGGTTGGGGCTGACCTGCTCGCAAGTTTTCCCCTGCCCTATTAGATTGTGAGGGTGGGTGAACCAGCAGTGGGGCTAGGCCAGCCAGCATAGTGCGGATCTCGTCCAATTGTTGGGCGAATCCCCCAAACTGTTGGTCTAAGCCCCCGTTTGTCGGTTCATCCCGCCGACCTATTCTTCGAGAGCGGATAGTCGGGCTCCACAATTACAGGATCACTATTGTCTACTCTGTTGAGCAGATTGTTGGGATGAGCTTCCAACATGGAGGGCAGGAGACATCTTCTCCCTTAACATATGCATCATCGTAAGGGATTTGAGATGACCCCTCCCTCATAGGTGCCTTTCCCTGGTTCTTCCTTTTTCCGGCTATTGACGATGTATGTGAAAAAGACTTTGAGGAACTGAAACCTTCTTAATTCAAGAGAGAACACCACTTGATTGTCGAGTTCCCACAGACGATGTCAATTTGTTGTTACGGATTTCTGGACAACAGATTAGGTGGACAAGAAGCCACCTAGAGCTGATACATTGAGATAATCCTTCGCTGATGATCAGGTTGGATATGAAAAGATTGTTCCTGCACCACACGAAGAGAGGCTAAGAGGGTGGCCGGGGACCGCCCGTTAGTCCTCTGATGCCTAAGTCAGATGGATCTAAGTAGGGAATGCAAGATAGTTGTTAGGCAGATTGTATTGCGTACCTTCAAATGGAGGTTGAAGCCTTCATTTATAGTTGTCGGAGGAAAGATTGTGGGCCACTAGCGTGGCCATGATCATGGTTGTAGTTGTGGGAGAGAATCTCGTCGAGTGGCATGATTCCCGGGGACGTAGATTGCGCCCATAACGGCTAATGACATGTCTATTCATCTCTGTCACGTCCCTGGTCTTTCACCTGCGGTTATCTCGGCGATGATTTAGGTCGGTGGTCACTGGTGAGCGAGATCGAGGTCGACCTGATGATCGAGTCGGCTGAGATGCTAGAATGGCCGACCTGAGTCTGCTCTCGGACATCTAGCCTAACTGCCGCTGAGGTCGAACTAGAGGTCGGCTCGGCTATGGTCCTTATCTTCCTTGTCCTACAAGAGTGCGGACAGTGTAGGTAGCCAAGCTAATGAATCTGGTCCTGGGCCTATGAGCTGTTTTCCTTATCAGTTCAGCTCAGGTTATTCCAATAACACCATCAAATAAGTTACTTTTCTACTTAGAGCAGTAGATAAGTGACTTATTTCAAATAAGTAATTTTGGTTTATGATTAATTATAAGTAACTTTTTTACTTAAAAGTACATAATCACTTTAGTTTTCTTTTTTTAGCTTTTCTACTTTTCATAAGTTGCTGAAGAGATGAATCAGGAGAGACGGAAGAGAAGAGAAGCTGATAAGCTCTCTCATGATTTATGTCAGGCGCTGCTCTCTCATACAATCCATATCAAAGGAGGCCTACATGATGGACTATCCCATCAAAGGTGGGGCTCACATAGTGGATAGTCCACATCAAAGATGGGCCCCACATGATGGATGACCCCACATTAATGTGGACCCACATAACGAATGGTCCACATCAAAGGTCGGCCCATAATGATAAATAGCCCACATCCAAAGAAGTCTAGCATGATGGATGACCCCACATTAATGTGGACCCACATAACGAATGGTCCACATCAAAGGTCGGCCCATAATGATAAATAGCCCACATCCAAAGAAGTCTAGCATGATGGATGACCCACTTCAAACTTGGGGCCAACATGATGGACAGTCCACATCAAAGGTGGGCTCCATGTGATAGGCAATGGATATTGAAGCTGGCCCCCATGTGATGATGGCCCATATCGAGGTGGACCCACATGATGGATGATCCACATCAAAGGTCGCCCCCTAATGATGAATGACGCACATCCAATGGGAGCCCCACATGATGGGCATCCCACATTGAAGGTGGGGCCCATATGATGGACAATCCACATCGAAGGTGGACTCCACATGATGGGCAATTATTAATGTTGGCCTCAACATGATGGATGATCCACATCAAGGTGGGCCTCACATGATGGCCGGTCCACATCAAAGGTCGACCTAATGAGAGTGGCCCATATCCAAGGTAGGCCCCACATGATGGACATCCCACATGGGAGGTGGGCCCACATGATGGACAATCCACATCAAAGGTGGGCACCACATGATGGGTAGTGGATATTAAAGATGGGCCCCACATGATGGACAATAACATTAATGGTGGGCCCCATATGATGGATGACCAACATCAAAGGTGGGCCCTACCTAATGAATGATGCACATTAAAGGTCAAACCCTAATGTTAAATGGCTCGCATCTAAGGTGGGCCCCACATGATGGACAACCCACATTAGTGGAGGCCACACGTACAATAAACGAAGCACATCAAAGGTTTACCCCACATGATGGACAGCAGATGTAAGGGGGACCAAATAGACTTGAGAGATCATTACTTATGATGTTGAAAACCAAACATGCTTTTCTACTTTTAATTTGGATGATAAGTATGTTGTCTACGAGGCATACTTGTCTGCCCATTAAGTAGAATCCACGGTGGGTTACTTATTAGGTAATTAGTTGCTTATGTAACTTACAATCCAAACTGGCCCTAAGGGCTGGTTTTGATACTACCAAATAAGTTAAACTTTTTCTACTTAAGAGCAGTAGATAAGTAACTTATTTATTTTCACTTATAAGTAACTTTTTCATTTAAAGTTACTTAATCACTTCGGTTTAATAAGTAAAAACTCAAGATAAGCAACTTGGGGCATACGTAGCTTATCTTAAGTAACTTACGATCCAAACGCCCCCTAAATGTAAATGTGGCCTACATGAGCGAGATTCTTACATTTCCTATACCTTTCTCAAAAAGCTACCTAATTACATTTGTATGAGAAAATGGGTCAGTGGGCTTAGGTAGGGCCCCTAATGCTTGTTCAAAATCTACCTAATCAACCACCATGTGCATCACCTGATGTTAGGCCAATGCCCGAACAATCATCTCCATCTGCAATTCAGGTGGACCACGTGGTTGGAAACAGTGTATAGGACAAAGCCATATTCAAGTCAGGTGGATCACGTGGTCAGAAACACTGTATAGGACAAAGATCACACTCTAAACTGGTTCCATTAGTGTGGACCAAGTGAATCACAGATGGGTATAATTTTTGGGCTACATGATTAAATATTTATATGGAATCTAACGGTCAGATCAGATTTCATATGTTTATGACAGTGGTCCCTATGAAAATCAAAGGTGGATGTCTCTCCCAACTTTTTCTTTTGGTGTGGTCCACAACAGGTCAGCCAGGTTTTTTTTTTTTTTTTTTTTTTCTTTTGGCCTAAAATGTGACAAAATATCTGATGGTCATAATGGATCTTAGTGGATATCACAATGTATTCCGTCGAAATCAAGAGAGGGCCCATACAATTCCC